>CM035235.1:74482743-75137743 GCA_020226215.1 Sindora glabra
AAAATGATAAGTCATATAATAATCATAAAATTCTATCTCAACTTACGTTGTATTTGCCTTTGAATTATATTCTTTGCACATGCACTCTTTGGACTTAAAAGTCAAGTATGAGATTAATTAATTAACAATTGGAAAAATATTATGAAGAATAATCCCTCTGAAATCTCGGACCCCTAAATAATATTACATGTGAATTTAATTTCAAACAAATTGAATTAAATTTTAATTATTTTTAAGATCGGATGCCTTCTGGGCCATAGTGACGATTTGCAGGCAGCTAAATCCCAATCTGCTGAGCATTGGATTCTTTGTCATTTATATTAATTCTCGTGTTTATAATTAGTTTTAAAGAATGTTCTCCCCCCACCTGAATCTCTGTCATACGGAAATTAATGGGATTAAAAGGATCCAAATGGGACACGCCTCCCAAAGTTAGTGGACGGCAACGCAACGCTATAATTTGGTACTTGGAGTCATTCAATAAATACAATATTATTATTCATTTTAGAATTCCAATAAAAATAAATATAGTTTGGGCATTTTACAGTTACATGTATGTCTTTCTCAACTAAAAATGAAGAAAAGAAAGGACAGACAGGGCAACAGGGGGTACGATGGCTGTAGATAAATACAAAAGGAGGATGTTTTAGTCAAATGACGAGCTTAGAAACCGAGGGAGAACAACAGACAAACCAAGCCCTATGCTCCTAACACTGATGATGATGATGATGATGCTATCCTAGGTTTATAGTCTGAACCAAACAGTACATAAGGGCTATTACCTGCTTGGATTGAACACCCTTCGTTTTCGTGAAAAATATTTTTTTATAAAATATTTCATTTATTTAATATTAAATAAAAAATTAAAATTTTACTTTAGATAAAAACTTATTTTTTAATTACTATAATATTAAGTATCATATTTTTAAATATAAATATAAATAATATATTATTTCTTTATCAATATATGTGAATAAATTGTTTCTTTAAAAATATTTTTTGATAACTCAAACAAAACCTTTATTTCCATATAATTTAGAGATGCCTGAATTTTTCAACATGACAAGTTTTACTATTAAACTAATTTTATATACAAATCATCCATTTCATTTCTTTTTTTTTTTCTAATTTTAAACTTCAAACTTCAAATTCTTATGGCGAATTGACATAGATGGGCAAAATGCAAGAAAAAGATAAGCATATTTAAAGATATCAAATTTAAATTTAATTTATTATTAATATAAATTATTTTATGTTATTAATAAATAAAAATTAATATGTTATTAAAATAATAATATTTAATATTAATAAAAAAATTTAATATTTTTTATTAATATAATAACATATAAATAAATAAATAATAATATAAAATTAATTTATATTAACAATAAATAAATTTAAATCCATTAGTTTTATAAGCCGTCAAAGTCACTTCATGTGAAAGTTACATACAAATATGTAGAGAATTACTTTTAAATATACAGGTTGGATTATGATCGGATATGAGAAAACCGGATCGAGAAAGGCATATTCTATTGACAGGTGTTAGCTCACTGAAAGGCCACAGGTAAAGTTCTCACCTGCTTTGTCATAAAAATTTTTAATCGGGTTATGATATATATTAATTATCTTATTTTAAGAAAATAATTAACATATTAATAATTATCATAATTATTAAATTATATTTTTACTAATAATAATTGAATTAATAAATTATACACATATCATGATATAGTTAGAGAATATTATAATAAATATATAAAAAAATTTCCTAAGTTGGTGAAAAAACTTCTATAAAGTTTTCTAAGGTTACGATTAGTATAATAAAATGTTTGGTATAAAATGGATATTTCATTTCATTTTTGGTATAATAAAATATTAATAGAATAAAATGAAAAAAATATTAATAGTAATAATAATACTTTTGAAAATAAAAGAAAAGATAAAATTGAAATCATATTTATATTAAAGTGTATTATACTTGAACCATTTTTGAATGTATTTAAAATATTATTTTAAAAAATATTTAATATCAAGATTGATATCAATATATTTATTTTCCATTTTTACAAAAACAAATTAGGAACTAGAAATAAAGGAATTATTTAATTTTATTTGCGTTATTTAAATTAGAAGAGTAATTTTGAAATTTAGAAAAATTAAGGAATATAAAGTGGTAAAAAATCCCTTCAATCATCTTGGAAATGACTACTCTAACATTTGTGAAGGAAGGGGCAGGACTTGCCAAATAAATATTTTATATTACATTCCACTCCATTCATTTTTACCTTATTAAATATACTATAAGTCATGAGGTTTTTCAATCAAATTACCATATATGTATTAGTTATTCTATTTAAAAAAATAACTAGCATATTAATAATTATTATAAATATCAAATTATAATTATTAATAATAATTAAATAAAATAATTATATACATATCATGAAATGATTATAAAGAATTTCATCTAATATTAATTTCTGACAAATTTTAGTTTACCTAGGATCTGAATTCTAAAAAAATTACCTTATTAAGTAAAGGAGAGTATATTAATATTCTAATTCATGGAATAATTTCTCTGCTTCATATATCACCAAGAAAAGAAAGGCATATTTTTGCAAAATTTTCATTATATATTATATTTTTTTTCTTAAAATTAAAAATATTTTAAATTTCTTTATTACAACACTAACCGATAAGGTTATAGTTTTTCATATATTTATTTGTTGCCAAAAAAACTCATATATAAAACTATAAAATTTTGTACGAAGAGTTGTCTGTTTTATAACTTTTATGTTAAATTAGAATAAAAATTCAGAGCTCTTTTTGTTAAGAAACACAGCAAAACCTATGTATTCCACTCTTTTTCATTTATAAATCAATTAACTTATGCCAAATTTATTCTATAAAAAAAAAGGAAAAGAAGACGCAAATTAATGTTCTATCGTATTTTTACTAGAACTTCTAAAATAAAGTATTATTTACTTATTCACTGCAGAGCCTTTTTGAAAATTAATACGATATTGCAAAATTGTTTGAGGTCTAAAAATTATGTAAAAGATTTATTTCATAATATGTTAAAAATTTTAGATTTTTTTATCAATGTCGATAAAAAAAAAACTTATGGGAAAGACGAATGATATAAATCTGCAGATAATACCTCCCAAGTTTTTTCTATCTTCTTTTTCCACGTTTTACATTCTTGAGGACAAGCATTTGCTCGAGTTTGTTTAAACAAAGAAAAAACTGTTAATGAAGTAAGTTTAAAAATGATATATAAAATTAATATTTCTTAAAATAGGATATTTTAATAAAAATTGTAAGTACTAAAATAAAAAATTTTATCTTTATCTTTTGCAAATTAAAAGAAATTACCTATGCAGTGAGTGAGAGAATGGAGATCTAGGCTTGGTTGCATCACAAAATATCCCGCATCTAGCAAGGAACGTGAACTTTTTTTTTTAAGAGTAATAATTTGTTAAACATAGGTAAAATTGATAGTTTACGACGTGGAGAAAAATAATATTTTTAAGATAATATTAAATATTAATATATTATTAAAAAATTCAACAAAACGATTGTGAGCTTCGGGTTGAGGATTTGGATTCTCATAATCTTAAATTTTTTAAATTATTTTGCTACACATAAAAGCCTTATGTTCGTCTTTACGTAAAAAAAAATAATTTTATCTTTACTGTTATAAGGTATTAATAAAATAACTTTTAAATTATTAAAATAATTTTAGTAATCTTTGAATATCAGTCCAATTATGTAATTTATTTTTATTATATAGAAAATAAAAACTATATATATAAAAAGAAAATATTATAGAAGGGTATTATTCAAATATTATTATCTTGGATCTAATAATAATGAGACGATTATTTTATCAGAATTTTATAATTATAAGATGATAAATTCTATGAAGCTTTTAAAATTTAAAAAACTGTAAAATTTTTAAAAAATATTTAAATAAAATAATTTAATTATATTTATTAATTTATTTAAAAATTTTAAATTTATTATATCTTTCTTTAAAGCTAATGATTGCACTTAGAAATTATTAATTTCTTTTTCCTCTAAAAAGAAATGGAGAGAGAGGATCCAATTGGGAACCTTTGACGGCTTTGAATGAAAAATGATTCAGAAGTTGACCATCTCCCTGATTTGACATAACAGGCCATATTTGCTAAGGCCCCTTTCAAAGCACTGACGTAACTTTTTCTTTCTCATTTGCAAACCTACAGGACAGGTACGCATGTTTGAAGAGAGAGAGAGAGAAATACATATATTATTTTTTTGAGAATTCTTGTCCGCTGTCTCGAAGTTGCGGCAGTGTATGCTCAACCAATTACATATTTTATAAGATATTCTTATAAAATTAGTTATATTTAAATAAAATACATCATTTTTTGATAATGATATACATTATAAAATGTAATTATTGATTTAAAAATTATAATTTTTTGAAAAATTTATAACTTATTTCATAAATTTCATAACATAAAATAATAATTATAGTATTAAAATTTTAAAAATTATTATAAAATTTTATAAAAAATATAAATTTTATATAAAATATTATGAACTTTATAAAACTTGCAAAATTATATACATATATACATACACATGTACATATACTATTAAGGTATTATGAAAGAATGTTCTTTTTATATAAAAAATAAATTAAATTAAATTAAATTAAATGCTATATGTTTTATTAAAAAGTAGGATGTCTCTATACTCACATTAAAACTTCATATTTTTTTAGAAATTTAGTTATAAATAATTAAGATAGTAAAAAATATTATATACATTCTATATTAAATATAAAATGTTTCATAGATGATAATATCTCTTTTTTAAAAAAAATTATTTTCTATAATTTTTATAACTACAAATATCATCTTTTTAGTTGAAAAATATGAAAATGATATATCATTTTTTTATTTATTTGTTTAGATCACCTTGAGATCTTATTACAAATTTTCTTATGATGTATTTGGGAGAGTGATCAAATGGAATAAAAAAGAAAATTATAAATGTTAGTTAAAAATATTAATAAAAGAAATTTTTATTATTTTTAATGCATGAAAATAAAGTTAACTTATTTTTTCTTATTTCTTTCAATCCAAATATAAAAAAAATTTAAAATCTAAAATTTTCAATTACTTTTCTTTTTTTTCTCGATCCAAAATTATGCTTATTCAAATAAGAAAATTAAAAATAAAAAACAGTGAGCAAATTACTGTGGACGGTAAAAAGTAATACCTTTATTTCTTTCATTTATTTATCAAAATTATTGCTTCTTATCGTAAATGAAATAAGAAAACAAATATATTTTAAGGGATTGTGGTACTCTCTTCAAATAATATTACACGCTCTTCTCTTAAAACTTATAATATATTATATAAAATTTATAATTTTTTTAATAATTTCATAATAAAATTTTAAATTATTGTGTTACAAGATCATTAATCTATATTATGAGATTTTATAAAAAAAATTATGAATTTTGTATTAACAATTAAATCTTATATAATTTATGCCATATAAAAAATTATATATTTTATATTAAATATTATAAATTTTATAAAAAAATTTCATAAAACTCATAATAAATTATATTGATACAATCATTTTTAAAAATAGTATCGAAGTACTCCTCATATTTTAAATATCAATCATTGACTTGCCCAATTAGTTCAGACCCTTGGAAAATATAGATTGCGCCAGGCTTTTAAAGTTTTGACGTTAAGCTCAACCTGCAATTCACTTGATTCCTCTATATCATTATTTTTAATTCATTCACGGCAAGGAAATTAAAATCTAGGATTTTTAGAAGTTTTCTTTTCTCGCCAATCCTCGAGCTTCCTTATTTCTTCTAACAAAAAAAAAAAAACTTCTTTAGTCCTCTATTGATTGATATTACAAAACTTCAAAACTTATATTTTCAATTTTGACAATCTAATTTAATTTGTGATAATACAATGTCACGTTACCTTCCTTGCAGGGAAGAAAATAGAAGGAAAAATTTTTAATTTTAAATTGGAGAAAAATTAGAAAAAAATTCAAAATTTAAATTGATTATAACAATATAATCATATATTTTATTTTTATATTTTCTTTCTTTATATTCAAAAAAAGAAATAAATATTTAAAAATTTCTTCTTCTCGCATTTTCTTTCTCTTTATCTAAACAAAACCTAAAATAAAAAATAGTGAAAAACTCACGTAAAACCTTACATATTTCTATTTGCAGTTACAAATTTGGTAAAGATTATGATTAATGTCATAAATAAATAAGTTATTTATGAATAATTCGAATTTAATTTATAAAAAAATTGATTCAAATGAGATAAATTTAAATTTAAATGAGCGGAATTAATGTAATTGACGAATCAATCTTAAACTTCATAATATAAAGTTGGTAATATTTGTGAATTTAAATGAATTTTTATATATATTTTTACTTTCAATGTTATTTATAATATTATTACTTCATTTAATTATTATATATTTTGATGTTAACAAAAATTTTACTAGTTTTATTTTTCTAAAAGCAAAAGAATGAAAAGGAAATTTTGCCCTGAATAGCTTAAACTAAAATGATTTGTGTTTAAATTACATGAAGATGTTAAAAATTTTGGTGATAAATTTTTTACTTATATTATTACTTGTATAATTATTAGATTATATTCAAACATCATAATTTGATAATTATATATATATATATATATATATATATATATATATATATATATATATATATATATATATATATATATTGGAGTAGGATGTCATTGATATATATGATTTCATTGATTTAAATAAAAAATTATCTTATATCCTTTTTTTATTACTATTTGTTAAAAAATTATAATATATCAAAATCCCTATAAGCTTATTTAATAATTAAAATTGAGCTCCAATTTGAATTCTAAAAGTTTGACGAGCTGAATCCTAAACTCTTATAATTTGCCCAACAAGTTCAAACCTCATTTACAAGTCTATTTATGAACTTGATTCATGTAGGTAAAATTTATTATTTATTATTTAGGCTTCGAAATAGAAATTAATCTTATATTTAATAATAAAAAAAAGATTCATGCATGTCCGTGTAAAACAAATTTAGGTGTTTATTTGTAAATTTGGTATACGCCGGAAATTTACAATCAGTACTAACTCTTTAAAATTTTGAATTTCAATTATCTCATTTCTATTCGGAAACAACATGCGACAGACAATAAAATTATAGATACATGAGTGGCTCTTAGGGTATCCACGCTACTTTTATAATTTTTTTTTACCAAAAATCTTACAATTTCTTATAAATATTGTAATTTTTATAGAACTTTTATATATTTTCAATATTATAAATATGATTATTTATATTGTAAAATTTATATAAAAATTACACCTTATATTTAAAACACCTTATTTGATTTTATAAAAGAGATTATAACATTCTTTTTTCATAAAATTACCCATCTTTCTCGTGATAAACACTTGCAAAATGCAAACATTTATGTATAAAATTTATATTGACTTGCAACCACTCAGTATAATTGAATTAGCATTAGCATGATCATTTCAGTCATTTGACAAGTCAACTCAATTTAACCTTCGCGGCTCAGATCGGTGCAGATACATTCAGGACTGCATAAGTTTATGCGATCAAGAATGGCACAATTGTCAATAAAAAATAATAATTTACTCCTGACTCATATAATTTGAGTTTATTTTGCGCATTTATTATTTTAGAAGTTAAAATAACTTATTCATAATTTTCTTTATTAAAAATTTGCCTGCCTCAATTATTTTTTTTTTTCAAAAACTAATGAAATTCACATCTTTTTATGTGCTATTCTTTATCTTTTGCTTTTGCTTAGGGACATTACAAATGGTCCTATAATTGTTTAATTAACTTATTTATACACTGTCACTAAAAAATCACAAAATCAATGAATTAAAATTTGGTAAAAATGTCTAACAACGTATCTTTAGCTTTTAATTTTGGTCCAAAAGCACCACTTTACAAATCGATTAAACTCACTGTAAAGCTCTACTCACTATAACATCATATATCTGATTTAATTTTCTAGTTTAAAAAAAATAATGTGATAAAAATAAGCAAATTTCATTTATTTTTTATGAAAAATTACTGCAAGTACATAAAATGCCAAGAACAAATTATAAAATAGAAATATATAAAATAAAGTAATACATTTAAAAAAATATAAAATCATATTTATCTTTGATATAAATTTCGTATGTCTTTCTATGCTAAAATAATTATAAGCATAAAAATTTTTAAAAAAAAAGGCAAATAATGTATATAATGGTAGCATTATTCTGAAATTATTCGTTAATCAAGAACGATAGAAAAAAGTAGGAAAATTGTTGATTGAAAGTGAAATGATGAAAGCAGTGAGCGTTGGTCAAAATATGATGTGGGAGACCTCAATAAATGAATGGTGTCAGTAGGGATTGCTCAGATGACTGATAGGAAAGAAGGCAAAAAAAATTGTGGAATGCCTCAGTTGGTACAGAATTGGTGGGCTGTCTTCCCGCCATAAAAGCCACTCTTCTCACTACTCCGTGACCTCCCCTCTGCCCTCCTCTCTCTTGGGTTAATTTTAAGTTTATATAATTTTACTTTTTTATTTATTTTTTATCAAATTTCTTTAAATTTATATTTAGTAATGATTCTTGAACTCAATTACTTAGTAACCATGATTCAATAATTGTAACAATTTAAATTGAATACAATTTATTAATACTCGATCTATTTAATTTTCGAGTAATTCATATATATATATATATATATATCCTTTTAAATATTTATTAAAAAAATAAAAAATTTACTCTATTTTTTATTATGTATTACTATAGTATATTTATAGGATTACAATTTTATTTTTAACTAATTTATAAGTATTGGCAAAATTTTAATTTAATTTTTAATCAATTTATGTTTTAATTTTGTATATTTTTAAATAACTTACTACAAACTAATTTTTCTATTATAATTGACCCAGAGATCCTAAACCTTTTTTTATTGAATCATATTCTATTAACTCAAAATTCGTCTTGATTCAATTTCATTGCTATTCATATTAATCCTCCAAGCACTCCTTATATTATCTCTTAAGCAAAACACTTTTTTTTAAAAAAAACTTAAAAAATAGTAAACTCTAAAAAACATATAAAATTTCATATATAATCCTTGAATTTTATTTAAAATTCTCAATACTCAAATGAAATTTTCTTATCATGCTTCCACTACAAATTAACGTGGAAGAAGAATTTAATGAAAATAATTTTATAAGATCAATAAGTTAATAAAAATCAAATAAGAAGATTAAAATTGTATCGATTAAATATTTATAATAATTAAAATAAATTATTTTAAATTAGATGAATTAAAATTAAATAATTTATATTTTAACGGAATGAAAATAGCATAAACTTTAATTCTAATGAAAGTATATGCTCTTAGTAGATTAGACATTTCTATTATTAATAGTAGCTCACGATCTTAATAGATTAGGTGTTAATTATTATTTTATCTAAATTTATATTCTTATTTGCTTTATTTTTCTTTAAATTTGAAAATATATAATTTTATCATGAAAATATTCAACTTTTCAAGACTCTAAGGTGAAGCTTATGTCTTAACTTAATTATATTTTTATGGTTTTATTTTAGAAATACATTTAGTAAAAAAAAAAAAGAGTAAACAATCAAACAAAAATCTAGTTAACATCAAACAAATAAAATTTTAATTAACATCAAATTAGTATTAAAAAATTTTCTTACATCAATTTATTATTAATTTTAAAAATTAATATAAAAAAGTTTTCTACACTAATTTACATAAAAAATCTATTAAAAAACTTTAGTATTAAATTTTTTTGACACTAATACTAAATTAAAATAAAAAATCCTTTTTATGCTAATTTGATGTCGACCAAATTTTTTATGCAATAATTTGGTGATTTCCTCTTTAAAAAAAATACCCTAGCTTCTCATGTTTAACATAAATTATATCAACTTACAAAGACCTTGTCAAAATACGATTCTTTGAAAAAGGAAGATAAAATTCAAGTGTAATATTACTAGTTTTCTAAAGGAAAACGCTGTAAATTTTAAATTTGTAAAAGAAATTAATATACATTTTTAAATTAGAGAAACATACTCATAATCTCGTTAAATCTCAAGATGTGTCCTAATACTTCATCTTCATTTTCATCTCTCTCTCTCTCTCTCTCTGGAAACAACAACAATTCTGGAAAGGTCCTCTACGATAAATAGGCGTTGAAATAGAAAGCTGGTTGCGTTTTAGGGTTCTCGCTATAAAATCAAAATCAGAAGGAAAAGGATCGGCAGTTAAAGTTGTAGCACTCAACCCATAAATATAAGCATAACATACCTCACCAAACCAAAGCAGCGAGTGAGAGATTTAGCTGTAAGTTGGTAGGAGAAAGAGTATATGTTGAGAGGCATGATGGCGGCAACCGTAGCAGGTGGTTATGGCGGTGGTGGAGAAATGAATGTGAAACCTGCATGGTTAGAGAGGCTGATGGCTGAGACATTCTTTGGTGGTTGTGGGGTCCACGAGAATCGCAGGAAGAACGAGAAGAACGTCTTCTGCTTGCACTGTTGTCTTAGCATCTGCCCCCACTGTCTCTCCTCTCACCGTTCCCATCCTCTTCTCCAGGTATTATATTCTTATCCTTATGGTTCCTAATTAGTCTTCCTCGCCAATTCTCTTACTTCAACCACTGCCAACGCACACCCACCAGATTATATCCTTTTGCAGATTATCATGATCATATGTTGTCAAGTTTTGTTCATCTTTACTTGCGTTTTCCTTATCTAAGTAAACAAAATAGAATTTTTTTTTCTATTTGGATCAATATCTTTCTTCGAGTTTTCAGTTTAATTTCTACCGTTTTCCTCAACTGGATTGTGTTTTCCTGCCATTGTTACAGTGTTTCGTATTCAGATGTCGAAACTGACTGTGGATCTTATAAAAAGAAAGAAAGAAACTTTAGGGAATCACTCTCTTGCTTTCTATGGTTTGAAAGGGGTATCGGAGATGATTTAATCACCAAATTTGTCATTGCTGATGAATTTTGTCAGTAATTGTCCATGATTTATTCCAGTTGCCCATTCTCTTTGTTCTCAATCCTTAATCCCTTTCTTGAATTCTTCTAATATGCCCTTTTCTTATCGGAAAAGGAGGAAGAAATAGGAGAGTGAGCTTAAATTTCTTTTTCCATAGATAAATACAATTTCTTCTTTTGAAGATCTTGCAAAATTCTGGTCAGAAATTTACAGAATTCTGTCTGCTAGATTTTTTTATATTATGAAGTCCTGCAATCCTGTTCTAGTTTTTCAATAACCAAGTGTCCATCAAGGAAGTAGTTTAATTGAATTGCCCAATACCTGGTTAGCTTGTCTGATTGTAAATGGTGTTTCTCTGATATCAAAGCACTGTAAATGTATATTTATACATGGATTCCCAGAAAAGGGTTGATGAAGTGTTGTTTGATTCCTCCTTTTTGGTTTTGGTTTGTTTCCTATTAATGGAAGATCTCTTTTTTATCCATTTCTCCCTGCAAAGGTTTCTCAGCTGTTCCTTTCAGTGAAAGCGAAACTTTGACCCAATTCTTCCCAATTCATGCATATCTCTCTCTCTCTCTCTCCCCCCCCCCTCCCCCCCAAAGGAACCCACCCCCACCTTCCTCCAGTTTCTGTCCACTCTCACTTCATTTAACTCCCCCCCCCCCCCCCTTCAATTGCATAGTTATACAACTTTTGGTTGGTTTGCATTCCTCTTCCCACAGAAAAAAAAAAAAAAACTCAAACAAATTACCCCCAATAATAAAATAGTAATTATAAAAAAGGGTTTAGTTTTTTAACATTGGACACAGAGAATCCCATAATTTTTATATGAAAATGATATCATTAACTTAAAAAGATAGGCACATTGTTTAAAAAAGAAATTAAAAAAGGTGCATTTCCGTGTTTGAGTTGTCGGATCTTGTATAAGGATTAGATTTGGATCCCTTCAATTTTTTCGAATTGAGATTGTAAACAAATACTAGAGATAAAAACAGGAACCTTTTTCATTTTTATTAAAATGATGAGTTTAGGTAATAAAGTTGTGCTCTTAAAATAAAAAATTGTATTTGTATCTCTCCTAAATTTAAAAAAAAAATGAAAAAGAAGAAATGCAGGAGAACTTGATCTTCAAGATTATGGCTGAAAAGAAGTTGCGACTGTATTCCAATCAATTTGAAGAGTAATTTTTAAAAACATTAAAAGTTATAAAAGCTGATAATCGAACTTTATTTATTGAGTAAGATTAAAAAAACTTTATACTTGAATTTTGATTTATAGCATTGGCATGAGACAGGTGAGAAGGTATGTTTACCACGACGTGATTCGATTGGGTGATCTGGAGAAGCTCATCGATTGCTCCAACATTCAGGTGAAAAGAAATTACTAATAATGAATTGATGAATAATAATAGTTATTATTATTATTAAACTAAATGGCATATATGCAGGCGTATACGATTAACGGTGCGAAAGTAATATTCTTAAATCAGAGGCCACAGTCAAGATCAAGCAAAGGCTCTGCCAATGTTTGCTGCACCTGTGACAGGATTCTTCAGGAGCCATTCCGCTTCTGCTCTCTCTCTTGCAAGGTTCCACCTTCCTTTAATTTTGGCTAAAAAAGCTAAGGCTTTGGATAAAATGCAATTTTATTTGTTTGGGCTCCACCTCCACTATTTCCTTTCTTCTTCCATGTACCATTATTCCTTGTCACTCCAAAAGTTAATGCTGTGATAATTTTATATGCAACATAATTCTATATGCATCGGAAAAGAAAATTTAAAATTGAATTTTGAACATAAATTAAATATAAAAAATCATAAAATTTTATTTTCATTATTTATAATATTTTTTTGTATTGCAGAAATAATTAATTCTTTATAAAAATGCAGGTTGATCACATGGTGTATGAAGGTGAAAACCTGTGCAGCATTTTACATCGATTCGATGAGTCTGATTTTGCATTTTCGCAATTCGAGGGGCTTCGAGTGGATGGCTCAGAGGTCATCGACGAAGATACCCAAATTGCCCCTTCCTCCAGTGAAGCCACCAGTGAACCCAGCCGGAGGAAAAGTGGCTTCCTCTCCGTCATCAATCTCTCTCTTGGCAACCGGAGAAAGGGTGCTCCGCAAAGAGCTCCTCTATCTTAGATAATGCAAATCTATTTATTCTAATAAAAACTATTTTAGTTATTATTTGTTGTGTCAGATAAATTAAATATATATATCATATATATATAAAATGTGTGCGTTTCTTAGGAGGATGCTAGCTAGTCAGTCTTATTTATGAATCATTTGTTTGGGGTCTAATTAGTGCATGCATGCATGGGAATTTCCATTGTCATCCTGGTGGTAGCTCCTGAGTCCACCAATTTTGTATTTTGATGAAATGGAAAATTTGGCGTCTATTTGTGTATGTTTAAGAGCACCTTCGTTATGTCCCATTTTTTAATCATTTGTTTTGAGTTTTCGGTGGATTCATATTTGTAAAAAATGATTCAAATATCTATCAGTCATCAGATCTCAGCGTATAATTGTTGAGGTGATTCACAGTGTTTGGATTGGAGAGATCGTTCCTTTCTAGTAGATATATTCTCATTTGCACATAATCAGATTTATGCTTCTAATCCTCTTATCAAGAATTTGATTTGATATTTTTATGGTAAATCTCACATCTTTTATAAAGAACGGACAGAATTTTTCTCTCATTTTTTTAATGGGAATTAAGATTTATAAACTGGGATACATGTGTCTGGTTCTCTGAAAGAATTCTGGGGTTGAGAGCTATCGTGATACACTTGTAGGCATTAAAACTGTTCCGTACTTCGTGAGATATTCCAGCTAAAATGCTAGGATTGTGAGGAGTCTCATCGGGAGAATGATGATTAGTACACAAATATAGTTCAAGTAAACACACGTTCAAGTTTCGACCTAGCCTCCCATTTTCTTCAATTTTCTTCAACTATTTTTATTCAAGTAACGCTAAATGCATTAAAAAGTAAAAAAAAAGAAAAAAGAGAGAGAAAGAGAGAGAGACATGATTGCATACACTTCTCAACAGATAGTTTGGCTCGAAAGCTTGATTAGTTTAAAAAACAAAGCTTAAAAGAAAAACGGAATTTTTTGATTCAAATTGTGTGTAAAAATGGTAAGTTGAGTTGGAAAAGGAAATTAGGATGCAAATATTGAATTTTTTAAGTTTATTGAGAAGATCAATCAAATTAAACTTAAAAAGAAATCTAAAAATTAGCAATTTTTATTAACTAAGTGTTTATTGTGATTTTCCTTATTTTTATGAAGTTTTACAATGAGTAAAATAAAAGCTTGCAATTCAAGAGGTTAGTCTACATATATTAAGTCTCACATCATTTTAGTTTAGTAGATAATTTCTTTAGGATTAGTAATATATATATGTACTTTATTAGGGAGTTTTACTTATCTAATATTTAATTCAAATATTAATAAAGTATTTGATTTCAATCTTTTATTTACTTATAATACCTTAAAAATTTTATTTTTTCACTTTTGCATTGTAACTTATGTTAGGTGGTATCAGAACTCAGTCAACAATCAAAACTTTAAGATCAAAAGTTCGAGATGATGACAACAAAGGTAGTGAGAAACTTTTCATTAATGGTGATCATGAGATTAAACC
The DNA here is from genome assembly GCA_020226215.1 of Sindora glabra. NCBI lineage: Eukaryota > Viridiplantae > Streptophyta > Magnoliopsida > Fabales > Fabaceae > Sindora > Sindora glabra. The sequence goes on from CM035235.1 coordinate 74,497,530, forward strand.
TCTTTAAGTAGTGATCCAAGCTTAAAAGACAACGGTGCAAGTTTAAAAAGAGAAGATGACCCATAAGCTTCATAGGATTCATAACATGTTTGCCAACTTGGAGGCGCCAACAAATTTCATGAAAATAATGAAAACAAATGTGTTAGAGATGGTGTCTTTACCAACCTATTAATTATTGCAAACTTACTGATTCAAAAAGTGAAACCATTAGTAAAAACTCTAAAGAAAAATATAGAAAACATCCTAAGAGTTCATAATCATATTTATGATAAAAGATGAAAGTCATGCAACAACTAACCATCATTGACAAAGTTTAGAAGCTTTCAATGAAGATTCAAACTTTAAATATGAAGAATATTAGACAATAAGATGAAACAATCAAAGAAATGAAAATTATTGCATAAAAGTTAATCTTTCTAACTTCAGTGGCAACCTTAACATTGAAAGCTTCCAAGAGTAGACGTACTAGGTAGAGAATTTTTTTGACATGATGAACATTCAAATAATACGAGAGTGAAATACACTACATACATATGGCCAAAAAAAAAAGGAAAGAAATACACTGCATACAAGCTTAAAAGAAAAGCAATTGCTTGGTAGGACAATTTACAAAACAATTATTGAAGGCAAGACGAAGAATTAGTTAAAGTATGGTGAAAAAGGTAGATTTATCCCTCTAGATCATCAATAAGATCTCTTTTAGTAGTATTAGAATTGTATTCAAAGTAATCAAATTATGACTTAATACACTAAAGAATTTTTTAAGCTTTTAGCACAATATAACCTATAAAAGATAGATGAATAACAAATGACTCATTACATAAATGAATTAAACTATAAAATTAGAAACAAAACATCTTTAACTCTAATTTAGATAGTTAATGAAGCACACAACATGAGATTAAAGATAGAAATGTTACTATCTCAATCGTTCACAAATTTTTCAATCGTGCATTCATCTTCTTTGATATATGCTCGAATAAGTTAGAATAAGGAGAAATTAAATACTAATGACCAAGTTTAATCCTTAAAATTTAATCGATAAGCTAATACAAGTGTAAATGGAATAACAAAACTCATTAAATTTATAATCAAATGCAGAGGCCAAAAATCCTTATGCTAAACATATGTTAGGCAAGTGTTTCAAGTGTAGTGAACCTGACACTGATCCAATGAAATGTCATGCATGCAAATGCATCAATAGAGCAAACTATAATAAAGACATGGATGAAAGAATCTTGTAATGAAAGTGGAAAGTCAAAGGACATTAAAACTACTAATAAAGGAGAGCATGTATCTTGTATGGTTCAAAAGTTACTATACACTCAAAGGCAGGAAAATTCATCTTAATATAATAAGATTTTTCACTCACAATATTCAATCAATTAAAAAGTATTTGATCTAATTATAAACAATGAAAGTTGTGAGTACATTGCATCAATTATAGTAGTCAAACATTTAAAGTTATAATAGAAACTTATCCCATCCCTCACCAAATTTAATGGATAAAAAATGGACCAACTGTTAAAAATGATAAAAATTTATAGAGTTCCAATCTCAATTAGAAAAACTTACTAGAATGAAGTTATTTGTGATGTGATTAACATAGATGCTTACCATATTTTACTCGAAAAATCATAGCAATATGATGTTAATGTAACTTACCATAGCAAGGAAAATATTTATACTTTCAAGGAGAAAGATAAAAAGATAATTAGTCCTTCTACTGATAAAAAGTCATATATAACTAAAGTTTTTAAAGGAGAAAGAAAATCATTTCTCACCATTTCCAATTCAAAGGAAGAATTTGCTAAAGACATTAAAGAAATTTAAAAGACCTTTGCATTTATTGTAAAAATGGAAGAAATTCCTAATGCGAGTATTCCATCACTATTGTTGCCTTTATTAGAAGAATTCAAAAACATCATTCCAAATGACTTACTCTAGGACTTTCACTAATATAGGATATTCAACATCACATTCATTTAATTTTAGGGGCAAGTTTACCAAACTTGTCACATTATCACATGAGCCCTACAAAAAATGAAATCTTAAAAGAGAAGGTAGAGGAATTAATCTGCGAAGGATACATCTTAAAAGCATAAGCCTATGTGCAATTCCTACCCTACTAACACCAAAAAATAATGGATGTTAGCATATGTGTGTTGATAACCGTGCCATTAACAAGATAACTAGTAAATATAGTTTTCCAATAAACCTAACTAAAAGATATGTTAGATTAACTTCAAGGCTCAATAATATTTTTCAAAATTGATTTAAGAAATGGATGCCATTAAGTTCATATAAGGCTCAACAATGAATGGAAGATAACTTTAAAAATGAGAGTTAACTTATATGAATGGTTAATAATGCTATTTGGACTATCTAATGCACCGATTCCTTTTATGCATATCATAAGTCAAGTGCTCAAACCATTTATTGAAAATTCATTGTTGTCTACTTTAATGACATTTTGATATATAGTAAACGTATAAATAAGCATGAGATTCACTTGAAAAAAATCATGAATATTTTTTATGACAATAAGTTTTATATTAACTTAAGGAAATGCAACTATATGACTAATCACTTAATCTTTTTAAAATTTATCATAAACACTTAAAGGATATATGTTAATGAAAAAATGATATGCATAATTAAAGAATGGTTAACACCAAAGAACCTCAATGAAGTCAAAAGCTTCAATGATTTAGCAATATTTTATCAAAAGTTCATTTAAAAATTTAGTAATATTATTACACTAATCACTAGTTATTTAAAAAAGGAAAGGTTTTAATGGATTGAAGAAGTTAAGAATAGTTTTGTTAACATAAAAACCAAGTTAATCACAGCTCCAATATTAGTATTACCTAATTTTGAGAAGTTATTTAAGGTTAAATATAATGCAAGTGGATTCAAAATTAGGAGAGTTCTTTAATAAGTAGGCAAATCAATTGCCTTCTATAGTGAGAAACTCAATAAAGCATAAAAAAATGGTTAACTTTTGAGCAAGAGTTGCATGTAGTAGTATAGATACTATGCCATTAAGAGTACTATTTGATTCCTAAAGAGTTTATCATTTACTTAGATCATGGAGTATTAAAATATTTCAAGAACTAAAAGTACCTAAATAAAATGCATGTAAAGTAGGCCTCATACTTAGAGCAATTTGCATATGTAATCAAATACAAGTTGAGAGCTTCCAAGTATGTTATAGATACTTTAAGTAGAATAGCAACTCTGCTTGTTACTTTCAAAGGAGAAGTTATTGGATTTGAATACATAAAATAATTATACCAAACAAATGAAAACTTTAAGGATATATGGGAGAAGTACTTATTGAAGCAGTTAATAAGTGATTTTCATGTGTGAACAAGTTATTTATTCATAAAAAATAAGCTTTGTATCCTAAGAGTGTTCTTTAAAGAAAAGATTATCTGTAATTTTCATGAAGGAGATCTTAGTAGTCATTTTGGAACAAACAAGACAATAGCTAATATAGAAAAGTGATATTATTGACCTTAACTAAAGAAAGATATTGAGAACCTTATGCAAAATTATCTTGTTTGTCAAGTTTGTAAAAGATATACTCAAAATGTAAAATTTTCAAGGAATAAAAAATATTAAAAAGTAGATAGTTTTAGAAAGTTAGTTATAAATTTTCATTTCTTTCTCTCTCTTAAGTAAAACTTTTAAATAAAATAAATGATAGCATATAATATTCTTCTTCTTTTTCTTCTTCTTCTCTCTGCCCCCTTCCATTTTCCTTCTTCCAAACAAGTCATTAATATGTCATCATTCTTTATTATAGCAAGAACTTGAAAAATGAAGTTAGCTTGGATTGCGAGGCTTTTCATCATATTCTTTTAGTGAAAGGAGACTCTAGGTTATGGGCGAATTTAGAAATTGCCATTTCATAAAGAAAGGAAAAGAATGAAAAACACATGAAGTAGAAAGATGAGGTAAAATTAAAAAAAGAAAAGAAGGAAAGAAAAGAAATAAGATAAGAAATAAACACTTTTTTGTTGTTTTAATATTTAACCAAGAAAAAACTTTGATGAGTTTCTTTCCCTATATTTAGGAAGTACACAAATAATAAATTTGTCATAAATTTTCAAGATTTGACTTAATCTTCTATGGTGCTTTAAAAAAGCTTAGTACAAAGCAACATCTGGTTCAATACTAAAAATAGATTGAAATCAAATAATGGGGGTAAAAAAATGGAAATGCATATTTTTATTAAAACGGTTTGGTTTATAATTTTTATGATTTTCCTTTTTATTATTTGATTAATTACTCAAAGAATAGGATGTTAGAATTAGTGACTTCATGATTATATAACCATTATGTATTAAGATTATAATTTAATTATGTTATTTATAGAGTTAAATCTTATTAATATATTTATATTATTAAAACAAAATTTGATTCCTACCACATAACATACTATGGTGATTGCTTCGTGCCATATGATGTCGTATAATAGAATATTTTCTTACTTCTTTTAATTTTGCTACATTAACAAAAATAAACATTATATCTTTTAAATTTGAACTCATAACATGTAAGACAAGACTATGAATTGATTTTGTTAGACTAATTATTTTAATAGTTATTTTATTTTTTAACTTAATATGACTAATATGACCAATTATTTGAATTGCAGTTTTATAATTTTTACTATAATAAATAATATATATTTATTATTAGATATTTAATTAAATTTAAATGCATGCATTTCATTCTAACAAAAAAAAATATATTGCTTTCAAAAATATATTTTTCTATTTCAAATCCCCTTATCGATAGGTTTACAAAGAAAATTAAAAAATTATATTTATTAAGTTTTTATTTTTTTAGTTTACATATATCTTTATCTTTTCTTTTAAATGTTTTATAATAGTTTCTAAATTTATTATATTAATATTTATGTGTAATATGTGATAATATAAATTATTTATAATATTCATTAATGGGTCAAACCAAAAAACAAACATAAAATAAGAAATTAGTATTGATTTAAATTTCATCTTTACATGCATTACATAATATTATGGGAGTTAATAAAAAATTAATTTTATTTTTACAATCTTTACATAATAATCAAAATATATAAATTCTATTTGATCTTAATTTTGTAATAAATTAAATATTAATCTATACATAATACAAGCCCACTTACTCATTATGCAATTAAATTCTATTAGTTATGTTGTTAAGCCCTATTAATTACTATTTATTAAATATATTAAATTATATATTTACTTATTAAATAATCATAATCATAATTTTGTAACTTTTACATTAAGGATGATTAATACTTATTAACCAAGATTAATGGATACTCTTCACATTTCTTTCATGGAAGAAATGAATAATTTTACCATTTGAAGAATCACTTAAAATAATAGAATAAGATTTCTTAATTTAATGCGACAAGTTGGAGAGTCATGATTTTTTAATAAGTTGAATCATTTAAAGTTTTATATAAAAGACTTGTAAATCTCTCCAGTAATATAACAAAAATCACTTACATCACAAATCAAAGATAAGATAAATATGAAATATTCTAATTATCTAACACTAGCATTAAAGTAATAAGGAGAATAAAATGAGAGAAAATCAATATATTATTTTTGTTCTTTTATTCTTTACAAAATTATGTAGGATCTAAATTTCCATAACTCAAGGTATATCTTCTCAATATATAGTTAGCTTATAGTTTATAGAAGATATTGAAGTATTTGCTTAATCCATACTTCCCCATAATTGTTATAATTATTTAAGAATATTAAAAAATTATAACATGTTTAACATTTGTCTATAAATGTTTTCAAATTTTCTAACATTTAGTAATAGAGCAAAAATTTGGCTTATATTCATAATTTTATTAACTTTTAATTGTGTATTATTATGAATACTATTGGTCGATTTAGTTTTACCAAACTAATCCAAATCATATGACAATATAAAAATTTATTTTAGTACAAATTATAAAATTAATTTTATACCTTGATAAAATTTTATTTGTGTAACGTAATATTAATATATTGTTGATTGATTTATACCCAAATATATAAAATATATAATATTAATATTAATATATTGTTGATTGATTACACAAATAACAAAAGTTGTGCTTATTAAAATAATTTATACCCAAATATATAATTATTTTTATAGTCATGTTATTGATATTTAAGTTGTTCTATTTCAAAATTTATATAACATTAAATAAGATTTTAAAAATGAATAAAAATATTCTTACTTGTAATATTTGAAAGTTAAACATTTATGAAAGTTAATATAATCTTATAATAAATAATTAAAAAATGAATAAAGTGATTATCATGCATCTTTATTTTTTTTAAATTAAAATGATATGATCAGCTTAAAGCTCAATATACGTAGAGTATTGCGCAAGTATTGAATGATGTCAGATAAGACTTTAGATTTCCATATCCTCAATTTTGTTGACAAAGTTAATTAGATGAACAAAGGAGTTATTGAAATTAAAATGGCAAAAGAGAGTAAAAAAGATAGCGAACCATTCAAAAAATTGGAGACTGTATTTATTTTACAGTTAATTTTATTTATTAAATAGTTGGTAAAATTTAAGTTACGCTGGGATTCTCTATTTATTGGCACTATCTTTTAATGTGCGATGAGTTAGAATAAAAAAATAAAATAAATTAATATTAGTTTTTTTTTTGGTAAACTAAATTAATATTAGTTTTACTAAAGAGAAAGGGGACAAAGACAAAGCAGGTGGACTTGGTACGGCAGCTGCGCCAAACTGTGGAAGCTGTTTCTGCGGTGAGTTACACAATGGACCGAAAGTGTGGCCCGTCAAAAATGATTTAGATATATAATTGCACATGGAAAATATTATTTTTATTTTAAGGCATTTATTTTTCATTTATCTTTTTTATAAGTTGTAAATTTTATAATTTTGTGAGCTTTCTGTTTATTAAAAAAAAGCACGTATATGCTATTTAAAAAGATAGTAAGTATATATATAAATGAGGATCGATAGTCACTTTTATTCCCAAACTATTGCTCATATCGCCTACTTTTTGGTTTTGTTCATTTGGCATAGCAATTAAAAATTATAATTAATGATTATAGATTACATAATTAATTATTATTTTTATAAAATATTTAATTATATTTCAAATATTTTAAATAATTAATTATAAATAATAATTTAAGTAAGTTTATTTTCCTATTATAATTATAATATAAGAAATTTTAAATTTATATTCATATTTGTTTGATTTTTTATTGTCACTGTCATCCTTTATAAGTTTAGATTGTATAGATACATTAATCTTATTTTTTATTTCAAATTTATGGATGAATTTTGAAATTTTATAATTTAATTATTTATAATATTTTTAAATTAATAAATATAAAAGCAAATGCAAATTCTATTTCAATTGAAAAATGAAAATTTTTATGAAAATAATTTAAATAAATAAAAATACATATTTAGTAAGAATATATTTAAATTAAATGCTATATTATTTATTGGAATTAAAAATATATATTAAATAATATCTATATATTTTTTCAAGCAAAATGATATCAAAAGATTAAAAAATTAATAATTTTGAGATAATTATATATATCTTATTCTCTTTTTTTAATAATTTAACATTAAAAAGTAATTATTTTATAGACCATTCAAATAAAAATATATTATATATAATAAGTTATTTTAAAATTAATTATTCTAATAATTAATTATTTTTATTACTATATTTCCTAAATAAATTATACATAATGACTGATTATTATAACTTTTATTTATTTGTTTCTTTTTCTCTTCTTAAAAAACAACTGCTTTATAACAAGATCCAGAACAATTGGACTCTCGCTGAGGGCAATATGATTCCATCGTGTAATTAAAAATGGGGATGATAATGTCATTGTCGTCAAAAGTTCTGTTACTACTATTTGAGTCAAAAGCTTGTCTCTGCAATCACAACCAATTATACTATCCGAGTTAAAATGATTTGATGAAAAAAATTAAAAAAATAAATAATTATGTATAAATTTATAAATTATTTTTTAATGATTGATTATTTATCAAATTTTAATCTTTTAATTTTTTTTATTATTCACTTTATCCTCTAACAATTAAATTCGCATGTTTAGTGGAATAAATTCATCACAACTTTTGATAGCTATATATAACTTAGTGTACGTAGGTGGAGCTAATAAATTAAAAAATAAAACTGAATGGATTAAAAAATTTAATTAAAAAGTGAATGGAATAAAAAAGGAAATTCATATATACGCCCATATTGGGACCTACTCACGTGACATGTTGTGTCGGTTTGGAGGTTTCAAGTCAAACTTAACCCAAAAAGAGTACCCATATTGGAATCTGCATGGGACCTAAATATCGTACTCTAAGAACAAACTTTCTATCGAAATTATTGCCCTTACAAACAGATGCTCCATTTACGGCAATTTCTTTCCAGATGAACCGTACTTCTTATATATATATTAATCTAATGACCCATTAAATAAAAATTTACGCAAACTTCTGTACTGCTCTTCTGCAATAGTTCGCATATCGTTTGAAATTCAACGATTAATAGATTAAAAAAAAATTGTAGAGATATCAAGCTTTTGAGGATTTGCATGTTTTTTTAATTAGGTCATTAATTCTATTTTGTGATTTATATTTTTTATTTGACTTATTTACCATAAAAATTCATTTCCTAGCTAACAATTCTAAACTTCCTATTAATAAGAATAACAAATGTTGATTTTACACAAACCTATAATTAGTTAATAGATGTTTGATGTAAACAATGGGGGTAAGGAATAAATAAAATTTGGAAACTGGTTGGGACCCAAAAGAAGAATGCATGCATGGTCTATATAATTTGTTAATCGATACACATCTCATACTTAGGGTTGGAGTTTACATAAACAAGAAACAAGTGGAATATGAGTTTTATGGAAAACACCAAAAGATAATGGAGTTAGAATATGAAACCTAGTCATGTTGGGGTACAAGAATTCATAGACAATACGAAGTTGTAGATATAACAAGTACGACTCATTTATTATGGGATAACAGAGACAACCAAATTTGGGATGGTTGGGAGCCATCAAAATTAAAGCATGGATGGATGATGAGATATATAATAAAAATAATAAAATATAAAATAATAGTAATTTAATTAATAAATGAATGGGTTAAATTAATTATATATTCAAGGATCATAAATTATTTATGTCTCATTTAAAATTTTATATTAAATTTTAAATGTATAAATGATTTAATAATAACTCATTTAATTTTAATTCAATTTATATTCATTCTAACTATTTATTTACCAACTCTAGATATATTCATTTAAGGAAGATAATATGAGTAAGTTGAAGATGATGGCCAAGAAGACGAGGAAGAGAAAATGAAGAGAAATATCCTTGTTTTGTGATTTTATTGAGTTTAAGAACAATTAATTCGTGCCATTATTTATTCTTCAACTGTTCACTTGCTCATTGCTTTTGAAATTTATTGTTTCCTCATGCTCCAAGATAAATTGCAATGCAGGGCAAGTGTTATTGTTGAAAAGTTGCCATGCCACAGATCAAAAGGTTTTTATAACATATGTTCCAGAAGCCCTTATTATGACTTGTTTCGAACAAATGCTCATTATCTAGTGTTGATCTGCCTGTCTCTAAGATGCCGGTGCTCCACTTTCCTCCGCAACATAATACTGTTGAATGACCAGCACAGAAGCTCTTGTTGCAAAATCTGATGAAGCCAACAAATCACCAATTGCCCCCAATTCTGGGCACTCACTCCAATCTGTGAGGCCTGCCGTCAGTGGAGTTATTGTTCCTTGTCCCCTCCCGACTACGTAGAGATCATGGACGTTGTTCAAGGACCTTATTGCGGCCACCGTCTCTTCTCCATTGTTGACAACCCTCTCCAAGTAAACAACGGAGTCATCGTTTTCAGTCTTCATCCTGAATTCATCCATGGACTCGCTGTCTAATTGTTTCTCCCTCACACTATCCACATGGAACGTAGTCTCGCCATCTAGGTCACCTGAGGTACGCTGCGGCTCAACTGCATCTGTTCCTGCAATAAAGTGCATCACGGTGAGACGAGTTCCTGGATGCTCTGACATCCTCCATGCATACGAAAGTGCCTCCCTATCATCCGGGCCTCCAAAAAATAAGACTGCCACTTGGTGAGATGGTTGGTGTGCAATTAAGGGATTGGATCCATTGAAGCCTCTGTCAACGAGTATCCCAATTGAGCAAGGGCCATTTTCCAGTAAGTTCTGATTCACCATTCTAAACGCTGGATTTGTGTCCTCCATTCCTCCATCAACCGTTTGTTGCTTGTGGAAAGGAATTATTATAAGGGACACCCTCTTGTCCTCTGCCAGAGTGCATACATCCTCATGCATGGTTGAGTAAGGCGAAATTGCCGTCAAGGGTTGGACGGACACACAGCCAAGGTGGTGCTCAAAGTTCTCAAAGGCACTCAGAATCTGATCGGATTGCGCTTGGGTTCTGTTGAGGGCAGGACGGCCTGATTTTCGAGTAGCATGGACGATGAGCATGGCAGAAGCTCTGCCGGTGAGTTCAACTAAGTGGAGTACGTAAACACAGATGGGAGATTTCCTAGTTGGGTGGGATGCTTCGAGAAGATTGATTATTGTTGGGACATTCCTAGGTGTGTGAACACACACCAAAATTCGTAACTCTGCATCAAGTCTTGAGCTCTGAATCGTTCGCTTTTTGTAAGGAATGAGCCTTCTGGTTGGCTTGTAGATTACAGTCACAATTGGCGTAATGAGTCCAGTCATAATTACAGTTGCAACTACCATAGTTGCGAATATTTCATCATCCAAAACCTGCATAATTGCAGCATACATGTTTTATATGTATCGAATATAACTAAGGAAAACTGGGATATTTTTACAAACATAAGTTTGTACCTTTTGGTCCTTCCCGACATTGAGCACGATTAATTCAATGATGCCTTTAGTGTTCATGAGTAATCCAAGAACTATGCCTTCTCTGGCAGGTATCTGGAAAAAGAGTGAAGCAAGGAGGGTTCCGACGGTCTTTCCGGCAAGTGCAAGAAAAGTTAAAGAAAGCAAAGAGATCCAATTGTTAGCTCCTCGGATAGCTTCGATATTAGTCTTAAGGCCACTGATGGCAAAAAATAGAGGGAGTAGGAGCCCTGAAACAAAGTCCTCAAGCTTTTCTATGAGTGCAACTCCAAGTGGTCCATTTTGGATTACTAAACCAAATACAAAAGCTCCAAAAACAGCATGTGTACCAATGGCATCGGTAATGAATCCCGATATCATGACACCAGTGAGTACAATACATATTTGCAAGTCACTGAAAGATTCTCCTTCGGGGGTTCTCCTAACCATCCAAGATACTGCGGGCCGGACGACAAAAAAGCAGAAACCTACAAAAACTGCACTTGATACAACAACCCAGATGGATGCCCAGGGTCTTGAATTACTCTCAGACAGTGCAATGGCAAAAGCTAGCATAACCCAAGCACACATATCATTAAGCAAAGAGGTCGAGAGGGCGAGTCGGCCAATTTCTGTATTGATAAGCTTGAACTCAGCAAGTATTCGAGCAAGAACAGGGAATGCAGTGACGGACAAAGCAACTCCGAGGAAGAGGATGTGAATGCCTATATCTGGGCTTGTATCTTTGTCTGAACCTATCAAAAAGGAGGAGAAACCAGCTCCCACCAAGAAGGGAAGGACCATACCAGCAACAGCTAGGGTCATGGCCTTGCTGCCGGTGCGTTTGATAACTGAAATGTCCATCTCTAACCCAACTAAGAAGAGGAAGAACAGCAGGCCCACATTTGCCATTGTCTCTAGAACCATCACACTCCTTAGAGGGAAAACCTTCTTTGCAAATGCTTCATTTTGTCCCAGCACTGAAGGACCCAAAAATAATCCACCCTATTATAAAAAAAGCCATGATAAAACCATATCTTAAACTTGAAAGGATTGTCTTTGCCATGCCGAAGAAATAACAAAAATCATTGATAAAATATATGATGATCAACAAATATTATACGCATTGCTATGATCATTTAGACTAATAATTAACAAAAAGAACAAGGAAAATGACGATAAGGAGGAGAAACTAACCAAAATTTCAGCAATGACACGAGGTTGGCGAAAGGGTTTGAGGATGAAGACAAAGAGACGGGTGGCGCAAACAACTAAAGTCAATTGCAGGATGAAGAGGGGGAGAGAGTAATTTAAAGGATTATCACCTTGCCAGATACCATTCGTTGTTACCATAGTTGGTGAATAACATACTATTGTTTCTATTGAAGCATTTTTTGATGATATTAGGCCCTCCATCTTCTCCCACCTCTTCTTCCACAATTATCACCGTTATCTCATGTTATTTCGCCACCAAGAGTCAAGACATCGCCATTTTCTTCTCCTACGAAGAAGAAAATGGTTGCCTCAACATTAACTCCTATGGAGGAAATTAATGCAAACTCTAATAATTGTCTATCTTCGCAAGAAAGAAATTGGGAATAAGGCGGAGAAAGAAAGCAACACATTTTTTTTTTCTGTTTTGAAGATCGAGAGAGGAAGAAGACACCCTTGATTGTGCCTTTCTGGACAAAATCAAGGGATAGCTAGTTAGAGGTAGGTTTGGTGGCCCCCCGCCTCATATGGGATAACCTTTGAAGTTGGAGATGCATGTCTAATTTTAGTAACTGAATTTGCCTCACAAATCCTACGTACGAAAATGGGGTCTGTTCCTTCTCCTTTGTTCACTAAGCTAACTGATATATCTTCTACAAATCTTCATTGACTTCTTTTGTATTGAAATTTTTTGTATGTTTATGATCATGTTTCCTGCTTTGTAGTAAGTTGGTGAAGATTATTTTCTTCAGTCTGATGGCCTTGAAGATAATGTAAATTTGTTAGAGTAGTTATTTCGATCTCTTGTTTTATAGCTGTCATTATAACACATTGCTACTCAACGGAGCAGGGCAAAGTTGGTTCATTTATACATGTGTATGCATGTAATATTACCAGCTGGTGGGAAGGGCTAGAATGAAACTTAAGCAAACTTCAATTTTACTATAATTATAATTGATTGAGAGAGGTTTAGACTGTTGCTTATATTTTTATAAACTTGTGTTCTTTAGCTAGCACTCTATTTTCATTTAAATTTAATTTAATTAATTTACATTAATAACGAATAAGATATAAATCTTCGAAAAAATGCAATATATATGTATATTATGAATATATGAACCGTCATACTATGTTTAAATAACATGAGCTTATTGGAATTTTTGTTGATTTAAAAATGCATGAATTATATCTTGTAAATATTGAAGTCTTAAACTTTTGTTTGTAGTCATTTCCTTGGATCTTTTGTTAGAAAATTTTTCCCCCTTCAATCATATCCGTTTTACGTAGTATTCCTTTGTGATGATGTATTACATCTAAAACAAATAGTTGAAGACCGTAAATGAGTTTTTAACTCTTTATTTAATAAGCATAAATATTTTTTATTTATTGATATATTTTATGTTCTTAATTATCACTCTCTTCCTTATCAATTTCACCGTTAGGAAACAGTTGAGGGGCATAAAATTCTAATAAGTTCCCAATTGTATTGAAGACCGAATTCTAAAATATAGATAAAAAATAAACAAGCCATGCACATTATATTTGAATTTGAATTTAAATTTGAATTTAATATTTAATGACAGGCTAAATTTCCAAAAAAAAAATTATGTATAAAGAACTACCAATTAATGTACAGAGATAAAAAATAAGCAATCAATGAAAAGAGCTACTTCCTAATAATTATTTAGAAAACCATATGATATATCAGATTCTTTGAGCGGCGGAAACATCTAGGAGGTGAGCATCAATCTTAATCCAATGGCAGAGATTCTTCGATCAGTAAAAAGACCTAGTATAAAACCCTTTGAATGCGGGGCGACTGCAAGTCTATCATTTTCATTTTCTGTCTGAAAAGATCGCCGAGAGATCGAGTCTATCAATTTCATTTTGTTTGTGTGAATAGATGGATAGCGGAGATAATCGAAATGATTTCTATGGACATCTGCCAACCTCACTTATTAAGAGTAACCTCGATTCGGCTTTGGAATTCTATAATCCTTCATCTGCCCTTGATGAGAAGAAGCAGGAGGCAAGTAATGTTGCTACTGCTGCTGAGGATCAATCTGCCTTACAGAAGCCTGAAGCTGAAGTTGAGCCTGAGCCAAAGATGATTTCATTTGACAAAACAGCAGAAAAAGATGCGGTAGTGAAGAAGGATGGTGGTCGACCTTCTTGGTTGCCTCCGGAATGGAGGTTTGAAACCAAAACTCGTCAAAGTGGCCGAAGTAAAGGTCACGTGGACAAGGTATAATCTATTCCTTTTAATCATATCATATGATTTTTCAAATTAATAAGCACTAACAAGATCTATCATCTACGGCTTCATTCACTGGCTAATCAAGATAGTTTATAGCATTTATTTGACATCCAGTCTCCATTGTGTTGGAGGAAGCTGTTCAGAAATAATAAAAAGTGTTGATATCTTTAGTAAACCAACCTTTCCCTTGCACAGTCCGATTCACAATTGCAAATTAAACCAAACTTTCCAACCTATTGAGGGAACTCGCAACTACATATGAGAATTGCTTGGACACTGATTTATCGTCAAGGATTATATATGTTATGCGATGAGGTTTCAATCACAAAATATTATATATTCTGTGTATCCCTGCCCTTAATTGTCAACCTTTACTTTCTCTCAAGAATACCAAACAATTTTTAAAGTAACAGCAGATGTTTATATCTTAAAGCATGCAGTTGGCTCGATGCTCTTAATAAAAGACTAATTACATATGCGTATTGTCAACCCCAGTTTCAAACCTTGCGCTGTGTGGTTTTGCAATGAATAGTAAATTAATATTTACAAGTCAGAAAGATGACTGTAAAAAAAATAAAAAATGGCAAGGTGGAAAAGAATTTCTCTTTTTATGTATGTACGCCTAATTTATTGATAGATTAATTTGATTGTGACGATTGTATATCGTTGGTCTGTGCAGTATTATATCAGTCCTGGAGGCCACGTTTGCCGGTCTAGAAAGGAGTTCCTCAAGTTTGGGCCATCAAACTCAGGTCATCAAAATTCCAAGAAAAGGTATACAAAACCATCAATAGAATTAGAATGAAAGCACAAGTTAGTAGCTATAAAGCGTATAACCAAATATTATTCTCACAATCCGAGCATCATGAGTGCCATTACCATCACTGATAGCATGGCTTTGTTTTGTACAATTTGAATTTCAAAATATCATTGAACCTTTATGGTCGTCTGACTCATTATGCGCAAAGACCTTTCCGAGGGCAAAACTACGTGGAGGCTTTGGGGTGATGGCCCCCAAATCAATATTTAATTTCACACATGACGCTATAAATTTTTAAAAAAAAATTATATGTTGACCCCTAAAATTTTAATATGATCCCTTCAAATATTCTATATTTTTAGAAGATCTGCTTAATCTCATGTGTTTAAAGTTTTAGTAGTAGATACATTATTTTTTATTCTATACGTTAAAATATTACTATACCTTATTATTATTCATTTTTAAGAAAAAAATATAAAAAAATTAATGCACTTCATTATAACATATAATATGACAAGAACACATTATTCTTGTAAAAATATATAAAATAGGATGGTTTTTATCAAATTTGGCTTTTAGTTATTTTATTAAATAAAACAAAATAATCTTTTTAAATAAAAACATTAAGTCTATTGTGAATGGTTCTATTAATTATTAATTAAATTTAAATTATACTAATGTATTTTTCTTATTATTTTAATTAATTTTGAATAAAATACTTATATGTAAAAGTTTTAAAGTATAAATATCTAATAAACAATTGAATAAAACTATCTACAATATAAAAATAAGTTAATTTTAAATATTTGTATTATATATATTCATAATTTATAATTTTATTTTGAGTAAAAATATTTTCATTATATTTATGTGTATATAAATTGGCTCCTCCAACATCAAATTTCTGGTTCCACCCCCGAACCCTTCTCTATGTTCATCTTATTTGATCAAAACTTTAATTTGTAACTATAATATGCTTCTTTTCTGCTCATTATTTCATTTTTAGTTTGTTCAGAGTACTCATTATACCAATTAAGTTGTCAAAAGGATATATGCAAATCCTACTAGAATATTCCTTCCTCCTACTAGCATCTAATTATAATTTGTTGAACATGATGCTTGGTTTAGATCTACTATGTTGACCACAAAGTTATACCATGATCATGTATGCAGGAAGTCTATGGAGAATGCAGAGTGAAGATCAACTTTGCAGGGGGGGTTTGAATCTAGAGAAAATAATGGAATTTTTCTCTCATAAAGCAAATATACTTTTGTTGTTGTCGTTGCCATTGACATTAATGTTTGTCAGTAAATCATAGTTTTGCTGCAACAGCAGTTAAAAGTTATATATGCATTTAATTTGTTACAATAAGTAAGCCTTCATCGCAACAAGGTTAAAAGATAATTGCTAAGTGGGGCGGAGGAGGATAGGATACGATGAAGTAAATAAGTTAATGAGGAATAGCAAGCAATATAAAAGCAGATATAATTAAACTACGTATTAAATTCATGTCATATATTACATGATTAATGGCAACTAAAGCAAATATTGGAAACATAATATAAATCATATACGATAATCCCTCAACTGAAATCATGACCTAATTAAATCGTACTTGCTCAGTTCCTCCATCAAGAGCACCTTGGCGGCCAGGAATGCTTTAATACCTAGTATTGCGTATCCATCCGCCAGATTTTCAACTTTGCCCCCTCCTTATTCTGGTTTCATCCATAAAATATCAATCTTGAAGCAAAATTAATTGTCTAGATTTAGAATTTATTATTATTATTATTATTATTTGTTCAAAGAAACATTATATGCCACTTTAAGAACCTGATAAATACTTCACTACAAATTTAATACATGTGTTGATCCAAAATTTATATTCGTCTCTATTTAAGAAGAGAAACATTTATTACTTATTGATTTTTTTTTTTTTTTGGCGAAGGAATAACAAGTTATTTGACTCATATGTAAGTTCGACCATAACATTAAATGAAGAAATTGTAAAGGCAAAACTTATATATTCGAACTTTCTTATAGTAACATTTTTGCTAGAATATCAGTTAATTAGTTATATTTCATCATATACTAAAGCTGCACCCAAATTAATAACTCAAATAACAAAAACATGCTTTGATGAATATATATTACTGATTACTGCTCGCTATATAAGTATATATAAGCATGTATACCTGATATATATATATATATATATGGCTCAGAATAAGTATAAAATAAGAAGAGACGTGATTTACTGAATAGTGGATTTGTTTTCCATAGCTCGGTTGAGCACAGAGAAGTTGAAGCAGGATCTATACGAATCCCAGTGAAGTCCAATTTCATCTCCTTTCTTCAGTCCCCTTCTCTTTACAAATTTTTTATTCCATGCCCCAATGAGAACATAATTTCTGAAAGAAGCCCATCGCTTGAGAACCAGTTGGTGCATTGACATGGTGTCCGCATCCCAAACCCTAATTGCTGTTCCTTTCTCACTCACCGCATCTTTCTGGGCATCATCGCCCAAAACCGGAAGGACAAAGTTGTCTACTAAATCTGTCCCCAACAACAGCCTGTTCAGTTTCCCGAGATCGCTCGCCGCCAGGGATTTCTTAACCTTCCATGGATCTTCATAAAGCTTCAGTGTTGTTGAACAACCCCACTGCTTCTCTTTGCTGCCACATGGTGAGTAGGCCGATCTCCTTCTCTCTGCAGCTTTATTTCTAGGGTTTGGCTTGGAATTATTGGATCTTTTCCCTCTTTTTCTCTTTGATGCACCAAATTTATGGGTGTCATGCTTAGCTTTGCTTACTAAGCCAGAAGAAAGTGATAATTCGGTAGAAATTGGACAAAATTCATCTGGTAATGTGTTGTGAAGGGTTGATTCTTCTCGTGGTTGTTGATCAGTTTCACAGGCCATATCGAAGATATCGGAAGGTTGATTATTTTCCATGTTAGTAACCAAATGTTTGGAAGGGCAACGAAATAGACTGGAAAGCAAACTTTAGTCGGAGGCATTTGAATATTGAATTCCTATGCCAACATTATATTGGAAAACTGAGAAATGAAAGAAGTTGATTCTCTTAGTGATGTATGACTTTTGGTCCACAATCCTTTAGGTGTTGTTTTGGAGGCCAGCATTACAATACCACAATATCCGGTTAAATATAAAAAGAAACTCCTAGATTAATTGGTCTCTCATTATATATAAATATCATTTAACATTTAATTTTAATTTTGAGTTAATTATCTTACGAAATATTATCATTCTCATTCTTTAAATATAAATATCTGGTTGGTAATTAAACAATCCAAATCACATTCACGGACACAATCCTAATCAATATAAATAAAAAGATAATTGGTAATAGAAATCTTACAATAGTTAGCAAGAGCATTAATTGTCCCTGGATCAGGAATGACACCAATATAGCTAGAGCATTCATAAATGGAAGAGATAAATGTTGTGCTATATATGAGGCAACAAATGTTTGGCAAACATTGACCATTTAAATTAAATCCCTTTTGCTCATTGTTCCATTTGCATTAAACTATATATTAGATCGAGACAGGTACGGTGTAACAAGTCTTCATCACAATCTGGAATCCACATCAAAATGAGAATCGCATGCCTGTGTCCATAGTTGACAAACTTGATTCCGAAAATTGAAGGTTCATTGAATTGGCAAACATAATTGCATGCACAAAAAATATACAATTTCGATTCTGATTCTTCCTCTTGTTATTTGGAAAATGGTCCCTTCCGATAATCATTTTATTTTAATATATAAAACTACTTGCGAGATGAATGTTAGAACTTCTTTCCAATTCTTGTTCTATTTAATTTCAATGCGGAGACTCGATCAAACCACATAACATTTTCCTAATAATAAAACCTCTTTTGAAGATATAATTTACTTTTGTTTAAAGTAAGGATAAAATGCCATGCCGTCGCAGATTGTTAGATGTGGTCCTTAATTTTTCTTAAGGACCAAATTCTAAGAGCTGATGATGTAGATTTTTGTAGCCAGAGATTCTTTCCTTTAGAGGGGTTGCTATTTATATGCTTTCCTTTTAAAGCGCTGCGCTGCTTTGATTCTTCCTCTTCCCTTTTTTTTCTCTTTTGGTTTGTTGTATTATCCATGGCACTATGCTCTTGATGCGATTCTACTTGTCTTTTGCTAATTCCATGTGACACGCCTCCCTCAGAGCCGTTTGATCTTGCAAGCTTTGATCACACACCCCACATATATTTGTTAGAAAACTTCTTACTTGCACGCAACACATTTAAATTGTCAAGCAAATCAATAAAAAAGGAATAAATTATTAAATAAGTTTAAAAAAGTTTGTAACTCTATTGGTTCTCTGAGGAATTTCATTATACCCCACCACTTTTCTAAAATTCCAATTGCATGTGCTGGTCCGTTCTCACTTTCTTTCTGGCCCATTTTATCAAATTTCACTTCCGTACGTCCTTTGGATTCAGCTTAAGATATGAATTGGATTTTGTAATTTTTAGCTTTCAGAAAATTTATTGTTTTCAAATTATCAAACACTGAGAGCAAACGATGAATGACCTAAGAAATATATGTTTCATGAAATACATCTACTCGCGGCTACTCATAAGCAACGTTAGTATTTTTTAAAATTTCTAAGTAGCTCTTGAGAAAACTTTACAAGTCCCTTTTGGATTATAACACATTAACACCCTCCCTTGAGATTTCTCACTTAATAAATCTCTTCCTAGAAATATCTCACTTTAACAATTATTTTGAGATACCTCATTCAAAATACTCCTTGAATAAAGAGAAATTTCTCCTTGAAAATGCTTCAGTTTAAGAATTTTCTTGAAATACCTAACGTAAATAAAATGAAACTTTTTACTCATAAAAAAATTGAACACTTAATGTCTTGTATTTATCAAGACCTTACTAGACTAAGAACTTGTTGGATTAGATCATTCAATTTGCTTAGTTGTTATCTTGGAGAAAGAACTGGCCATACCTTATATATGTATTTATATAGGTGGATTGCTTTAAAAAATAAGTAAGGGTAACTTGGGGCTGCGATTGCCTCTTTCTCTCCCTTGATATATAGGACTTAAGCAAGAGAATCCTTTATCCCCCTTCCTATTTTTAATTGCCTATGAAGGTCTCTCCAGAATGATCTTTAAGCATGAATATGATGGTGACTTGACTATGATGAAAATTGTTAAAGGAGTCCCTTCTTTCTTCGATCTTTTAATCGTTGATGAATCTCTAGCGTTCTTGAATTCTTTTGTTAGAAATGCTCAAACCATCAAACATATTCTGGATACAATACAACAAAAACACTATTTTATATATATATATATATATATATATATATATATATCATTGGACGTCGGGAATTCGCCGGAAAAATCAAATCTGATTTGTCTAGAAACTTTTCTGATATCCAACATCCAAGGACATCCGACTATATCATCTCTAATGTACTTGGACGTCGAAAAGTTTGATATTATTGGACATCATAAAAATCATTAGAAATCTTTGACATTCTTTCCAACGAACACAATTAAACATCAGAAACATGGAAAGATTTTGATGACGTGGCACTACCACATCATATATTCTTGATGCCCTACGTAGGAAATAATGATGTGGCAATGTCATATTGCCAACTTGTGGTGATGTGTCACTGCCACATTATACTTTTCTAAGTCCTAAGACATTGGAGATGATGATTTAGCAAAAAATATTTTTTTTATTTTTATATCTGAAATAACAAAAACCTAGTTCATCACTAATCCCTCATTAATAACAAATATAAAAAATTAAATTTAAATTTTAAAATTATATAAGCATAAAAAACCCTACAAAAATTACAAAAAAAAATTCATAAATTATAAAAAAATAGCAAAATTATATCTAATGTCATAAAAATAACAAATTAAAACTCTTTATTGATATTAGTTTGATAACTAAATTGTCAGAATACTATTAAATTACAATTCGTAAAAGGTGCCCAATTTTTTGTATGTTTAACTTCAACAGTTGTCCTTTTTTTGGTCTCATAAAATATAAACAAAATAAGAATACAATTACAAGTCTCGAGTAATAATTAGAATGGACATGTCTCAAGCAATAACTAGAATGTATGCAAGCCTCTATTTCATTCCTTGAATGGCACACTAAGTTAGCATACATTCATACTAATGCAGATGTGCCAATAAAAGATTAGAATAACTGATAGAGAAGCACTACGCAGGTTTCAGAATCTGAGTTGACATTATGTCGATCATAGATAACAATAAAATAGTAACAGCTTTTGGAACCTAACCTTCCCTACCAAGGTCATACAAAAGGCCGAAGTAGCTTTAGACACAACAACAAACTCACTAGTAATCATTAGATACTCATCCATACCTTATGTCCAAATTTTTTTATGCCTAGCTTCCTGCATACTTTTTGACATATCCATACGATCAACATCAATTATGGTGTCTGATGAGTTAGTCAGGTAGTTTCCTCCACCATTTTTCTCTCCCTAGGTAGTTTTCATCAACGTTAATGAAGAAAACATATAAGTAATTATGATTCCTAACTAAAAAAAAAAAAAGGGCACACAAAGAAAATCTAAATTATAAATAGAAAGATGGTGGCCCTTAGGCCCTGTTGTAACAATCTAACACAAACAAAATCACCTTTGATCATATTAAAAATGACTCTAATCTATTTATTAACTCTTAACGCCTTACTAAAAAAATAAAGGAGATCCGAACTCAAATTGGGAACCCATTGCACACAAAAGATTTAGTTTATAGGGCAAATTACTAATAATTGGAGTATTTTTCAAATTCTAATAAACGAATAACCATGTATAGTATTGTCTTACAATTATAATCTTGTTATTTTAGGTAATCATTTAAAGATTTATAAATTATTTATTTAAATCCATTCAGAAAGGTCCTAAACAGAGCTTATAAGTCAATCAATTGGAACTACGTTCTTATAAGTTCAAAAATGACATTAAATGTTGAACCCAAGGATATGAATTGTCCACAACTATTGTTAACATACAAAATTATTGCAACTACACTAAGAAACTTAGCTATAAAATGAGAGATAAAAGCAGTTTGAATGCATAATTCTACTTAACAAAGATTCCCCTTTTAAAGCTCTTATTGGCTCCATTAGCTTTTGAATTTCACCAATCCAGTCTAGTATATTCTAAAATTTCAAACATTTGTTTATTCTTTGGCTACTGCAAGTCATGCAACATTACAAATATTAAGTGTATTTGAAATATAATACATTGTACTTAAATATAATACAATTGAGCTTGCACATACAGGAGACATAAGAGGGGTGTGTGTGTGTGTCTTGTCATGTGATTTTGCTTCTTATTAGAAGATTGAAAGACAATTACTTGATTTTTCAACAATCAAGGCAATCATGGAGTTCTCGGACCGGAGAAGGTCTAAAGTAGGTTTCCAGATAGAGTGCTCTCATCCAAAAGTGAGTAAGAGTTTGCTTAATTGGCTTTCATTTTAAATACATGTTTAAGTGTAAATATTTATTTCCAAAATAGTCAAATTATTTCTATTTGCTAGGAATAGATAATAGATAATTAAAACTTAAATAATTAAATAAAATAGTTCTATCTAAGTTAATATGTACGTTTGTTAAGTTTGCATGTTTGATACTAAGAATTGTTAACTTAAGTGGTACTTGATACTTTTGAAAATTTTGTACTTCCCATTGTATTCAAAATTCTACTTACTTACATGTATGCATTTAGTGGTTGAAGTGCTTCTCCATTTACTAACAAAAAAAACAGTTTGGATGTTTGATATAAATGAATGGTTTATCTCACCGTGCCAAAAATTCAATTATTTTTTAAGTGAAATAATATTACATTTGCCAATGCTTTTTCTATAACACTAATAAATGACTTTTAGAGTAGTTAATGAATAATTATGATGCTTATAATGCAAACACAATAATTAGGAAATTAACAATTTAATATTTTTGTGTGATCAGTATTCATTTTATGATTAGGTATTTAATATTTTGCTATGAATAGTAGTCATTGAATAATTAGGATTGTTTAGCCATTTTAAAAAATGGAAAATATTCATCAATATGGTGGCAATTTAAAAATGCTACCATATTTTTTAAAAAATTTAGCAAAAACATGAAGGTAGTTTGAAATCATCGTTATATTTTTTTTGAATTCATTTTAGCCATGATCCTGATAGTTTGCGATCGTTAGCATATATATTTTTTTAAAAGAAAATTTAGCACTTCCTGACGGTTGTTAATGACTACTAAATGAATTTTTTTAAAAAAGTTTAAAAAAAATAATAGCGATTTAAAACTGTTGTCAATGACTTGCTTTATAATCCCAGTGGTTGGTGACAACCGCCACTATACGTGACTTAGCTGCTAGTTTACTGATAACTGTGCCAACAGCAAATAATGCAAAGCAAAATTCCTTACAATATCACTAAAAGTGAACTTGTTACCTTTTCGGCAAAGAACTCATTCTAGCCAAGGGAGAGTTCAAATAGGGTCTTAACTCCTGTGATAAATTTAACACTACTATAGAAATTAATGAATAAGCATTGGTCAAAGTTAATATAGATGTCTATTTTGATATAATAATATTTTTAAAATTATATAAAAATTTAAAATAATAATTTTTAGATATAATTAATATCTATATTAATGTGGTGATATTTTTAAAATTTTAAGTAAGTACATCAATTTTATATATAACCAACGCCTATATTAATACATTGACATTTTCAAAATTTGAGCAAACTTTAACCCATCAATTTTTCAATTCACTAATGTCTAAATATATGGTATTTTTTATTATTGCAAATCATGAAAGTTTAATATGTTTGTTTTATACATAGATGTCGTCTAAAAAGCATTTCATGCATCTTATTAAGAAATGTAAAAAGTTTAAACTTTAATTTTTTAATCAATTGACATTTAATAGCATGACAACTATCAACTTTATTAAAACCTTTGTTACATAGAACATTGGTTATAGTTGATAATGATGTTTATTTTTTCCACTCTGCTTGTAAATTTTCACTCTAATTTTTACTTTTTGTATAAAACACTTCTGATCAAAATATTTGCTATGAATTTTGTTGAAACATCCAATCCATTCTCTAATTTTATTTTTAAGGAATGGATGCATTGTTTTAAAATTTTTTACAATGTATTTTCAAATTTCTACCACATCTTTATATGCAACATCTCATTCTTTAAGATTCCAATGAGATTTTTTTAGGAATCCTTTACTTTCATTACCAAAGTGTGCATGGAAGAAAAGGACTAACTTTTAGTTCTTCCATTATATACTCTTCTAATTACAATAGAAAAAATTAAACAATAAATTGGAATTTACATCAAAATTGATGATTTTGATATATTGTAATTTTTGTATATTGATGTAAATATGTAGTTTTTGTATAATTATAATTTAGTGTAATTTTTTGTATAGGTTATTTTATAAAATACATACATACATATAATGATTTAAAAAGAAATAAAATCATAGTATAAATTTATAAAATTATTTCCCGTTACTCATCTATTTGTATTTTCATAATAAATTATTAAATTACAATTAAATTTATATAATCAGCAATTGAATTACAAAGATTAACCAATAAAAGACATTAAAAAATAATTCTATTCAAAATAGTTCAAAAATAAATTTCTTTTCATATTCACAATTTCAATACAAATATAGCAAAATTGATATAAAAACATCATAATAATAAGATGTTAGTTTTACATGTTTATAGTTTTGAGATTGTCTATAAAATAAATATCTAAGGATATCCCAAACATTTTTATTGAAAAACTGGCAAACTTAGGGGAAAAAAAAGGAAAATTTTGGACTTAGCCAACATCTAAAATGATGTCATTTATGAAGAAAGTATGAAAAATTAATGGCATCTAAATCAATGGTATTTATGAGATTAGAGGAAAATTATAAAATATTAAGATGTTAATTTTTTACATAACTATTATCTAAGGCCATTTCAATCGCCATGACAGTTCATATCAAACGATTATACATTGATGAAGTACTTTACCAATGTCGTAAGGCATGATAATGGTCACTTTCTTAGAAAATGATCAAACATATGACATCGATTTTCTATTAATAATTGATGTCTAAAGTTTTTCATATGCCTTATAAATATCACTCTCCCTACTAATTTAAAACAAATAATAATATATCAAGATAGCTCACATTTCATTAAAAAGAGGGCTTTTAAGTTGGGATATAAATTGTTGTATTCAGTATTACTAAGCTATTAAGAATATTTTGGAATCGATCAAAAGTCCTTGTAGAGACTTATATGTGCATTTTGGCTATAAACATAAATATTTTATAAAGTATTTGGAATAAGAATTCTTCTAAATACTTTGTGAAATCCTTGTATTCATGGGCAAAATATGGATATAGGTCCCCAAAAGGATTTTTGTTAAATTCCAAAAACCTTCTTAATAGTTTTAGTATTGCTAAATACAACGATTTATGTCCTTCATCTTACAAACCGTCTCTTTTAATTTTAGTATTGATCTTTGTTATTCATTATAAATTATAGTATTTTCAATTTATATGTCGATGTACTAATATGAAAATAAATGAATTTTCAAAATATGTTTTTCATAATTATCTATCTCTTTTTCAATTATTTATACATTTATATTTAATCTTTGATTGTTTATATCTATTTAATTGTAAGAAAGATATTATAATGTAAAAAAATTTAATGCTATCAATTTCACTTAAAGTAAGTTGAATTAAAAAAATAATTAATTTATAAAATAATGTTAGTATTCTTACAAAGTTTATACTTAAATTATAAAATTGTTGCTTGAAATCATTTACAAAACTATAAATTGGATAATATATTTTTATCTATTTTATTATCTATTCATGTGATAAATATAAATCAATCCTACCTTTAAGTCAACTTGCATATATGTGATATACATAAATTATGCTTTAGATTCTAGTTTAATACATACATATATATATATATATATATATATATATATATATATATATATATATATATATATATATATATATATATATATGTATATATATTGTTATCTAGTTTTAGTCTGATGTAGATGATGTACATAATTAAACCAATTTTATTCTAGCTTAGTGTATATATGACATATGTGTTTATTGTTTTTGCTAATTTAGGAAGATTTTAGATAAATTCTAAAACTGTTGCAAAATGGTTCTGGCAAGACATCAAAGAAATTAAATGTCATGATTTAAACTTGATAATAATCTTTGTAAATCTTATTACCTGATTTCCACCATCCTAAACTCTAATTATACTAAATATACCTAATAGAAACTTTTCTATTTCCATGATGACTCAACTTATATTTTGATTTTTTTAAAAAAAAATAGATAGAATCTTTTTTATTTTTAAACACATCTTGAGGACCACACATCCGACAATATAAAAGTTATAATTTTTACAAAGACAACAACATAAAATACCATAATAATACATAATGTCATCATATTAATTACATAGAAAAAACTAATCTCCTAATCCAACTATCAATTCTTTTAATGAGATGGTCTTTGATTCTTCATAAATGCAACGAGGATCTAATGCACTCCTTTCCACTTGAAAATATTGAAAATAAAAAAATAAGTTATGAAAATTCAGTAAGTATACATCTACCATAACTATACTTAGGGTTAGTTAAACAAAACAATTTAAATGTTAATTAAAACTAAGATAGAAAAGAAAGTAATAGCAAACCAAATTCTCGAATTCTATAATAAGCAATATCAATCCTATGGTTGATGTATTCACCTACACATAACTCAATTTTCTATTTCCCATCACAATTCATATAATTTCAATAATTCAATTTATATAATATCATTATTATATCACATACAACCCATTCTGGGTAGTCCTGAAACTTTTAAGTAGTCAATGAGGCTTAATCACATGAGTTATCATAATTACATCAAATAAAAATATTCAAAATTAATTAGATTTCAATGCTACAATATAATACATAGCAGTTTATAATAGATATATATATATATATATATATATATATATATATATATATATACTTCCACCTTTTAACTCCCTTCAAAATCTATCTTATACTTTTCTCAAGCTTTTAATAGAAAGTTTTTCATCTAGTATTTACAATATCATCCCTCTATCATATTTCTCAATTTTGATATTGTTCATGGCTTAGTTCATAATAGAATTTATACAATAAAATTCAAGCTCTACATATTACAATTTCAATCCAATCACAAGAAAAAATATATAATTTATCATTGTAAGCCATTTACAATTAATAATAGATAATAGCACCACTATACTTACTAAGCATGGTCAATCAACATTCATTTAATCAAATAATCATAAACATATCATAGACACCAATTCTATGCCATTCTTTCATGGCCACAAAGGTAATTAAATAATAACTCACAAGAAATTACATATATATACCAATATGTCAACACTATGCCAAATGTCACAATAAGGGAAACAAGTACAATTATCTAAACTAAAGTTTGTTATTTATGATCATACCCAAAATACCAAATTACACTTTTACTAATTTAAACCAAATATTAAACATTAATTTAGCATGAGGTATATACTTACTTAATAATGCTTATTTATTCCAAGAAATCCAAAGTATCCCATTTCTATCTTTCTCCTTTTATTTTACTAAACAATTTACAATGATAATTTATAAATGTATTGACATTATTCATTTCTTCTCAAAATCATTATTTCAAGTTCTGATCATAAATCATAATACTGTAATATCCTAGATCTTAAATCTTATTATTTTTCTTAGACTAATACATAAAATAAAAAATATGTCATAATATAAAGATTCTTAAATCAAGACCATGCAAGTAAAAATATTGAAACTTGATGCTAGGAAAAGGTCCCATTCATACCATTTTATCATCTTATATTATTACTTTCTTATATTTTTAAGGTTGTCATAAAGAAATTGTACATCTTCATGAATAAGGGATTTTTCCAAATCAATTGTAAAATAATCAAAATATTAGTGTTTTATACTTTAAGGAGACCCAAATCATATTATATTATAAAATCATACATTTAGTTCCCAATATTTTTAACTCCATTTCAATAAGATCACATTTTACATTTCATATGATTTTCCAAATTAAGCTTGTATTAACTAAAATATTAGGATGCAATTCTCTATAAATACTCTAATTATATTATTCTATAAAACTATATACTTATTTTCTTATATTTTTAACTTTATTTTGGTAAAATTATCAAATCATATTTCACATGTTTAGGGATTTTTTTTAAATCATTGTGTGAATCATTCAAAATATTATAATGCAATACTCTAAAAATACTTTGATCACTTAATTTTGTAATATCCTATATAAAAAAAAATTATTTTTCCTAAGCATCTTTTTATATTAAAAAATACATATAAATGAATTTTTATTCATATCAACCTAAAACATTAGAAATCAAAGAGAGTTTTTTATATAGAAAGGCTCACCACAATTTAAGGGAACCATCAATAACTCACTAGTGTTGAAATCAAGCTCAATCACTTATGCAAAAAAGATATCCTAAGCTACTTTATGGCGGATGGGAACCCAACACCATGTCATGGTTCTAGTAATTTGCTCACATCACTAACAAGGGCAAGTAGTTGAGATCGAGAGAAATGGCTAATGGCAATTCCATTGACAGCCACAAGAGGAGAAAGTGCCAAAGGAAAGAATGCTAAGTTGCTTAAGTCATTGTCATGCTCTTTTATATGGATCTAAACAAAAAGGTGCAGCAACAAGCGATAATGCTGATGTTGTTGGTACCAGAAATAGCAGAGGCAAGCTAAAGAAAAGGAGCCACAGGAGAGAGAAAGACAAGAAAGTGAAGCGATAGAAGGGAAGGTTATTAGGGAAAATAGGGGAAAAAGAGAAATAGGAGAAAAAAAAAGAGTTTCAAGTTTTAAGTTAGTGTTTTACAGTGCATTATAAACTCAAATCTTATCTGTCCTAATTCAATTAAACCTAATCCTTCATTTCTTAAATATATATATATATATATATTTCCAAAACTCTATTTTTCTACTCTCATTTAAAATCCCAATCCCAATCTAAATACTTTAACATTCTATAAATATTAGAAAGAAATTTATTAAATTACAAGTATATATATACACATATATAAGGATTCATCACACACCAAATTTCAAAAATATTTTCATAAATTTATAAATTTATGAACTTCATTTACCAAAATAAATTTTATTTTTTTCCAAAATTTTTCACTCTCAACTTCTAAATATTCCAATAAAAATTTGGATAACACCTTCTTCAAGTAAAATCATAATAATATCATTTAGTCAAGATTTAAAATATTTGTATTTCACCTTGGCATGAATAAAAACAATTTAACTACCCTTTGTCAATTAAAATAAATGCTTCAGCATTTTAAAATAATAAATTTTTAAATATCACTCTAAAGTGTTACATTAAAAAGGATTTATTAGAGAAAAAGTTTTGCAAGCAAAAGAAATTACATTTTTTTAATAATCGATATTTAATTATTATGATATCAGCTCTTGTTTAATAACAAATGTTAAACACTAATTAATATGATGATGTCATTTTATTAAAGATGATAAAAAAATTTATAATTAACTAATGTCTAATATTTAATATGATTGACTTGAACTAACTTTAAACATTGGTGTTTTGTGGTGTTTTGTAGTAATTAACATGGAAACTTCTGCCCCAACCCATGTTCAAATTAAAATTAAAAAGAATAAGGTATAGTGTGAGTTGAAAATAAAAGAATAAAATATGATACCATTTGAAAATTTCATTTTGAAACTTTTTCAACTTTAAAATGATCATCTATTTAACGAGGTATACTCTCCTTCCAACTTTTAGATAATTTTTTTTTGATTTTGTATTTATACCCACTTTCCAACTCTAAAATTATTTTACAAAACTAAAACTCTATTAGTCTATCACTAAATATGTAAGGTTTAGCACTATTTAAAAAAATTAAAATATAAATGCAATGACTTATTTTAGTTTTTGCATTTGTTCTTGTAATTTAGTATTTGATTTCATAATCAATTATATTTGTTTCTTATCATTTTGATGTAACTTTTACTGTACGAATAAGAATTTTATATTCATTCATCCTCTTTAACATTAGATAATATTACCTACTCTTTTTATATAAAATGTATAATATTTTATTCAAGAGTATTTTTCTACAAAATGTGAACCTCACTTATTAAGCAATGAATATTAAGATAAATTTAAAAAAACATTCATCTTTAATTAAAGTATTGCATATAATCTTTCACTATTTTTAAATTATTATTTATTATCTTCTTTAAAATTGTTTAAATTGAAATTTTGTAATATCATAAACAATATTGATTTCTACTTTTGATTAAATGTTCTGTAAAGAAGAATACAAAGAAAGAGGTAAGATGAAAGAGCAAGGAACAAAGTGTTGAGGTTGAGATGGGACGCGGTGCATAACTTGATTTGAATTTTAACTTTGTTAATTTAAATTCAAAATCTTAACAAGCAAAATACAAAGTGAATTATTTCTTATTTTACAAATGAACTGAACTTACGTTGATAGAAATTCACTTAAAGAAATACTACTTTTTAATCTATATTTCTTAATTTTCATCATCGGATCATTCTTAATAAGTCATATTATTGCTAAAATATCAATTTTCTAACATAATTATTCATATAATATTTGAAAATTAACAATTTGTCCAGAATTTAAAAATCTCATCATCAGAGAGAAGGGATTGAAGATCTACGGCGAGGATTAAATGCTGACAATATGCTTTGCAAACCTCTTCAATCTTCGATTCTTGGCAGCGAGCTAAGTCACTGGAAAAGGGTAAGAAGAGTGGCAGGCTAGCCAGATCCGAGAGCCATGCGAATAAATGGTCGTCTTCATTGTTTCAAATGATAGAGAGAAGCTGGTCAAGTTTGTCAACGGACTTTCCACATTTTCTGAAACAACTTGGAAGCTACGATGACTGGCTGCCAACGATGAATGGCTACCTAAGGTGCCAGTGCCATCAGCATGGGTGGACAAAACCACATCCGATATAGACTAAACCCTAGAAGTTTGCCGTTCCGTCAATAATGACCCCCAACACCCACTTTACCTTTGGTCATATCTGTAATTTTCTTAACTTTGCACCCCTTTATAAGTTTCCACTGTGATTAAAAATTCCTCATTTTTAATCGACAGCTGTGATGACTAAATGATAATCCAACGCATTTCATTCCCAAACCCCACGGTGCCTTAGAATTCCCCTGGTAACAAAAGCAAAAAAAAAAAAAAATACACTTGCACAATTAAAACTGACTCGTACAAGTGCAATGACCAACATAATTGTAAGACCCACCCCACAGAATGAGGCAATTATGAGTAATTTTGATTATGTAAGTAACAAACACTCATTAAAAGCTGTAATTAATGTGCTCAACGTCCCATAATTTTCAGAGTATGAAATCCTCAGTGATCACAACTGACAATAAAGAAATCCATTCAACCCTACCGCCATTAGAATGGAAAGAAGACTGCATCAAATACATAGTACAATCAAGTTTAACCGCAAGAACAAAAATCCTTGTGCCTACAAGTCTGCTATGATTTCTACTAGGCTCATCACATCCCATGAATCTGCAAACACGAAAATTTCAATGAAAAATTAGTGAGACTCACACGGAAATCTCAATCCAACTAATTAAAGCAACCTAGGGAACCACTACAAATTATTAGGCATATGAGCAAGCATCAAACATTAGTGATCTTCAAGTAACCAGCTTCCTTCAATATCAACACCAAAGACAAAGGGAATATTCAAAAGCATAATCTTGACAATCTAAGCATCACAAAACATGCACTCTCAAATGACCAATATATAGCTAACCTAATATTGCAGTAATACAACATATTTAAGTTAAATTTTACATATTCAACCTAATACAAAGCAATGACTAGCTTTTAATCACGAACATGCTAACAATTGAAGTCACTGGAGTTATTACAATTAGAGTAATACAATATCTTTAAGTTGAATTTTACATAAAAACAAAAGCCATTTCAATACGTGAATGCCATGTACATTTCCACCAAACCCAGGCTCGGAAAGAATATACATTTCACATTGTGAGCAGTAACTTAAGAGCATCAAAACAAGAAGCCTCACTTTCACATCTAATTCTAATGTTAATGAATACGCACATTTACAATCCAATGGCCTTCACCACCATTAGTGATTACCATATGATCCATTTTTCCCCTTCAACAGGAAGAATGCAACAGTTACAGCATAGAGTCAAATATTTAGCATGTTTTTACCGGTTTTAGACCGTATCAAAAGTAGCTACACAGCAGAGTCCACCAAGCGACTTAGAAAAAAAAAAAGAAAAAAAGGCAAGATTTACCTTATATGTTGCTTGGATACATGAACACTCTTACTCTTGCTCCCTGCAATAACCAAAACTCAAACTCAAAATGTTGTTCAAAAGAAAAAGAGGGAAAAAAAACCCATAAAATAAAACACTAACGCTCATAAAAGATTACCATAGATCTGGGTGGCAGATTTGACTTGAACTTTGCTCGGACAACACCACTATTACCATGTGGCCTGGTTACCTTACCCCAAATGCATCGGTAATGGCTTCCATTCTTCTTCACCTTGGCCTTGTAGATATATGCCATCCTCTTGCCACAGTACCATGCTACTTCTTCCTTGGTGTTCACTCCCTCAATTTGTATAAGAGAAGTGTTTGGGTACTGGTTTGACTTGGACCTGTACAAGAACAACGATACCTTCTTAGCACTAAACAAATTAACTGAGGACCCAGCCAGAATGATAATGATAGGAAATAAAATGAAAACATCCCATCTCAAAACCACATATTAATCAGACCGTTAAAAACTATCCTTTCCCCAACCAACTTACGCCAGAAATTTGATTTAAAAAACCACCAAAAGCTAGCAGGACCAAGAAAACGTTACCTCTTGTATCCGAGGATTGTGCCCCTCACATATAGTCTGAAAATGAAAAAGAAATACAATATTGGCTTATTTAGAACCATATTACCATGTGAAATATGAAAAAGCAAAAGCTCTATTTATTTACTCATGGACATGATTTAGATTCAGTCACGATAAATCCTTTGTGCCAATGCATGAAAAAGCATCCAGGTTTACAAAGCAACAATCACTTTTATCTATGAAGAAAAGCAGCGCATTGTTCCGAACAATTCAATGTTTTAAACATCCAAGTGTTTTTCAGTAAAACGTACCCATTAACAAGTAAAGCACTTGCTCAAAATCAAATACTTTTTACTCAAGAGTCATAAGCATCATCAGCAAAACTAAAGCTGCCCACACTATCAGAGAAATCAATACTAAACTGATTAATCGTTCAAATTAACTACAACTTCGAATGACAAATTATATGATTAATGGGTGATAAGGAAGACGAAAAGGACAACAGAAAATCGAAGAATTGGAAGTGGAATTAGGTACCTGACACGCTCTCCTTGGCGTCCCTTCACCATTTTCTTGCTACTTCTGGCTGATGCTGATGCTGCTGCTGCCGCCGCACGAACCCTAAAATTAAAGTATCGGAGTCGAGGCAATTTATATAGAGAGAGTGTGGGATGATTTTGGACTAGTTTAGGGTTTGCCCCATAGTAAAGAAGGCCGGATCGGACTATTTGGTTTGGTTTGGTTTGGTTTAGTTTAGTTTGAGTTTTTCTAAGATTAGGGCCGTTGGCCTTGTTGGATCGAAACAGCCCATTGATATATGCGTCAAGTGCTTTATGCCAGCCCAGTTGATAAACTATACTAATACCCGCCATCATAGGGTACTAGGGAAAAGTCCCTAATTTGAAATTGAGAATTTTTTTGAGAATAAATTGTATATGTTAGCGGCAACATGGATTATTAGTAAATAACATTTAATTATGTGGAATTCTATCCAACTAAAGAGTATAATATTTTAAGTTATGTGCAATGATGTTATTTAATATCGATTTTAAAAGCCAATCTCAGCCAGTGTCCAGTTTAGTGGACAAATTGTTTTGTAGATAGGATGCATTTTGTGGGACCAATACAAATTAGAAATTATATTTTCAATTTTTAAGATATTAAAATCTGTAAGATGTGATTGACTTCTTTGTACTCAATTATAGTAAGTATATTGTTAGCCTCAGATTTCAATATGGTAAAATTTGATCATAACAAATAAGTTTTACGATGGTAATGTATGTATTTGTACAACGTATTGTATAAATTTTAATAAAAATGTTATGTTATAATTGATCAATATATATGATATAATTGTTATGCATGTTCTTGTTTCAATTTGTTATAATTTATATATATACAAATCCTACATATCAATATCTTTAGGTAAGTATATTCAAGTAACTATAGGGATCAAAATATATGTATATTATATAGGATTATCCAAAAAAATTAAAAGTTATAATTGAAGCAAAATAATGAAAAAACATATTATACTCAACTCAAAAAGGATCAAAAAAGAAAGACAAGAAAGAATATATGTTTTAACTATTGAGAATAAATTAAATCTTAAAATTAGATTTTTACAACCAAATATTTCTAACTTTTTTCCATTATTTTAGTCATATCTCAAAAATTATATAAGATGTGAATATGAAATTAGTATTATTTGAAAATAGATTTAAATATCTATCCAACGACAGTTCATTTGCTTAAAATGAATAAAAATGAAAATAAAAGAGTTGTAACTTTTTAAAGTTAAATACGCATTCCTATCCTCAAGAATTATTTCATATCAGACATAAATTGGAAATTTCATCTTAGTCAATTTATGAATTAATTTATTCTATTATGATGTTCAAATAATGACTATAAATGGCTAGTTTTCAATCCCAATTATTTTAAAAAATTATTTTTTATATTTAACACTAAATATGTGAATTATTTTTTTATCATTTTGATGTTTTATAATTATATTCATAAGAAAGATATTTTTTTACCAAAATAAATAGGGCTTCATTTAATAAATTGAAAAAAAATATACCAACACCCTTAGTGGTGTGATATTATCTAATGTTGCTATAGGGGTATTATTCCCTCATGCCTCATGTCGTGGGTTTAAACCATTGATCGTGCATGCATATTAAATAAATTGTCACTCATACAATTATAACATAAATAAATTGAAAAAATATATGGGAGAATTTAATAAATAAAAAAAGTATATAAGTGAGAATTGCATTATTATAACATTATATATACATACTTCAAAGAAATATTTATGTTTTAATTTATTATTTGATTAATAGAATATTTATAAAATTGTGAAATTTACTTTTTATTATGACAATCTTATACAAATTTTATTTTACTTGATGTCTTGATATAAAATTGCATAAATTGGTAATATAACATTTTGTATATTACTTTATTGCTTATAGACATTTAATCTCACTGAATTATTGGCCTATATATAATACATATACGTATTATAAGTGGAGCATTTAGATAATCTAAAAATGACCGCAAGGGATTGTTTGGCGTAAATTTGCCAATAATCAATCACGATTCGCGAGTCAGATAATGAGATCAAACTTGTTTGTGGTTGGGAGATGTTTCGTATTAGGTTTGAATAAGCATATGAAAAAGTATAGTAGCAAGTGGATGAAATTATGGGCATCATTGATGATGAGATTGGATTTTAATTTGGTGTTTTTTTTAATATATAAATAAATTTTAAAAAGAAAGAGTTATAATTTTTTAAAATTATAAACTTTAATTAAAAAAGTCTGGGTTTATCTCTTAAAAAACGATAACAAAGAAAAAAAAAAGAAGGAGAGAGAGAGAGAGAGAGAGAGAGAGAGAGCATTTAGACCCAAGAAGTTTGAAGTGGTTGTGAATGGGGGAGTTGGAGCACCACCAACTGCCTTGGAGACGTTGGTATGGTTTGGGTTAGCTAACAGCTTAACTTACCCCGTGATACGGACAATGTTCCTATTTTATTCAATATGATCATGTAGTACTTAATTATGATCATGTAGTACAATTTGCTGGCAGGCCGGTTGAGAAGTTTGAAATGAAAATCCATATTATCGTCTTCCTCTTCTAGAATCAGGATGCTAAGTCTGATAGAATCGAGTTTTGGAGGGAGAAATTGTCGCTTGTTTATTGGATATATAATTTATATATCTACTATTATTAAAATTTGAGCTAAATTTAAATGGGATTAATTGAAAAAATAATTATTTCATTAATTTTTTTTAATAAAATTAAGATAATAATTTCTTTAGTAGTAAGATTGAATATTTTTATTATTGAATTATTTTTAATATATTTTTAAATTTAATTTATTTATTTTGAAGTTTTACAAAGGATAATTCAATAATACAAATACCCAACATGTTGAAAAAAATGAAACTTCTTTTATCACTACCCTATTAATTGTGTATTCACCGGATAAAGAAATTTTCTTCATGCAAAAGTGGGTTATAAAAATAAAAACGTAAAATTGTGTGATATAAACATACGTGTTTAGCATTTCAAAAATAGATGGCGTGGCAGCCCCGTAGCACATTGTTTTCATGAAGCACATTGTTTCGGTGGAACGAGACAAGGATTTCCATTTATGCTTTTTCATTTTTCTTTATTTGCTTCTTTCCCCCCCTTAGTGGATTAAAAAGTCATCTTTCCAACAATATTTGTCCCATACTATTATTATTGTTGTGATTTGCTATTCAATTTTCTTCTTTAGCTAACAGTGATATTACATAATAAAATCACTGAATTGATAGATAGTTACCTTTGTGCCTTGCAATTCTAAAGATTCGTTTGATTGATACAGCATATAAGTTTTTGTAAAAAATTAAATTTTTAAGAAATTTTTTTTTTTTGTAATTTTTTTAAAGACGTTCAAAATTATTTAATTAAAATTAAGAAATTAAAACTTTTTTAAAAATTAACTTCATATATTTTATTTTATTTGATTAAAACTTTTTGAAAATCCTAAATTCTAAATCGTGAAAAATATCATTAAAATAATTAATATACCCTATAACATTATAATATATAAAATGAAAATATTGATAAATTTTAATTATCTCTAAGTATATTTTTAATATCTATTTTCATTATAATTATTTTATATAAATTGATAATTTTTTATTTTTTAATTTACTATGAAAAATTAAGATAGATTTCAATATTAATAATTAATATTAATAAATGAAATAAATAACAATAAAACAATAGTTATTTTAATAGTAATATAAATAAATTATTTTTTAATATAATAATCAATAATAAAGTGAATTAAAAATAACTGATTTCTTTTTTCATTTAAAAGAAATAAAATAAATTATCATAGAATATTTATTTCCTTTATCCTTATTTTTCTTTATTGGTTCTTTCCCTCCAGTTGAACTATAAGGCCTTAATCAAATTGTTGCATTAATTCTCAAATCATAGAATGACGAAGAAATAATACTTTTTCCGAACTAGCGGATTGAATTGAATGCTATTATCGTTTCTAATTTCCATTGACCTCCATTATCAGGCGATGATCATATACATAACTTATAATTTGTCCGGTTGAGAATTATTTCTAGAATTTAACATTCAATAACACTTACTTGTTCAAAAATTATAATATCATAATACTGAAATTTGGATTGGACTCCTCTAAAGTAAAAAATGCATTTTAGAGGATAAAGTACATCATCATAACCATTGAGCCATTAATAAGAAAATCAATGGCTCGTGATTTTATAAATAATAATAAATAAAAAAATAATTTTTAAATTTGTGATTATTCATTTTTTTAATTTTCTCATCAATAATTTTAATGATGCATTTTACCTTCTAAAGTGCATCTTGTACTTTAAAAGAATCAAATCCCTGAAATTTTAATATTATTTTTGTAAAAAAAAAAAACATGAATGTTAGTCAAATTCGTCTCTCAATATGATATATTCATCTTTTATTAATCACATTATTACTTTTTATTGCATTCAAGATTAATTATTGTAGGTGTAAATTTTTTTCATATTGTCATGTTATTAAAAAAATATTTTACTAAGAAAGCATTTAATTACTTTTTAATCATATAAAAAATACGTAAATGAGCGATACAATTCATGTCTCAAAATTAAATGTTATTTGTTTATATGAGCCTTTTTCTATTAGAAAAACAATTTATGAATCGGTATACTTTCAAATTTCTGTATTATAT
Source organism: Sindora glabra (assembly GCA_020226215.1). Taxonomy (NCBI): domain Eukaryota; kingdom Viridiplantae; phylum Streptophyta; class Magnoliopsida; order Fabales; family Fabaceae; genus Sindora; species Sindora glabra. The sequence goes on from CM035235.1 coordinate 74,536,105, forward strand.
TAAATTGATAATATCTTAAAATACATCACGTAAAGACATATTAAAAATTAAATTTGGTAATCTAGCTGCAATGTAAACTTTTCATATTGCTAATTGTAATGCTGACAATGCTTTGGTGCATGTGAAATGCTGAGTCATTTGATAAGATATTTTATTCGCCCGTCCGTTCGTGCTTATGTAACACCAATTTTGAGGTTTTTCTTTCAATTTTTGTTTATTCTGAATCAATGTTAATTAGGGGCCTAGCCGTTCTTTTATACAGCACTAAAAAAGATTTTACGAATGAAATACTTTTTATCACTGTTTTTTAAATGTGAATTCTTAAAAATTTTTTTAAATTTGTTATATTATAGAATGAAAAAATACAAATTATCTCATTCAACTATAAGGTAGTTAGATCTTGCCCTCCTCAACCGTACAAATTTGAAACAACCGTACAAATTTAAAAATCATTCCTTTAAATTTAATAAAATTTGAAATCAACACCCATCATAACTTAATTAATTATTTTATTAAATTATACATTTTTTTCATGAAATTTTAAATACCAATTATAATATTATACAATAGTAAACTTTTTAATTATTTATATATATAATTTTTAATTATCTTTAATTTCCATATATAATTTTTATATTATATAATTAATATAAGTTAAATTATATATAAATAATTTTAATTAAAAACTTGTAAATAAAGTATGAAATTAATTATTGTATAAAAAATTTTTAAAAATAACATAATTTAATGAAAAATACTAATTAAATGGATGATGGATATCAATTTCTAATATAACAAGTAATAATTATGATAGGTCCAAAAAATAATTAAGTGAACCAAATTATTTTAATTAAGTGAATTTGGTTCACTTGATAAAACAAAGCCTTTTTTGGACCTATCATAATTATTACTTAATATTAATTTCAATAATCTAAGAATGAGCATTTGATATTTATGTCTAAAATCTAGTTATGCAAATGTGGATCTTGTGATGAATAAAATTTATGATCTGATTTGCTAATTATAAAAAATTCTTACCTTTCTATTCCTTCATATCTATCTTGTTCCCTCAAGAAATAGAAGTTATGCTCTTTCTTAGAAAATAACAAAAATTGAGAGTTTAGTGAAAGGAAGGACACACCTTAACCATTTTCTATTCATGTGTGGTTTTTGGCAATTGAAATAGGGGTTGCATTGTTGGTAATTATTAGAAGCCAAATTTAATTAAGAATTAAGGATACACCAAATTTGGTTTATAAATATATAGAATTATTGTTTTTAGTTAATATTGCCCAATCATCTCATGCTATAGTCCATAATGAAAGGTTTGGTGTTTACAAATTTTTCTTTAATTGTCATCAAAGTAGGATGGCATAGTTAAGAGAAGAAACTATACACTCATGTATATGATTAGATGCAAGTTTTCACATTTCCCACTGTTAGAGTTTTTGTAAGGAAAAACTTTAAAAACCATTGCTTCCATTTTGAACCAATTTCTAAGTAAATTTATGCTTAAGAATCTGCATGAGATATTGAATGGCAAAAGGCCCAACTTAAGGCATTTTCATATTCGAAGTTATAAAACAAAGGTAAAGCTTTGCACTCCTACCACTAAGAAATTGGATTCCAAGATTATCTCTTGATTTTTCATAGGTTATTACAATAACCTTAGAGATAATAGGTTCCATTATTTGACTCACACCACTAAGGTAATTGAATTAGATAGAGCAATCTATTTTGAAGATAAGTTGGATAGTGACAATCAAATATTACGAACCACCACTTTCAAAGACAATAAAGTTATAATTCCTTTGATACCTCAATCCATTAAATCTTATTCTTCTATTGTTTCCTAGTTTGACTTGATATATCCTATAATAGAATATGAAGATCTTGAAGATGAAATTCCTTTAAGGAGGTGAAATGAAAAGCGTAAGCTAACAATTCCAAATAATTACTTAGTTTATTTGCAAAAATATAAGTTTAATGTGAATAAAGACATTAATCCCACAAGATTTTCATAAGCAGTATTTAGTCCTTACTTTTCTAAATAGGTTGTTGCAATAAAAGATGAATTCCTTAATGTATAAAAATTAAGTGTAAGATCTAGTTAAGTTACATGCAGATTTTAAACTGGTGGATTATAAATGGGTTTTCAAGAATAAATGAGATACTCATGATTGTATTGAAACATGCAAGGTCAAACTTATGGCAAAAAGGTATATTCAAAAGGAAAGAATAAATTACAAAGAAACCTTCACACTAATGTTAAAGAAAAACTTATTTTGGGTTATTATAGTGCTTGTAACCCACCTTGATTTAGAATTACATCAGATAAATGAAAAAATAACTTTCTTAAACGATGATTTGACAATGACAATATATATAGAGTGGCTATATTATTTTCAAGAAAAAGGTGAGGGGTACCTCGTATGCAAAATAAAAATTTTGATATATGATTTAAAGCATGCATCCAAATAATGGTATCTCAAATTTAATGAGGTAGTAACTTCTTTCAAGTTTAAAGAGAGTTGCATAAATTAGTGCACATACATGTTAATGAAAATAGCTAGTTTTGTTATCTTAATGCTATACATGGATAATATTCTCCTAACAAATAATGATATGAACTTATTAATTGAGAAAAAGAAAATATTGTCATGACGATTCGAAATGAAAGATTTGGGAAATGCCTCTTTTGTTTTAGATATAGAAATTTACCATGATAGACCCCAAGATATTATTGGCTTGTCTTAATGGTTATGCATTAAGAAAATATTAAAAAGGTGTAATATGTCAATATGCTCTCATGTTTCTTCACCTACTTAAAAAGGTGAAATTTTCTCAAAAGCCTAATGTCCTTAAAATAATAAAGAAATAGAAGAGATGAAAAATGTCCTATATATGTTAGTTATAGGTAAACTAATGTATGCTCAAATATATACATAGTCTGATATTACTTTTGTTATGGGTAAACTTAGGAGATACCTAAGTGATCCTAGTCAGAGACACTAAACTGTTATAAAAAGAGTATTAAGGTACCTGTAGGATACAAAAGACTTTATGTTAACCTATAGGGGGCTCGGAGATTTTAATGTTACAAGTTATTCAAACTTAGATTTTGCTAGCTGTCTATGTGATTACAAGTCTACATCTAACTATATCTTTATAATGACAAAATGAGTTATGTTGTGAAAAAATGTTAAGCAATCCATTATAACAATCTTTATTATGGAAACAAAATATGTCATGCGTTATTAGGCTACTCATGAAGTTATGTGGTTGAGGGATTATATTTTTTACTTTAATCTTATTAAGTGTATTGTAAAACCTTTAACCATTTGTTGCAATAACTATATCACTATAAGCTTCCTTCCCAACAATAAGACATTTGGCCATACAAAAGATTTCCATATGAAATATTAACTTATGAGAGAGAATATACACAAGTATATCGCCAGCATTAAGCATAATTCCATGGATAATATACTTGTGAGTCCATTGATCAAGGGCTTAATGATAAGAATATATATTGATAATGTAAACTAATAGGTTTGCATAAAGCTTTTTAATATTTTGTGTTAATGGGGGTTATGTGTATTTAACATGACCATGATTCATTTATCATTTATCTTGAAATTTGTTAATGAAATATTCATTTTTTATATTGTTATATTTTGTACACATTTTGGTTATAATATATTGATAAAGATATTTTGATCATATCTTATTATTATATTGTGAATATTAATTCTTATTAAACATCTTGAAAATATTTATTGTGCAAATATTTACATAAAATCATATTAAAATTATGCAAATCTTATTATACATATTCTACACTAATATCTTTATTGGATATTAATTAATTTGGTTAGTGAAGTGTGAGCATTCAATGTGTCTGGTATTGCTATCTCTTCCCATATGATATTTTTTGTTGTTGACTGCTTATGATCTTAATTTGGACCTATAAGTGTAATGGTACCATTTAGTATTAACATTAATATTAAAGTGACCATTGTTTATAAATAGTATAAGTCTCGGTAGGAGATTGTTAGCATTTTCTAGACCTCTCATGATTTATAAATAAAAAATATTAATGTCAATAGTTTAAGGAGTCCAAGAGGTAACATTAAGTAATTTGGACCTATGAGTGTGATGGTACCATTTATTATTAACATTAATATTAAAATGAGCACTGTTTATAAATAGTATAAGTCTAGGTAAGAGATTGTTAGTATTTTTTAGACCTCTCATAATTTATAAATTAGAAATATTAATGTCAATAGTTTAAGGAGCCCAAGAGGTAACATTAAGTAAATGAGCATTTGATACATAGGCCCAAAATTTGGTTATGCATGTATGGATCATGTGATAAATAGAATCCATAACCTGATTTACTAATTATAAAAGGTCCTTATTTTTTCTATTCCTTTATATCTATTTTGCTCCATTGGAAAATAGAAGTTACATTCTCTTTTAGAGAACACCAAAATTTCAGGGTCTAAGAGAAGGATGGACGCACCATAATCTTTTTTCTATTCACATTTGGTTTTAGGCAATTGGAAGAGTGGTTACACTATTGATGATTGTTGGAAGTCAAATTCAATTGTGAATCAAGGATACCCTAAAATAAGTTAGTTTAATTTGATAAACCTCATTGATTAAATATATATAACTATTGTTTAATTTCTAATAATTATAAAGGGGGATTGTGGAGGTTAGCAACATTTATTCTTTTAGTTAAACTAAAAAATTATAGGATAATACTATAAGGAGTTTTGTGTTCTAAAAAGTTGAGTGTTTCCATTGTTAGATTACTTTTAATGCATTGAAATTTATATTTTTAATTTTATTTAATTTGCTTTAAGATGTAAAAAAAAAGTAATTCAATGATAAAATATTTAACCTCCTATAATGTAGAATTCCCTATAATATTATCCAAAACCACATTTCTAATTTAAAGATAATAAAATAATAAAAATTATAATATATTTGCTGGTGTCACTGCTACTTGTTTTAGATGAGAAAAAAATAAATAATGTTAACTTAAAAATTATAACATATAATTTTTTTTTTCATTTAAACAAAGAAGTGGAGATCAATAATCACTGTTATATAATATATTAACAATGGATTTCATATAATTTACATTTCCAAAAAGGTTTTCAAATGTCAAAAAAATGGACTCGGTGCAAATTAATGCTTAAGTATTAACCATACGAAGAAATAAATATTATAATGTTAGATAATCACATTTAAGATAAAAAGATTTAATTATGTGATATTTGGGAGACTAATTAAATGCACTTTGTTGACGTCAATTATTTTGGCTATGCTGGCCTGTTTGAAGAACGAGACCTTTTTGGTCATAAATGCATAGTGATTGTCAAATTTCCTGTCTACCTATTTACTAATTTTATGGATTACAGATATTATAAAATTTTAATTTTTAAAATTTTATAAATCATAAAAATTAATAATTAATTTTTATTTATTAATTAAAAATAAAAAATCCATTCTAATCAGATCATATAAAAATTTCTCAAAGAAAAGCAGCACCTGATGGCTGACGCGTTCCACAGCATTGACGCGTTACGCGTTGTAATTCCGATGTCATACCCATTCCGTGGCCTCTTTCTTTATTCCTTCCCTTTCCGCAAGTGGCAAGCAATTTTTTCCTGCCAAAAATATATTATTAGATTTGACACGTTAATAATAACATTAAAATGATTCATAATTATTACATCTTCCCTCTCCATATTTGAAATTTTCATAATTTTTTTCACGAAATTATAATTATTCATCAATACATACATACATACATATATATATATATATATATATATATATATATATATATATATATATATTCTAAATAACAAACAAAACAGTAATATTATATGTATTAAAAATAAAATTTGAAATTATATTTTGAATATAAATCAAGAGATACAATTAAATACATGAAAGTAAGAAAATTTGTAAAATTTAATTTAATAAATATAAAATATTTGAAATTTAATATTATATTTTATTTTCAATATATCTAGTATTTTGATAAATAAAATAAATTGATAATCAGCCACGAATGTAAAATTTAAACATTAGAGATGAATTTAAGCAGTAAAAAGTTTAAAAAATTATATTTATGTTTTTGCACAATTATCTTTAATAAGATGACTAAAAATATTTTTAAAGTGAAAAAATAATATTGTATTTGATTTAAAATTTTGCATAAAGCATACAAATTCAAGCATGGTTCTGTTCAAATAACCAATCATATTCATGTGAAATTGTTAAAATATGGAACAACTACGTTTTTTTTTATAATTAAAAATAAATAAAACACGGGAGTACGAGAGCATGTGGATCACGTGCCATGCGTTAATGACAGCCTGTGCTGCATTTCCTTGAACATATTCTGGTCGCGTTTTGGTTAGCAATGTTTCTAGAAAAGTGTATATTTTTGGAAATATAATTTTTAAAAATTTAATTAATAAAAATATAATATTTTTACATTTGATTTACTAATTTTTTTAAGAATATTTTATCAAATTCATAAATAAGTTATATTAATATATTTAATTTATATTTAATATTCTTGAAAATTTTAAAATTGTTTCAAAAATACTTTTATCAATTTTTTCTTATAAAATATAATATATTAAATTATATTTTTATTTAAAATTATATAATTAATTAAATTTTTTTAATATTTAGTAATTTAAATTTTAATATTTAACATCTATAAATTCATTCAAATATATATAAAAATATTTTATATTTTATCATATTTTAATATTTAATGTATTATATTTTAACAATTAATGTATTCTTTATTTAGAATAGAATTTGATTACGACTCCTGATAGTAATCAGACACTATAACCGTATCTAGAAATAAATTATGTAAAATTGACTATTTGTTCATTTTTCTACACTTTTTACCTTTACAAGTTATATTTATCATTAATCACATTATTACTATTATATCAATTTTTAAAATAAGGTGAATATAATTTATTTAAACTGTTATCATAGTATTAAATATATTTGATATTTCTCTTTTTATAAAATTATAAATTTTTATGATTAAATCATTCCCATGATTATGTTTCATATTGGTATTAGATTTTACATTGTAATTTCTTCTCTAATATAAAAATATCATTATTTTATATTTTTATGTATAAATATAGTTTTTTAAAAATAAATTTTAAATTTATTTTATTATCCTTCAATAAAAGAAATTATATGTATATACAAATATATTAAAATATTCCTCCAAATATTAGGAACAATAATAGAAAATAAATCATAATTAAAATTTAATGTTATTATATTTTTTAATAATTAAAATATTTTAAAAATAAATTAATAATTATTTTCTAATTTAAATTAAAAATTATTTGATAAAATGATAAATAAAAAAGATAATTAGATATTAAAATAATTTTATATTTTTATTTTAATATCAATATTTCCATCATATGAAAATCTGAAATACTTACATCTTTTTATAGGAATATTTGAAGAAAAATTGGATAAAAAATATTCTTGAAAATATGATATTTCCAATTTTTTTTAAAATTTTGAATCAAATATAATAATGTAACATTCTCTTGAAATATTTTAAAAAATATTATATCATTATAATATTAGTACTAACAATTTCTTCTAAAAGGTAAAGGTTAGTAAAGATGATAAAAGCATTCATACTTAATGTGTCTTATCCAAAACTAATGGATATTTATTCAACAAGGCCATATTTGATAATCAATTAATTATATTAACTAATTTGATCAATTGATAGTATTAGGTATTTATATAAAGATATTTGATAAAATTATTTATTTATTATTAACTATTTTTATGTGAAATAATATATAAAAATATATATTATAATTTATTTAAATATTTTTTACTTTAATAATATTTTAGGTTATAATATATTATTTATTAGATTAATTTTTTAAAAAATTATCTCATTATAATTTGTTATACTTATTTGATTTTATTTTAAAAAATTAATAATTATAATTTTCTAGTTAAGAGATACTTATAATATTTTGATAGATGCAATAATTATTAAAATTTATTTTGTAACTAATTTTAATTTTAGATTCTAAATCTATGTGTTTATCATTAAAATTATTAATGAATTACACATTTTAAGTATAAAAATATATCTTTTATAAATAATGTAATCCTATTATTTGTTTTTTCTTAATATGTATTATTTTTTATTTTAAAAAATATTATTTGACAAAAAATTAGTAATTTTCTTATTACATTTTATATTATTTATTATGAAATAAAACATATATTTCTTATTTTTTTACTAATTTAATGTAAAAATATAATTATATTCATATAATTTTTTATTATTATGTAAATATTTTAATATAATTTATTATACTTATTTAATTTTTAATTATAAAATAAATAATTATAACTTATTATATGAATTAATTTTTTTAAGAAATAAATAAATATGATTTAATTTTTTTATTTATCAATAATGAAAATGTAAATAAAAATATAATTATGGATAAGAATTTCTAGTAAATACAAATCAACTATTTTAGAAAGTTACTATTTTCAACCTTTTCAAAATGATTGTTTGAGAGCTAATAAAATAATTAAAATATTTATTTGTTAAACACTCAAATCAATTGATTGATTGAGTTAAATAGTTAAAAATACTCAAATTAATTAAAATTTGTTGGCAAATAGCCTTTAGATCTTATATAAATTAGATATATTACTTAATGACTTAGATTTGATTCTAACTACTAAAAATTCAGTAGATTTTGAATCTTTATTCTTTTAACTACGTAAATATTTTAACGTAATGATTTCTTTATTTTATTATTATTAATTTAATAATATTATTTATTCATTAGAATGAATACATGTGGATCTTGCTAATCATCACTTCTGAAGTGTTGGTTAGCATTTGCACATTTGCACATGCAAACGTGCATATCCACAAACACGCGTACACACGTAATTTATCCTTTTTTTATTTTTTTTGAAGATTGCTAGGATTCCTATTTATATGTGGAGGTTAAAACCTCTAATCTTTCAATTAAATAAAAAAATATATTACCAATTTAAAGATAATAAAATAATAAAAAATATTAAAATTAATTTACCATTATCAATAACTTATTTAATTAATGAGTATATTTATTGTGAAGATAAAAAATAATAAGTATAGTTGAATTGAATATTTTAAATTTATATTTCTATATTAAAATTATTTAAATGATCTCTTTATATTAGGGTAATGCTATAGGTAACTTCACATATTAAAAGGTTAAGTATTTATTATTAAATTATCTTTTTTAAATATTAAAATAAATAAATTAAAATTAAAAATATAAATTTTAATGCATTATATATAATTTAAAAATGAAAACACTTGACTTTTTAAGAATTTTTTAAGAGGTAGAACTTTCCAAAACATTATTTTTTATTATTTTCATTAAATTAAGATTTTTTGTCCAACTAGAGGTTGCTAACTTGCATGAATGTTAGCAATCCTCTTCTTTTATATAATCAATTTTAATATTTTATAAAGAATTAAAATAAGAGAAACAAGTTCACAAAAATTGTGATAAAAAAGAAAATAACGATCTAATTCAAAAAAAGAGAATTGAAATTTCTAAATTTTTACATTATAATTATAATTATAATTTTTAATAGTAATAATTTAAAAAGTAAAGATTGCAAGTTGAAAAATGCATTTTAATTGAAATGTATTGATATTTTTATTTTTTTATAAATTTGAAAAGCATGATGATCTTTTTGATAAGTTAAATAAAATATCAGAAGTTAGTAGAAAATATTATTTTTTATTATTAATTAAATAATTTTAAATATTTTAAAAAAATTTATATAGAAAATTACTTCTAGAAAATGTTAAGTCTATCAATTTCCTTTATATAATTTCAAATAAGCTAAATCGTAACTTATTCTAAATAATATTTGTATTATATTAAGTCAATGATGAATTAAACCATTTAACATATTTAATAACTTAAATTAATAAAATTTAAATTATAATATTATTTCATTAAAAATAGTTTTGATCTTTAATTACGTACTTTATTAAATTATTATTATTATTTAATGAAAACATAAATTTAATTTTTCATCACATTTAATTATTTATCAAATAATAATAGTAAACCCTTTATTTTACATAAAAGTATTTATTTCTTATTAAAATAATACTATTATGTGATATAAATATAAATCATGTATAATTATATTGTATATACATAATATATATACTAGGTAAAGAGAGGTAGAAACGGCGAGAGTCATATATAAAATATGTAAAATTACATATTTCATTGTGAGTTATATGAATTAGTCATATTGAATTACAAATTTTATTCGTATTAAACGGATTATTCCATTACGAAATGAGCTTATGTAGTTTGTGCTATGACAAAAATTACTACTCCTATAAAGGGTTAGTTTAAGGTTAAAGATATGACAGAATAATAGAACATACAAATTAATTTATCAGTTTTTATTTACTCACAATTATTCATTTTTATTTCATTATTTTTCTACATGATTGTTTAAACATTTCAATCATATCATATTTATAAATAACACTTATATCAATGTCTCTTGATCATAAAATAATATATCATTTAACCATAAATTAATATGTCTTTTAATCATTAATTAACATATTTCTTAATTATAATTCAACACATTTTTTTATTATAAATGATTATTAAGAATAAACCAATATATCTCTTCCTATCAAATGAATATGACATACAAATAATTAATATTTATATCTTCATGTTTTGATTTGAAAATTTAAACATGTATGTATATATATCATCTTACCCCATAAGAAAAATGTAACCGAAACATATGGTTGTAAATTAAAAAATCAAAAATCCTAAACCAAACCTATGATTGTAAATTAAAAATACCAAAATACCAAAATCGTGAATCCTAAATACAACGGTACGAAACTTCGTTCTAAATTAAAAACACTAAAGTCCTAAATACAACAATGAACACTAACCAATTCATTCTAAATAAAAAGCTTAAATAGAAATCGTTAGAACTTCAAATATTAAACTAAAATTTAAAATAATTGTATCGAGGTTTTTTTGCCTTATTAATCGACGGAAAACAACAAATTTATCAATTAGTTTATTTATTAATATTATATCCGAAAGATGAAGCTATGGTGTTTGAGAATATATTTGGATATACTTTTTTATATTTTTAAAAAATTATTCTTAAAAACTATTTTTGATTTGAAGAAAAATAAAAAATAAAAGGTGATTGGTATTGTAAATAAAAATATTTTATTTAATTATAAAATTAACATTTAGAATAAAAAATAAATTTAGAAAAAATTAAAAGTTGTTTTTATCTTTTTATTTTTAAGTTATATATTTGAAGAATAATTTTTAAGAATAAATTCTAGAAATAGATTATCAAAAATATTTATCAAAAATATATATTTATTTTTTAAAAAAATAAAAAATATTTTAAAAATAGAAAATAAATAAACCCTAAAATATCCCCTTGGAAAAATCAATTTATACTAATTTTTTGTCCCTTGCGTTCAAGGAAGAAGTCACCAATTTCTTAAAGATTGACTTATTATAAGTTATGAAAAAGAAAACTAAATATCTACATCTGCCTGAAACCTTGGGTAGTACATCCTTAAAGCACAAGTACAAGGGATTCATCTGTACTTCTATAAATCAGTTGAGGGTAATGCTGGAAACAAAATATATCCGGTCCAAACCAAACCGGACCCACCCTCACCTTCCACTTAGTTAAAAAATTGCCGTCTCACCTTCTCCCCCGGAAAATTAGAAAAAAAAAATTCAAAAAAAAAAAAAGAAAAGGAAAAACGAAAACTCTTCTTCTTCCTTTTCGCTGCATTTTTTCCTTCTCCATTTTCTTATCTGTTGATTTTTATTTTTTCTTTTGCTGTCTTTATATTCTTCCATTCTCTCGTTTTCTTCTCCTTGCATTCTTCCTATGGCGTCCAGCATGACAGACCTTCAGCTGACTTCTCTCTCTCCTTCCTCCGGCGGCCGTAAAACCTTTCGGATAACCGCCGCTCGAGATTTCGGCGACCTTGAAGATGTGCGCCTTTTGGATTCTTACGAACCCAACGATGGTCTCGATGGAATTCAACAGGGTCTGAAGCGAATTCAGTTCAGTGTATCCGGCATGACCTGCGCTGCATGTTCTAATTCCGTCGAAGCTGCTCTCAAAGGCGTTGAAGGCGTCATTACCGCTTCTGTGGCCTTGCTTCAGAACAAGGCTGACGTAGTTTTCGACCCCAGTTTGGTTAAGGTCAGTTTTTAATATTGTTAAAGGTTTATTACAGGCTTAATTTTGTCTTTTATTGATCAAATTTTGAAAACTGAAGTTGTTTCTAGTGTTTACTGTTAGCTAATCTTTCTTTCACATATTTCACAATCTAAGTGATCTAAGTGTGTTAAATTTTATCTCAGCTACCGATCAGGTTGTTGAGGGGATTTTTATTTTATTTTGTCTGGAATAGCTTATATGGCTGCTTTTGTATGTGAGCTTGACGAAGTTCCTGTGCGCAACTTAATTACTACCCTTTTCGGTTAATCGATTAGAAGCGCTCCCCCCCACCCAAAAAAAAAAAAGAAGCTATCTTATGATTGAAATATTTGAGGGGTTTGTGTGAGATATTTGAAGATAGGAATGGGCATCATTATAGCTTCGGATTTGTGGATTGCTTAATATATTTGTTCGTCCGGTTCATGTACTCTGTGATCGAATCTCATTGTTTCTATGTATGGATTCTAAAGATATTTTTGCTAAACCTTTTAATCCAAAAGTTTAAGAAACTAAAGTAAATTCAGTTTTGATTCCTCGAAATTGCAATTAAACTGACACCATTCATTAGGGGTTATGATAATTTTGTTCTTTACTTATTCAAATTCTGGCATACATTATTGAATTCTACCTGTAATTTGCTATTCTCTATTTTATGGATTACAATTGCAGTGAATTTGTTTGATTTTGCATGTTGGTTATACCTGTCTTCTTTTCTTTCCTTTGCTGTCCCTTAATGTTTTGGTGGGTTTGCTTTGCTATCCCCCAAAAAAAAAAAAAAGTTGGTGAAGTTTCTTAATGTCATAATTAGCATTACACCTAAGTGACATTCAGCCATTGATACACTTTTCTATTGATTACGATTTCCACTAATGGCGGAGCTTCCATGCCTCTTCGGTCTAGCCTATGATAGCTCAGATTAGAAACTTTTAATAGTCTACTCTATTGTTAGTTCGTCTGCCTCTGAGCCCCAGAAGGGAAGAAAAATATTATTGCCTTTTGTTGATATAAAGAATGTGCGTGCATGTGCTTCTTGAATGGCAAAAATAAGTATGTTGCTGTAAGGAAGGGCCAGAAAACAATTCTATTTAGGATGAATGAAAACAATTTTAAGCATTTCTTCATTTAATAGTTTGAATTTGTATAGGGAACTTGTAATGAATGAATATTGAGCTACAATTTTATAACTTGTCTTAACCCAGGATGAAGACATTAAAAATGCAATTGAAGATGCAGGGTTTGAAGCAGACATATTACCTGAAGCCGCTACCCTTGCAACAAAGCCAAACGGAACCCTGGTGGGACAGTTCACTATAGGAGGCATGACATGTGCAGCATGTGTGAACTCAGTTGAAGGTATATTGAGAGATCTTCCAGGGGTCAAAAGGGCTGTGGTAGCTTTGGCTACTTCTCTGGGGGAAGTTGAATATGACCCTGCTGTTGTTAGTAAAGATGATATAGTCAATGCAATTGAAGATGCTGGTTTTGAAGGTTCATTTGTACAGAGCAATGAGCAGGATAAACTAATTTTAGGCATCGTTGGTGTATGTAGCCTGATTGATGTACACATTGTAGAAGGCATTGTCAGCAGCTTGAAAGGAGTAAGGCAATTTCGCTTTGATCAAATATCAAGTGAATTGGAAGTTGTCTTTGATCCTGAAGTTCTCAGTTCTAGATCCTTAGTCGATGGAATTGAGGGTGGGAGCAATGGAAAGTTTAAATTACATGTGAAAAGCCCCTACACAAGAATGGCTTCTAAAGATGTAGAAGAGTCATTGACAATGTTTCGGCATTTTATCTCCAGCCTATTTCTTAGTGTGAGTATTCCTCAAATCTTTTTTATATAATGTTTTTATACTTATATTTTCATTGTACTTCTTTTACTTTTTTATCTATTTAGGATTTCCATTTGATCAAGAGGATAGTGAATATGTTCTGTCAAATGTTAATATCTTTGTTACAATTTAACAGCTACATTTGACACAGATTTTACATGCGTTGTAGAAATTCATGGGCAAGTAGTTTTCTTGACCAATGACCATTAAGGTATTAAGGCTTGAAAGAACTAGCACCTGAAATTTGGCTTTCCCAAATCCCATAGATATTAGCTATACTGTAAATCTACCTTCTTCTTCTTCTTCTTTTTCCCTAGCAAAAAATTATCTATAAGGACTGTATTTGTGCCACTGTGCAGGAAAAAGTATTCTGCCCTGCTCTCTTTTTTTAATGACAATATATACAGAAGCAAAATGACATTTGATATTGGTTTTGAAAAGAGTGGTTCACATCTGCAGAATATAAGAGCTTGTCTCATCATCCCTTGATGTTTTAATGTCCTTGTTTACTATTTTGAATTGATTTTTGCTTCTTATACTTGTTTCAGATTCCTCTCATATTCATGGGGGTCATCTGTCCTCATATACCGGTAGTTTATTCCTTACTACTTTGGAGATGTGGGCCATTCCTTATGGTTGATTGGTTGAAATGGGTGTTAGCAAGTCTTATCCAATTTGGGGTTGGGAAGCGCTTCTACATTGCAGCTGGAAGAGCTCTTAGAAATGGTTCAACTAACATGGATGTCTTGGTTGTTTTGGGAACCACAGCCTCTTACCTCTATTCTGTTTGCGCTCTTCTGTATGGTGCATTTAGTGGATTTTGGTCTCCGACATACTTTGAAACAAGTGCCATGCTCATAACATTTGTATTATTGGGGAAGTATTTGGAATGCCTTGCCAAAGGAAAGACATCAGATGCCATCAAGAAGTTAGTAGAGCTTGCTCCTGCAACAGCTTTGTTGGTTACCAAAGACAGAGGTGTGTATCAGTTTCTTTTTCTCTGACTTGTTTCCCTCTAAAGAGAATGAAGGTGGATTCCTTGAGACTTTCATTATCTTATGTTTGAGGTGAAATCTCTTCATCAAATTTTGTGTTATATATCATGTTCTAGAAAACAGTACAACATGACTAAAATTGTGTAATGTGTTGTTTTCCTAGGTGGTACATGTGTTGAAGAAAGGGAAATAGATTCTTTGCTCATTCAACCAGGTGACACATTAAAAGTTCTTCCCGGTACAAAGATTCCTGCTGATGGTACTGTTGTATGGGGCTCAAGCTATGTAAATGAGAGCATGGTAACAGGTGAATCTGTACCTGTTTTAAAGGAGGTGAACACACCCGTTATTGGGGGTACAATTAATTTACATGGCATCCTTCACATTCGAGCAACCAAAGTTGGATCTGATACAGTATTGAGTCAAATAATTAGTTTGGTTGAGACAGCCCAGATGTCCAAAGCTCCCATTCAGAAATTTGCTGATTTTGTAAGTTTTCTGGTCCTGTTTTGTTTGTTACAGTTGGTTGATTAATTGATTATGGGCTTGTTTGGTAAAGCAATAGAATAATTGATTATTGACAGATTTGAGTGTATATTGTGATTTTATGTTTGGAACAACTATTAGTAATAATTGAATTTTTTGAGAGAGAATTGGTGTTAAATGCTTTTAGTGAGAGAAAAATTACGATTAAACAAGAAGCTATCTTTTGTGACTTCTGTGATTTTTCTCTCACTAATAGTTTTACACCAATTATCTTTCAAGAAAATCAATCATCACTAAAATTCATGCCAAATATAGGTTTAATTTACACATTACAATCATTCTATAATCACTTATTTTCATTACTATGCCAGACAAACCCTATATTTTCTTGGCATTGCCTTGATGTTGTATGCTTTGTCCCTTCCTTATGATCAGAAAGAAAGAAGTTTGCGAAAGTGAAACACTTGTGAAGTTTATGCTATGAGTTTATGTTTCTACTTGGTCTGGTGGTGGACAACATGATTGCACTTAATCAGTCATAGTTATCCTTGTTGAGATCGTCCATATTGTTAAATTGGACTTCCCTGCCTGAACTTGACATAGGGAAGCAAGTGGTTAGCACTTTGTAGTTTGTGTGCTAATTTCTAGTTTGGTGAAGCCTATACACCTCCAACCACTTAATCTTCATCTATGAAATTTTCATCTTTTCATAGAAAAAGATGAAAATAATTTCTTAAAATAATTTTAGTTACTGAAGTCTGAACCTACTTAGTTCATGTTTAGGCTCACTTTTGGTTTTATAGGCTGCTTCTGTGTACTAATTATTTTCTAAAAATAATTATATTTTTCTTATCATGAGATATGCTTATATAATGTGTGAACTTTATGAGGTAAATGAGTTGTCCATTGTTGAACAATATTAGATATTTTCTATATCAGCTAAGGTACTGTTCTTCTGGTTTGCAGGTAGCAAGCATATTTGTTCCCACAGTTGTTGCACTGGCATTATTGACATTATTGAGTTGGTAAGATAAAATTGACAACCTCTGGCATGTTAGTAAAAGTAAAATTTAAATGTAATGGGAATGCTTATTTCTACTTCTATAGTAATACATTTTGGTGCTTATAGGTATAGCGCCGGGGCTTTTGGAGCTTACCCAGAAGAATGGCTGCCAGAAAACGGAAATTACTTTGTTTTTGCTCTTATGTTTTCAATATCTGTAGTGGTGATTGCATGTCCCTGTGCACTTGGCTTGGCGACACCAACTGCTGTGATGGTGGCAACAGGGATTGGAGCTAACAATGGAGTGTTAATTAAAGGAGGAGATGCCTTGGAGAGGGCTCAGATGGTAAAGTATGTGATATTTGATAAAACTGGAACTCTAACTCAGGGAAAAGCTAGTGTTACCACTGCCAAGGTATTCACTGGAATGGAACGGGGAGACTTTCTTACATTGGTGGCTTCTGCTGAGGTGACTTCCAGTTTCTTAAAGTGTTTCACCTTATCTGACTCTTGTGCTCTATCTATCTCATATATTTACTTAGTACCCTGGATCCAGATGGTAAATAATGAAAGAGTAACCTTTTCATCACTGCCCTGCTTTTGCTTAGCAAAGGGTGCTCTCAGAAATAAAATTGGTCTTTCTGACTGTTTTTAGATTCAAATGAGGAGATTTGTTGATCTTTTTTTCAAACCTTTTTTTCCCCCCTTGACTCAGGCTAGTAGTGAACACCCACTGGCTAAAGCAATAGTAGAATATGCACGGCATTTTCATTTCTTTGATGAGTCATCTGAAGCCAAGGGTGTCCCAGATGATGCCAAGGAGTTGAAGTCTGCATGGCTTCTCGATGTCTCAGATTTCTCTGCACTTCCAGGGAGAGGCATCCAGTGTTTCATAGATGGAAAGCGTGTTTTGGTAAATTCTTTGTTACTGTGATACTGCTCATTTTATCTCTAAACCTTTGGAATATGCATCATAACTTCCAAATAGGTACTTATCATCGGTAGCATATACTGAACAGGTTGGTAACAGAAAACTAATGGTGGAGAGCGGCATCACTGTTCCAACCCATGTGGAGAAGTTTGTGGTTGAGCTGGAAGAAAGTGCAAAAACAGGGATACTGGTTTCATTTGATGATATATTAACAGGGGTTTTAGGCCTTGCAGACCCACTAAAAAGAGAAGCTTCTGTTGTTATAGAGGGCCTCCAGAAAATGGGCATCACACCTGTTATGGTTACAGGAGATAACTGGAGAACAGCTAGAGCAGTTGCCAAGGAGGTTGGTAATATGTCCCTTTTTTCTTGTTGGTGTTTAAAGTTAGTGTTACTGATAGCTTTTGGAGGGTAATTTCATGGGTATGCTTGGTAAATTTAGAATTCACTTCTGTATCTGGAGTTCTACTTGCACAAAGAAACCCAATATACTTGTGGTTTATACTTATAATAGTTCGGGGCATGTATTTGGTGAAGTGAATTCAATTTTTGAGCAGGATTAATTGAAATAATGAAACAGATTAGTAGTTATAATTTCACCCAATGTAGACTCTTGTTTCCAAGGCGGCCTGCAGTTGGTTCTTTTAATCATAAATGTAGTAATTGTTGTAACTAGAAACATATGGTATGTTTTTAAATTTTCCAACTACAAAGTAGTGGATTCTTGAGGTATCCATTGCAAGTCTTTCTAGGCATCCAGGAATCACATTCTACTGGCACCTAATATAATCCATGATAGCAAAACCACTGCTGGTGCTAATCTATTAAGCGTGAGAATGTGAATTTTATGGGGTAAAAATTGATGTTAATGTCAAGCTTGGGATGATAATGTGCTTCTTGACAGGTTGGCATTGAAGATGTCAAAGCAGAGGTTATGCCAGCAGGAAAGGCAGATGTTGTTCATTCATTCCAAAAAGATGGAAGTATGGTTGCTATGGTGGGTGATGGTATCAATGACTCACCTGCATTAGCTGCTGCAGATGTTGGTATGGCAATTGGGGCTGGGACAGATATTGCAATAGAAGCTGCTGACTATGTGTTGATGAGAAATAATTTGGAAGATGTGATCACAGCCATAGACCTTTCCAGGAAGACTTTTTCTCGTATTCGGTTGAATTATGTATTTGCAATGGCCTACAATGTTGTTGCTATACCTGTTGCAGCTGGGGTTCTTTTTCCCTCACTAGGGATCAAGTTACCACCATGGGTTGCTGGTGCATGCATGGCTCTCTCTTCCATAAGTGTTGTATGCTCTTCTTTGCTTCTCAGGAGATATAGAAGACCTAGACTTACTACAATACTTGAAATAACAGTAGAATGACAAGAATTGAATGAGAGTAGTAGGTTTAAGATTGGGGGTTTAATGTGGAATTTCAATTTTGTGCATTTTCCCTCACTTCCTGCATCCTTCCTGTGCAATTGTAATTGTAGCTGTCCATTCATTGTGAATGTATTTGTATTATAATTTTATCTCTGTCTGTTTCTCTTATCCATGTACAGCCCATTTTTGTTATGTTACCTTCTTCCAAGCAGTTGTGTGGAGGGACATATATTTGAATAACTTTGTCATCATAGGTGATGAGAATAAGATTCCCTGGATAAGTGGGGCCTAATCGTAAATACTTCAAACGTTAGTCATTTCATTTGTGCAGTTCTCAGATGCAATGGCTTCCTCATGTTACATTCATTGTCATTGGGGATCTTACAAAAAACATTGTGATTTCAGAGTAATTCTTGAACTTGAGTCAGAATTTATGGCAAGGGCTTTTCCCTTAGAAAGTTAAGCAAGCAATGGACGTGGCAAATAAGGTCCTAGTGCTTTGCGTAGAATGTGAATGTTGAGTGGGACATTATGACATATTAGCACAACCACCAACATTTCCAACTCGGGTCTGACATTTTCCATGTGCACCATCATGTGGGGAATCATGTTTATTGTCAAAAGACAACAAATTATGTGGAAAAACCATAGAAAACGTAGGTTGATATCATTAGTCAAACTAATCCTAATGCCAGCCAAATGGGCCAAGCCTCGTACTATTTCCACTCTGCTCGTCCATTTGATCACTTCATATTCAAGGACGGTGATATTTCTATTGATTTTTTTTCCCCAAACATATTGTCAAGTACTTGGCTAACTTCGTAAATGACGCCTCTTAAAAAAAAGGTTTGCTAACACTAATTTGATTAGATAGATGCCTGATGGTGATTGATACTAACTTGATTTCTCCTGGAAGTAGTTGAATTTAAGCAGGCGAATTCTCTATGATATAAGTTTCAAATTTTGAAGTATTGTGATGATTTTGAAAATTATTAGATTGAAATTATTTAATTATATTAATTAAAAAATTAATAATTATGATTGAATAATTTTAATATTTCAAAATTTGAAACTGTTGGAGCACTATCTAACACCATTTAAGCAGGCAAAGTTATTTGAAAACTTAATAATTAATCTATTAGAACCATTCAATGCCGAAGTCTTCTGTCAAAACTCCAAATCTAGTAAACTTGCTTTACGCTTTGCATTTAGGTCGGTCTATTCCTTACCTTGAAAAAAAAAGACAAAATCTACGATTTTGAGCTCTAATACCACAAATTCTCTTTCTCAGTCCAATTCGAACAAAACAAGTTTTCTAATTTTAAAAATTTCCTCTTGGATTTCCTACCACCAATCTTTTAATGATACCTCACAAAAAATATTCACCCAATCCACCAATGCTTATCTTCCTAGAATACATTGGTATATAGCTGAAAGTATAAAATAGCTTTCGTAATTATTTATTGTGATGTTATAAATTTTTTGTAACTTTTTTTTTTGGACATATATGATAAGTGAAAGAATCATTTCAGAATTTTCTTTCTTTTTAATAAAAGTTATCTTTGATGTTCGAACTTTTTTTCCATTAACAAATAAAATTCGCTAGGATCTACCATGCTTTCAATTGAATTGATGCATTATTGGTTTTTTATCACTTTTTTCACAAGAAGTTGAATATTTTCATATTAATTTTTTTGAAAAAAATACAAATAAGCCCCTACAGTAAGATTTTGTATTAGATAATTCCCTTAAAGATTCAAAACCAACAAATAATTCCTAAAATTTATAAAAAAATGCAGATATTGAAAATCAAGTTTAAAAAAAGTAGGAAAAAAAAGGGATGTGAGCCGTTTATGATTGTTTTTAACTATTTTTAACATGAGTTCAATTAGTTTGTGAATGTGTTTTATTCTAAAATAAATTATTAACAATGGGGCTTGAGTATTTAATATGTTTATAGTATAATTAATAACAAATATTTTGAATAAATTATTATTGAAACTCAACTTAATTCTATTTGGGGAAGTTAAATATTCATTTTTTGTTACTTTTTTTATTTTACTGTACTAAAAAAATTAAAAAGAGTTATAAATGACTATTTTTTCATCATCCCTTTAATTGAAATTTTAATTTTTAATTTTTAATTTTTTTGCAAATTTCAAGAGAGTTATATATAGGTTTTGAAAATTTAAGTATGTGATAGACAATGAAGAGAGCGATTTGTATTTCACCCTAATTTTTTTATGGAATTATATATTTTATATATTTTTTAGGGAAAGGAGACACGATGAGGTCAGGACTTTAATCCTTGTCACCTGGTGCTACACTTAGAGAGGGCAAATGAGTTGCCACTCAAACCAAGCCCTCGGTAGTAAAAATTTATATTTCCATTAATAATAATAATAATAATAATAATAATAATAATAATAATAATAATAATAATAATAATAACTAGATAGAACAGTTACAAGTCTTAAAAAAATACTTTCAAGATTTTATTGGATAAGTGCCGAACACACTCAATTCATAGCAACAGAACCAATTTTTTCAGTGCAAAACTACTAAAGCTTTTACTATGAAGGGTCCTGTGCCTAAAATTTTTAAAAATTCTTACATTTTTTTTTATAAAACTTGTGAAGAAAGTCTTAAAAATTATCTATAACAAAATCACTCAACCCGTAATTACTCCGCAGTAATTCCAGTTTATGGATAATAATGTTGTTAAGAGGAAGACGTGAAAGATAAGTTAGTGTGTGAAAATGAATTGTTAAAACTTCAACAAAAAAAAAAAGTCAGCAACTATTAAGAAATAGTCGCCATAGTTGATTCTCATTTGAATTCCACAAACAACAGGTCGAACTTGTCTTCTCTTACACTTCAAATTGCAGTTTTAAATCTTCAATCCTTACAATGAAAGCTCAAGTTTTCAGATTTTGTCACTTAAAAAAAAAGGACTGTATCATATATAATTAAATCATTATAAATTTTCTCTACATTTATTAAACAGGTTTTTGAGAGTTAGGTCAATTTGATCATCCATAATTTGAATTTCAATTTTCCTGATAACAATTTTAAGGGATTAACTGAGCAGCAAATATCAGTGGTCTCAGCGTAACTGCAAAGGTCAATTCAAAAGTTAGGAATGTTTGCCGGTGGTTGTTGTCTCCATTCTTCTATTACACGTACATGTAATCCAGTGGAATCTTAAAGGATCAAACATATAATAAATGAAGATGGTGATGGTGGTAAAAAGGGAGATCTGTGGGATGGGGGCCACAAAGGTAATAATACGAAACAATTAGGACTTTCTTCCATAATTTTTATCTTTCATTTCATATTTATACGTCATTTGATTTAGAGAGTGTATGCAATGTATGTGTGTGATAAGGTTATGCACGACATAGTTGATGCACCAAATATTTGATTAAATTTAATTGCATAAATTATGTTATCTCATACTAAGCTTGACGCATGCAACACATCATGCAGTATATGTTGGGCTAGGGGGGAAGGGGGGAGATAATAGGATAAAATAGAGGGAAAGAGAAAGAGAAAGAATATTTATTTAAATATTTAAAAAGCTCTTCAAATCCTGTAAATTGAAAGAATACAAAATAATTATTAATGAAAGAGTTTGGAACACTTTGAAGGAGTAGTTATAAACTTTCAATCTTTTCTTCCCTCTTAAAAAAAAAAAAAAAACTTCTCTTTCTCATCTCTTCCCTGTATTTTTCTCCCGGTAGGGTGGTAAACAGAATATGCTGCCATAACTTGTATTTTCAACTTTTGAGTGCACATTTTTCTGACCAAGAATGCGAGACCACCTAAAAACACACCACATACCAAACTAGGAGTCCAAGAGTAACGTCACTGATGTTGACACACGTTACTTCTAGGAAACAATCAATCCTTTGGCAGCAAGTCTCTCCCCATCCAAACAAACTAAAATTTTTTAAAATTAGACAAGTTTACTTTGACCAGAGCAAGGCACCATAAATACAATACAATCAAGGCTTCATCACTTTCTTTTAAAACAATAGAATAGAACACTGTCATTGAGCGATCACTAATCCTTAGTTCCACCCAACCCTTCCTGTCAAATCCATGAGCGATAGCATGGCTGCTACCACCGATCAATGGATGCCATTCTATCAACAATCTCTCTTGGATGGCCTGGATCCGGCACCGGCCGCCGGAGGATTTTCTGATGCAACTGTTGTGACCACAAGTCCTACCATGTCATCTGAGGCCATGAGCTTGAGCGCAAACAGTTCATCCCCGTCTAGTGGTCAGTTAACTCCAAAGGGCAATTTATCCAGACCAATCAGAAGGAGGACTAGAGCTTCTAAGAGAACACCTACAACCCTTCTCAATGCCAATACCACCAATTTTAGGGCTTTAGTCCAACAATTTACGGGCTGCCCCACCACAACCACGTCGTTTGGGTTCCATAAAGGACCTATTACGTTAAATTTCCAGCGAGGTGGAGGTGGACAGATACGGTTTCACCATAATACAAGTACAACACTGCAGGCACCATTGACTGGCAATCGAACTCATAAAGTAGCAGACGGATGGCTAGCACAGCCAAATCAACTGACGACACATCAACAACTTGAACAAGTACAATATCAGCAACATGGTTATTCATTGGATCATCAAATGAACAGTAATACTTTTGCTCCATCCTCGGATAGCATGGAGGTTTCTGATGGATTTCTCTTCGATAATGGTCCAAGTCTGCATGAGTTAAGTTCTGATGCTTTGCTCCAATGATGATTGTTTTAATGTGATTTAAAATAACTGAAGGGATTCAATTATTGAGTCCTCTTTATGAGTGATCTTAGAACAACGTAGACTCTAATAATATATTCATGCATGATATCATAACACAATAGTATTGCAATTTATCTGTAATGTTATTTTCTTTACTCCATTTATTTGTTCTTTTTTAAGCGTTGTTTTCTTATTACATTATCTTTCTATGCTTTTGTTTTTGAATTTTCTGCTCACTGCAAAGTAGTTTGCATATCCCCAAATTTTGGGTTGTTTACTTGGATCGTTTCATATGCTTTGAAATTAAATCTTGTTGCTTGTTTTATAAGTTTTGGAACAATAATTTCTGTTGTATATCCATTAATCATCAACGCAACAGTTATGGCAATGGAACCGAAATTGAATCTTTTTCATAATCTTCATTCAAGTTAGGCAGATGATGAATTTCTGTGTCTAATAAATGTATACAAACATAATCAGCTCTTTCTCCTTGCCAATGAAAGATCAGAGAAAAGGAGGCTTTATATTAAAAAAAAAATGGTCAGAGGAGAATTTTGAATCGGCTTCATACTTAGTCTTTGGTCAAAGATCAGAGTCATCAGATTCGTATGCAATAAAATCAGCCTTGGAAAATCTATAAAAACAAAATGATAAATTAAAGGAAAAAAACTGGTGTGGATGCGTGGCTTTGCAAGTGTTTTGAAAATTTTTTCACTTTTTCCGGCTTTTTCGTTCATATTTATCACTTTTGCATAAAATTTTAACTTATGCTACTTTAATTGATGCAATTATAACTTTTTATATACTTGTTACAGGAAAGCATACACGTCCATAACTTTCTAGATTAGTTACAACATAACATTTTATATATAAAACTCGCGACTTCTGTAACTTTCGACATTAAACTTTCACTTAATTTCATAAAATTACACAATTTTGAGCGCACAATTAAATTTTATAAGTACATGCCTTCTTTTTATTTTCTTGACTAAATAGTAAACCCAGCACATCTATTTACTAATTATCACATCAGTCCATTATATATGGTAAAATGTTGCATTGAAAAATTATATCGTTTTTGACCCCAATAATCCTAATTATGTACTTCCTCCGTTCTTATTTATCTGTCGCTATTAATCAATTTCATATATATTAAGAAAGTAGTTAAATTTATTTATTTTTAATAAATTTTATAAGATTATCCTTTATGCATAAAATTTAAGATAATTAAAAATATAAAAAATAAATACAAGTTAATTAATAATATAAAATAATAAAATATTTATTAATGAAAGAGAAAGATAAATTTAAAAAAAAATTTAATATTTTATTAAAATTCTAAAATGACAGATAAAAAAATTAATTTTTTTAAAGATATGACAGGTAGAACGGAGGGAATATTTCAAATTAAGTTTAAACACGTTCTTTTGGATATTTGAGCATTAAATGTAATGAATAGATAGCGAATGGTAATTGGTCTTTTAACTGTTCGACAATTCAGAAGAGAAACTGTGCTGCACACGGCCACTTTTATTGATTATCAAGTGACACTGGTTGTCTTTTGCATTTTTAAGGTAATAAAAGTAGATCTCCATGCATTATAGGTATGGAAGATACTTCCAACATATCGGGGGAAAATATTCTATTAATTGTCACTGACAACCTTTATCTGTGTATCAAAAGTACTTAACGTGGTTCCAAGGTTGTGGTGGCAGCAGGGGAGCCGTTCGATTCCCCCCTCCCCCCAAGTCACCCCGTCTCCGATTTTAAAATTTACTTTGTACCAAAAAAAAAAAAAATTAATCCCTTATTCACCGGAAAAAGAAAAGTACTTAACTAAAATTTTATTTCACTTCTAAATAATTTTTTTTAAAAATAGTGATAAATTTTTTTTCATTTCATTGACAATTTCTAGTATGAGATCTATTAAAATTTAATAATAATTTCGTTATAATTCATTTTATTTAATTTAAAACACATTATATAAAAAATCTACTTTCTTTTTAATATTATATTTACTAAAATATTAACTTCTTTCTAATATTGCATTTACTTTGACATTATCAAAACCTATTTTTTTTCAATTGAATGCATTTCTTAATATATTGCAAACAAAAGAATATATTTACAAATAAATTGAAATCTAATTTGACTAAATTTTCAAACAATAAAATTCATTTATAAATAAATTAAAATTATTTTTATTAAAATGAAATAAAATCAATTCTAGACAACTTTCATGCCAAAGAATCCTAAACTCTTCCACTACTTAATCATCTTTTTCTCACGTATCCTCCCCTTACGCAAAATAAAAAAATAAAATTCATAATTACAAAGGAGACCCGAGGTTGAAAGAAAAGTGGGCAGTTCAAAATTGAAATAATTACAATATGAAAGATAAAAAGAGTGAAAATTACAATGATTATAAACTAGAAATATACCTGCAACGTGTATGCAGTGAAAAAAACATGATTTTGGCCACATAGTAGAGAGTTGTTCATAAAATGAGAATTGAATCATCTCCACACGACCAAAACCTCACTTCCATACCCATTCTTGGATCCACTTGATGATAAATATAGCCGCCACCACTTACAGACTTACTCTGCAATTTCTCCTTCCTCCAATTCCTCTGGCATGGGAGAGATGCCCCTGCGGCCACAAATATCACTCTCTTCTCCCACTTCTCCTCCCTTGCCAAATTCACTTTCAAAATCAAGAAAATCATCCGGATTAATTTCAGCCATAAGATCAGCATAGACATCTATTAAATCTTGATCAAACTCAATCACCATATTTTTTGGAGATTCCACTTCCTTAATTTTTGGGGGCGAACGCACGAGATTTCCCACTGTGTTCCCCTTAAACTGAGGTCTATCTAATGAATTGGTCAGTGCTTGCTCAGAAATCTTGTTTTGACTATGCATCTGATGTGATGAACTTGAATCAACTTGCTTCATGAGATCCAAAACCTGAGGTTCCCAAGAGCTGTTGTCTTCTATCTCCTCCTCCCTAAATGATACACCATCTGGGCTTCGGTTGCCTTCACAATCCTCTTTCTGCGGTTTTTGAATACTGGAATTGACATCTTTAACAACTTCAAAATTGATGCTGTGAGAAGGCAGGAGAACATAAATAACAGGGAACTCCAGTATGACTACATTGGCTAGCTCTTGTCTAATTGGAGATTTTATGTCCAACGCTTTGAACTGTGAATTGGGGCCCTGTATAGATATGAACAGAAGTATGACTATTAGAATAATCATGTCTTGATTGGTCAAAGGTAAGGGATTACTTAATATACTACACCTACCTAAATATCCTCAGGAAAGGAACTACGAAGAAAGTCCAAAAGGAAAATTCAATCCTATATGCAGAGATGTGATGGTCATGTTTAAAATCTAGCAAAAATTTAGATAAACGGTTGAGAACATAATAAATGAAAAGGGAAAAAAAAAAATCTACCATCGCAATATGCCACACCAATATACATATATTTTACAGGAAAAGACAATCCCAAAAAAAAAAAAATTTGGGGTAATTAGACTTTGCTCCCAACTTATGAAATTTGGAATTAAAGCCTTGAGCTATATAAAACCTTGGAATTAATATCTATTATTCATTTAATTAACCATTTTATTTAATTAATTGCCTTTTTCACGAACTTTCTACACAAGAATCACATTGTTATTGAAAGTTAGTTTAACATATCATTTTTCACACATAGTTTTGAACTTATTTTCATGGTTTTAATTAAATTTTTTATATATCTAACTAATTTTCATTAATTATATACGTAGATATTATGTGGAGAAAAATGAAGTGACAAGAAAACATCCAATGTTAATGCGATACTTGTTTATAGAGTTTGTAAAAAACGCACATAATTATATAAAATGAATTAATTAAGTGGATGATGCATATTAATTTCAACATTTTGTAAAGTTCAAGATTCCAAAATTGCAGGCAGAATCCAACCAATTTATAGTTGAAGAGGTTTTACGAATTTTTCTTTTATTTTTAAAAAATACAACATTAATTTTTTTTAATGAAAAAAAAGTTAGAAACATGTATGAAGTACTACATGCAGTATCACTCGGTAACATGACCGATGTAACTTTAGAATCATTTATGAGATAAAACAAGGTAATGGATGAAGTCCACAAGGTGAAGCCCATAAATGGCAAAAATGTATATAAAAGAATAATAGACAATATATATTTGCTTGTGTAACTCAGGTATGTTCGCTAATGTTTCTATAACCCAAAAGAGAGAGAAATGAAAAGACAGCTTGGTGCAATCAAATCAGGTAGAAAATATATTTGACCCTAAATTGCATACATATATGGCCAAGCTGCCACCTATAATATTTCAATCTAGTCCTACAGTTTTCCTAGCTAACAAAGTGCAAATTGAGTTGGCAGCAAACTAACAAAACGATTTGAGAAAACATAACAACAAAGAGGTAAAGAAGACAACCTTTGGATATTTACGAATGAAAAGTTTGAGAGAATCCAACTGCTCTTCACAGAATTTCTTTAGCCGGTGATTCCAAGGACCAGGTTTGAGATGCTTCTCTAGAATGGAATAGAAGCTTGTATTTTCACTGACCCTGTAAGACATGAGCACAGAGTCCTCTCAAATCCTATTCTCTAGACTCTTTCATGCAAACAAAAGGAAAAGGTGAGTAGCTTACCCATGGTCATGTAAAACCATATCTGTTGAGTGAAAATGCCATTCAATTGTCCAAGATATGGACTTCTTCCTGAAAAAGTTGTACAAATATTTCTGCTCAGCTATAAAATTAGAAAAATGGAATTTTTACCTTATCAATAGTAAAAGGAAGCATTCTCATAATCTGTTTCCCTATAGCTGCAACGTTAAGAAGACAGCAGAACTTCACAAAATTGTTTAAAATTCTTCACATACAAACTGGTTCCATATATAGTTTGCACATAAACAATTAAGTCCAAAGAATCAAAAGTAAATTGGTAAAGAGGAAGCAGTAATGGAGTGAGTACAGAAGGAAGAAGGTTTTAAAATAGATGGTAACCAAGCTGCATTCAAACAAAACACAGAAAGCAATGTGATATGGTCCAAGTTCCATTCTAGCATCTACATAATCCACAGAATATTGTGATAAAAATAATAACCTTCTGTCATATCGTGTCTGATTCTTCTCTCTTTTTGACATTCCACTAGGGAGGAACAGTAGTTTTGTTCTCCGGCTCCCAGCAGCACTGCGGAGACCTTGAAGGTGATATGGTAACTTGAAATGTGGATAACCACACAGTTTATTTCTCATTCTCTGAGCAGATTCAGCTACTCTCTTCACCTCCTCAAGTAAATTATAGTCTAAATGGAAAATATGTGAAAAAGAATACATGAATATGTTAAACTAAGTATTCCAGTATATGGGGATATTAGAAGAAATCCTCTGTGGAGTTACATAAATATACACACATATATATATGTGTGTGTGTGTGTGTGTAACAAAAGACATGAAAATGTTGAAACTTCCATCAAGAACATGGCACTTATGTGGAACCTCTGAGGAATCAACGAAATCATACAGCCAGTTGAAGCAAAAATGATAGGGAGGCAAAATTTTCTGCATATATGATCAATTAGCTAAAAATGCTCTTCAACTCAGACGGAAAATACCAGATAGCAAGAGATTATCATCAAACTGAGAAAGAGGAACAAACTGAGTCTGGTTCCTGTTCCCAGAACATCCAGTGCGTTGTTTGTGAGCTTTTACACAAGGAAGACTGCATGACCGTACAAAGCAACTTGGGCATTTATACTTTGATGGATTGGATTTGCATTCTTCACAAACCATTGGCTCTTTAGGGATGGCTTTATTCAGGCTCTTCTCTGCTTGTTCTTCCATTCGCAACAAAGAGGTGTGAGGGTATGTTCTCACAAGTGTAAACTGCTTGGGAAAATAACCAACTTAAGAGAATGTTAACACCTATAGTATGGCCTTCAAATTGGCTAGTTCATTCTACAAAAATGGTTTAAGTCTTCACACTTGTTAGGCAACAACAAAAATTTCTGCACAAGAAAATCAAATTACAATTAACACAATCCCCATATCACCTCACACAGCATTCCTTCAACTGAATAACACCAATAATCACATATTCACAGGATATATGGACACAGATTCTCAACATTGAGACACAAAATGTGAAATAGAATTTCATGAATCAAGGTTCATATGTTATGGAACTAGGGGAAGAATTTACATGATCAACAAAAATAAAAAGGAAAAGGTTGACAGAAACAATAGAAATTACAATTGGCAGGAGAGGTATTTGACAATAACCATAACAGCTGCAAGAATACACAATATCAAAACTGACACTCAAAGATCCCCACCAGATGGTTTTCCATGGTCCAAAACATGAAGGTTGAAAGTGAGGATCCTGAATAATTCCCTTTTAGTTCACCAAGTAGTTGGTTGCCGCTAATAAGCACAGTTGAATTCATTTCTTGTATTGTATGTAACCACAGATCCCTACTTCCTCAACAAATGAAGTAGAAATAAAACAAAATAATCCTTCTGTTCCAACTTCCAATAAACAAACAAAAGAAAAAAGCAATGCAATGAGAATTTAGTAGAGGAATTGGACAAAGTTGGCAACTTGGCGTCATCTGATATGGAGTCATCTCATTTTAAGTTTTATAATTATCAATGGGGGGATCCAATTTGAACCCAAATTGATCAAAATTCAGACAAATCAAAATCTCAATTGATTTGTACATGTCTACATTTACACAAACATCAGAATCAGATTATCACTACACTACAAGTAAAGTGACCATCTTATACTTTGTCTAAGCTGCTATCTAATAATTCATATTCTCTGGGTATGCCTTCTTCAATTCCATGATGAGCAAGGAAGCTACGCATTGGAAAGGCAAAAAAGTACATACCACTTCAATTTCAGAGCTATTTATTTCAACAATGATCAAAATTTATTAACAGATGAGATTGACCCTTACAGGATAGTAGCATGTTTTCTCATTCCCCAAATTTATTGGTAGTATTTAAGAAGAGAGAAGTGTTAATTGAACCTAGGTAAAAGTATGTTGCAGAGTCTGCACAGGTACCAACTCATGGCAAACACAGTATCATAGCTTGACCAGACAAAGTGGATTCATCTGAGAACCCTCATATCTAGATCAACCACCACATATACAATCAATAAAACATGCAACCCAAGACAAACCCCTTGCATCAAAACCACATACATAACTCAATGTAAAACAAGTACACATGCATATTCAAACTGTACAAGCATTATTCATAGATATCTTATTTATAGGTGATTATAATAAAAAACAAATACTAATAATTATCCAGTCACATAAGTTTACACCTGTATATACAAGCACGGCAATTGCCAGAAGAATTTGATAAAATCATTGCACAACTATATAACCAGCCTAGGCACAGTTATGATCACCAAGATAAGTCTAACCATGTAATTAATAACTATTAACAAGATATTTAAATCACCGATCTAAGAAACATCCTAGCATCACCGCCTAGAAATTTTACCTAATTGTCAGATGATACAAGTTGCACAGAAAGCACTGCTATAGACACAACTACTCAATTAGATAATAATGGCCACCTTGATTCTCTTTTGCGTGTCACAAAATCGACAGAATGTACTTTATTAGACAAGTCCCCATTGTTACAAAGCTGTCATTCCCATTCAGAACATTATAGCAACCAGCTCTCTCTCTCTCTCTTTTAATTTTTTTATTTTCCCAGTTAAACCAGAAAGACCAGGGTAAACTAAAAATGCAGAAGAATGGAAACCAGAAAAAAAAGTTGAAAACTGGAATAAATTGGAAACATGTGCCATAAACCAGAAGGTAAGCTTAGAACCAGAATTGTTTACGTTGGTTCATGGCCCAGTGGAACTGTGATTATGAAACCAGTATTTGATTATGCTCAAACCAGAATTTTCCAATTAAACCAAAGTTCATTTTTTTTTCAAATAAACCAGAAATTACTGTCCAAATCAGTTGTTTAGCTAAACTTTTATGCAAGACAAAATCCAACATCACAGAAATTTATCACCAAGATAGTATCCGAAGCTCTAGTAAATACACTCATATTAGAAATGGACGTAAACCAAACAATTCAACTTGATGTCAGTCCGGTCAATAATCCCTATTTTGCAAATCATTAGTAATTTATATGATGCTCTTTAGCTCATAACTTTTCCTTTTATACTAGCTAATGACTTTGGCTGTCTTGATTCACCTAGTCCCATTCCAACTGACTATGCACATTCCAGGTTAAGTTTTCGTTTTTATTCAGCTCTGTTTTCAGGCCCAAGAACGAATATATTAATCACTTGCTCATCTATACTTAAAAGTTACACTATGTGTGCCCAAGTTTCTGGTACCCCCGCCCCTTTCTTTTTTCTGCAAAACCCCAGAACCTAAAGCTACAAAAGGATGTAAGCCAATCACGCAACACATGTTTAGCAATCATTCAGCATACTAACAAGTGCACAGCAGTTTCAATCATACTATAATTCAATAACCGACACAGTTATTCATAATTGAACCAGAGTTTTTCTTTCAGCAAAACTAAACCAAAATTTACACCCATTAAGCTAAAATTGTTTTCTGGTTCTTATCCTATAAAAGCCTTAGCATATGAAGCTCGCATGTTACTTCCAAACAGAGCTTACAGAACTCAACAATTAACACAATCCAACTGTTTTTGAATTAAAAATGGAACTATCGAATGAACAAAATGTAAAACTAAATGGGACAACCAAAATGAAGAAGTCAATCACGCAAAAAAAGAAAAAATAATCAAATGATCCAAAATTAGAATAGAAGAGCTTTCGAATGTACCTAAGACTTGAAGGCTGAGAAGCGTGGCAGCCATTGTTGCCGCCGAACAAAGGCCATGTTGTGTGAATGCGCCGCCTAGAACTGCAGCTTAGACGGAGGAAGTTGTGGCCAAAAGGGTAGAGACGAAGACTAGGGAAAGGGCTGCGACGGCGTCGGGGTAGCAACTTCAGCGGTTTAACTCCAGTCCACTTTAGCCTTTGACACTTCATCCAAGGGTTGTGAGAAAGTGCCGAGCTATAATTACCGCTTCCCGATGATTTTTGCTGAATTTATTTGTATATCTAAGCATTATTATAATTTGTTCATATATATTTTTTAATACTAACATTTTATTAATTTATTTGGTAATTTTTTTAATTTTTTTTTACAATAAATAAGTTAAGTATTTTTTTAAAATAAATTATAATTTTTTATATTTATGGAAGTATATATTTAATTTTTCAATGGGAAGAAAAATTATATTAACCATATATTATTATATATTTTATAACATTGTTAATAATAAATATATAATTTATTTTCTACAAATCTCAAGAGTTTTAAATTTTATCACACGCGTCATATATTGTAAAAAGTTTTTTTGTTTATAATGTTATTAAAATAATTAAAAATTAATATTTTAATTTTTATTAAAAAATTTTAATATATTTTATTTACATTTGATTTCATTTAACTTATTTATTATAAATTTTTTTAACAAAATTTGGATGAAAAGGTATGAGCAGGTAAAGTGTTTGTAATAAAAAGCACAAATGAATAAATTATACTGTTTGAAAATACAGGTAAATATAAGTGAATCAAGCGATGATAGGGATAAAGTCATTTTTTTTTTTAACAGCAAAAGTAGGTTGAATTGGGCCAGAGTGTTCTTTTTTTTTTTTTTTCCCTCTAGGAAAAAGAGGAAATTAGGTTGGGTTAAAGAAATCCAAAAAAAATGATGGTGGTGGACTGGTTTGACGGGTGAGAAAAGTAAGTTGGTGTCTGGTTTGAATTCCAGTCTGTAAGGGCAAAGTCCATTTAAACCTGTAAAATCCCACCTTTACCCCTTATTATACGTCTTATGTATTCGCTGATATTTGAAGGCAGGCAATGTTTATGATATACAGGTTGCATCGGTGAATGGATTTCATTCATCTTTCAATTTAAATGAGATGAATTTTAAGGTGTCCCTAGAGATTTGATATTTGGGGTGATGTGGTAAAATACAAATCATTGGATGAGATTATTAAGTCAATGCTAAGATTTTTGTAATCTCTTTGTAATCTCATCCAGTGACTTATATTTTGCCACACTACTTTGGGCACCAGACCCCTAAGAACACCGTAGCAAACACTTTTAAATGAATAAAATTTAAAAAATTTCTCTCTCTAGAACATAAAGCACTTGTTACTATCATAATTTGAAAAATAGAATCCTTTAATTTAAAAAACCGTAGGATTGTTTCTTCTTAATTTCCTTTTCACGTTTTCAACTAAAAAAAAAAAAGCAAGATAGAAGCTGTGAACTCAATTAGGAGGGCTACATTTTCTTATGATAAATTAACTATTGGGTCTTTGAAAAATTTTTCCTCTCAATTCAATTTAAACCGAACATTTTTAAACTGTTGGTTTTCGGATAAGAAATCTAAATGGATTGAAGGGAGAATTTTTTAATCGATCTTAAGTATCTCTAAGGCATAAAATAATCATTGTTTATTATAATCTTGATTGTCTATTCAACAGATTCTGTCATTTCCTCTTGGAATAGCTGCTGGGCAAATGGAGTTAATTATAATCATTGTTCAAATAAATGAAATTTTAACTGATAGCAAAACTTTGGAATTAGATTTAGGGTCTATTTTGAGCATTTCTTCCGATATTCCTTCAAAATATAGTATATATAGTATGATTATTGTGAATTTTATATGATTTTTTTCTTAAAATTTGGAATATTTTATATAAAATTTCATAACTTTTTTTTTAAAAATTTATATTATAAAATCACTATCTCATATTGTGATATTTCTCAATAAAATTACAAGATTTTATAAAAAATTAAAATTAAAATTAAAAATTTTATATAAATAATTACATTTCTTATAACTTATATTAAATGAAAAATTATGCATATTATATAAAATATTATGAATTTTATGAATATTTTTCCTAAAACTCGCAACAAATCTTGACTTCAGTCATTTTTACACGATGGACCAAAGGAAACCCCTTAAACTTCGAGGGTAACAGGTCTTTGTTTAAAAAACTGAAGCATGGGAACGAGATGAATCAGAAATCTACTGGATGCTACAGGAAAAAATAAAATTAATAATTTGATCGTTAAAATTGTAAGATATAAGTAAAATGATTTATAAATTATAATTTTATTTTTAAATAATATGAGATGAGTTATATATACAAACTATCATTTAAAAATAGAGTGTATTTGGATAATTTTTAAGAATTTTGTTCAAGATAAAAATATAGAGTATGTTTGGATATATTTTTGTTTTGTAAATTTAAAAATTTTTCTCAAAAACTCTTTTTAAAATTTATTTTCTTGTTCTCAAAAATTATTTTTGAATTAAAACAAAAGAGTGATTAATGTTGTAAATAAGAAAATATTTTATCTAATTATAAAATTGACTCTTAAAATAAAAAAATAAATTTAGAATATAATTATAAGTTATTTCTATTTTCTTTTATATATTTATAAAATAATTTTTAAAAATAAATTTTAAAAATAAATTGTTCTATTTTTTTTAAAAAAATAAAAAATTATTTTTAAAAATGAAAAGCAAACGAGCCGTAGTTTTTCATCTTTCCTATTTTACCCTCTGGCTTTTTGGTGCCCTGCCTCTTGAAATCGCCTGCACGGAGCACGCTGCCATCCTTCATTCCCTCGTTGTGTACGCTATAGTATATATCTACACTTTCAGACGCTGCTTTCCTACCAACTCAAATCCAAGTCCCTTCGATCAATGAGCACCTTTCTAGCGTTGTTCCATTCCACGCATCCCATTCTCTCTAATTTCATTGGCTCTTCGCCGTTGTATTTCCTTTGGATCAAACCCGCATATTTGGACTCTGGCAAAAAGGGGCTGAATATGATTTTTGTTTGATTTCCAGATCGCAGAGGGAAGTTTGAGAACGCTGAGTATGTTTGTAATACTCCTTCACTTTAATGGCAGCTTCTGCTGGTGAAGTTTCAATCTTTGCAGACACGAATTTGGGTACCCGCATTGCCATGAATGTACCTCCAGATATTACAGCGGGAGCCTTTAAAAGTAATAATTTTTATGAAACTTGCTTTATCCACCTATTATTCCAGAGTTCCTTCTTTCATACTGACTGACTCTTTGCTTAATTAAAGGTCTTTTGACTAAAAATAACAACATTGGGTTATTCCTCTATATTTAGTAGCTTGCGTGTCCATTAGTAACAATAGCAACAAAGCATTCATCTTCAAAAATTGTGGTTCTGATGTTTGATATAAGCACTATACAGAGGCAAGCCTAACTTAGAGGTTAGTGATCATGCTAGTTAGGTGTGTCATGTAGATTAGCACTAAATGATGCTTTTTCTTTGCGTGAACTTCTTGGGGATTTATGATGGTCATGGTGTTAGCTGATAAATGGAATTAAATAATTCATTAGCTGAACCTGAGGTTTGCTTTTAAATCCATGTAAGTTATGTTGTTTTGGAGGATAAGGTCGTCTTATTAAATTTGATTGTGTGGACAAGGATATTCAGATTCCTGTTAATTTCTGAAGGAAAGTTGATAGCCACTAATTTAAATCATCAGAGGGTCCTAACACCAAGTTGTTTTACGAATTTATCTTAGTTGTGCATGTGTCCAGTTGATTTTGAATTCTGAAACAAGTAAATCTCACTTAGACTCTTCGGTTCAGTCTGATACTTTGTTGTCATCAATTAATCACCTTATCTTCTTACGACCACTTTCTCATTGTTCAGTGGAATTTCAATGAAGGTAAAAGAGTTTGTTTTCCGAAGAGGGCAATTCATCGGGTTTTATAGATGATTCAATATAAGGTTTTAGGCATCTTGATGCTGATTCTTTTTCCTTGAAGTCTTACTCAAACAAGGACAAGACAGTAATTGTTGGTTTTAAACTGAATTATACATAAATGTCTTTCAGATAAATTGTTTTTCTGGGCAATTCCGAATGTGAGTTAAGTTTCTTGAAGTTTCGCATGTTTTATAATGATGGGATGGAGGTTTAAATTTATGACCTCTTGCAAAATGCTGGAATCCCTCCTCACTAGTCCACATTTGGCGGCATATCATTAGAGATGCACAAAAAGAATTGCATAATTGACATTCTACTAATCCTGTTTTTGCTTCCAAAGCCATTAACCCCTTAGGAGGGGTGACAACTATGGAATTTCAAGGAGAGTATTTGATTCATTTTTCTTATCCTTTTCGGGTTATGTGATTCTTTAACAAGGTTGCAGGGTCTTGCTACACACATTCCCAAATTTTTGCTTCTTGATTCTCTGGCTCGTTAAAAAACTTAAAAGGACTCTAAGCACCAGGACTTCAACCTTCAATTCTGGATAGTCTTAAATAGCTGATCCATTCCCTTTAATAACAGAGTTAGGATAAAATACAAAAAAGTTCAGACTGTGAAACATAGTGGCCTATGAGATTGAGACTTTTCTTAATTGCTTAACCTCTTATTTTTAGGTTAGCTTTGTGCATCCTTTACGGCCAGCAAAACTGATGACTCTGGGGTCTTGACATTTTTTCTAAAAACTTCTGAAAAAGAAATGAACAAACACAGAAAACTACAGTTTACCTTTTGATTCCTTGCATTGATCTTGTATGCAAATTGTGACATTGAATATTGTGCAGGGGATTTCGAGAGAGTGCACTTCGCCTGCATACCAAATTCAGGAGAGATCCAAGTTCATGGATTAATGGTATGCATTCCGTGTTTTAACTGTCGACTTCTTTATATTGTTTATGAATATGATCTTTTGCTACCATCGTTTCTATACCTGAAAGAATTACTGCATTTTCTGCTAGGTCCAGCGAAAATCATGCTTCTACTACCTACCTGATTCGCTGCCTCTTAAGTATGTTTTTCATGGTGTGAAAAAAATGTGGTTTCTTCACGTGGAAGTGAGGCATTTAAGGAACTTGCATGATCCATGCTTAACACAGGCAATGGCTACACTCTCTAAGCCTCAGGACGTAAAGAACAACAGTAACAAGGATAAGGCAAGATGTAATAGAAAGGAAATGAGAAGGGAAGGACTGGATCACCTTAAATGTTCTCCAGAACAGCATGGAAGTGTTACGCATATTTTAAAGAAGGAGAAAAGGGGAACTTTCATGGAAAATCATATGCCAAATGCAGTCATTGGAACATCAGAGGGATGCTCTCATAGACTTGAAGAAAACTCAAGTAAGAGTCAATATATCATGATAGAGAATAGAGTTGAAAATATGGAGGGCTGTAAAGGTAAGTCAATGAAAGAAAGTGAGATGTCAAGTGAAGTTATATCAGTATCCGGTATCATTAATAAATATTTTCCGAGCTTCAACGTGGGCAGCCCTTCATGCTCTGATGTTACATCCGGAGTTGTTGGGAGTGAGGTCGAAGAACGATCAAAGACCAATGCCAAGAGTTGTTGTAGAAAACAATTTACTCCCAGAACACCTCCAAGTGGAAAAAGTAGATCTAAGGTTGGCAAATGTGTTCTCGTGGCTTCGCGGAGTCTGGGGATGTCTACAAATAAGTATTGTCCTGCTGCTGCTGCAATTTGTGTCTCTAGATATAGAGGTGGAAAACTAGTAGGATCCCAAATTAATGGCTCGTTGTTCGAAGTCAGTGACAGCGAGGATTGATGCATAGACTGCTATGAAGATGAAGATACAAATGTTACCTACTAGACTAAGTTACTTACAAAATGACATGTGTCATAAAAAATGAAGAGCCTTTTTGAACACTAGTCAGTTTTATAAAAGAAGAAAGAAGAAGAAAAACTTAGTATGGTATATGATTTCGCACAGCAATATGAAGTGATTCATCGTATTTTGGATTGGATGTATACACGGGCCCCAGCAGAGCCTGGAAAAATATCAGAGATTGTGTTGCGCGATAGCTATCCTACAGTTCAGGACTTGTTTGCATTTGAGGAAGTATTGTTACAAAATCTTTGGTGAACCAGTCACAAAACATAAGATAATACTTAATCAATATTCGAATTAATATTCAACAATTCTTTCATATAAAAAAATGAAGATTTGGATTAATCTGATTCTTTCCGATAACAACAATTGTGGACCCCAATAATCTAATTCTGTAGTTGTATGAATAAAAAGACAAATTCGTTTTAAACCACATTCCTCCTCTGCAATAAGCTATGCTTTGTTTAAGTCACTTACATTTGTATATTTACATTCCAAAGATAGAAAGATTTTTTATAGAGGAAATGAAGTAATTCTTTTTTAAATTCTTGAGTTATAATAAAAGAATCGATG
Organism: Sindora glabra; assembly: GCA_020226215.1. NCBI lineage: Eukaryota > Viridiplantae > Streptophyta > Magnoliopsida > Fabales > Fabaceae > Sindora > Sindora glabra. The sequence continues at coordinate 74,575,267 of CM035235.1, forward strand.
ATGGAATAAAGCTAACATACTTGGTCACTAAGCAACTTCTATGAAATTCCAGTGGACATTACCTGATCAACAAGTCAGTAAAATTATACTCTTTTTTCATTTTCTACTTTTCAAACAAATGACAAAATCAAAGAATAATTGAAACAACTTTGCATGGCTTGAAATGATCAGACAACAAATGAAAATTAGATGCCGTAATGTTAATATATTAGAGTTCACCAAAGCAACTTTAACAGACCCACTAAGCTCTTTCCAACATTGCTGTCACTATTAATTAAATAAAATTATAACAAGTATCAGTTTTTTTTTTTTTGTGTGTGTGTGTAAGGAGTTATAGATTAATTAATATTAATATATATGACTTAATTAATATAAATTAAATAAAAAAAATACGTGTGCTTTTATATTTCTCTGTTCTGCGTTTCCTCGCTAGTATTAGTATATAAGTCTCGCTATTGAGCTTCCCTCAGTAATTAGACTTCTCCAACACTATTCTTTCTGTTTCGGAAGAACCCTCCTCCTCTACTTTTCCACTTGCTGTTCCATTTACTTCAATTTTTTCATTCATTTTGACAATTCAATTTTCTCCGATTCAGCACTCCATTCCTCGATCAATTCTCCATTATTAGGGGATTGATCGACTTTATATTGCCTTTGATTCCTGATGCTTTCTATTCCAACATGAAGTTGAAGAGAAAGAGAGCACTCGAAGTGGTTAGTATATTCGATGCAACAACTGATTGCTTTTTTCTTATTTTTAATAAAATTTCTGATTTTTCATCATTTTTCTATCATTGTTATTTAGGGTTTTTGTAATTTGGTTTTAATTCGATTTGTTTGTTTAGCAGCTTTATGTGTTTTGGGTTAGGATTGTTCTGGAAAGTGATTCGGACGGTTAATAAGCTATTTCGTTTTCAAAATTTAATCTTTCTAAACTGATTCTGAATTATGCTCCATATACTGGTGAGAAAAGATTAAACTAAGGGGAGTATCTTTAGTTAAAGGGTGCCTTTGATGTTTACAATTTGAGGCTGGAAATTGAAAATATATGGCATCATTATTTTTCCCAAGTCTCACGCGTGATAAAAGCATTATTTAGATAATTCATTTTCATGTTATATGTCGCAAAATTGATTTGTAGTCTCTTCATTTTTGGATCATTTAGTTTATCAGATTTTTCAGAAGAGTTTTCATCTTCTAACTGCATGGCAGGACTAATTTTTAAATTAACACAAACTACAGTGTTTTCTTTGGTTTGTCAGGCCCTGGCTTGCTTATGGCTGCCCATTAACTAAACAAACCATGAAATTTATCTGCCAGTATTTATTTTTTTAAAGAATATTTGCCATTATTAATACTTTGAAATATGTGAATGAAACAATGCCATATGGAAATCCAATGGAAGAAGGAGATATTTTCTCTTGAACTTATTGCTTCAACATCAATCCGCTCATTTAAAATGTCCCCTTGATTGCAAATTGATGAGAAAAGCCAGAAAGCAATCAGAGTGTCATTTTTTCCCTGTCTGGGGCTGATGCAATAAATGTTTCTGTGCTTTTGTTTTTTAGTAGAAATTAATTTCCAGTGGTTGGCATATGGTTATGTGCTTTACTTGTTTCCTTTTTTGCTTTGGTTTTGTTCTCTAATTTGCTCATAACTTACATCTCCAGTCTTCTGGTGTGCTCTTGCTGACTGTTTCAATTTGATATGAACAAGTTTGATTGATTAATCAATTATTGTAACTATCCCCTTTTAATTTGACTTGTTACAGCCTCCAAAAATTAGATCCTTCATCAATAGTGTTACTGCAGTTCCATTTGAAAAGATAGAAGAAGCTCTAAAAGGCTTTGTTTGGGAGTTTGACAAGGTGCCCTAATGATTTTTTTTTTTTTTAAATAATTTTTTAACTATTGTTTGTGTTTCAATGTATTTTGATTTATCGGTATCTTTCTTCTCTGCACAGGGAGATTTTCATCAATGGGTTGATCTTTTTAACCATTTTGATTCTTTCTTTGAGAAGTATGTAAAGTCAAGGAAGGATCTTCAGATTGATGAAAATTTTCTGGATTCGGATCCTCCCTTCCCTAGGGAAGCTGTCCTTCAAATCCTCCGTGTTACACGAATAATTTTGGAGAACTGCACCAATAAGCATTTCTACAGTTCATATGAGGTATAACATCTTTCCTGCGAACATCTTTTTTTGCCACTTGTATGTCTGGACCTTTAAGTTGGGAGCTAAAGTTGGTGAACCTTTAAAACAGATAGCCTTTTTGAAAAACTAAGGTTTACTATTCTCTCTTTCTCTCTCTTTTTTTTTTTACAATCATAATTATAATTTAATCTGCTTCAAGATGTGTCATCGTAACTCTGGAAATGTACTTATCAATCCTTTCTAACTCTCCGCTTATTATCTCTTTATGTTCTTTAAATTTGCAGCAGCACCTTTCAGCATTGCTTGCATCTACTGATGCGGATGTAATTGAGGCTAGCCTGCATACTCTGTTTACCTTTTTAAAGAAAACAGTTGGAAAGTATTCTATAAGAGATTCTTCTCTGAGTTCAAAGTTGTATGCTCTTGCACAAGGATGGGGGGGCAAAGAAGAGGGACTCGGATTAATTGCTTCGGCTGTGCCTAATGGGTGTGATCCAACTGCTAATAAATTGGGCTGTACTCTTCATTTTGAATTTTATGCATCAAATGAATCATCATGTGACACTAAAACCGAAGAACCCTTGACCCAAGGGCTGCAAGTTATTCACCTAAGTAACATTGACAAATGTGCGGAGACTAATCTGGAGCTTTTAAATAAGTTAGTTGCAGAGTATAAAGTACCCTCCAGTTTGAGATTTTCTTTATTGACAAGATTGCAATTTGCACGGGCTTTTGGCTCTTTGGCTTCTAGGCAGCAGTACACATGCATACGCTTGTATGCTTTCATTGTTTTTGTTCAAGCATGTGCTGATGCTGATGACCTAGTTTCTTTCTTTAATGCTGAGCCTGAATTCATTAATGAATTAGTAGCATTGCTGAGGTACGAAGATGCAGTGCCCAAAAAGATCCTGATTTTATGCTTGCATTCATTAGTTGCTCTTTGTCAAGATCGTTCGCGTCAGCCTACTGTATTGACTGCAGTAACATCTGGTGGACACCGTGGCATTCTATCTAGCTTGATGCAAAAGGCAATTGAGTCTGTCATTTATGATGACTCAAAATTATCTGTTCTTTTTGCTGAAGCTCTGTTATCTCTTGTCACTTTGTTGGTTTCATCATCATCAGGGTGCTCTTCCATGCGTGAAGCAGGATTTATTCCTACTCTTTTACCTCTCCTTAGAGATCAAAATGTGCAGCACTTGCATCTAGTTGGCACAGCTGTGCACATTTTAGAAGCTTTTATGGATTACAGTAATCCAGCTGCTGCATTGTTCAGAGACTTGGGAGGTTTAGACGATACCATATCTCGACTGAAGATGGAAGTTTCTTATGTGGAAAATGGGGTAAAGAAGCAAGGTGAAGCTTCTGAGCCTAGTGAAAAAAGTGTAAAAATGGTCGTAGGGGCTTCAACTGAGTTAGATGATATGCAGCTGTTGTATTCTGAACCATTAATTTCACACCATCGGCGATTTTTAATAAAAGCTTTATTGCGTGCTATAAACCTGGGAACTTATGCACCTGGAAACACAACTCGTATCTATGGATCTGAAGAGAATGTTTTGCCCCATTGCTTATGCATAATTTTTAAAAGAGCAAAAGATTTTGGAGGTGGAGTTTTCTCACTGGCAGCTACTGTTATGAGTGACTTAATTCAAAAGGATCCAACTTGTTTTCCTGTTTTAGATGCTGCTGGTCTTCCATCCACCTTTTTGGATACTATAATGGATGGTGTTCTTACCTCTGCAGAAGCTATTACCTGTATCCCTCAGTGTTTGGATGCCCTTTGCCTAAATAGTAATGGTCTGCAGGCTGTGAAAGACCGGAATGCTTTGAGGTGTTTTGTGAAGGTGTTTACTTCCAGGGCATATTCGCGTGCTCTTGCAGGCGACACACCTGCATCTTTGTCCAGTGGACTAGATGAGTTAATGCGCCATGCTTCCTCCTTGCGTGGGCTTGGAGTGGATATGCTAATTGAGATGCTTGAAACTATCTCAAAAATTGGTTCTGGAGCTGATGCTTCTTACTTGTGTCTTGATCCTTGCACTTCATCTTCTGCTCCTATGGAAATGGATGGTGAAGAGAAGAATGTAATCGTGTCAGATGGTAAGGAATCATCCAAGGTGGATGGCACAGAGGAAACAGTTGAGCCATCTTCTGATGCATCAATAATGAATATTGAGTCATTTCTTCCAGATTGTGTGAGCAATGTTGCCCGTCTACTTGAGACAATTCTGCAGAATGCTGATACTTGTCGAATATTTGTTGAGAATAAGGGGATTGAAGCTGTTCTCTCATTGTTTACCTTGCCTTTAATGCCGCCATCTGTTTCTGTTGGGCAGAATATATCTGTTGCCTTTAAGAACTTCTCCCCACAGCATTATGTTTCTCTTGCACGGGCTGTATGTTCCTTCCTGAGGGAACATCTGAAATCTACTAATGAACTCTTAGATTCAGTGCTAGGAACTCAGCTTGCTTCAGTTGAATCTGAGAAGCGCACAAAAGCATTGAAGTATCTCTCTAGCCTTGAAGGTGTTCTAACCCTGTCTATATTCTTGTTGAAGGGAACTACTGCCGTGGTCTCAGAACTAGGCACTGCAGATGCTGATGTGTTGAAAGATCTTGCAAAAACATACAAAGAAATAATTTGGCAAATTTCTTTGTGCAATGATTTGAAGGTTGAGGAAAAGAGTACTGATCAAGAACCTGAGACTGCACAGTTACCTTCTTCTACAACTGTTGAAAGAGAGAGTGATGAAGATGCAAATATCCCTGTGGTGAGGTACATGAATCCGGTTTCTGCTAGGAATGGCTCACAGTCCTTGTGGAGTGGAGAACGTGAGTTTCTTTCTGTAGTTCGCTCTGGAGAAGGCTTGCACCGAAGAACTCGACATGGTTTATCACGCATACGAGGTGGCAGGGCTGGCCGTCACTTGGAAGCATTAAACATTGATTCTGATGTATCCTCCGGTGGAACAGAGATTCCTCTATCTCAAGATTTGAAAAAGAAAAGCCCTGAAGTTCTTGTGTTTGAGATGCTCAACAAGCTGTCTTCAACTCTGCGTTCTTTTTTTACTGCTCTTGTCAAGGGATTTAGTTCACCAAATCGCCGTAGAGCTGACTCAGGGTCATTGAGTTCAGCCTCAAAGACTCTTGGAACTGCTCTAGCTATAATTTTTCTTGAGGCTTTAAGTTTTTCTGGGCCCTCTACTTATGCAGGACTAGATATGTCACTCTCCCTGAAATGTAGATATCTTGGAAAGATTGTCAACGACATGGCAGCTCTCACATTTGACAGCAGGCGCCGAAGTTGTTATACTGCAATGGTTAATAATTTCTATGTCCATGGTACATTCAAAGAGCTGCTGACAACATTTGAAGCAACTAGTCAATTGCTTTGGACTCTTCCATACTCCGTTCCATCTTCAGAAATTGATATTGAAAGGAAAGCTGAAGAAAACAAGTTGTCCCACAACACATGGCTACTTGACACATTACAAAGTTACTGTCATTTGCTTGAGTATTTTGTGAACTCTTCTTTACTTCTATCCCCAACCTCTGCATCCCAGGCAGAGCTTCTTGTTCAGCCAGTGGCTGTTGGCTTGTCAATTGGGCTATTTCCTGTTCCTAGGGACCCAGAAACTTTTGTTCGTATGCTGCAATCTCAGGTTCTTGATGTGATTCTGCCAGTTTGGAACCACCCCATGTTTTCAAATTGTAGTCCCAGTTTCATTGCATCTATTATTTCACTTGTCACACATGTATATTCTGGTGTTGGAGATGTGAAGCGAAATCGCAGTAACGTTGAAGGAAGTGCAAACCAAAGGTTCATGCCACCGCCACCACCTGATGAGGCTACCATTGCTACTATTGTTGAGATGGGGTTTTCAAGGGCCAGAGCTGAGGAAGCACTGAGACGAGTTGAAACAAATAGTGTTGAAATGGCCATGGAGTGGTTGTTTAGTCATGCTGATGATCCTGTTCAGGAGGATGATGAACTCGCACGGGCACTTGCTCTGTCCCTTGGAAATTCATCTGAAACAACTAAAGCTGATAACACAGAGAAGACAATAGATGTTCTAACTGATGAGGGGCATGTGAAAAAACCTCCTGTTGATGATATACTAGCTGCATTGGTCAAGTTGTTACAGACTAGTGATTCAGTGGCATTCCGGTTAACTGATTTGCTTGTGACACTCTGCAATCAGAACAAAGGTGAAGATCGTGCAAGAATAATATCTTATCTTTTGCAGCAGCTAAAACTTTGTCCACTGGACTTCTCTAGGGATAACTGCATATTAAGTGTACTATCACATATTATAGCGCTGCTGCTTTTTGAGGATGGAAGTACACGGGAAATTGCTGCTCAGAATGGTATTATATCTATTATCATAGATATCTTATCAAACTTCAAGGCCAGACATGAGTCAGGAAATAAGATACCAGCCCCTAAATGTCTGAGTGCTTTACTCCTTATATTGGATCAGATGTCACAGTCAAGGCCAAAAGTTGAAAGTATGGAGGGAACTCAGTCAGGGCCCCTGCCTGACACATCTGTGGAACAGGATTCCTTGCAGTTACCTGATTCAGATGCTCAGAGGAATACATCTTCAGATGTAAATGAGAAAGAACCTAGCACTGCATTTGAGAATATACTGGGGAAATCTACTGGCTATGTGTCTCTTGAAGAGAGTCACAAGCTGCTGGATATTGCTTGTGATTTGATAAAACAGCATGTCCCTGCTATAGTCATGCAGGCTGTCCTGCAGTTATGTGCTCGCTTAACCAAAACACATTCTTTAGCCTTGCAATTTCTTGAAAATGGAGGTCTGGTTGCTCTATTTGGTCTTCCAGGAAATTGTTTTTTCCCTGGATATGACACTGTTGTATCTGCTATAGTTCGGCACCTCCTTGAAGATCCTCAAACTCTGCAAACTGCTATGGAATTGGAGATACGTCAAACTTTAAGTGGAAACCGTCATGCAGGGCGTATTTCTTGTCGGTCATTTCTAACATCAATGGCGCCTGTGATCTCTAGGGACCCTGTGGTTTTCATGAAAGCTGCAGCTTCAGTTTGTCAGTTAGAGACATCAGGGGGAAGGACAGTGGTCATGTTATCTAAGGAAAAAGAGAAAGAAAAGGAAAAGTCCAAATCATCAAATGTTGAGGTTGGGTTATCCTCTAATGAATGTATCCGGATTCCAGAGAGCAAGTCACATGATGGATCAGGTAAATGTCCCAAAGGCCACAAAAAGGTTTCTGCAAATCTCACTCAAGTAATTGATCAGCTTCTTGAGATAGTGCTAAAATACCCATCTGTAAATGGCCATGGAGATTCTGAGTGTAATTTGACTTCCATGGATATAGATGAACCTACAATGAAGGTGAAGGGCAAATCAAAGGTTGATGAGTCAGTGGTATTGGAGCCTGAATCTGAAAGGTCTACAGGACTGGCTAAAGTGACCTTTATCCTGAAGTTATTGAGTGACATTCTTCTCATGTATGGACATGCAGTGGGGGTAATACTGAGACGGGATTCTGAGATGTGCCAATTCCGTGGATCTAATCAACCAGATAATTCTGGACATGGTGGGATAATTCATCATGCGCTAAATCAGTTGCTACCCCTCTCTGACCATAAATCTGCAGGACCTGATGATTGGAGAAGTAAGTTGTCTGAGAAAGCTTCATGGTTTCTGGTAGTATTGTGTGGTCGATCTGGTGAGGGACGTAAACGGGTGACCAATGAACTGGTGAAGGCATTGGTGTCGTTCTCTAATTTAGAGAGTAATTCTACAAAGAGCTGTTTGGTTCCGGATAAAAGACTTTTCACTTTGGTTGATCTAGTATATTCTATTTTGTCAAAAAACTCATCGTCTGGTAGCCTACCAGGTTCTGGATATTCACCTGACATTGCAAAAAGCATGATAGATGGGGGAATCATTCAATGTCTTACTAGCATCCTGCAAGTGATTGATTTGGATCATCCTGATGCTCCTAAAATTGTGAATCTTATACTCAAAGGCCTAGAAGGCCTTACCAGAGCTGCCAATGCTAGTGAGCAAATTTTTAGATCTGATGGAGTTAACAGGAAAAGTTCTGTGAGTTTAAATGGAAGACCTGATGATCAAGTAACTGTACCATCTGCTATTGAAACTGTCGTGCATGATCATAATACTGGCAGTCAAGAGACACAGAGAGATGCAATCAATGTTGCAGAACATGATCAAAGAATATCTCATGGTGATGATCATGCTGCTATACCAAATCAACCAAGGGAGGAGGATATGAGAGTAGAAGGGGGGGAAACAATGGCTGCCAACCCACAAATGGAGCTTGGAATGGATTTAATGCGAGAAGAGATGGCAGAAGATGGTGTGCTGAACAATCCTAACCAAATTGAGATGACTTTTCATGTTGAGAATAGGCCAGATGATGACATGGGTGACGAAGATGATGACATGGGTGATGATGGTGAGGATGATGATGATGATGATGAGGGGGAAGATGAAGATGAGGATATTGCTGAAGATGGTGGGGGAATGATGTCCCTTGCTGATACCGATGTTGAGGACCATGATGAGACTGGCTTGGGAGATGAATACAATGATGAGATGATGGATGAAGATGATGATGATTTTCATGAGAATCGTGTCATAGAGGTTAGATGGAGGGAAGCTCTTGATGGCTTAGATCATTTGCAGATACTTGGGCAGCCTGGAAATGCAAGCAGCCTCATCGATGTTGCAGCCGAACCTTTTGAAGGGGTTAATGTAGATGACCTCTTTGGCCTTCGGAGACCTTTGGGTTTTGAACGTCATCGTCAGACAGGTAGGTCTTCGTTTGAGCAATCTGTTACTGAAGTAAATGGATTTCAACATCCTCTTCTTGTGAGACCACACCAGTCTGGGGAGTTTGTCTCTATGTGGTCATCAGGTGGAAATTTATCCAGGGATTCAGAAGCATTGTCATCTGGGAGTCTTGATGTTACCCATTTCTACATGTTTGATGCACCTATTCTTCCATATGATCATGTGCCAAGCAGTCTCTTTGGAGACCGTTTGGGTGGTGCAGCACCCCCACCTCTGACTGATTATTCTGTAGGTATGGGGTCATTGCAGCTTACAGGACGAAGGGGACTGAATAATGGTAGATGGACTGATGATGGTCAGCCACAAGGAGGTGCTCATGCTGCCACCATTGCACAAGCAGTAGAGGAACAGTTTTTAGCTCAGCTGCACAGGATTGCACCGGTTAGCAGTCCTATTGAACAACAGGTTCAGGATTCAGGAGTACAAGAAAGGCAACCTGATGGTCCTTCATTGCATGATGCTCCAATCTTGGCTCCAGGAACAGACTCCGCTGGTCATCAAATAGAAGGTCAGGATCATGAAAATGGTAATGGAACTACACTTCAGCATATCAGCCACTCAGTTGACAATCCTACTCGTGAGGAAGAAATCAATGCAGACTCTGGTGTTAGAGAGACAGGTGAATGCCTGCAGGGTAGTGAGAGTATGTCTGTTCAACCACTTCCACAAAATGTTATTCTAAATGGTGTTGACAGCAGAGGAACTGAAGGATATGACAATGCCATTGAGCATATAGCAATGATGCCGGAGTTCGTCAGCTCATCCACAGAGTCTCATGCAGATCTACAACAGGAACAGGGTGCTAATGTATCTGCAACTGTCCGTGATGTGCCAGCTGTGCCAATGCGCTGTGATGAATCATCAACTGCTGATGTGCAGACCAGTTTGGAGATTCCTGTTCAAGATGAGTGTCATGCATCATCAATTTATGCAAGTGTTGATGTTAATATGGGTGTTGACGTTGAAGGAAATCAAATACAGCAGCCAAATCCTGCTTCTGAACGTGGCATAGATGAACCATCATCAACACAAAACACAGAGATTGTTCCAGATGCGGCTCAGGCCAACCAAAGTAGTGAAACTAATGAAGCTTCTGGTGTTAATACAATTGATCCCACCTTTTTGGAGGCACTGCCTGAAGATCTGAGGGCAGAAGTTCTAGCTTCCCAGCAAGCTCAATCTGTTCAACCTCCGACATATGCACCTCCTTCTGCTGAAGATATTGATCCTGAGTTTTTAGCTGCTCTTCCTCCTGATATTCAAGCTGAGGTTTTGGCCCAACAAAGGGCTCAAAGGGTTGCCCAGCAGGCTGAAGGACAGCCAGTTGATATGGATAATGCCTCTATAATTGCTACTTTTCCTGCTGATTTGCGTGAAGAGGTTTAAATCTTTATTTATCTTGTTTGTTAGTTAAAATTTCTTTGCTGTGGATTATGCAATCAAAATGCTTGCACTTTGCTATATTGTAGGTACTTTTAACTTCATCAGAAGCAGTTTTGTCAGCCTTGCCTTCCCCATTGCTTGCTGAAGCTCAAATGTTAAGGGATCGTGCAATGAGTCATTATCAAGCTCGCAGCCTTTTTGGAAGCAGCCACAGGCTTAACAATCGGAGAAATGGTTTGGGATTTGACCGGAGGTCAGTGATGGATCGAGGTGTGGGAGTTACAATAGGCAGAAGATCTGCTCTTGCAGAAAGCCTGAAGGTGAAGGAGATTGAAGGTGAACAACTACTGGATGCAAATGCATTGAAGGCTTTAATCCGGCTTCTACGGCTGGCACAGGTAAGTCTTGTCCTCTTTATGGCTGTGGCTTTTGTCTCTTGCCACTCTTCCTAGCTGCAAAAAGGGTTATTATTTATTTCCTGCTTTTGCTCGCTTGTGGAATCTTATTACTTGCATTGGCTTAATGGAGTATTATTTTTCTGCTTATACAAATCAGCGCTGTATGTTTGTGCTCATAACAAAATATATGTCTTGGCGTGATCCAGATGTGTGTATTTTTCTATATTTTTATTGTTAATAAAACTGAGATTTTTGACTTGTTATGTCAGCCACTTGGAAAAGGCCTATTGCAGAGACTCTTGTTGAATTTATGTGCTCATAGTGTCACAAGGGCTAGTCTTGTTCATCTTCTGCTTGATATGATCAAGCCTGAGGTAGAAGGTTCTCTGAGTAGCTCAGCAATGTCAAATTCCCAGAGGCTATATGGTTGTCACTCAAATACAGTTTATGGTCGATCTCACTTGTTGGATGGTAATGTTTGCAGATGATATGACAGCTATTTACGTGCACTTATATTGCAGTAGATGTTTATTTTCTTTGATCCCTCATATTTTGCCCTTGTATCAGGTCTACCTCCTCTCGTGCTCCGTCGAGTTCTTGAGATTTTGAGTTATTTGGCCACAAATCATTCTGCTGTAGCGAAAATGTTGTTCTACTTTGACCAGTCAGTTATGCCAGAGACTCTAAGTCCTTGTTTAGAAAAAATGAAGGTGAAAGGAAAGGAGAAAATTATGGGAGAGGGACCTTCACCAATATCCTCTGGAAATTTTGGAGCTCTGGATATTCCACTGATCCTCTTTTTAAAGCTCTTGAACCGACCTCTGTTCTTACGCAGCACTGCTCGTCTTGAGCAGGTCATGGGTTTAATCCGAGTTGTAGTTTTTACTGCAGCACCAAAATTAGAAAGTCAATCACAATCTGAAAAGGCGTCGGAAAATACCCAAAATGTGTCAGTGAATGAAGCCTCAGGTGATGTTGTACAGAATCCTGCCTCAGTGGAGGCAGGTGCTAATCAACAAGTTGAGGACTCTGGTATGGATCCTTGCAGTTCTGATGGGAAGAAGAGCGTGGACACATATAATATCTTCTTGCAGTTGCCCCGATCTGATTTGTGCAATCTGTGCAACCTTCTTGGTCGTGAAGGGTAATCTTCATGGTTTCATTTATTCTCTTCTTTGACCACCTGTCTTCCACAGTAGTCTTTTCTGTTTTGCATAGAATAAAATACTAACCCGAATATATGTCATTATTTAGGCTTTCAGATAAAATATATCAGGTTGCTGGCGAGGTGCTGAAGAAGCTGGCATCAGTTGTTCCTCCACATAGGAAGTTATTTATTCTAGAGTTATCTGAATCAGCTCATGCTTTGACCAGTTCTGCTGTCAGTGAGCTAGTTACCCTGCAGAGAACAAACATGCTTGGTTTAAGTACCGGTTCCATGGCTGGTTCTGCAATTCTACGTGTGCTGCAAGCTCTCAGTTCACTGAGCACACTTAATACTCTTGGTGATTTAGGAATGGAAAGTGACATAGATCAGCATGAGGAACAAGCAACTATGTGGAATCTAAATTCTGCACTTGAGCCATTGTGGCAAGAACTGAGTAATTGTATTAGTGCAGCTGAGACCCAGCTTGTTCAGAGCTCTTTCTGCACTACCATGTCAGATGTAAATGTCACTGAGAATCTACAGGGTTCCTCTACCTCACCTCCTCTTCCACCTGGAACGCAGAGACTCTTGCCTTTCATTGAGGCTTTCTTTGTCTTGTGTGAGAAGCTACAAGCTAATGAATCTATCATGCAACTTGATCATGGCGATGCAACTGCAAGAGAAGTCAAGGAATCTGCTAGTTGTTCGGGTTCAGTGAGTGTAAAATTTGGTGGGGATCTGCAGAGAAAGGTTGATGGTGCTGTTACATTTACAAGGTTTACTGAGAAGCATCGCCGGCTATTGAATGCTTTTGTAAGGCAGAATCCTAGTTTATTGGAGAAGTCACTTTCCATGATGCTTAAGGCACCAAGGTTGATCGACTTCGATAACAAGAGAGCATATTTCCGCTCAAGAATCAGGCAACAGCATGAGCAGCAATTATCTGGACCATTGCGTATAAGTGTAAGGCGAGCTTACATTTTGGAGGATTCATATAATCAGCTAAGGATGCGTCCCACTCAGGATCTCAAGGGGCGACTAAATGTACAATTTCAAGGTGAAGAGGGTATTGATGCTGGTGGTCTTACCAGGGAATGGTATCAGCTACTGTCAAGGGTCATATTTGACAAGGGTGCATTACTTTTTACTACTGTGGGGAACAATGCAACTTTCCAGCCAAACCCTAACTCTGTCTACCAGACTGAACATCTTTCTTACTTCAAGTTTGTGGGCCGAGTGGTATGTCTTTGGAATTAAATCAGTTTCCTGTATTTGGTCTCAGGACTCCGGATCCAGCATTTCCCTTTTTTTTTTCTTTTTTGGTGTTAGGTGATATATAACCAAATCTATCATTTGGCTGTCATTTTACAAAATATGTTGAGTAGATGGTCCTGACGGTTCTCGTGATCTCCATGCAGGTGGGGAAAGCACTTTTTGATGGGCAACTGTTGGATGTGTACTTTACTCGGTCTTTCTATAGGCATATACTTGGTGTGAAAGTGACATACCATGATATTGAAGCCGTTGATCCTGATTACTACAAGAATTTGAAGTGGATGCTGGAGGCAAGTGGCTAATTTCACTAACTTTCCCACTTTATCGTCATTTATCTTCCCTTATTTTATCTATCCTCTTTAAATGTATGTCTTCTGTATATCTTGATGATTTTCTTCTGAATCTTAAATACCAGAATGATGTGAGTGATGTCCCTGACTTGACGTTTAGCATGGATGCTGACGAGGAAAAGCACATACTTTATGAGAAGAATGAGGTATTCAAACGTGTTCTACTTGTATCTTTCTGGGTTGGATTTTTTTATTTATTTATTCATTTTTAATGTTTTGTTCAGACTCTGTGTCAGTATCTGTATTTTCCTAGTTACTGTGACATATTCTAAGGAGTTTTCCTTTTTGCTGCCTTATTTCCAATACTGTGAAATAGGTCACTGACTATGAGCTTAAACCTGGAGGGAGAAACATAAGGGTTACAGAAGAAACAAAGCATGAATATGTAGACCTTGTTGCTGAGCATATTTTGACAAATGCCATCCGTCCTCAAATAAATTCCTTTCTGGAAGGATTTAATGAATTAGTGCCTGGAGAACTGATATCTATCTTCAATGACAAAGAGCTTGAGCTACTCATCAGTGGACTTCCAGAAATTGATTGTGAGTCGGATATGCCATCAATTTAATTGTAAAGGATGTTCTGTTTTCTGTGTAGCTTCTGAATTGTGCCATTTTTCTTACAGTGGATGACTTGAAGGCCAACACTGAGTATAGTGGCTATACGGTGGCATCAAGTGTTGTTCAATGGTTTTGGGAGGTGGTCAAAACTTTCAACAAAGAAGACATGGCTACACTGCTGCAATTTGTGACCGGAACATCAAAGGTGATTTAGTGCAAACATGAAATTGTTATTTTTAGTTTCATAATGGATTCAAATAGCCACTACCTTTCTTGATAGAAAAGTACGAATACCTTTCAAAATTGCAAAGCATTTATGTTTTGATCAATTCGTCATCTGCATTGGGTTTTGTTTCATCAATATCTTTTCCTTTTTATGATAAACTTGTTTAAGTGAGAAAACCTATAGGTGACTTTACTTTTGGATTCAGTTATCTTGCTTATCAGGTAGCTTGGCACATTCCCTACTAAGATTTATTTTTTTCACTGTTTATCTTAGGCTTTATTATCTTACCTGTTTATGTTGTTAAAATCTGTCTAACTGAGGGGGGAGGTCTTGCTGGGTGTGTTCATGTTCCGCTTGACAAGATGTCTTTTGCATCTATGTTGAAAGGTGTTAATTGTATGCTTGCAAGGAGCATGCGCAGATATATGCGTTTTACTTTGTATTAGTGCAATGAATTGATGTTTGATTTTGCTATTTTCTGACTGGGATGGGATGTTTGTCCTCGAGTTTTGGACAATCCAAGTTAGTTTATTTCCTTTGGATGCATACTTGAATTTGGGGACACTATAATAAAAAAAACTTTTCAGGTTCCATTGGAGGGTTTTAAGGCATTGCAAGGTATCTCTGGTCCCCAAAGGTTTCAGATTCACAGGGCATATGGAGCTCCTGATCGATTGCCGTCAGCTCATACCTGGTAAGTAATTGCGTCTGGAATGTAATTTAGCTCGTCTTTCCACCCCCACATGGTTACCTAAAATTTCAATCGACATGGTCCCTGGGCTTACTATATGTTATTTTTCCTGATTCCTCATCAGCTTCAATCAACTAGATCTTCCTGAATATACCTCCAAGGAACAGCTTCGAGAACGCTTATTACTTGCCATTCATGAGGCTAGTGAAGGGTTTGGCTTTGGTTGAACTGCATTACTTAATGACATCGTTGCAGCTGCAGCCCTACCATAATGTCTTCAACTTGCTATTTATAGGTCAGATACAGTTTCCTTTTCTCTAGTGTTTCTGGGGCATCTCTATTGCACGGAAATTTGAGGTTTTTTTTATTTATTTTTTAAATCTTAAAATAATTGCCAATCTCACTCAGGTATAAATGGAGATGTAGATAAGTGAAATCTCTATCCTCTCGCTTGATGGGGAATCTAGTTCTGGAAAATCTGATGGTACCTTTTCTGTTCCTTTGTTCAGTAGACTGGCTGGGCTGGGAATTTTGTCCATTTCTTTTGAGGAGAGGCGCTCTTCTTACGTTCAATTACTTGAGGCATTCTAGTGTTTAGCAGCCAAATTTATTCCGAGGCTCCATCAGCAAAGTCGGCTTGAATTTACCTTTTTCTTGTTTAATTCTTGCCATACCCAGTTTAAGAGCTTACAACTTTGTCATAGACAGTATGTTATATCAGGCTTTTGTAGTATTATTATGTATTGCATATTCTCTATGGCCAAATTGCCTTTTTGCAAATAAGCTTCCGATTGTATATATAATTAAGACACCCATATAATAGACGTCTCCCTACCGATTGAAATGGGTTTCTATCATTCTTTGATTAGGGAAATCAAAG
The DNA here is from genome assembly GCA_020226215.1 of Sindora glabra. NCBI lineage: Eukaryota > Viridiplantae > Streptophyta > Magnoliopsida > Fabales > Fabaceae > Sindora > Sindora glabra. The sequence goes on from CM035235.1 coordinate 74,591,198, forward strand.
CGAGATAGTATGTACATTTGGATCCTCAATCCTAATAAAATTTGATAAAAAGGCCAAAAAAAAGTTTGTTTGTTAATATTTAATTAGGTTTTATAATTTAAAATTTTAAGATTTAATCTTGTAATATTTTAATTGCTTCTCGTTTTTAATTAGATTGGGAAATGGGCACAATGCTTTGTTCATGCAGTTCAACAATTGTTGATGATGTTATATACCTTTTGAATTTATATTTTAAGCAGCATATAGCATAAAGAAAATTATGATATTTTATCGTTTATTTTGTATTTACAAGAAAATTTGGAGTCACACCTCTTGTTCTTAACCCATAATTGTTAATAGATTATTTTCAATTTTTAAAGCAAATCTAACTATATCTAATTAGAAATAAAATTAGGGATAAAGGTTTAAACTTTTAAACAACAAGAATTCAACTTTAAATTATTGAATAAAATTGTAAGGAGCAGCAGTGTAATTATTTGCAAGTGTGAAAGGAAAGAATTATGTATTATAATTAGGCTTATAGTAATGGAAATATTATTTAACTGTGGAGATTTCGAGATGAAAAAGAATTGATGATTATTATATTGAATGTAATTATCCTTTTCATCAATTTAGGATAGAGGAGCTGGTTACATCGATTGTGGTAATGAACTTAAACAGTCAAATCCATAATGCTTTCAAAAATTAATTTATTGTGCACTGTTACATCATAGGAAAGCAATAACAATAATAAAAAAGTATTTCCTCATTGTTCAACAATGAAGGAGACCAGCCCGCTCACTCGTTTCTCACTCTCCACAACTACAACGTTATTTGACACATTAGTCACAGAATTTGCTACAAATTTAGGGTCCCCCTTGGCATAAAATGCATACTGAAAATGGCTAATTCGATTGGGAAATACCAAAACGGGCGAGAAATCAGCCACCCACTTGGTCCCATTTCCGGCCACCGTTAACCTCCCTGCCGTTGATCTCAAGCTCATACCGTTCACATTGTTTCTATCAATCACCACTTGATCAATGCTGCTGAATTGTCCATCTAGATTTACAATTGGAACCATTTTATTTGGGTCCCCATTAAACATATTATTCACTATGTTTAATCCTAAAATTTGACCCTTGACAGACTTTATAACAATATTAGCATCTCCTAAGAATAACGCATTTGTGACATGAACTTGGACAGGATCTTCCATGACTATCCCTGTATAATCCATGTAACAATTATCAATTCTGGTAAGTGAATTTCCTGCCAATTTCACTAGTATGCCTATGCCACCAAAACCTGTCGCCTTGTTATAACAATGAACCCCAGTGATGATATTGGCCTGACCCCTCAGCATAATCCCAATGGCTGCCGAGAAGATTGCAACATCTGTGATTGCATTGTCATTGCTGGCAAGATCAATGGCAGTGCCGGAGAAGTCCCTCTCGTCCGGGTCTCCGCCCACAGTCGAGTGCTGTCCGAGAAAACAGCTTGATATAAAGGTTTCGTGGCCCTGTTGGACTAAGATTCCTTCTGTGGTGAAGTGGAGGAAGAAGCAATTGTTGATGCGGATTCTGGCGGAATTCACAATGAAAATGCCTCCTCCTCGATAGCTGGAATCGAAAAGGATGTCCCGGAAGGTTATGTCTTCGTAGCGAATCCCTTCGTTTTGGTCTTTCATGCTTCCCACGCCGAGCGGGGACTCTGTTTTCTGCGAATTTGATGCCCAGAGCTCGACCAGATGTCGATCGGCGGGGAATGTATCGGATGCTCTGAGGGTTCCTCCTTTGATCTGAAAGTTGAAACGTACAGATTCAAGAAATCTGGATGGCAAGTTATAATTAGTAATAATGATCTTTGAAAACTGGGTAGTTAGGTTTTAAATGCATTTGGCAGCATCAATGCGGAACACTCATCGAGGCTTTGTTGCAACCCATGTGCGTCCAACAAATTTATTTAAGATTTGCATGCCTTGCATTTTCAGAAAAATCCTCTGCAAATCTTGTGTTGTTCATTGTTGCGTCGCTGTGCTGACATGAAAATAATAAAAAGAAAAAGTAAGGCCTGTTTTGCGAGAAAAGATGAGATGATTAAAGCATTTGGCACCATGCAGTCTGTGAAGCTAACTTTATTTTTTTTTCCGTCTATTTCTCGTTCACATGTTTTTGTTTTCTTTCCAAAACAGAGACTCAGTTGCAGTTTGAATAATAATAAAGTGAGAGAGATTTATTTGCTGACCACAAGATTGGCGCCACCGGATGAAGGAAAGGTGATGGGTTTGGAAATGACGTAATTTCCACCCTGCAAATCAAGGACAACGCCTCCCAGATCATTGACTCCTGCCAACATCTGAAGCCCACTCTTCATCTCAAACGCCTCTTTCAGTGCTTCAATTATGGCGTCGCTGCTTTCATTTGCTCCTGTTGGGTCCGCACCATAGTCTGCTGCTGGGTACAACACTCTACCATTCTGCTTCACATTCCAAACAGTTATTCTTGGGTTTTCCACACAAAACTCCCCAGGGATAAATGGGATGTCACTTACCGTTTTAGGTGGTGATTCTTGCTCAAAACATGCGGCTTCTTGTAGCACCGATAATAAGAATAAGAGGAAAGCTAGTGTTGAGTGTCGCATGCTGCTGGATGATGAAAGAGAGAGATTGAGATTTACTAGTACAAGACACATCCCTCAAGAAGCCACTATTTAAAGACAAGTTTTGTATGATCCAACTGTAACCGGCTGATAAACAAAGGTTAATTGTTATCTTTTTTGTAATTTTTAATGTCTTAAAAATTAAAAAAAAAAAAAAAAAGTCAGATTATTATCACGACAAATGCCTGGATTTATTAGATAAGATTCAAGGTAGGTGTTATAATTCAAATATTTGAGAAAGAAAGAAAAACTAATAAATCGAGTAATTAAGTAATATCAGTAGCTCTCGAAAGTGCAATTTTTTTTGTCCATCTACTACTCATATCCACTTCGTTTAAATATTTATTTTTCAGAAGAAATGAAGCGAGAGATAGCCACATAGGGAAAGAGTAGAGAGGAAGGAATCATCAAAGAGCGCTCATTAGTCATTATCGACTGGAAACAATTATTATCGTTTTAAAATTATTTTTTATAATTTCTACCGCCACACCACAACAAAATTTATTTTTATTCTACATGGTCCCAGCGATTGTATCACTGCAAACCTGAGTAGACTACTTAGACCTCTGATCGCCCATTGCAGGCATTGCGATCACTCTAATCAAATAATAATTTCTAATTATAGCCGATTAATTTTAATATATTTGTATATTAAATTTCAAAAAAAATATTTTTAAGAATAAAAATGATGAATTTTTTACTTTAAAATTATTTTGATTTAAATCTATATTTTTCATTTTTTTTAAATAAGGATTTTTTTTCGAGAGGAGAAAATTTTGTGATAAATACATTAAAATCATGATAAAATCATTATTATTATTTAATCACGTGACAAAAACCTCAATTCAAGTTATTAAGTAATATCAATTTGGGCACCAACAGAACAGAGCTACCAATTTTATATTTACATTTATTTTTATTCATCCGTATCAAAAGGATTCTATTAATCTACTCATAAATAATTTCTTATTTATTTAAATTAATATTAATTTGAGTGATGGAAAATAAGGCAATTTTAAAAATAGATTTTGGACTTAAAAAGATTGATGGGACATAGTGAGGTCGGTGTGAAGTGAGTTAGGAAAAAGGGGATAAATATATTTTATTTATTTAAAACATAACTTTACTTACAATATATCAACCTATAATTTAAAGTATTAAAAAAATTATCTATAATTTGCATTATTAATATTTTATTTATCTATATTTGTTCTTCATTCGCGTGTAACCAAATCTAACACATTTTTCAAATGTCTTTCATCCTCCTCTCTTAAACTAAAATGAAATTTTAAAAATCTTATTTATATTACATCCTTCTCAATTTTTTTCTAAATCTCAAATTGAAACCCGAATCTTTGGACTTCTGATCAACACGGGTTTGGATTTTTCTAAACTTTCGTGGTATGTTATGAGAAGTCAAGTTTTGGCCAAAAAATTTTACTTATCTAAAATATTTAATTAGTTTGCTTATACGTTTAAATGCATTTTATAATTTTCAGTTCTTTTTTGTAGATAAAAGTTTTTAGCATTTTACAAATCTTTATTGGAGTTGCAATTTATTCTATCCTTCTTTATTATAATGTACCAAATAAGTTTTACAGAAATTAAAGATTAATTTTCATTCAGTGTTCATGTTTTCCGAAAGAGAGAAAATTAGGAACAATAAGCTTAAATTAGGTACAAATTAAAAAGAATTCATATCAAATTAAGAGAGTACATAACTTGTATATGATAATTTTTGTTAAATTTAGACAAAAATTTAACATATGTGAAAAAAATGTTACTAGTATTAATTACATGTTATCTCTTTTTACCATTTTAAATTACAAGTATGTACATCATAAATAGAGATATATAGAGACAAATAAATATATTTTTTTCCAAAGAAGAACTCATCAACAAATAATATTACATCATTAATCATTACTTCATTTTACAAGTGATAGATACAATTTGAAGTGTGGAGTTTGACTTAAATTAAATGAGCTTTAAAAAAAGGGGAAAATGATAATTAAAAAGAAAAATAAAAGATTTGGTTATTATTTTTTTCTTTTATATAAATATATATAATGATGTAGAACGGTAGAAAATATAATTAGAGGAACTATATGTGGAGCAATTAGGCATAAATTGATATCGACTCCTTAGAATTTGATAACTTCAACTCCATTAACAATCACTTATAAATCTTTTGCGCTATTAAATAGTATAAAAACCCTAACTACTCTTTACTCAAGTTCTCAATAAAGACCAAGCAATATTAACTCTAGATAAAATAAATATTTTATTAACATGAAAAATTCCTAAACTCAAGAAGAAAAATCACATGAGAATTGACAAAATTTTTACTATTAAAGTAAAAAATCACAAATTTTATCTCTCTCATAATTGAAATCTCAATTACACTCAATTTTCTCTTAAGGAATCCTCTCATTATGATTTTATTTCTTTTTTACTATGCATTCACAAAAAAAAAACCTTCTCCATTTTTTATTCATACAAGAAATAATTCTTGCAAAAACTTAAATTTTTTAAGGAAAAAAGAAAATTCTTTTATGAACCTCATAGAAAGTACTCAAAGTTCCTTCCTTTAATTTATTTTTAAGTGTTATTAGGTTAATACACAAGGATTAAGAAAAATAATAAATAAGCTAAATTTTAAGAGAAATAAGTTATGATTTACTAATATATCTTCTATTAAAAATTAACTATAAAATAAAATTATTGAGTATTTATTTAAACAGTAAGAGTAATATTTAAAAATAATAATAAATATAATCTCAATTTTGTAAAATAATAGATAAATAAGAATAAAACTTTTTTTAAAAAATAACAATTAAAAATGAATGAAAGGAGTATTTAAATAATGTTGAGAAATTGACACTTTATAAAAATTAACTTTTTTATTTTGTTTAGTTCAACTTTATAAACATTATCAAAATGAGTAATATATCCTTCAAAATTATATTTTTGGCCTTTCCTTTTGTCATAATTTTTCTACACTTAATTTTTTTATTGGAAAAAATTGTACAATATCCCCTTTCAACTTTAAATTGTTGAATTCAGCCCTTTTCAATTTTGAAAACTTAGAAATCATTCCTTAGAATTAACATCCATCATTCATTTAATTAATCATTTTATTAAATTATGTAATTTTTCATGAAGTTATTAAACAAAAATCACAATATTACATAATGTTGGTTTATCAAATCATGTGATTTTGTTATATTTTTATGCATCAAATATCATTAAAATTACATGATGGAATAGAATCTTAGTTTAAGATAAATAGTTTAAAATTATTATTAATTATTTTATGTAAAGTTATAATTAATATTACTATGTAATCATGCTTCAATTTGTTGTGTTTAATTTCAAGATTTGTATTTTATTCTTAATTTTTTATTTTTTTATTATTTTTGAAATTTTACTTGGAGCTTTACTACTTTATAGAGCATAAATGGAGTGAATTTTATTTTTAATATTTAAAACATAGAGCAAGTCATTATTTTGGGCAATTCTACCATACATCGAGTAAAACTCATGTATGCATGAATTGAACGTATTAATGAGTGTAAGCCACTAAATTGAATATTTTTTGCTCTAATAACAAAAAATAAAATTTAATATGAATAATTAGATAATTATTGTATAGAAAAACTCACCCATTATTTTATCTTATATAAGAGAAGATTACATGTCCCAATTCCTCAAATGTTTTATGTTAATTAGATCTTATCAGAACGAGAAGTGATTAGAAGATAAGAAGATAACTTAAAACAATCAATTGCCACTTGTACAAAGTCAAATAATAGTGGATCCACTTTAACCCTCCCATAATCAAGTTAGTTTAAGTAAGAGAATGGTAAACGTAAAGTAAAGAGAGTCCAAAGAATTTTGTTTACCTACTCGATGTTTATCGGAAAAATCATACTAGAGATAAATTGATCATTTTATAATAATAGGAAGCTTTTAGAAGGGCAATAAGGTCTTTCACCTCTAATAGACCCTTTTAGGCTTAATAATTGTATCTAACCGGTAAAAAGGTTAGTTACAACTAGTATAATAGTTGTCTTCAATTGTAACTGTACGCGACCAACTGTACTCATTTGGTGTTATCATAAATTGTGGGTCATCATGAACCTATAATCAATCCTTACCAGTAAAGATCCTATGCTTTTGGGCCTGTCTGCCCTTTTGGACCATGGACTAGTAGACCAGTCCAGCCTAGTGGCTGCCCACTTGTAGCCGGCCAGTTTGGTCCAATTGTTAGTATTTATCATTCTATGGATGCTTGAAAACGTAGACAAAGTAGTTGAAGCAAATGGATGGTTGGTACAGTAAAGTGAAGTTATTTTATTAATTTGCTTCAATGTTACAATATGAGGTTAAATCGCTATTTTCAAATGTTTGCAGCGATGAATTTCACATAATATATTGTTAGCAAAAGGAAATCTGGTATAAGGAAATTAGATTCCAAAATCGGTACTCTTTTAGGCTTTAACTCATTCTCTCTTTTGGCATTTCTTTCTGAACTATCCGGAATCTCAATTATTTGACAACCAATTTGCAAGTGTATACCATAAGATTATTCTTAACTAGAAACTGGGCTTATTAAAACCATAAATCACATGCTCCATGTCATTCAACCCATAATATCAAAAAGCAGCTGCATCTGACAATATTACTAATGACTTTGCATTATGAAAAGCTTGAGCAGTGGGTTTTCAGTTTCTTCTTTATTTGCTATCTACATTACATGCACCTACCTGCTACTCTTACGAAGAAAAGAAAATACATTCAAACTATATATTTTAGCAAAATCAATAGGCAGCCTTAAATTTGGAAAAGATTTCAGTAGAAGGAAGCTGCAGACATTATCAAACTGATTCAGTGAGTGTACTTTTTATGATCCAGACTGATCAAACTGTATCCTATCACTAAACTTTGCAGCTCATATTCATATTGATCCTCCAACCTATGGACAATTCTCTCTTCCGTCAGAAATCATTGACCCAACATTTACAGGTCATTCCAACTTCAACTTGCAATGCTTTGATCCACTGTCACGTAAACATCTGCAGGCACCGCCTCATTTGTTTCAATCACCACGCAATTTCCAGACACATTCCTAAGAGCATGACTGGGGAAGCTGTTACTTTTAGCAGTAATTAATGAATACTGAACATGTTTAATAAGGTCAGGGAAGAGCAGAATGTTGTTAAAATCAGCTTTCCATGAGCTCCCATTCCCTTGCATGGATGCTCTTGCAACTGTGGCCTTCATGTTCATTCCCTTGGCGATGTTCCTATCAACAAGAACTTGATCAATTTGCTTGAACGCACCATTCGATTGGTCCAACTTAACAATGTCAATTCCACTGTTGGAGCCAGAAAACATGTTGTCTACTATATTGACACCATTTACAACCCCATTCATTGATTTTAAGACAATATTAGCATCACCAAGGAAGAAACTGCTGGAGATGTGGAGCTGAACCGGATCTTCGGCTACAATACTAGTGTAATCCATGTATGAATTCACAATCCGGGTTTGAGTCAATCCGGGCAATTTCAAATAAATCCCGGTTCCTCCAAAGCCAGTGGCCTTGTTGTAGCAATGTACGCCGGAGAGTGTATTGGCCTCACCAGTGACCATTATTCCAATGGCAGCAGAGAATATGACAACATCTGTCACAGCGTTGTCGTTGCCGAGGAGACTTATTCCGGTGCCGGAGAAGTTCCTTTCCCCTTTGTCAGTGCCGGCAGTGATGTGCTGGCCCAGGAAGGAGTTTCTGATGTAGGTTTCATGGCCACTTTGGACAGAAATTCCATTGGTGGTGAAATGGGTGATGTAACAATTGTCAATGTTAATTCTAAGTGAGTTAACGATGGAAATGCCGCCACCCCTGAAGTTGGAATCCAACAAGAGGTCTTTGAGCGTAATGTATTCGTAATTGTAGGATGATGAAGTTGAACTCTTTTTGTTGTCTAGTGATGAAGCTGACAAATCTACGAGATAGCCATCTGTTGGAAAATTATCCTTGGCTCTTATGGTTCCCCCGTGTATCTGTTTCCAACAAAACAGCAATAAAAATCAAATTGAGCTGTCATATTTGAGTAAAGTAAGAAAAAAATGGGCTTTGCCTTGACTTTATGTCATTAGAATTGATGAAAAATTCTTGTATTGAGAATACAAGTCAAAGAAAATGACCAAACGAGAACAACGTAAAATCCCGGTGGGAATAGTCCTTTCTTGAAACAATTTTTCTTTGTGTGGTTAGACCAACCGTTTCACGTTTAGGACTAAAATATGCTAATTTGAAACAAAAGAAAAAAGCAGGTAGGAACGATGATGATACCATAAGGTTACCGAGAGCAGCCGGTAAGCGGAGGGGTTGTGTGATGAGGTAATTGCCACCCTCCAGATTAATCTGAGCACCTCCGACATCAGTGATGCCTTCCATCAAGAACCTCTCATTCGGAACCTTCACCGCATCTGCTATGGCTCTGAGAAGAGCCTCTGTGCTGTCTGACGTTCCCGTTGGATCCGCTCCGTACGCCGTCACGAAGTAAACCCGACCCTGCATGCATATCAGCAATACATTATGATTTCAAACAAACAGGCATTCTTTGGATAGTTTCTAAGAAAAATGCCAGCTCTTCTTACAGGTGAAGGTGACGGTGATGGCAATGGGGAGGGAGAAGGGGAGAGAGAAGATGGTGCTGGTGAGGCTACAAGGGAGAGAGAAGCCTTAAAGGCCTGCAGTTTATGCATTTCTCGAGGATACTGGTGCCCATAAACATGGATTTGCATGAAATGAGTCAATAATCCCATAAACATGCAGCAGATTAGACATGTTTTGGCCATTGTTGTTTGTTGTTGGTCACCTTCTTTCAGCTGATGATGTGGTTGGAGAGCAGGTTGTGTCCAAATACATACATACATATATATATATATATATATATATATATACACACACACACACACACAAGGAATAGAATTAGCGAGACATAAAAAGTAGGTTTTTCAACCAAGATTTTCATTGCTATTGGAATACTGTTACCTGAGAGAAAAGTAAGCAGTGACCAACCTGTTACTTCTGGGAGCTTTACAAGTTTGACATTGTGTAGAAAGTATTTCGGAGGCGGAAGGAAGCATATTCATTATTTCCAGGATATGGGGGGTTGGTAATCCGTGGTTGGTCGTTAGAGTTCAAAATGATAGACAAAAACGGTAACATGACAAATGATGATTATGGATTTGGTACGTAGTTTATCAATGAAATAACTTGCAAATGACGTAAAATGGGGCCCATTGGATCAATGGCTGAGACACCGCCACAATAGAGGTTAAGGGCAGTTCAGCTTTAGCTTCAGTAGTTGTTAGACACTTATATTTCTCATCTTTGGTTAGCTCTTAGTAGAGTAGATGCATCCTGACTTTCAAAACCAAAGCTTCCTTTGAATTCAATTTATTTAAATCAAAATCATTTTAATTCATATACAAATAAATTTTGATTGATTCAGAAATTATTTTTCATTTGAAAAAAAATGGAAATTGTATAAAATTCAATTGAGAGGCAAAAATTGACTGTATGCATTAGACGAGTATGAAATTAATACAGCAAGTATTGAATGACAGATACAATGAATTCCAACGGATCACATCAGATTTGACTTAATTTCAAAATTTAGAAGTAAAACATGATCTGCAAATGAGTTGAATGTTAGAATAGTCTTGAAAGAGAGAATATAAAGGATTGATTACCGTGGCATTAGCAGAAGGTATTTTACTTTTTACCTATTAATTTCAATTTATCTTTATTTCTTTTACTATGTAAAAGGTTATAATTTAAGAAAAATATTAAAAAAAAAAGCCTCTCTGCGAAAGAAACTCTGGTATGTATTGTTGAAAAAATACAAAATATATAATTCTTTTAATGCTTTATTGATTTAATTAATAATTATTGACTATTGGTTTTAGGATATGGTTAAAAGGTGTGTGTTTTTTGACATATCTTGGAAAGAGTTAGCAATAGTAATATGTGTAAGTTGTAAAAAGGTGAAGAGAGGGAGGGTGCACGAGAAGATTGTTTTCCATAATTGTTCGTGCAAACAATTCAATCATGCTTTGGGTGTGCCCTTCCCATTTTGATTAGGAAGAGACGTGGGATACCTGCTATTAGATATTTCATTTTCTTAATTTTGTAAATGCTATTAAATAAACATGTTGAATAGTTGGTATGATATATATAAGCACCTAATCTCAGCTTAGATGTTTGGTTTTCATAAAGAAAAATGCAAATTATTAGTAGGATGCATGTAAAAATATAAGAAAATGCAGTCCTAACAAATTATGATTAAAACTTACGTAAAAAAATAAATAGCAAAAATTTTAATATACAAGAGAAAATGACACTCACATGATTCGTAGAACAAAGAAAATAATTAAATTTGATTCAACTTTTTAAAAATTGTCAACAAAAAAGTTTGTCAAAATCCAGATATTTATTTGGTACATGAATTATGTGTTTGGATGGAACCCATTGATTTGCATAATCTCACTCTTTAAGCTAACAATTTTTATGCATATAGTTATATGTTCTTTCTCTTCATTAAATTAGAATTAGGATATTTTTGTAATATAATTATGAGTTCTTTCTCTTCATTCAATTAGAATTAGGATATTGTGGTAAATGAGGAGAAGGAATGAAGTGCACAAGTTGAAAAGCCAACATAACAAGTTAAGGATATAATGATTAAACCTTATACAAATTAAGATGTGGATTTGAATGGCTTTCTTGATTGCCTCGGTTTGCTGCGTCGTCTCGAAGGAATGCCAAAGGCGCACAGCACAGGCTCCTTTCCTTGCAGTTTACGCTAACCCAATTTTCCATTCATTACGTAAGCTTATAGGCATCATTTAGCTTTCTCTATTATGCATTTTATCTCCGAACACATGTCACCATCAGCATTAATATCTTATCGAAACAAAAACAATACATTCCAATGTCGTATGCACTCACTTGACACGGATTTATCTAGAAACAAACCCAAAAGCAGCATAAAGTAAAATTCACTCAAAGCCTCAAATGGTCTGCAAAGGGAAGTGCTAAACTATCAAATATTTTAAGAATGGCACCTTCGGCTCAAGTCAGGATGGCCGAGTGGTCTAAGGCGCCAGACTCAAGTTCTGGTCCTCGATAGAGGGCGTGGGTTCAAATCCCACTTCTGACAAAATACATTAGTGTTTCATTTATTTATATCTCCATTTTCTTCTACATGTTTTGTCCCTTCCCAAAATCCCACTTCTAACACAAACAATTTCTTCATTTTATTTATAAATCCATTTTCTTCACTTAATTTATAACTCAACATGTTGTATCCTTTCCCAAACTCATTCTTGCAAGTGATTTAAGCCTTGCTTTCTGTTTGTATGACTCATCATACAAACAAAACACCTTATACCTGGATCCATTTTCTTCACTTAATTTATAACTCAACATGTTGTATCCTTTCCCCAAATTCATTCTTGCAAGTGATTTAAGCCTTGCTTTCTGTTTGCATGACCCATTATACAAACAAAACACCTTATACCTTGATTTGTGGCAATGGTTTTAAAAGGAGAAATGATCGATGGAATATGCATTGCGAACAATCTTGCTAAACAAATTCTTCAATTTTCAAAATGAGATTTATGAGTCTCATGGACACTATCTATAATCACTTTTTGACAGAATATATTAGAGGAAAGACAGGAAAAAGATCTCGAGAGCGTTCCAACTATTTTAGTATTGCCTTGCTTTAATTTAATGGTTACATAGATTTTTGTATAGTAAATACAGGACCAAGGTTCAATGGAAGAACGCTCCAATAGGAACCCTGACAATCAACCAAACAACTGTGCCACTTAATTCTGTAAGAACCACCGGGAAAATCTGATACATCAAGTGTGCAACTTGAGAACCCCTGTCCTTTCTGGTTAGGTTCAAAACTGACAAATGCATTCACCGCCCTCTTATTATTATCATCCCCAATACGTTTACCACATCTGCTCTTCCCCATCATACAGTCAGAGACATGGCAAAACAACTTCTTGTTCAATTCAATAATTTCATCATCTTTCCAAGCTTCATATCCAGATGGCAATTCATCTAAGGTCTGAGCATCTGGTATAGGCACCTGAGAGGTTACTCCACAATAAAGGATACAGTACAACTTGGTCAGCCGAACATGGAGGTTTGGGGGAACATTTTTCAGTTGAAGACAAAGGTCCAATGATAGGTGGAAGCCTGGCAAAACAGATAAATTTACACCATTCTTTGTGTCTTCACTATGGACAAACAGCTCACACCCAACAAGTTGCCTGGATAAATGATGCAAACAGAACATCAGAACATTGTTAAAGTAGTAAAAAGTTGGCCACATACTGTACTTAGTTCCCAAACAATAATAATTCATATATTCACTCGAACTGCCTGTGATCTCTAGATATCCCTTCTTCCTGGATAGTAAGAGAAAACAAGGCCCACTGAACTATTACTAAATCTGTAGAGTTGAATGCATAATAAACTCAAAAATAGTTCACTGAAATGCAAAAATTAAGCACAAAAAGAATAATGCCCATTCACAAACGGGGAGATCCAAAAAAAAAAAAAAACTGGCAAACAGCTAAAGAACATAAATTAGAAAACTTCATTCTGGAGAATCCTGAGGCAATACACTGGAAAGTAGACTCAACAATTTGAAACACAGAACTCTAATCCACTCTACCAGGTAAAGAGGAAATTCAAAGGCCAAGTGTGAAATACAGCTAATGCTTCCAAGAAATTAATAAAAAGATGGTCCAGGCTGAGATCATTATAAGCAATCAATACTAGCATTCCATGTGCTTCAGAGTTTGAACTTTCAATTAAAATCCTATTAATATGGATATCAAAGCAATCTACATACCTTACTTTAAAGAAGTACCTGGGAATTCGAAAGGGAATGTAAATCCATTTCATCAAAGTATTTAAAATAAGTAGTAAACCATTCTTAGCAATTTGAGATACAGTCCTTTCATCATGCTCCTTATTTGCTTCATCTTTCAAAGCAGTAGCCCCAGAGATAGCATAACTACAAACATTGAGAAACTCATTATCCCAATAATCAATGCTCCAGGTTTGATATCTGGAATGCAAGTGATAACAGTTCAGGGGATGGCCCATAAAATTTGACAACAGAAAGAGATCATTCCTAACATCATGATCTACATGCCAAAGTCTTGCCATTAAATTTTGGATTGCCAAGACTTGCAATAAGTTACAAGAGTTGTTATTAACAGTAAAAATTCCATGAGAATTCTGTTCTATGAGAGAAATTACAAAGGCTGCAGTAAATGCCAATAGTGAACAACTTAGTGCAAGCGCTGCAATGACAGTTGAACTTTCACAATCCATCTCCATAAAAGATGTTCCAATTAGATCAAGCTCCTCTGCCAGCCCTTGCAATTGGAAGGTAATTCGAGAAATTTCTTGAAGAGATTTCAGGTATTCAAGCACAATATCTCCCTCAGCTTCTATCTTGCTGCAATTCCAATCTACATTCAGTAGAACTTGTCTCAAAACTTTAATTATACCCACCACATTTTCCAAAACTCTAGCTCTTAAAGATAGAAACCACCTCTGGAAGCAGAATGACTGACAACTTGTGACAGCTGTTTCTAAAATTCCCATAGAAGAGCAGAGTGCCTCGTGAGCTGCAGCTAACTTTATACAATAATGACTATTGTTAATGCTCAAAGCAGTCCTTGGGTCCTTCTCCAAGTAGTCACCATAAGTAAAAGGTAATTTGTTATTTTCCAAAAACTCCTTGAAATCGGACCCTTGTTTTGGTAAAATAAGAAGTTGAACCTCCCCTTCAGAGTAAGCATATTGAAACAACGCTTCTAACCAGCTACAGCAAGAGTTAGATTTAACCTTCTGAGCTAACTTACTAAATAGAGCAGCGGCCAACAGCCATTCTCCCTGACATGCTGCAGATGTACCTACCCTGTAAGCAGTCCAGTTTTCTGCTTCTGTCATGATCCTATGCACAAAATCTAGGGTATCAATTTTACATTTAACAAAACAACTGTGTGGAAATATACTCAGGTTATAATAATCAGACTTTTCACTAGCCTCATGGACCAAGCCACCCCAAATAGATCCACTGTGCAATAAAAAACAGTACATCATGTCTGTGGAGCAATCAAATAAATTGCACTTACAGACAAGTTCAACCAGAGTCTGCACTCTACTCAATAACTGATCATTGATAGCACCATCCTTATAAAGACTCTGAAGGAAGGCCACCAAAAATCTGTATATTTTACGACCAAATTTTGAAATAATGGTTCTGTGCTTTCCTCCACCAAAGTTCACAGCCACATGATCTGATAGTGCTTCTTGACCTGTGGTTGTGACTGTCACAATATAATCAATCACTAAATTTATATTATCGACTACCATGACACCTAGATAAGGATGCTTTCCAACAATAGATAGGAGATTCTTTAGCAAATTCTGAAGATCTTGAAACAGCTTGAAATCAATTTGGCCAGCATCCAACAATGGCATTACCAAAAGAGTGATCTGATCTTTGATTAGCGAGATAACCCGTGAAGGCAGGGAAGAAGAACAGCAGACACCATTTTCAATATCTGTTCTCCCTGCAATCTTACAGGACAGTTCCACCAGAATATTGATGACCAAATGGCTCTTCCTCAGGAGAGGATATCCGATTGCATTCTCAGCAAAAGCTAGCAGCTTGGCAAATGCATAAAGGTCCACATTAGGTGATGTAGGGAAAATAAACAGAAGGATCTGCAAATCACCTAATGCAAGTAAGCAGAGTTCATAATTAATAATTAATAAAAGATAATGAGATGATAATTTGAATGGTACTGGAGCCAAACCTTATGCAAAACCTGCAGAGCTTCATATTGCAAAGCTGATGAAATAGCCGGCTCCTCCAATATGCAAATTAATTTATGAGATAGATCTGAATTGACTGGATAGTGACACAGCCCTTTTTTAAATAGAAATCGCAAGCATTTTAATGAGATTTCTTGTATACGTGAAGTTCTTCCTTGGTGGAGTATTGAAAGAAGAAACGACACCTGTAATATGCATTTAAAGGAATATTACATAGAGAAAAATATTGCACCAAATTCCAGAGGAATGATGCTTCAATTTATTATCAGCTTTTCTCTCTCTCTCTTCCCCCCCCCCCCTTCTATTGATGACATTCATTACTACCTTTACATTTTTTAACATGCACTTTGTGGATTATTTCCATAAATGTCATAAAACTTGTAAACTTTGAAGACTAAGCAAATCAAAGAGGCAGTCACCTGTTCAGAGATAAGAAGTGTTGAAATGGAAGCCAATTTTGAAAGTGAGAACAGCATGGCTACCAATAATTCTTCATCTGAAGAATTCAACACCAGCTCTACACCATTCTGCATTAATCAATTATTACGTAAAATAAGATGCGACATAAGTGATGATTTTCAGAATGTAATTGACCAGAAGAAAAATTTACAAGCTTCTGCATGCTCATTAGATACTCTAGCAATCAATATACTATGTTAGACCATAGTGTTTAGTATTCAATACCAGCATTCAAGCAGGCGGTAAAAGATCCATTTGATACAAAAACAATTAAATTCAGTATGGCAATAAAAGCAAATACTTCTAATTTACATTTTCATATAAAGTTGTTTTAAATTTCAAAGAATAACAGATTGGCCCATCAGATTGTACAAAGAACAAAGGTAAGTATTATTGACCGGCTAGATAATGC
Organism: Sindora glabra; assembly: GCA_020226215.1. NCBI lineage: Eukaryota > Viridiplantae > Streptophyta > Magnoliopsida > Fabales > Fabaceae > Sindora > Sindora glabra. The sequence goes on from CM035235.1 coordinate 74,607,667, forward strand.
ATTACTATAGCATTGGGAAGACAAATTTTTCAAACTTGATCATGGACTTATCATGATAACATTGAGACAAAATTATTAAACGTAAGTAACTTAGTTCATTAGCGCATCATTTCATGTTTCAGATGGAAATCTAGGAATCAACAGAAATATTTGGTTGACCACTAAGTATGATATATATGTTTTATAATGAGAAGACATGCTCTGCAGCCACAAAATCCAGGAAGAATATCCAAAAGAACAAGAAGGATCTTAGATGTCACAAGAAATAAAAAGCCAAAGACCTTATAGGCTTTAGTTGCAACTGTATATGAGCACCTGAATTTTGCAAAAGCCCGTGCTGCAGATAACTTTACAGGCAAGGATATCTCAGATGAAATCACTATGTTGATCAGCATCTCTAACGTGATACATGCAAAATCATCTGATTTCTCACAAAAGCATCCTGCAGCAAATAATGATGCTTTTACCTGTGAAAATCAAATTCAAAATTTCAGTTGTGTATAATTACATAGAGTTATGTAATCAATCAGTAATAGTTCCAGAAAAACCAGTTAAAATAGGATAGACATTTGGAAAATTTCCCCAGCCAATCAATGTTCATGCACTCGAAAATGGACTCAATATCAAATCACCATCCATCCATATATAAAGTCCTAAATGATTTAATTTTCTTAATCACATGCCATTCAACTGTAAAACAGCAATTTAACTGTATCAACAAACATTAAAATTCTGTAGTTTCTCATGTGGCAGCAAGAGTAGATGGATCAAGTACTTATATTCTTGCATTCCATAGCCACGTAATAGAAGCATAGACACCGAGACTGCATCAGTAACTATAAACGCATGCCCTTTTTTTCCCCATTATCACAACATATCGCTGATTGACTTGGAAGCACAGTCAATTAGAAATTAAGAATATTCAAGTCTTGCTTAAAGAAGCAACATGCATATGTAACTATAAAATTAGACATTCAGGACAACAGAACATGTGCGAGACACTAATCTTACCTCCAAAGCATGCGGAGAAACAAGACTGGAAAGAATCAAATATCGTATTTGGGCGTCATCTTTGGCAAAATCAGCCCAGCAACCAAACAGAACCAAAGTCATTGCTCTTGACTCGGAATCACAGCCGTCAAAAACAGTTTTCACTCTTTTCAACAATTCCAAGCGGTTTGACGCTCCGACCTTTGACAGTAGCCCTTTATATAGTTTGTGCTTCCGGTGCTTCATTTCAGATAAGAAAATCCTGACGATGGAAAGCCTGATGTGTTGGTCACCTAACCTAAATGCATCGGCAAGGCGCAAGAGGATGGTATCGGCAAATAGCATATCTTCACCCGGCAGCAACCCAAAAATTCTAAAAAGAGCCATGTTAGATTCAGGTTCTCTACTCCATTGCTCCAGGCGGGGGCCAAATTGCAATATGGCTTGAACAGGTGCTCCTGGTGAATTAATAAGACATGAAAGGAAAGCAGAAGAGAGTTGAATAAGAAATAAGAGAAAGAGAAAGGTGGGTGACCTGGTTTCTTAGAACGAAGGCCCTTCTCAAGCTGAATACTCCATTCCATGGCAGAAGCCGCAGGAGTTGTTTCCATGGGAGACGCTGCTTAATCTCTTGCACAAATCGGCTATGGCTATGCTCGTTCAATCTCAATTCAAAGTTACGTCTAGGAATACAACATCGTCTCTGATTAGTGACTCTAGGTTTGTCGGCCTCTTATTTTGGTGGGCCTCAATGGGCTGATCCAGTTACTTTTAATATTAGCCCATCCCACTGGGAAGGAAAATGAGAGAGTTCCGTTCTGAATGTGATCCATTAAGACTTGGTTTGGCACACTATGTACCGATGGTATAAGATAAGCTGACAAGCTATACAATTGGAATTTACATTATATTCGGAGATTTATAATTTATTCAAAAAAAATTTTAAAAATTAATTCTGTATAAGACTATCACTCCTCTTTTATACAATTAATTCTGTATAAAACTATCTATTCCATAGGAGAGAGAGTAGAGGTAGATAGAATAATATTAATATGAATTCTAAATTATAAAAATTAAAGAATTCTTTTTAATTTTTCTCTTTTATATCTCTCGTATATATTTCTTATAAAATTAAAATTAAAATTAAAAAAAATCTTTTATGCTAATACTTATATTTTAATTGTATGTTTTTAAATTTTTATTTGATAATATTATATTATATTTATGATACTTGTGGATAGTGTATATTATTTTTTAAATATCTTTCAATATTTTATATAAAGTATTTATTAAATTTTATATTCTTAAATTAATTTATCATTTTTTTTTTACTAATTTGTTATACAAACATCCATAAATACATATCAATATGTACATAGCACACATACACACACACACACATGTACCTTTGAGTATGTATATTGGTAATTGTTTCATTATTATAGTGTAAACCTTTAATCTATATATATGTTATAATTTTTTAAATATATTATTTATATACTTTAAATTCATTTAGAATAATTTTATTATTTTTATATGTTATTGATATTTTAATTAAATTAATTATTTTTTAAGTCCATGCATTCTTCTACAACATGATAACAAATAAAAAATAAAAAAAAATTTACGAGCATTCATCTTATAAGTAAAAAAATCAAAGATGATATAATATATTATATTATTCTATACAATATTATACTATATATTCAATAATTTTTATACTATACTATATGGTATATCAAACAAAAATTAAGATGGGAATATAAAAATTAATATAACAACAATGAATTGAAATTCTTTCTTTTTTTATATTATTTTAAGGGAGATTAGTACATAATTTTTACTTTAAAATTTACTTTTTTTTTGTTTGAATCCACAATTTCAAAAAAAAATTATATTCATTTCTCTTCAAAATTCGCCACATATATTTTTTCTAAAAAAAATGCACCATACTCAAATCTAATAATAATTCATGGAAGGGACCACGACCGGCGTTTTTGTTGATATTCTTCACTTTCCATTTTGGTGACCACGCAATTCCATCAGAAGACCTTGGCTTTATTCAGCCACAGGCAAATAAATAAATATAATAACATTGCCTCAACCATAAGTCGCGCAAATTGATGGGTGTCTTCGTTGTTCAAGTTGATGAAAATGCTGAGTCACTTCTAAAAAAAAAAAAAAAAAATTGAAGACAAATCCTAACCGTAGGAATTGCTAAGTTGCAATTATCGGTATCTAGCAAATTATGTTTTAAATTAATAATAATATTTTATTTAATATTTTAATTTGATTTTAATTTTAATAAATTCACTTTTAACATTAATCTTTTTTAATTAATTCTAAGTCTTGTTAGAACTTCTACATTTTCACAAATCAATATTAATTGTCAGTTAAATATAATAATCACTGTTGCAACTTGCAATGATTCGAAAGTAATAAAGATAATAAATAAGAGAAAGTATTTGCACATAAATAAAAGAAATTAGCGAGATTCTAAAATAAATCATATGTGATTAATAATTTAATATTTTTTATAATGATTAAAGTGATAATTCATTTAATGTAAAATTATAAATATATAAAATTTTACATTCTAACCTTAAACATTATAAAAAATAAAGGACATAATATAATATTAAACTTCACTACACAATTAAAATAGCAGTTTAAAATGTTTTTGTTAGTTGTTGATGTTGATATCGTGTCAATGTGTGATGTGCGACCATTGACTATTCTCAGTTCCAATCCAATAGATTTAAATTTTTGGCATATTCTCACGCAAGCATGCGACAAGTTGTAATTGTAATGACAGCTCTTAGCATGAATTGAATTCCCTATTGTATATATTCAATGTAGGTTACCTGCAATGCTCCCAAGCCATTCTCACTAAGAATTGTTTGACAGAGTGTTTGATAGAGGATGTTTGATAAATAATTTTTTATTAATTTTTAATTAATTGAGATTATTTTAATTTATTAACCAAGTTAATCAATTTTAGATGTTTAATAAACATCTAATTCAATAAACTTATTGATTTCAATCAATTAATTTAAGAAAATGGAGAATTTCAACATTTTCAACAACTAATTCATTAAATATTTATAAAAAATCAAAAATACCTCAAATTAATAATAATAATCAATTTCACTCATTATTTTATTGAAAGTGCAAATAAAAAGAGTCAAATCTTTGCTCATAAACATATAATACATTGTACTTAACCAATATACTATTATATGTTCTTAATTAAGTGTGTGTATATATATATATAAGGACAGAAATAAATCAGATTATTTACAAGCAACTTATGATTTAATTTGTTGAAAGCATAACTTGACTTATTTATTTAAGTAAACAAATCATGTTTAGACTAATATATTAGGCTATTTATTAAATAAACCTAACTTATTTAACTTTAAATTTGACTTGTAGGTTTATTTGGCTGACCTATTTAACTAATATATTATTCTAATCTAATCTAGTTAAATTAATTAATTAATTGTATTATAATTATTATTAATTTTTATCATTATACCTTCTTTTTTGTTAATACAATCATCAATATTCTCAAAGTTTAAATTTTATGATTGATAAATTTATGTTATTATATTATTTAATATTTTCATTTTAAATAAATATGATTATTGTTTATTAAGTTGAATTATTGAAATCTTTATAAAAGTAGAAAGAAAATTTTGTTCAATGCATTATTTATTTAACAAAATTAGCAATTTTTTATTAAGAAATCTATATATAACATATATACCTAAATTTATAAGTTTATTAATAATTCATTTAAATTTTAATAATTAGACCTAAATAGGCTAATAAGTTAGATTAAACTTATTAAATTTTATGTATAAGTTAAGCCAAACTAAAATTTTAAGGACATCTTATTAAGGCTGCATCTATAATTAGGTGAGGATTCATTGAGTAATAAATGAGTCTAAAAAGGATTTAAAGTGATATGAATAGTATTTGTTGCATTGAGATTTTTGCAAAATTTTAGGCAAATGGTCAACCATTGTTCATGAGTTCTAGGTAAAGTTAACCCTAGAAACAAATAGTTAACCATTTAGTTCAAAATGGTCAATCATTTGCCTATTGGCAAACCTTTTTACTAATAACAAATAGTTGACTATTGGTCCCTTATTTTCTCATACTTATTAATATGGATAATAACATAATTTAATGGGCATGTGATGAGATTAAAATGCAAGGCCTATGACTTCAATGTAATGAAATGAGATGTAGGGTCAAGTGAAGAAAGCATGGGGTAGTTTATAAATAAATAATGCAAATCTTTTTTAAGTCAACATCTTTAAATCCTATACCACTATGTGAGCATGTATGAACATATGCTTATATATATATATATATATATATATATATATATATATATATATATATATATATATATATATATATATATATATATATAGTGAACATAGAATGGTTTAATTTATATTCACCGTACTTATTTTGCATTAATTAATCATGATAAAGAAGAGTGCTTGAATATATATGATTGTGAATGAATCAATTTGATGTTATGCAATAAAGGTATGATAATGTTGATGAATGTCTTTGTATTTTGCATCTAAATTGCCTATTTGAATTGAAATGGTTAGTAGTGTGGCTTGTAGTAATCAAAATATGTGGCGATACAAGAAAGACATGAAATGCTTATGAATTGTTATACGTTCATGAGATAAAAATGAATGTGTTGAAATGATGCAAAATGTGATATGTGATATGAAAAAGTGTAATAAGGAAGATGTGATTGTTAAACAATAGATTCAATAAATTGTTTATAGAAGGTATAAGGTTAATTCTAAAGAGATGAAGATGGACTTGTAAAGGATATAATATTATAGAGATTTATTTATTTTACTTTTCTTGTTATTATATATATGACATGGATAATTGTATATATATAAATGATGACACTAACAAGTGTAAGTGATGCTAACATATGTGTTGTCACTAGTAAAATTATGTTATGAATGAGAAATCGATTGCAATTTTTTTTTCATATAATGGATAATAAACCTTATTAAAGATATAACTAACCTTTCCATGTGATCATGATGCTATATTTGCTTAGAAAGATTTTAATCAAGGGTTCAAGAAAGTGAGAACATGTTATATCTTTTGATTGGTAAATTAGATTATTGTGAATTTCTTTTTCTTCCTTAGCAAAGGTATAGAAACATGATTAATTATTTAAGTTATGAATCTAAGGTTATCTTCTAAAATTCAACTTTGTCTCTTCATACCTTAGTACTTGTATTTAAACTTATTAATTCTTGATTGATGCCTATTTACTAAGTTTTGAAAGAACTCATTCTTGTTTTTCCTTTTCTTTGTTTTTTGTGTGAATCTTTCCCTATAATTACTTAACTATCATCAAATAAGATAAAAGTAAACCTACTTAAGAACCCTGATATCATGGTAATCGTTGGGATAGTTAGAATGAATTTGCACAATGATTGATTAATGTATTTTTTTATATTTGAACTTTAAAATTCCACACTTTTTGAAAGCAATTCTCACATGTGACATTTTCCACTAGATGATTCGTAAGAAAGGCTAGTAAGTTATTACCTATAACAACTTCCTACGTAAGTCATGTGCCCTAAGAATAGAATGTGACATTTAAATAAATAAATAATTCACTGCTAATAAAAATACTTAAAAAATAAAATCAAATATATATACATTTAATTTTTTATCAATATTTTCTTGATACTATTTTTCAAATATTATATTTCAAATTATATATACTATGATCTACTATTCACCAAGAAAAATATATCACGATCAATTAAAAAAAATTTAATAAAAAATTAAATCATTAAAAGCATAGGTTGTCTTCTTGTATTTGTGGGAACAAAACCTCTTTAAATCAGATTATTCTTTCAAAATAATTTACAAATAACAAATGCGTAGCACAACAACTTATGAGAATTTCTATTTTTTAAATTTCAACTTACCTTCTACTATACTCCTTTTTATGTTAAAAGATGTTCAATTTAATTATATACTTAAATTGTGAAGAACATATACTTAGTAATAAAAATCAAATAATATTTCGTACTAATTTTATTTAGCATTCAATAATATATATTCAAAGTTTATAGTTTACAAATTTAGATGGAATATTGTAAAATAAATATAATAAATTAGATTTTAATAAATTTTATAGCATTTTTCTCTGTAGTAATATAAACTCATTTAAATTTTTTATATTTTCTTACCTCTTACGCTACTTTATACTCCTCTCATCATTTCTCTCTCTCTCTCTCTCTCTCTCTCTCTCTCTCTCTCTCCCTCCCTCCTTTTTTAATCTATGCCATAATATATTTTCCTTTTTTTGTACTGTGGTTATTTACAACTCATGCTTACCTGGCTCATATGCATTTTTCTTTTTTTATATTATATTCATTTTATTTGCTGCTTTTACGCTAATATATCATAAAATAATATCGTTATAATTTAATACTTTTTATTTTATTATTATAGAAATATCTTAAACAAGTTAAATTTAATTTAATTAAATTACTTAACTACAATTTCTTATTTTTACTATTATTATTTTATAACTTATGTAGTATTTCTCTTTTTTTATTTATTACAATACATATTTTTATTTTTTTTATTTTCATATCTACTATTGTTATTTATAATTAATATCACTAAGATGTATTTAGTTTATGAAATTTTATATTCCTAAAAAAGTGCACATTCGTAGGAATGCAATTCTTAAAAATTTAATACACATGAATGTAACATTATTATGTCTAATTTATTATAAATTTTTTAAAAATATTTTATTAAATTTTTTAACATGTTATATTCTTATATCTAATTCATATTTGATATTCTCAAGAATCTTGAGATTATTATAAAAATATCCTTATGAAGGTTATAAAATATAGTATAATAAATTATATTTTTAATTAAATTTACATAAATAATAAAAAATTTTAACACCTAATAAATTAAATTATTTTATTTTTATAAGGTATATTCATTATTAGTCATATTATTTAATAATAATAATTTTTAATTAGATCAAATTTGAAAAATGAAATGAGTGTAATTTATTTAAGTTATTACAATAATATTAAATAATATGATTATAATTTATTTATTTAAGTTATTATAATAATATGAAATGAGTGTAATCCATTTAATTAGATCAAATTTGAAAAATGAAATGAGTGTAATTTATTATAATAATATTAAATATACTTGACATTTTTGCTTGCATAAAATTGTAATTTTTCACTGTTAAGTCATTTTCACAATTATATTTTATATTGATATTAATTTTTAAATTATAATTTATTCTCAAAAAATTATTATTTTATATTTTTATGTATAAATATACTTTTTTTAAAGAAATTTCAAGTCTATTATATTATTCTTCAATAAAAAAACCATTTGTATGTATAAATATATTAAAATAATATTTCAAATATTATGAATAACATTAGAAAGGGATTGCAGTTAAAAAATTAATATTAGTATATTTTTTAGTAATAAAAATATTTTAAAAAGTTAAATTTTATAATTTTAAAAAATTAAAGGTTTTAGGTGTAATTCAATAAATAAGCAAAAAAAATGCCGCTACGAGTGACTAAAAAAATTAGATGGAAGTATATTATTATTTTTGACTAATTGACTTGGATATATCTCATAAACAGAAGATGTGCACAAAAACTAACAAATAGTTGGCTTATACATGACCTATTTCTAGGATAATTAAAATAAAAAATATATAAAATGACAGAAGAAAAAATAGATTAATTAAAAATAAAATGATAATTATTTTTAAATTTAAAATAATTATTTAATAAAATGATAAATAAGAGAAAAAAATTAAATGTGAGGATAATTTTATCCTTTTATTTTTGCATTAACATTTTCATTTCATGAAAATTTTGAAATATCCACCTTCTCCCATTAGAATATTTTAGAGAAAAGTTAAGTTAAAAATATTTCAAGAAATGTGACATTCTTAAGTATTTTTTTTTTCAAACTTTAAATCAAATATGAGAATATAATATTATCTTGAAATATTTTTAATAACAAAAATATTTCACAAACTAAACACTCTTTAAGTAGTATATATAGAATAGGATATATTTTAGTTTTATTGTAAAAATGGTTTAAACTTAAATAAGTCAAATTTGAATAAAAAAGAATTGATCAAATTAATTAATTATGCATTTTATATTTTAATAAAAACATTTTAAAATTAGAATCAAATCAATTTATTTAAATTTATCCTATTCTATTTTTATTTTAATTTTTAACTGTTATATTTCAAAAAAATAAATTAATTGAAATTTTATAGGTTTTTAATATTTTTCTATTTTATTTTATTTTATTTCATTATTTTTTCTCAATTTGAAATATTTTATATCAAATTATTTATTAAATATGATTCATAAATAATAGATAAGGAGAAAAATGAATTATGAAAATTTTCATTTATTTAGTTTATATTTACCGTCTATTATACTTCTTTTTGTCTTGTAAATTTTTATTTAATTACAGTTTCAAAATACGAAAAATTTATACTTGGTAAGAAGAATTAACTAATTTTTTATATTTTTATTTAGTATAAAGTAATATATGTTGTAAATTTGTAATTTACAAAATCAAATGTATGATTGTAAAATGAAAACAAGTTATATTGTTTTAAATTTAGTGGCATTATTGTGTAAGTTATAAATTACAAAAGTTAACTTAAAAATAGAAAAATAAAAATAAAAACATAAAGAGGAATAAATAAAAAGAAAATAAATTGTGTGTAATTTGTAAAGTAATTAAGAAGAGTTACAAATCGAATATATAATTAAAAAATTTAACTAAGTTAAAATTTTAATTCATTTAAAATATTTTATAAAAGTATTTATTATATTATACTTATACTACTTAGTGATATTAGCATCCAAGTTATTAACAACAATAGTATATACGCAAAAAAAAATGGTGCACTGAAGCAAATAAAAAAAAGGATAAAGAGTATATTAGTTATAAAGTAATAAAAATAAAAAATATAATTAATTTATTAAATTATGTTAAAATTTTAAATTATTTTAAATTTTCTATAATAGAAAACTTTTATTGTATTATATTTATAGTAATGATATTATATTGATATTTTAGTCATAAACAATAGATGTAAAAAAATAATAATATGCCATAAATAAATTAAAATTGAAGAAGAGATGAAAAATAAGAATTTTCTTATGTAAAATTTAATGATGAAGCAAATAAAAAGAAGTGAATTTTTAAATAAATTGTAAAGTAATAATAATTAAAAATAAAGAATGTAGTTGCATAGTTTAATTAAATTACAACGTTAACTTCTTTAAAATATTTTTATAATATCAAATATATCATCTTATTAGAAGAGAATTAGTGTGTGAGTTGTAAATTATAAAGTAAGAAAATTTTAAAATAAAATAGATAATTAAATTATTAATTTATATGTAACACTTTTATAAATAAAAAATATATTATATTTATTGATATTTAATTGATAATAATAAAATAAAATACACAATTAAAATTTTAAAAAATTAATTTAAAACATAAAAAGAATCAATTTAAGAAAAATTACAAAAGAAAGCAAAGGGGAAGGTTTAGGCGGAAAAAGAAGAGAAGAATACACGATGCCTGGAACGGCAACCCGGCAAAAGAAGATAAATAATATATGAGTTATAAAGTAACAAGGTAAAAATAAGATATATAATTAAATAATTCAATCATATTAAAATTTTAATTTATTTAAATTATTTATATTAAAAAATAAAATATATTATATTATATCTATATTAAGTAATATTAATTATATTATAAATCATAAGAGTGCATAAGAAAAGTAATAAAAAAAATAAAAATAAGAGAAATAATATAAAAATGTAAGCCAAAAGATAAAATCTTAAAATGAAAAGAAAATAAATGTATAATGTAAAAGAAAAAAACAGAAAGTAGAGTAAGAATCGAGCGATAAATGATATAAAATAACTGAGAAGTAATATACAGAATAGATAGATAGAATGTAAAAAAATGATATTAAATGTCCAGTCTAAAATAAGAGTATACGTATAAATACACTAAAGTTTGAATCTAAACCAGACTCTAAATTCTAATAAATTATAGAAGAGGGCTCGACTCGAGCGCCCTCTCACTAGTCCCTCTAGACCAAGCCAATTTGCCCCTGTGGTTATCAGACGCAACAAGATTTGATTTTACCTATGATCTCCTTCTTTCCATGACCATTGGCTCCAATTCTACCATGGCCATACGCCCCAAACTTTTTACCTATGACCGTTCCAAGGCAACCGAATGACAGCAAAGCTGCTTAGTCTGTGGCTGCAGTCGACTACATTTGATCGATAACCCAACTCCACAAGTTATGGTGGACACGAGGACTTGTCATGGAACCCTGCAATCTCATGTTGTCCAGGTGGACACGAGGAGCTGTCGTGGAATCTTCTAGCTTGTTGGAATCACCATGTTAACTCAATGGGTGCTGATTCTAGGGGTTGCTAGCTTGTCCAATTTTGTATTCTTATGCCCCTAGCTACAAATAATCTCAGGCCACCCTCATCCTCAAATATCATTTTCCACTCGACCAATCACAGCCATTTACGGGTGGCACCAATACCATTAATCAATTTTTTTTAATCAAAGTTCTAGCCTTATTAAAATATAGATATTAAAATTGCAACTATTCCTAATCTATTTATTTACTTATTTTTGTACGATGTAATTAACTTATTAGATGTCGGAGGAGGGTTGGTAATTCAATTGGAATAAGAGCAAACACTAACAATAGTTTAAATTAATTAAGAGAACATACATTAATATTTCATGAAGATTATCGAAATTATAAAAATTACCATCATCTTTAGATTATGATAAAAGTCTTGACTTTAAATCTAGTGCACGTCTCCCCCCCCCCCTCCAAAAAAAAAAAGGGTATCCTTGTATTATATATTTTTTGACACGAAAGGAAGTAAATGTACCTTGACAGTCTCTATAAAGTAATATATAATATGATATGATGAATCGAACAAGAGTTGAAGGTGCTTTGAAAGGAGCAACAGGGGGTAGCAAACAGCATGAGCGAATAAGTTAAGGTTTGAATTTGATTTACAATTCAATTTTATATTATTAATCATTTATATATAATTATATTAATAATAAATTATTACAATTTATATTATTAAAAAATTAAAAGAAAGATTATGATATCTTATTAATAAATTACTATAATTTGATCATATATTTATTTTTTAATTAAATTTAATATATTATGTAATAATATATTAACAATAAATTTAACGATACATTAATAAATTACTATATCATATTCACCTTCAAAATATAAATTATTATTATTTTTTAATAATCAGTCATCTTTAAAATTATACCGAGGCCACAAGTTAAACACAGAGTTGTATAAGATTAGTACATTAGTGAGGCACGGCTTTTTGGGGTCCACAAAGAACGTGCCCGTGCTCGTGCATGTGTCACGAGAGAGCAGCCACCTCCACCGCTGCTGCTTTTGGTTTTGTTGCCTTCAGAGTTCGAGATTCAATAGAATTATTGGCTCTTCTGCTTTTGATTTCCACCGAAGCCATGAGTTTCTCTATCTCCAAACTCACTTCCTTCTTAACGATTTCGCTTCATTACTGCTTGTTTCTCCTCTCTCCCTCATCAGCTTCTTCAGTCTGCGATTCTCTCTCATATGGTATTTTTCTCTTCTTTTCTCTCACAATTTAGTCGGATGTTACTGGTTTCATAATTTATGTTTCCGAAAAGGTGGGTTTACAAGGAGAGAAGTTTGTTTTTGAAAATGATGATTTACTCTTAACTTAGACGTTCAAGTTCAAATCATATTTGGAATAATAAAAGGGGTGGAGTTCCAGTTCAGTTGACCAAATCTCACATATATTCAAAAAGAAAAATCAGGAGACAACGATGGATATCCTATGTTATTCCCTTGTTAGCTTTGTTGTTTACTGTTCTAAGAACCCATTTGAAATGACTAGGTAATCAAACGGGAGATTTGCAAAACAGAGACAATGATTTGTTTCCACAAATTCTTAGAGACGAGGCGATCGAAAGACTCTACGAGCTTGGAACGGTACAAAGTTAAACTCAGTCTTCACTATGTTTTATTATTTTCACTTATATGCATACAACCAAACTAGTGCCAGAAAATGGTTACCTGCACGAATTGGATTAATTCGGGTTTGGTTTATGGTTGATTTCAATATCTGGGAGATAATTAGCAATCTGCACTCAAACTTCAATGTTTCTGCTAATAATAGGTGTCTGATGCCAGTGGCTATCTGGAGAGGACATTTATGAGTCCTGCATCCATAAAGGCAATGAGTCTTATTCGCAAGTGGATGGAGGGTGCTGGTTTAAGAACGTAAGCTTTCTCATTTGTTTATTTCTGACCTGAAAGCTGTACTAATGATTCTGGTCACTTGCAGGTGGGTGGACCAGATGGGAAACGTTCATGGTCGAGCTGATGGTGCAAATGCCGATGCTGAGGCTTTGTTGATTGGTTCTCATTTGGTGATGCATTTGATTAATCAAAATCGACCCTTTCTTCTGACAAGTGATGTGCTCATAAGTATCAATTCCTTTTGGATAGGATACGGTTGTTGATGCTGGGATATTTGATGGACCACTAGGAATAATTACTGCAATATCTGCATTAAAGGTTATGCATATGAATGGAAAGCTGGAAAAGTTAAGCCGACCTGTTGAGGTTAGTTAAGAAATTTAAAACGAAAAACAGATTTGAAGATTTTAAGTTCAAAATTGAATTGTAGCTCTCAATTTTGTTCCAACTAAACTGAATATAGGAAAGTCTCATTTTCTGTGGAACATGAACTTAGTAATAAATTTGAAAGCTTGCTGGTATTGAAGCAAATTAAACTCCAAGAGATTGGAGTGAACTGAAACGTACTATATGTGAAACGAGATTTTTCCTATAGTATAAATATTGTAATTTTAGTTTTACACTTTGTTCAGTTAACTACTATAATCACAAGAATACTGGCTTGTACTCATCATCAGTACGAAGAGGAAATGTGAAATGTGTTGCAATGAAATTGCTACTTTCTATTTGATGTCATCTTGTTCTTATCCCACGATACAATCCTGCAGGTGATTGCATTTAGTGATGAAGAAGGAGTGAGGTTTCAAACTACTTTCTTGGGCAGCGGTGCTCTAGCTGGTACTCTACCAGCTACAATATTGAAGATATCTGATAAGAGGTTTTCTCTAGGAAGTTCCTGGTAATAGCTCGGATAACATTTCCTATATCCTTATATTAATTTGTTTACTTCTTCGCTAGGGGTCAAACTGTAGAAGACGTTCTAAGGGAGAACTCCTTTAAAACTGCTGAGGAAACTTTTTTAAAACTCAAATATGACCCGAAATCAGTTTGGGGATACATTGAGGTAATACATATATTAGTTTTCTTCATCTATTCTGCTGATTACTTCCATCATGTAAGCCAGTTGTGAGTGATTGCATTTCAAATTTTCTATGTGAATATTTACTTCCATGTTTGTTATGTGCTGCAGGTTCACATGGAGCAGGGTCCTGTGTTAGAACGAACTGGTTTCCCACTTGCTGTGGTTAAAGGCATAGCTGGGCAGACACGATTAAAGGTAAATAACCAAATATCAGCTTAACCTTTCTTCCAATTAAATTTATTGAAAGAGTATTTTGTAAGACTTGATCCTGCAGCTGATAACTTTTAATGCAAAATAGATGAATAATCCGAAGGTAAGAACAGTGCAAAAAGGAAAAAGAGTATAGATGTTTTCAGCAAAGCAGATTTAATAGTCTGAAGCAACTTTGTTGATGGTAAACAGAGGGTTCAACTCAAAAAGGGATAAAATTCACTGCAGCTAGAAAACTCTAGGGCCAGAAGAAAGTGTACATGTTATAAACTTGATACAATATACGAAGGACTAATTGTCTAGACCTGGACCTGATTAAGGCTGCAGCACTTCAACAGGGAATAAAGAGAGTAATTGTTTTGCTAGGCTGGTTAATACTCAAGCTAATATAAGTACGGAATGGGAAGTTGGTAACCAATAAATTTAGGAACTGGATCTTCTCAAAACTTGAGGGATAATGTTCCACATATTAATTGTCCTTTTCAAAATCCCATTCATAGTAAATATTCTATTGATTTCCAACAAAAATGAAAAAAAAAAAAAGGTTGAGATTTAATACATTACTGTTCATGTTCCATAGGAACGAGGGGATCCAAATATTGGTTGAAGCCCTTAGTTGCTATTCATCTTCCTGTCAGATTGTCAGTGAATATGAAGCAACATGTCAGAAAATCATGATGACTGTAAATTTGTTATTCATTGTTGAATAAAAAACTTACGAAATAACATGCTAAAACAGAGTCTTCCAGTGCTTTCATTTCATATATGTATTCGATGTCATATTTATTTGAACTCTAGTCCATCACATATAATTGGTGTGTTTGTAACATATATCGTTTGTCATATTTGCTTCCCTAATGCCGTATCAAATAACAGTACTATCCATATGCTGACCTCAAATCGATTTATTAGTTTCTATCCTCTCTTCTAATGCTAATCATGCATGCAGGTCACAGTTAGAGGTTCACAAGGTCATGCTGGAACTGTTCCAATGTCCATGCGGCAAGATCCCATGGCTGCTGCTGCTGAATTGATCGTATTTCTGGAAAACCTCTGTAAAAATCCGGAAGAATACATGTCCTATGATGGTCAATGTAGTGATATATCAGTGAAATCACTTTCGAGTTCCCTTGTGTGCACTGTTGGAGAGATATCAACATGGCCAAGTGCCAGTAATGTGATTCCTGGCCAGGCAAGAGCTGAATTTCTAAAACGCTGCTGACTCGAAGAAGTCCAAGGGGGAATGTCCTTTCCTTCTTTTTTTACTTTTTCCAAGGTTGTCAAGATCCATGATCACGATCGCTACTTTGTGCAGGTTACATATACTGTGGATATACGAGCAATTGATGACATGGGACGTGAGGCTGTTATCTATGAATTATCTAATCGCATGTATCAAATATGTGACAAGCGTTCTGTTTCCTGCATGATTGAGCGCAAGGTATGGAACTTTCATTTGGTTTTCCATTGATTTATTTGTCAATAGAATAATCGATGACTTCTCTTTGTCAACCTCAGCATGACGCAGGGGCGGTTATGTGTGATTCTGAATTGAGTTCAAAGCTCAGGTCTGCAGCTTACTTTGCACTTAAGAGGATGGATGATGACATTCAGGATGAAGTGCCAATATTAATGAGCGGAGCAGGACATGATGCAATGGCTATGTCTCATTTGACTAAGGTTATATCTCTTTTTCTACAAGTTGTTGAGATTATGTAGTCTTGCCTGACGTACATGACAATAAGTGAGGATTTGAACAGGTGGGGATGCTATTTGTGCGGTGTCGAGGAGGCATCAGTCACTCTCCAGAAGAGCTTGTGCCGGACGATGATGTTTGGGCTGCTGGTTTAGCAATTTTATCATTTTTGGAATCCCTATGATAAACTGTAAATATACAAATAAGATAGATTGATTAGCATGCTTAATTTGTTGGGTTTTATTCATGAAGCTTGTGTTTGTTTATGGTTGAGCACTACGGGTTTAAGATGAAATCATTTTCAGATTCAGCAGATTGGTACACAACTGACAAGTGAGAACATGGACAGATCGGGGGCAAAAAAGGGGGTTCTCTAACGAAACAATTGACCATTTGTAAGGGGAAACACAACAAAGTCAAAGAAGAAACATTGTAGGCATCTTTGTGAATACGAACTTCTCCAATACACCGGAACTTGGCTTTAAGTAACAAAATACGTTAAGGATTAGTATTTCCATTGAAATTGAAAAGACCACCGAGCTTGTCCAGAAGCAATCATTTCATACGAAAGCCGCATTCTTTCACAAGTTGGTCACAGCACCTCAAGGAAATGAGCAAAGCTAGGGTACCTGGGCTCCCATCCCACTGCCTGCCGAGTTCTTGAGTTGTTTAATCTCTTACCTAAAGGATCATCCCTTCCTGTTAAGCCATCAAGCTTTCAGAATCACAGCTGGTGTAAACAAAGACACATGAACTTGACAATATAACATAACCATAAATAAGTAACTTGCCTGTAAATTTTTCAAATTTTTTACTGAATTTGCCACTTCTATTGACTAGATCCATCATTTCTTGCCTGCAAAAACGCCAACAATAAAAAATTGAGATATAGTAGGTTATTGAAAAAATCAGCATAATATACCCCAAGTTAAGCATTTGACCTCGATAATGGATGATTATCACAACCCAAGAATATCTGTCCATGAAATTTTTTCTTTAAGATTGCAACAGAGAGGGAAGCTGCATCCTGGTGTGGAGATGTGTCAGGATTCACATCATTTTAACCCCACCATAATAATAACTGAATGAATAGAGGCTTGCAAGGTGGGTCAGCAACAGCATTGAAAGAAACAGATTGTCACCGTCATAAAATATAAACAGGAATATAAATTGGCAAGTACAATGAGATCGGAAAAGTAAATAAAGGAAACAATCCTCAATTTCCAGCCAAAGACGACAAACTCAAATGCTTCAATAACCCCATCATCAATTTGACAATAATTTATAGATATGGGAAGCAAAAAAGAGAAAAGAGAAGGGATAAAATGATATTCTGACCTCATAATGTATAAGATTTAGCATGTGATCAGGACGACTATCAACAATCCCTTTTTCCAACCAATAATTGTGTGCACCTCTATCTGCTTTGTGTAGATGGTCAAGGATGGCATGAGATACAAGCATAACAGCAATAATCACTGTCATTAAAGAATTCTTGGGTTCCCAACAATTTGAATTCCAAAAAGGATATATAGAGCCCTGCCAATCTTAGAACACAACCACCAGACTCGAGCACCACATTTTCAGCTTTTAGAAGGACATCAATCCTTGGGCTCCTTCCAACTGGCACAATTGGAGTATCCTGTAAAAAATTATATCGGATCCTATTATTTGAACTGACCAACAATCCTCACAAAATGGAAAGCATGCTTATAAGTTAATAAAGGTGAATACCATCAAGAAGAAGAGGAATAATGTGTAAATGCACAAGTTGAGCATTAACAATTTTCAAGTCTTATTTCAGAAAGGAAGCTCGGGTGTTATGGTAGACAAGAAAAGCATCCTCAATTTAGTCAAAAAACAATTAAAAAAATGAAAAAGAGTGAGTACTAACAGGAAAAGAATAGGAGATTTTGGCTGTAGACCTACCTCGTTGCACAGTCCATTATCATTACAATCATATGGAGCTGAGCTTGATGTAAATAGGAAAGAACCTTCACGATTCCAACTTAATGCAGCTAGCCTAATTGGCTCATGGTCCAAATCAACACAAAAGTTAAGAATAGGTAAGACGGCCACTAAACTATCATAGATTTTCTTCTGCCAAGTAATTTTAATACCACTAACAGACAAATAACTAAATTATATAATGAAGCAGCTCTTGACAGGAACATTTATATGATTCAATTATTTAACGTATGGAGAGTATATAAAATGAACTTGGTAGAGACAAATTTGGATGCCATCATCATACCTTTGAAGATGATTAAAGTATAAACAAACAACCACTAAGAATGGAGGTTTTGAGTTGCGATTCTTTTTATCATATGTTTCCCACATTAAATTTCATTTTGGATCTACATTTTGCTCACCGGATGCAACCTTTCAACATACATACAGTACTGATAAATAAATACCACTATGTTATGAATGGCAAAGTTCCCCGTATGAGTAGATAAGCAAAATCAGTTGTGAATAACACAAAACAATCATAAATGTTCTCTGACTAGCTGTGTAACGAATACAACAAATCATCAGCTATTCCTTTTTGTGTTTTTCTTAGGAAGCATTAGCAAGCATCTAGTAGTAGATTGGCATGATGGGTCAATGCCAAAATCCTATATTACTGCATGCACAACTTCGTTGTAGCAGATTGTCAGTGAACAGAGTAAAAGTACTAAACAGAAGAAGCTGACAAACTACAATCCTTAAATGACAAGATTCACAAGACTAAGATTCCTATACACAACAAATTCTAGAAACATAATAATTAGCATGAAACTAAATGCAATTCTTACCAAATTCAAATTACAGAATCAACTCAAATGCTCACCTGATATTACCACAGTAGTCCGAGGTCCTGGAAGGTGGAGCACAAAAAACGACATTGGGAAATTTGTGTGTGGCTTCTGTCCATTTCAAGGATGGATTAATACCCATTTGAATCAATTCTTCATGATGATCAGTTGTCATTGTCTGCCCATAGACTTGACTCCCCGGATTTTCCTGCTTGCACGCATACATACACAACTAGGTAGCAGCATACTGATAATAAATCCATTCTATCACTACAATAGTATTCCGATTCTATGTCCTCAAATTCTGTTTATCACCAAATTGGCTTCAAAGACAGAATAAATATCTTCAATGAGGCAATGAGCATGATTTACACATGCCAGAGCAACGGCTGTGAGATATCACTTAGATCAGAGCCACAAAAGTATGAAAGAATACCTCTCGCCATTTCTCAGCCACCAAACGACCAAGAACACCAGGACCCACAATTAGTAGGTCATGCTCTTTGATTGCTGGGACAGGAGAAGACCCAAAACCTTCGTTGGGCGAAACCTGCAAATGGGTTGCTTTGGGCGTTGAAGATAATGACAAATTGGGAGTAGTGGAGTGAGAGAATGGCAAATTTGGGGACTTTGAACTGAAGAACGCAACAGAGTTTATGGGTTTTAAGGAAAGGCCAGAGCATTTTGGTTTTCGAGGTGGAAGTGCGAAAACACAGAAGTTAGTGATGCAGATAACGGTTGCCATATTAAGAATTGGGTATCCAGCTCCAGAATTATCTGGTCCCTGTTGGAGTTAGACTGTCCGAGACCACGTAAGGTCTGAAATAGGAGAGGGGGATGTTGAGTCGTAGACGTTGTAATTTTGGATTACAGGCGAGACATGCAAGACAAGATATACGTTTTAATTCCTGCAAGGAGAGCCCAAGATCCGCAGCACATTAGAATCGCGATTAGGATTGGACTCGGGACAGTCGGTCTATCTAAATTTAACTAAGATTTAAGTGACATTTGGTTATGCTTGGAAGAGTATGGTGTAAGATTTAAGATTTAAGCTGTAGGGGTGAAGGTATAAGAGACTGTTCATGAATATAGGTAGTACGAGATTTTGTTATAATATTGGCTATGCTTCTTTATTTCCAGTAAAACTGCGGGGTTTTATGACAATTTTGCAATTGGTTAGGGATATAAGTAATATTAAAAGTTGGGTGGAAGGACATTCCTATTAGAAATTATATGTGAAAAATCAAAATTTTTCATGCTTATCATGAAAATAATTACATTGCTGATTAATTAGCTACTTAAATTCGGACTTTGAATGTTGATGGTCATATATTCATAACTTTCGCAATAATCTGTTTTCATTGTATTTCTAGGCTTTAGCCTCTTTTAACATTTTTTAATTAAAAAAATAGAAAAAGCAGGGTAATTTATTTAGAAATGTATATACAATCTTAGCATGTAGCTGGACGTTTTAATCGGCCCTTAATTTATTTAGAAATGGGTTATTTAATTATAATTAAAAAGATTAAGGGTGTGTTTGAATTTTTTTAACTGTTTTTTATTTTTAAAAATTGTTTCTGGATTCAATGAAAATATAAAATAGAAGATGATCAATATTGCAAATAAAAAATATTTTATTTAATTATAAAATTAATATTAAGAATAAAAAATAAGCTAATAAGTGTATTTTTTGTTTACTAATTTTAAAAATAATTTTTATTTTTTATTTTTAAAATCAAAAACTCCAACTTGAAACTTGTTTTAAAAATTATAATTCTAAATATATAACTTAAAAATAAAATAATTTTTAAAATTTTTAATTTATTTTTTATTCTTGATATCAATTTTATAATTAAATAAAGTGTTTTTTATTTACAACATCGATTGTCCTCTACTCTTTGTTTTCATTAAATCTAAAAATAAAATAGTTTTTGAAAATTATTTCTAAAAATACAAAAATAAAATTTATTTAAACACACCCTAAAACATCTATTACACATTTGAAATTATAATTTTTAAAAAATAAGAAAATGTAAAACTATTTTTTATAATAGCAAACAATCAAACCCTAAATTTCGTCTCTTCACTATATCAGCGAAGATAATGAATTTGAAGTTTTTGGATGAAATTCATTTGACATTAGTTGTGAAACCATTATCAGAAAGTGATGAAAATACCCCTAACCTTTCCTCTCTTTCGTCCAACATTACTTCTTGTTTCACTTTCAGGCTAATTTTGCTATTTAAAAAAAATTAAGGATATATAATTTTATATTTTCCTGTTTACCCTTCATTCAACCTCCTACAATCGTTTTATTTGAAGAAATATAGTTTGCCTTTGTCAAAAATAATATATATAAATTTTAAAAAATTACACATTACCTCTTTGAACTCTCAAAAAATATGAAACAATTATTTCATCAATTAAAAAAGACAGAAAATTAGGGGTTTGTGCTCAAAGCAACATGAATACTGAATTTAATGTCAAATTTACATTTTATTGATCTATAAATTTAACATGTGCTTGATAGGTACAAGAAGTAGCCAAGAGAAATCCAAATGGCCATTTTTCATTCGTTGTATAGCAGTTTATTAGTGGCACTCAAAGTAATATGAATGCCAATGAAGTTTTTACTTTGCTTTTCTTAGTGTAACAAGATCAATTGTGACTTAAAGATATATCTTCATAGAGTTGAGATTATATGATTCTTTCTCGTTGTTTTAATTAAATAATTGAATAAACACAAAATATGTTGAGTATCAATTTTAATTTCTTTTTCAAGAATATTATTTTCTGAAGTTTACTTTACTTATTATCTCTTTGCAGCTAAAAAAAGTGTGTATTTTACATACATTCTATTTGGGTGATTGATGTAGTATGTGTTCTAGCCATCTCTACACAACTAAGATGTTTTATGGGATCATCGGAATGAAGTGAAGTGACCAATGAAACTAAACTTGTTCTAGGAAGAAGCAAAATGGGTTCTAATTCTTTGCAATGGTGTACCCATGAGCTTGGAATTGGTGCTTGGTTATATTGGTCTATCCTTGGTCAATGGCAATCCCGGAGAGGATGCAAAATAACCAGTGAAGGTAGTTGAGTGTTGGTAAAAGAAAGCAGTATCAATAAATGTATAGGAAAATACTTTATTCATACTATGTTGGAACAAAAAATAACACACGACATGGATAGACAATCATCCATCACAAGATGCCAAGAGAGCAAATGCAAAGGGAAAAAACAATTAGTGTTTTGCATCAATTGCAAACCTAATTAGTATTATCAGGACCGTAAACGAAGCAAATTACTCATGAATAATTTGAATCTAATTCGTTAAAAGATCGATTTGTATTCTAATTCAATTAATTCAAATCTAAACGGGCCGAGTTCAAATTGCATAATACTAAAATTGTAATGTTCACAAGTATAAATGAGCTTATATATATATTTTTGTTTTTAATATTATTCATAATTTTATTAAAATACTAATTCATTTAATTATTAAATATGTCGATATTAATAAAAATTCTTACTAGTTTCATTTTTTATAAAAACAAAAAAAGGTGAAGAA
This sequence comes from Sindora glabra, assembly GCA_020226215.1. Taxonomy (NCBI): domain Eukaryota; kingdom Viridiplantae; phylum Streptophyta; class Magnoliopsida; order Fabales; family Fabaceae; genus Sindora; species Sindora glabra. The sequence continues at coordinate 74,630,461 of CM035235.1, forward strand.
AATTGTGCATTAAGTACCTTAAGTTTATTTATTTTTTTTACATTTAAGTTCTATGAAAATGTTAGGATCTCAAATGATAAATTTTCTACTTATATTATTACTTGTATAACTATTAAGTAATGTTCAAATATCATAATTTGACTATTTTATATGCATGTATATTGAAATAAAATGAAATTTATATTTGTGATTTCATTCCCTTATATAAAAAATAATGTTACATCTTATTTTATTATTATTTACTAAAAAAATTGAATAATATATCAAATCTCATCTAAGCTTATATAGGTTCAATTAATCTTATTTAATAATAGAGATTGAATTCGAGCTCAAACTAAAAGTCAAATTTATTTAATTTATTCAAAATTCAAATTCGAAAATAAGCAAAACTTAACTCGACTCATTTATAACTCTACATATTACTCCTTAAAACTTTTGAGGATAGAAGAATTTTAAAAAAATGATGAAAACTTAACTCATTTTAAACTAGTATAGAAGAATTTAAGCATTAAAGTTTCAGTGTTCTTCGATTTGAATGGCTTGGTGCAATAAAAAAGAAAAGTCAAATACAGGACTTTGTCAAATTTAACACTACCATTAACTAATTAATGGTTTCAATTTTTTTGAAAGTTCAAGAGGTTATATGTAAAACTTTAAAGTTTATATTATTTTTGTCATTGATTTTTTTTAAGAAAAAAGTAAACATATTAATGAATCATAACCTTTGATTTGTGATTTGCACCACAAAAACCTTTAATTTTTAGAATGAATTTCTTTTTATCCTAGTGCCTGATAAATAATTTATTAATTAGCCTTTAATTTGATTAAGTGCCTTAAACTATTTGATCAAATCAATTAAATTTGAATATTTGATATATAGTTATTTTAATCTACTTCTTAGTAGTTAATTAGTCGTTAGTCATTTTGAAAATGCTAACAATCCTAACTTTTTGAAATAGCTCATAACATTTAGCGCCAAAAAATAAAAAGCACCATTATCCATAACTCTACAATTTTTTATACTTCTGCCATTGATAGCAAGAAAATTTAAAATTATAATTATTTATTTCTTAAATAAAGATCTAACGCATATAATAACTCATAATTGTTTAATTTCTAAATAAAAATCGAGTAAGTATAATAAATTATATTAAAATATGACCATAATAATAAAAAAATCCATGAATATAATCATATCTACTCTATCAACTTGTATAAAAAAAGTATATAATAAAAATATATGAATAAAATTATTAATCATTTATAAAAAAAAAAAGAATACATATTTTAAGAAAAAAAAACAAACAATAGGTTTTTATATTTAAAATGTTTAATTCATTAGTATTCATAATAATAGATATATGAATTTTAAATTTGATTTTAGAAATGGTTAAAAATAAAATTTAATAGTCATTGTATCTATAAAAATATCATGACAGTTCATTAACTAGAAAATTATAATTATTTATTCCTTAAAAATTAAATAAGAATAATAAATTATGATGGATTATTTTTAAAACCAAAATTTACTTATTAAATAATATATTATAATATAAATAATTATTAAAATAAAAAATATTCAAATAAATCAATAAAAATAAACATATCTTTATATGCCATTTTAGTTATAACCAACTAATAATAAATATTGATTTTACCGAACATTTTTGTACAAACAATTACTAAATATTAGGTAATGCAATCAACTTTTAATTATCAATAATGTAATTAATTGATTGTCAAACAAAGTTTACTAGTCTAGCCGATAAAATTGTTGATAAAGAAAATTATATTTTGACCATATGTGATTTTATTTATTCTTATTTAATCTATATGTAATTTTAAAGGCTAAAATTCACTTACTTGAATTTTTTATAATTAATAAGTTGCTTACTTAAATTATTTTCTATAAAAATTAACAAAAGATCATATCATATATATTATACATAATCTTTATTTCTTCCATTTGTAAGAAAATATAGCATGTTATTATTCTTGAATACATTGAAATTTTAACGACTTTATGCAGAACATCAAAAAAATATCTTACCCTTTTATTTTTCATAGTGATCGAAATCTTGTGTGAAGCTTAAAAACAAATAATAAAGAACAAAATTGGAACATTGATCTTCCATCTTCTTGCTCTTGCTCTTTTGAATGAAGCCTTTTATATAAAACTTTAATTTAATGACTCTATCCATTAAAAAGCTATGGCTTTTTAACTTTTTCCTTCAATTCAAAAAATTTCATTTTACTACTTCAACCCACTGTTCAAGTAACCCACCTTAATGTTATAACATAATCAATAAAATTTAATATAATAGTTAATAGAATTTAATTATAATTTTAATATGTAGTAATTACAAAAATTAATAGAAACTAACTTTAATTATAACAGTCTTTTATGTGATTACAATGACTACTAATTCTAACATTATTTTGATTCAATTCTTCACTCATTCATAAGCAATTCTCCCCAAAACAAACCCTCACTCCGTTGTAATTAATGAACTGGTTTTGGCTTATGTTCCTGCGTTTCTCTATTTTCTGCATTAACTCCTATCTTTGCAACTCGTGTGGTTACCCACGTGTCATTGGGTACGAGATGTAATTTGCGCATCACTGTTCAACTTATGATCTAAGAAAAAGGTCGTTAATTTTGGAGCAAAATTTGTGGATAATGTTGGAAAATTTCCTTATTCAACTAATTTCCGGAATTGTTGATTATATAATGTAATATGATTTTATAAATAATTTGAAAAAAATTTAACAATGTCATGTAAAAGGGAAAATTAAGTTTTATGGCCCTACTACCTTATTCAAGAAATTAGTTGCTTCTGAACCTCTTGGAATTGATCAGTATTTTCTTCAGTTCATGGACAACTTTTTAATGACTACCTAAAACTCTGAAAGCATAGTACACGATCAAGGGTGAAAGGTGTCACTTTCTCCGTTAAAACCTTCCCCTAATATTTAGAAATTCTTTTACTACACATAAATGGGGAGAATGCATTTTTGTAAAAATTAATAAAAGCAAGAATCCTTTAACAATAATTAAAGTACTTGAGTTATAAATCTTATTCGTCATGTGACATTAGGTTTAAATACCAAATAAATACCCATTTATTTAAGTCATTTATTTAGCCTAAGGATTATATTGATATCAATAATTAAATTTATAAATTACAGTGAAGTTCAAACTAAAAAATTCCAACAATCTTTGTTTGAATCCATAAAATTTTAAATGGTGGTCACTTTATTATTTGTGTTTATGGTATTATAATGCTAATTATTTTAAAATTTTGTTTGTTATGATATTTTTAGAATTTCAAATTTTGGAATAGCATACCTAACTTTAAAATCGTTAGACTAAAATTATTAAATTTTAACCATTCATTTTTAAGCTAATATAATTAAATAATTTTAATTTAATAATTTTTGCATTTATCATTTCAACCAAAGCCTTGAAACTCTAGAAATACTATAGAATTCACCTTAATTTTTTTTTTGTGTATGTTAAATGATTTATTTCTTCCACTACTAAAAAAAAAATTAGCATGCAAAAGTTAAAATTTAAAATTAAACAATTTATGATCAAATTAATACATGGAGGATGGACTTGGTTGGTAAAACTTATTGAATAAGTAATTATGATTAATTAAAGTCTATAAATTATATTTATATTTAATTTAATTTTTTGTAATAATTAATTTTTAAATATAATTTTCTCTTATTAAAAATTATTAAAATTTATTCTCCCATTAAAAATTTAGAAGTTTTATTTTTTAAAAATTAGAAAAAAGTGAATTATTTGATTAACAATTATTTAATAAGTTGGAGGAAATACGACTTTTTAGGAAGTATTATAAGTTGACAATGGTAACAATTCAACAGGCAAATGTGCTCAAATTGAGACGAGACTTAGTGAAAAAATTTAACATGTTGTAGTGGTCTTATAGCTAAATTTGAAATTAATCTGACAAGTGTACTATTTTTTTCGATTTTCTAAAGTTCAGGGGTATGCTGGTCCTTTCAAATGGTTCAAGAATTTGAAGGAATTTAATAAGCTTATATTTGTGATCATCGCATTTTTTATTTTCGTGTCGATTGATTTTTATATGAATTAGACACCTAAAGTTTTGAGAAAAAAGTTTATGATAATTTGGAAAAGTATATCTGCTCTTGGCGGGAAGCATTTCACTCAAAATACTCTTTAAAGAGATAGAGTGGTAGGAAGGTCTGACGAGGTGTTTAGATACTAAATTAAAAACGAAAGTATGTTAGCTTGCAACAATTCCCTATATACTCAAAATTATGAAATAAGGCATATAACAAGTGAACGGAATGTTCTTTTCTCTATTCAACGTCTCTTTTAGTCCATAGTGTCTAAAGGCTTCATGAGAGGAAGGATCTTATGATCTGGTATGTGCTGGTACTTTACCGACATTTGATTGTAATTTGTAAACTTGTGAATTTCGTGATCTTTACCAAGTGTACCTCGAATGAGTTAAAATGAAAAAGTTGACATATTGCCTAAGAGATACACCATATGATTTTAAATAGAGAGTTGTTGGCCTGTGGCAGAAGTTTTACTTCTTATAAAATATGAGAAGTTACTTACTCGCCTTTTTCAGGTAAATTTTACTTTTTGTGCTATGATAAAATTATTTTTATTGAATTTAATTAATAATAAATAAAATTTATTAATTTATAATATAATAATATTGAGGATATAATAATAATTTTATTAACACTTTTTAAGATATTTAAAATTTAATCAAATAAAATATAAAAAATTACTTCTTAGGAAGTATTATTTTTTATGTATTAATTAAATAACTTTAGATATTTTTTAAAAAATATATATATAAATTATTTTTTAAAAAATTTAATTTTTTGTAAAAAGTTATTTGTTATGCGAATTAAATCACTCCATAATTATTAAAAATTAGGTTAAATATAAAATTAGAGGGAAAGAAACGGAGGTTGAGTCCAATCCAAACAATCGGATCAGGGATCTCAGGGTTTACCCCTGCTCTTACGTGCTTCGCCTCCCGTTGTGTCCCTGCCATCTTTGTCTCTCCTCTGTTGGCACACCGACAATCACGACGGCGTTGCTTGAAGCCTCGCAATATACAGGTACGTCCTCTTGCTCCTTTTTTTCAGCCATATTTGTGTTTTAGTTTTTATTACCGCTGCCACCTCGTAGGTCCCTTTTACCAACTAGCAAGGTTAGTCTAGGTGATTTCATTTTTGCCACTGAGTTATTTTCCTAAATCCTTTATTTGAGTTTACTATCGGTGATGAAACCTTCCTTCATGTGTTTCAATTTCCTATATTTAACACACTCTACTCCTTGGGATATTTCCAAGGTCCCAAATACTTATCTTTGTTTTGTGATTATTTTAGGTTAAGATGGTTTCTGATTTTTTTTTTAATTTTGTTTTATTTATGATAGATTGATAGGTTATCCCTCCCCCCCCCCCTTTATGTACCGATTATGAGGAATTTATGCAAAGATGGCATCCTCTTCTTCAACTTACCTGTTTTCCTGTGGAGGATGTGCTTTGTCTCTTTTGAAATATCTATTGAAATTGGCCAGAGAGACAATTGAATCGTTGAAGGACAACATTTGACAAGAGTTGGGGTCAGGAGATTACTTTGTCATTTGCACAAAATTCACAAATCGGAGAACTAAGAGAACCCTATATTGCTGCATTGACTCGAGGGAGCTGTGTTATAAGCTGTGATCTGGGCGTTTATATTCTGAGCTGAGTTTAAATCTGAACGAAGGACTAATTCATATATTGTATTGTATGTGACCATATTCTGCTTCTCTATTCCTTCTCTCTTTCGAATTTGTTGGCATGGAAACAGGAAGGTTTCGTGCTCATTGGCGGATGACTTTTTGTTCCGTGACAAAGACTACAGACTCTCTCACTCTTTACTGAATTAATTGTTGAGTCCTTACTGTTTTCATTTCTTTTGTAGAGTGGGTGCAATAATGGAAGAAGTCATTAAGAAGTTTTTCATTGCATCACTGTTTATGTGGGCGGCTCCTGTTGCAATTCTTTATGGATTTAACCATAATCTACTTCCTGGTATGACAAAGGTTCTAAAGTGCTTTTTTCTTTAAGGAGTTCGCTTGTAATTTTTGTTTTTATTGTTTGAACTAATTGTTGACTCCGTAGCTTTATTGTGATTTTCATGATTGATTGTTCTTTGCTATTATTGTCATACACTTATAACTGGAATGTTTAATAGTTGAAACTTGGAAGATATAAGGTTTCTCTTAAAGGTGTAATGTTTCTGAAATAACTATAGTTGTGGGTATTATTTTCTTCTCTAGTTGATTGTTTCAATAAAGTTGTTATCTGATGCAGATCATGTCAAAATAAATTTGATATGTAAGTATGTTTATGAGCTAAAGTTTCTGGGCATAATTTTTACCTCAAGATAGTTAAAAGGTGGGGATGCTGTCTTTTGAGTTTATGAATACTTATTACTGTTATAAAGAATAATGTCATGTCTCCAGACAAATCCCTCCCATGTAGCGTCAGGAAAAAACTCATGATAGCATCAACTTTTGTGAGGTTGTTGGAATGAGGTTTTAATTTTTATTCTTCATTTTATTTTTGCCTAATCGTGGCATATTGGTTAGGCAATGGTCTTTATATTTGAGTCTGACATTTCTGTTTCTGAAATCTGGATGAAAACCGGCTGTATATTAAGATGTCTTCCCTATGAATCATTGTGTCAAGTATTGGTTTTCAATTGGCCCTCCATTATAATCAAGAATCAATGGAGGCGCAAAGTTTTTAAGATTATGGCTTGTTATGTCTGCCAATGCTTTATTGGTGTCCAGTTTCTATCTATTTACTGAATACTTAAGCTTCTCTGTTTTGCACATACATGTTCAATACTTCTTAAAAAGTAAATATAACATTTAGTTCCTCATTTATGAAGTTGCTGACTATTACATCTGTCAAATTTCATAATTAGTATTATTAGTCTTTTATTTTTGCATTTCTTGTAATTATTGAACCCTCTTTTCACTAATAACACTAAAATAAATTATGAAAATAAAGAATATAACTGAAAATTAAGCATGTATTTGGCATTGCCTAGTTGAAATTTATTAATTCACTTTAATATTTTTTATTTATTTTAATATTAAAAGTAAAGGGAATGACAAATAATTATAATAAATGTAAAAAGATGGGATTAATAGTGCTGGTTATAAAATTTAAAGGATGTAGTAGTCACTACCTTTATAAATGAGGGATTGAACGTTATGTTTACTCCTTCTTAAATCTACAGAATCTCATTTGAGAGTTGAGTTCACATCACTACTTAGTACTTGCTAATCCTTTTTAGTAATGAGAGCTCACACAAGTAACAAATGATGAAAGTGATTTTTATAGGAATATAGGATCTAACAGTTAACAAAAGAAACTTTCAGTAGGAACTGCTATTGTAAAAATGGAGACCAAGTTCCATGGTTGGTATTTCCTTTCTTTAATTAGTTTTATAGCCAATGGAAGACGAACCAAATTTTAGAGCTCAGATCATTCTAGTCCACTTCAATGCTTTAGATCCTTTTAGCAAATCTCTTTTCTTTTCTAATGCTCTTTTCTGAATTTAATAGGCCCAAAAATTATGAAATGGAAGTTATGAAACTAGCTTATTGAGTTTGCTTGTCTGGCTGTGATTGTGAAACTGTCATTTATCTTTTCTGTGATAGGATCAACCAATTTGTCCCCTTACTCGATGACATTGGTAAGTGGATTCCTTGCTGTTATATCAGTTAATGTAGTGATAGCATTTTACATATACCTGGCAATGAGGGAACCTGCAGACAAACACCTACCTGATCCTAAATTTCTAGCCGAGGCAAAAGCAAGTGTGAATCAGTCTACAGGGGAACAGAATGCTTCCCGGCATCTGAAGAAGCAAGAGTAGTGTTTTAAATGTGGGCATTGGTTGGTACGAGGAGGTCCTAAATGGTGTATACTGCTCGTGCTTCCGAGTTGGGAAAAAGGGTATTTATCCAATTCGTTTTCCAATATCTTGTTTTCATTGAAGCTGTTGATGAAGTTGCATCTAGAAGCCAATGGTATTTTATATATGTTTAAGTGGCCCCGGACAATATGTTGGTGTTGCCACATTATATGTTTAAGTGACGTTATTGAAATTTGTTTGTCAAATTTATATGTGGTCGTACCTTGTACGAAGGTTGTAAGAAAATTTTCTTCTTTTTGTCGAGTTCATATACAATCATGCCAAATTTTTCTTCTTCTTGTGAACTTCATATACAATCATGCCACCAATTCTAGACATATATCACAAAAATAGTAATATAATAAGAGTGAACTACCAAACAAGTCGGGGTTACGTCCAACCTTTGAAACAAATTTTTTTTCAGAAGTTTGTTTTACATTAATTAACTGTAATTTATAGTGAAATTTATCTATAAAAATAATTTATAATGAAATTAATGGAACATCTATTGTTTTGAAATGAATTTAATGTAAAAATTACAGTCATATATACTCATATGACGAATAAATTTGAAGGAATCTGATACTACTACTCTCTTTTATATCTTTATGGGGACCGATTTGGTAATCAACTCTTGTCATAATCTTACTATTTGCCTATTCTATGCGTTCATATTTTCTTTAAAAAAAGGTGTTATATCTTCTGTTCAGGTGTGTGTGTGTGTGTGTTTTTTTTTAAATATTTACTTATGAAGGGGAATTAAGACTTATTCTAAAAATGAAAAGGAAAAAAAATTCTCTAGAGATTTCAACCGAAGAGCCTGCCAATCCTAAAAGGAAGTCTGTGAACTACATTTTGCAACCCCTGTGGAAAAATAAACGTGGCCTGCGGGCGCGTTTCTTTGCTATGTCTTTACCCTTTTTTTAAGCTTTATATAAACGACGAACTTGCTCTCATAATTTTCCAATCACCGATTCACAACCAACTTAACTGTTGGCAAAATCAGTTTGGGAGTATATCTTTACATGCATTTTTATGTAGCTCGGGACTTGATGTTCACTGGATTCGAAGTGGATTGAGAAACTGTGAAAGGGGTATGTACACGGGCATGCCTTTCTTTTTGCTTTGTGCCATTTTCTTCATGTGCAAATCAAACTTTCAATGAAGGAGAAAAAGATGAGATTCTCTCTGTAAAATAAGTAAATTTTTTATTGATGAGTAATTGTTTTTATCAACTTGAGCTTTGTCTGCTACATACATACAAGTAATTTAAAGAATAATGCATATTTTTAATGGGGATTGCTTTGATACAACCTCCAAAAATGGTTAGTTATATTTATACTACTTGTTACAAGTTTAATTTATAAGAAAGTCTCCGAATTATCATAAACTCATAATATTTTACATAAAATATACAATTTTTCCACATGACATTAGTGATATGAAGAGCAACTATTCATATAAAACTTATAATTTTTTCATAAAATTTTACTTTTCCATAAATCTCATGACATGAAACAACAATTTTATAACATAAAAATTTGGGAAATTGTTGCAAGATTTTATAAAAAAATTATAAATTTTATGAGAAAATCACGTAAAATTCACAATATCCATGCCAGTACTCCCTCAGATAAGTGAGTAGTACCCAAGAAGTCCCCATCTTTAATCTTTAATTCATTGTAATCTTCTCCCTCAATTGCGACTCTTTCTTTTTGTTATACTGGGAGGTCAATGCCCTAATTAAACATGATATATGGAAGAGGATGGACAATAAGTCATGAGAAACTTTAGAATGCTGGCGCCATGTGTACTTGTTATTAGTTTGAAAAAATGGTAACTCAGGACATATCATTGTAAACCTGAATTATTGCTACCGAGCTAGTTTTATTTAGTAGTTATTGGAAACGGATGGTTTCTGTGGGTGTATAAATGAAGAGAAATCAGGAAGCTACAAAGGGTTTTACTTTGAAAGTAAGTCTCGAGTTTGTGTGAAAGTTCAACGCAAAAGTTATAAAATTTGCAAATTTTCATATACAATCTTCCTGAATTTTATGTCCAACACATTTAGAAAGAAAAATTGAACCTTCGTTGTTTAAAGTTGTAATTAAAATGCTTTTGAAAATTTTTGAATTTCTGGGAAAATTTTGTAACATTAGTTTAACGAAGAAGCCGAAATTTTATATGTTATTAACAAAAATGTTGTAAGAGAGGACTTGTCTTTACCACTTTTTTCCATTTATCCAAGTATAAATCCCTCTCGACTTGAAGATGGAGCTATAACTAATCCAAGCTGTTGTATATAATGCTTTCCGTTGCTCTCTCTGCATAAGTTCTCTCTCTCTCTATTAAGTTGATATATGTGATGCTTTTATTTTTTATTTTTCCTGTAATTTCGCTTACATGCATGGAGGGTTATGTACATATGAAATTAACCACGAAGCCGCGTTACGCTAGTCATAGGAGCAGAGGCCATTATGCAGCAGTTGGTCTAAATTATCTATGAAGAAATTAGTAAACAAGATAGACTGCTACATTAGTTAACCAATTGCACATACTCATACTTTGCTTAGGGCATTAATACATTACAAGCTTAGTTATTAAAACCCTGAAAAGGCATTGCCAATTGATCAAGCAGGCCAGTAACTGGAGTGGCAAGCCTGGGCTCATACGCAAAGCCATGCAATTCCCCACCACCTGCTGTGTAGGGGCACGGCGGAATCCACTGCCATCTCTTGCTGCTCAAATCAAACAGCAATGCCTTATCTGTTCCTCTTACCATTATCACTATAAACTCCCCGTTCCCTACGCATTCAAACCCATTCCCACTTTCCATTTCTGCAAACTCAAGGTATAGTTGCTGTGGCATTCTATCCGTTTCCACCCACGTCGTCCCACAAGCTTGCAAACTCCACACCCTTAGGCTCCTTGGTACGTTCAGCTTGCTCTTTTCAACAGCCGCTACTAGGAGTAATTTCCCATTGCATTCTACCAGGCTCGGAGATCTCAGAAATCTCCTCATAGGGGCTTGGATTTTGTACCATGCGTTTGATGTGATTTCATAGGCCAAGACACTGAACGGGCTATAATCCATGCAGTAGAACTTTGATTCTGCATAAACCATTCGACCTGATTCAAGGCTACAGAGCCTTGGAAGACAAGAGTTGGCTCCCCATAAGGAATAAAACCCACCTCCATCAATGTGAAAGCTCTCCGACGTTAAGTTCTTCACCGCATAGGGAGAAATCATGTCGTCACCGGCAACCGTGACATCGATGGAGGAAGGGCTGATGGTTAAGCCGATGGAAGGGAAGAGTCTGGGTCTGGTGGTTGGAGGCAACTCAGTTATGGAGCCAATAATAGGGTTGCAGAGAAGCAGAGTCTTTGGACCCGCTTCGTCTGAAACCCAGCAGAGTAAACCAGAAGAAGAAGATGCTGGAGAGAATCCAGAGGGAACTAAAGCGAAGGATATGCGATACCATGAAACATCATAGGGATCAAACAGGTATCCTTCTTCACAGCAGTTAGCACCGTGTGATCCACTTGTAGTATCAGTGTTGCCGCTGTTCTTATATATATAGGAGCTGTTCTTCGGGGCTTTCTGCTTGAAGAATATGAACCAATGGCGGCGCGGTGAGATTTGAAGGTATAATTCGAGGAAGGTGCTGGAAAACAAGAGGGCATACCATCTCTTGCAAACGCAGCGCGAACGGAAGAAAGCGGCCGGGGGAAGGAAGGCGATGATGCGCTCGAGCAGCCTCTGAGGGAGCTTACTCCATATTCTGCTGTCCATCCATGGAGTGGTGTTGTAGGCGGTGCTGGCTGCAGTGGTAACACAGCTGCTACTACCAGCAGAGATGGTGAATGAGTAAGAGAAAGGTGAGGTCATGGAGGAGGGAAAGCCATCCATTTATGAGGCGGCTGCAGGCTCAGAATGGAAAGTAAGAACTCTCTTTTTCAGTGGAAGGTTGACAAACACAAGTGGAGAAATTAGTGGGGAAATCTATTAGGTAGGCTTTCTAAGATGAAGGAAAGGGCGAGGCTTGCCTTTAATGCTAAGGGGAAAGATTATACATATTTCTTCTTTTGCTTCGAAAGAGAGTCTGTGTTTATAGGGAAACGACAATCTAGAAAAGAACCAAGTAGGTTAGAGGTTGAATACCACCTAGTGGCTGACTGCTAGTAGCAAGTAGCAATCACCTGGGATGGTTGTTGCTGTTCCTCATAATTTTCAATGGGATTTTCAGAGAACGGAAGAAGCAGGAGGAGGAAGATAAAGGAGAGGCATGAAGGAAGGACCTGTTTCCAGTTTGGTGATGAGGGTAGGGACACTGGTTTATATAAGATGGAGAAGGCCCTATCTTATCTTATTTTGATATATTTGTTTGGGGTTTCTTTTGGTGAGAAAATGGGCAGTGACTCTGATGGGTATGCATCTATCATTTCAGTGTTGTTTTGTCAAAGCCGAGGTTGGAAGGACGAAGTTGCAGAAGCCCCACACACACACACACACAGACGGAAAGAGAAAGATCGAGATGTTGAAGCCTAGTAAATAATCTCATTGTTAATTTAATTATTGACACAAAGGGACAATGAAAACTCCCGAATTAAATTGATGCGGGGAGAGTACAATGACTTTAATAAAGCAACTCCGACAAAATACGTATTATGTTGTGAAAAATACATATAGTTTGTCAGATCATACGTCCAATCCAAACTTTTTGATGGCGTGAAATGGGAAAAGCAAAAGCTTTTGGAGGCTCATGATCAGTTTCATTTCATTCACTGCTCCTTTCTTCTTTCTATGACTCATAATATTCTCTTTCTCTACAGCTATTGGCTTTTGTTTGGTTTTGTTAAGGGAAGCAAATCTCAGTCAGAAAAGCCCCCACACCATCACAACGTCTTGTTCGTGTCAATCCCTCTACCATTATCATTTGTCTTCAAATTATGGTAAAAGCAAGGACTCTCAGATTTGGAAATTTATGTCTTCCTTTAAGAAACCTCCATTTTTGGAAAAACCCTAACTAAGCACATTTGGTATATTGGGTTCACTCCCAAGCAATCCCCGCATCTCGTGTTCCCCTTTTTTCTCTTTTTCTTTTGATGAGAGAAGTCAAACGAATTCCACATCTCCATGCCATTTGTATTTTGTTTTAACTCAATTTTTATTCATTCTTCCTCTATTTGCCTTGTCCTCATTTCCTTCTTCTCGTTAGTTGTTTGCTAATTAGAAATAGTTTTCTTTTTTTGAAAAAATATTATATGACACTCCCATAATAATTAATGCAACGGTTTCTTTTTAACCTCAAAGTAATACTTAAAAAAAAAAAAAACACAGAGCAATTCTAAAAAAGACGGGAAAAAAACTCAGAATAAGAGGGAATATACTAACTACTTGAAGAACACGCTAATTGTTATCAAAGAGTATATTGCTGTGTAGTTTAAAGATCATGGAAGAAATTTTTAATTTAAATGTGGTGTTAGAAATGATAATTTTATTTTTCATGTTTGTATCTTATTGCATGCGAAAATGTATTTAGTATTCAGGATTTTATATATAAGCTTATATTATATTTGAATCTTTTAAGTGAGTGAATTAAATAAACTATAAGATTTATTTTAAAAAGTAAAATAAATTATTACAATTATTAATGAAAAAATTAAGAGTTCAAAATTTTATAAATAATAATAAATAAAAAATAAATTTAAAATTTAAAATTATCAACTTCCTTAACTTTTTCATTAATTATTATGATGATACACTTTATCCTTTAAAATATATCTTACACTTTACATATATACATGTAAATTTTTTTTGGGTAAAACTAGGTAAAGTGTATTTAACTTAACGAGATTGCATGATTTTCCTTTTGTTCGATGGAGTAAGATTGAATTGCTTTTTTATTTTTTATTTTTTGTCTCTGGACTTCCAATATTTGGTAGTTGCATTGGGTTTCGACTAATTTAGAGTAGAGTCGAGTCGAATTGAGTCGAGTCGAGTTGGATCCAATATAGGAGCAAAGTTCTTCCAATAATGATTTTTTCTATTTATAAAGTTCGAATTCGAAATTTTGCTTAAAGAGATCAAACTCCTAACTACTCAGACTAACTATCATTGGTAGCAAGCTTGAATTGCTAGATTAATGAAAATTGAGACGTATATATAGTAGGAGTTTGTAAGATTAATTATTCGGTCCAGTTTTACATAATCTTTGTATCTTTGTTAATTGAAAAATCTACGATAGAACTAGGGACCAAATTAACTAACTCGCATTCTTTATCTCTGCTAATTAACATCGTGATAAAAAGATCAGATTAAGAAGGTATAGATCGATTTGGTTTGTATAAATTCATGAAAAAGAAAAGGAAGAGACTTTAATGCACCAGTCTCCTCTAAAGGTTTAGATTTTCTAGGCTGTGTAGTATTGCGCAAGCTAAATAAAATCTAATATTTTTCAAATAATGATGTATCATGACACAAGTGGTGCATCCTAGTCTTTTTCAATGGAAAAAAAAAAGAATGAAATTTTAAGTATGGGTTGGTTTGATTTAGAAGTCTGCCAATCAATACATAAAACACTTTTGAAATTCTATTATTTTCTCTTACTTATAAAGTACTATTAATAAATAGAGTGGGATGATCATCATATACAATAAAATGTAATTATTAATATAAAATTATATAATTCTTAAATTTAATTTAAAGAATAAATTTAATATATAATTAAATTTAATAATAAATCAATACATCACTACATCAATAATATATTATAATTTTTTATCAAATAAAAATAATTAATTTAACTGAATTAGGAGATGTCTTAGCAACAATAAGGCTGAGAACTTGCTTTTGGTAAGTTGAAATTTATATATTTAATTTTTAAATTTATAATTATATTTTGATACGAATATCAAAATTTTATATTGATACTTATTTTGATAAATTTTATGAATTTTTTTATAAAAAGTTATAATTTTTATATAAAATAAAATATTAAAAAAATTATGCAATTTTAATCAACAAAATTGTAATTTTGATGCAGTTATTATACAAAAAGATCATAATTTTATGAAAAAAATCAAAGGATTTTACACAAAAAATAACAAATTTTATGCTATATCTTGTAAAAACAAACAGATCTTGTACATGTACCAAAACATTACCTTTAAAATTTGATAATAACAAAATCAATTTATCATCTTGATTAAAGAATAAAATTATAAGATAAAAGTCCATTTTGATTAAATTTCATGTGTTGAAATTATTGAATGATCAACTAATAAATTATTAATGTTATTAAAGTATACATATATCAACTATGTCTAATTAGTTAAAAGAATAAAGAGCAACATCATGCTCATTTATTTTGATATGTTTAATTTTTTATATAGATTTAACTTTGATTTTATGCTAGTATAAATCAATTTTACATTATTATTTATCTATGTGTTGTCATGTATATGAAAAATGTAAAAATATTTTTACTATTGGTAATAAAAATTATTAATTTTTAATGACATATCATCTTCTTATTTATAAATAATATAAAAAAAATTTACACTAACAATTCGTCAAATTTAAATTCACTATATATATAATGGAATTTGATTAAAATTTATTCTGCTTATTCGTTGAACAACTTGTTCAAATTCTATTATTAACAAACTTATTCAAATATATTTATATTATGTTTTAAAAACCTAAGTACAATTTGTTATTATACATTGGTTGATTAAAAAATGGGGCTATCAACTAATTTTTTTTTATAAATATTAATTGAGTAATTGACAAAATTAAAAATTTAGTATCTTTACTTACGTACGCTAAAATATGTATGACTGGTGCATCATTATCACTAACGCAATCCTGTTAAGAATTGAGGGTCTTTTTGGATTGAGTGTTTTTTTCTTACTTTACAAGTGTTAAGCTTTTAAAGAAACCCACCAATTTTTTCTTCTTTCTCTTTTACTAGCGTTTGCCCCGTTGGTTCGCAAGGATATTATTATTATTATTATTATTATTATTATTATTATTATTATTATTATTATTATTATTATTATTATTATTATTATTATTATTATTATCAATTAATTTAAATTTAATTAAATTCGTGCATCGTACGGATTAAAAGCTAGTTAATATATAAATTTTGTGTATGTAATAAATTAAAAAAATATTATCAAGGTGTTGAAATTGAATTTGTCATATTTCTTTTGTAGTCACATATTCAATGTTGATCGTAAAGCCTTGATGAAATTCAAATTGATATATATTTGATTTAAAATCTAGCGATTGCATATTAATATTAAGAAAAAATGATAAAATTTAAATAAATTATTTTTTATTAAAAATAATTTTATTAAAAATAAAATATACGATGAGTTAATTCAATTAATTCTTTTATATTAAAGTTTTAAGTTATTTAAATTATTTTAATAATAAAAATATTATATTATATTTATACAATTTAGTGATATTAGTATTTAAATTATGAAAATATGAATGTACATGAAAGAAGGAAAAAAAATGAAAAATATGTAATGAAACAAATAAAAAAAGAAATAATGTGAAAATTTTAAAGTAATAAATGTTAAAATTATAAAATATGGTTAAGTAATTGAATGAAGTTAATTTTTTAACTTATTTAAAATATTTTAATTTATATCATATTACCTAATGATATTAGTGTCTAAGTTATAAATAATAGCAGTAAAAAATTTAATAAAATAAAAATAATGCATGAGTTATAAAATTTAGATAAAATTTTAATTAATCTATATTTAATTTTCAATATATTATTTGAAAATTGATATAAATTTTTTGATAAAATTTATTTTCAATTTGAAAATATTTTAATTAAAAGTAAAATATATAATTAATTGTCTCTAATAATACTTTCTATGTTAAAGTTTTAAGTTATTTGACATTTTTTATAATAATAATAAATTATTGTCACAATAGTAACTTAATCATAATTGGCATGGGATCTGCTACCTAGTTTTTACTAGTCTAATTTAATTTATTCATTACAATTCTCATTAATTAATTAGGAAAGGTAGTAAGAAGGAAAACATCAACAAAAAAAAGGGATTTCAATCATTAGTTCTTCTGCCTAAAGACTATACATAAAATAGGGCCTTAAAACAATTAACTACAAATATCTTATGTCACTAAGGCTAAATCTAAAAGCATGTTAGTTATGTTAACTTTAAAAAGGTGGTGGTAGAAACTCAACTTGTGTATTTGCAAAATAAAATAATGAAGAAGTGAATCTAAAGTTCAGTAAATCAATACTCTATATAAATAAATATATTAATATAATAATCTTACCCATTAAATCATCTTTTTACAAAATATAACACAATAAAACATTCATAAATATCAAATCACAAATTAAGAACCAAAAAGGCTCATATGTAGTCATTATCACATTTATTTTCAAATGGCCTCATTGTATCATATAAGAGTAATTAATGGCAATAAGCATCCATATCATCACACAATGTGCATAACAATTTCAAATAAAAATATATAGTAACCTTGTAACTCTCAAGCCAACCTTATAACTTACTATCTTTTCCATCTTTATTCCTCTCAAGCGAATCTTATATCCTACCTTTTTTTATTTCCAAGAATTTTTTGTCTGGCATTCATATTGCCTTGACAAATTTCGCAATTCATTTTATTCAATACTTTCATGTAGCATGTCATGGCTTAAGTCATACTCATCATATCACATATAAGAACCATGCCTCAATGCATGGCCATACCATCAGTATTATCACATGATTATGAACTAGTGTTTTGCTTGTAATCAATTATATGGATCATATAAACACATTTCATTTCATAAATAATAATATAAGTTATTCCACACTCTATTTCATATGGCAAATTATACAACCCATTCAAGTAGGGATGTAAATAGGTTGGGTCAAGTTAGATTTTACTCTAAATAAGGTAAGCTTATTTTCTAAATTATTGGCTTAAGCCTGACCTATTAGCCTGTATAAAACTAAAATTTAGGCTTGACCTAACCTATTAAAAAAGCCTGGCTAGACCTATTAGCCTATTTAGAAGTCTTCTTATATAAATAGACTTTTAAATTTGCTCATAGATTAAAATTTTTTAATACCCAATGTTGTTCTATGGCCTAATTAGGCTCATATACATATATATATTTGTTATGTGCATCAAAATATTTATATTATTTGTATGTATAATATATATTATATTATTTATAAATATATTTATAATTAAATAGGTTAACTTGATAGATTTATAGATCGAGCCTAAAGAAAAAAAGTCTGGCTTATTTATCTAAATGGACCAATTTATTAGTTTAAACTTAGCTTATTCAGATAAATAGGTCATGTTAGATTAGGCCTTAAGTAGGCTAGGCCGTAAGCCCTTGATAAATCGTCTGGCCTACTTGTACTCCTACATTCAAGTCATTCATCATTCACACTTTTAAGTTTCAGGTATCTCATACTTTTTTATATGGTCACATAATTCAAGTTATTCTTTCAACATTGTATGTACACACACACACACACACACACACACACACACACACATACACATCAACTCATCTTAATTTTAAATCTTAAATGATATTTTATGAGTAACATAAGATTTAAAAATTTCTTATTTATAAAACTAGTCTCATATGAAATTAAATTCAACTAATTTTCTATGAACTAATTTTTTACATAAAATGTTTGAGATTTGAAAGTTATACCTTTTATAAGTTAAATCTAAAAATTCAAAATTTCAAAATCTTGAGTTTCTAACCTTTGTTCACCATCTTAGTAATATCTCAAAATATACATAAGATTTTGATTTAAAATTAGTTCCATTAAAAAGTAAACTCAATTACCTTTCTGATGATAGGTCATTTGCTCAAAACAAATTTAGAATGAAGAAATTATACCTTTTTTTAAGTTGGGCTTGAAATCCTAGGACCAAAAGGGGGCATTCATTACTAGAATTTACCTTATTTAGAATTCCTAAACAACAACCAATCATTCTAACCAAATAAGGGCTTATTTGCTGAGGATTTTATAGAAATTTTAACATAAAAATGCTATTCACTTGACCATTTTTTCAAACAATTTCATTTTTCATGCCACAAATCCATTTCAAATTACAAATACACATTAATCTCCTGCTATTAATGCCATTTCCATCCTTAAATTAAGCTTATATCATAAATCAACACATTAATCAAGTATTTACATTCATATTTCCATAAAAGCTTAAAATATAATATTCAAGCTTAGATTCTTGACATCTAACAAGCATAGGTATTTTTGAAATCTAATAAAAAAAGATGAGGTGTATACTTACCTCATTTGGAGAAAGATGTTAGTAGATTAGATTTGTGTTTTTTTATCCTAATCACACTAAAATTAAGAAATCATTTGGTTAAGGTTTCAAATTTCTATTGAAATCAAAATAACACTAAATCTTCATCAATTCAAAAGAAGATGAGAGATAATCAAGTAAGAATGGTGTCCTTGATTTGATTAGATGAATAATTTGAAGAAGATTAACCATTTTCCTCACTAAATCAAAAGTAGGAGAGGAAAAGGAGAAATGGAGAAATTTTTAGGGATTAGGAGATTTTGGAAAAAATGAAAGGAGAAGGTTGATTTTAAGCTATAACAATAAGGAATAGTTCTTACAAGCACTTTTCAAAATGTTTCTTAAATTTCCACTAGACTTACATATTTATCCTTATTTTAATTATCAATTTCCATATTAAAATTTTAATTTATTTAAAATATTTTATAATAAAGATATATATTATATTATATCTATAAATTCTATATTATTTAATGATATTAGTATTTGAATTGTAATTTGTAAATAAAAAAGTAGGCATGAAAAAATAAAAGGAAAAAATTGCAATAGAATAAATAAAAAGAAAAAGAAAGAATGTATGAATTGTAAAGTAATGTAAGAGTTAAGAATAAAATATGCGATTAAAGTTTTAAATTTTTTAAAATATTTTTGTATAAAAATAAAATATGTCATTGTTATATTTTATTTAGTAGTGTCTAAGTTGTAAACAATATGTGTGGACATAAAAATATATATAATAAAGTAAATAAAAATACATAAAAATATTGTTGAATTTATTTACATAGTTTTAATTTTAATTTTTAATATTTTAATTTAAAATAAGATATGTAATTAATTAGTTCAAATAATATAGAATCTATGTTAAACTTTTAACTTATTTGAATTTTTTATAATAACAATGAATATGTGGTATGAATTGTAGCTAAAAGGATTGAACACAAAAAAATTATGTGATATATTAATCCCCTTGATTCAATCATTAATTTTTATATTAAAATTATAATTTATTTTAAAAAAATTTATAATAAAAATAAAATATTTAATGTTATATCATATATCACTTAATGATATTAGTATATGAATTAAAATTCATAAACAATAAAGATTAATAAAGTACGTAAAAATAAAAATAAATACGTAAATGGTAAAGTAATTCCTTGCTATACAACTAAAAAAAGGTTTTTTCTTCTCATTATTTCAATAATTTAATAAATGTGGACATTAAAAAAATATAATATAATAATACATAAAAATAATGTATAAATTGTAAAGTAACTCCCTGTTGATTATTATTATTATACATTATTTAACTACACTATATAAATAAAACAAGATTCTTCTCCCTATTATTTTAATAATTTTTTCTATTATTGTGTCAATTGCTTATACCACAACACTTTTCATTTTTCCATCTAAATGGTTGCTTACTTGTTTTAATTTCTCTCTTCCAATTTTGACTGCTTACTTTGCCAGAATGGATCAATTCCTCTATACATTACATTTGGGCTTGAAATCTAACTCTTAAATTCCTTTATGAAGAAAGCTTCATGTCACTCCTATGAAACTATTTATTCATATATTTATATTAAATTACATAAAATTATTTATATTTTGATCGGTTACAAGGATTAGTTGTATCAGCATGACTTGAACCCAATACAAATTTTATGTCAAAAGGGTTAATCTATTTACAATTTAAACTCAATTATGCCTAATTTGAATTCGTATAATTTATGTTGTATTAAAATTTGTCACTCTTAATTCTATGACAAAAATAACAAGTCATATTCAAATTAATTACTTCAAAATTTAATTGTATAAACCAAATTAATGTATTAATAAAAAGGTTATAATATTTCATTATAAGTATTTCAAAGTTAGCTTGAGAATTAATTTAAATTATACAAATAAGTTGAATTAAATATAGATTGATGTAAAGAATTATAATCGTTGAAACAGATTCATATTTGTGAATAAATCCATGACTTTGTAAAAAATATGGATCAGGTGTTACACCTTCTTCGTAATATAGTGATTTAGAATTTATTACCTAGGACGAATAATTGAAATAACAGTTAAGTTTCATTAAATTAAAATTTTTGTGCATGAATTATGGAATAAAATAAAATAAATATTTTAATAAATATGAGAAAATGAATTCTACGAGAAATAAATGAGGAGAGTTTGATATAATCATAAAGTATAAGATTTTAAATTATTACAAATGAGTATGTGAATATAAAAAAAATTTAAGAACAATGTCCCTATGTCACTATTCTTTTTTTTTATGATCCCCAGCTCTTATCCCTTTTATTTTCCAAATTTCTTAAACTTTCACCTAAATTCCCTTATCTTCTTTTTCTTTTCTCACCAAATTAAACAATGCAAAGTGTATCGTCCTTTGTTTTTTTCATCTAATTTAGATTAAGACATCATTCTTATTAGATTAACTTTTCATCTTCTTTAAGAATTGATGAGGATTGGTACTAATTTGGTTTCAAAGAAAAATTGAACCTAAACACAAAGAACCTTTAATTTAGGTGTGATTAAGGTTAAGAGATCTCAAGTGTCTAGCATCCTAACAATTTCTTCCATACTAAATGAGTGGATACTTCATCCTTTCTTACTGAATTTTATGAAATCCAAGTTAAATTGCATATTTAGGTTTTATGGCTTTATGAACATAAATGCTTGACTTTGGTGTTGATTAATTAAATTAAATTGATTTAATAATGCAAATGGCATTAATGGCAAGTGGTTGATGCATATTTATAAGCTTATGATGATTGATTAGCTTATTGTTACATTAAATGCAAGTTTTGGAATGATTAAACAATGAAAATTTTGAAGATTCTACAAATTTTTAGGTTATAGTTAACTATGCTCTAAAAATTATATTCTAAAAAAGCAATCAACTATTTGACATCAAATGGCTTTTTATAAGTTAATAATCAACTATATAATTAATTATAGATTTTACAATGTTTTGGTAATCAACTTTATAACTGATTGTTTAGCCCAAAAAATATTCCTGAGCCTTGATAGTTAACTACATAATTAACTATAAATCCCAGAATTGCTCTTGGGGCTCCTATTATTGATTATACCTATTATAGCCTATTTTATTATGATTTTTAAAGGGTCCAACATGGGAAGAATGGTACTCAAAATTTAAGATAAAATGGTGAATAATATATATATATATATATATATATATATATATATATATATATATATATATATATATATATATATATATATATATATGAAATAGTAAACTTGAATAGAGGAATTGAGTTAATATATTATATGATATATATTGTGAACTAGTTTATATTGTTAGTTATAAAATGAAATGTGATATATGGCCATGCATGGAGGCATGCTATTGTTTGATCAATGGGATAAGAATGGTTTATGGCATGTTATGAGAAATGAAAACTTCAAGTAGATTATGAATTAAAATACAAAAGGAGTGATATGAATGTTGGATGATTAATTCCTGATTTTAAGTTTGTAAAATACAAGTCAAACCCTAGATGGATAATGATAGAAAGTTTGTGAGGGATATAAGATTAATTTAGGAGTCACAAAAGGGATGTATATATTTAATTATTGTCCATTATATTGTATTGTGATATAAACATGAATTTAAATTATTTTTATAAACTTTTTTATAAGATATTTGTGAATAAATGATTGTGTTGAGCTTTTAAAGTAAGAAATGCGAAAGGAGTGATGTGAATGTTGGATGATTAATTCTTGATCTTAAGTTTGTAAAATACAAGGCAAGCCTTGGATAGATAATGACAAAAAGTTTGTGAAGAGTATAAGAGTAATTTGTGAGTCATAAAGGGGATGTATGTATTTTATTATTGTCCATTGTATTGTATTGTGATATAGACATGAATTTAAATTGTCCTTATGAACTTTTTAGTGAGATATTTGTGAATAAATGATTATGTTGAGCTTTTGAGGCTACTTAAAAGGATTTAATAATGGGATTGACATTGTTTTAAGTTTTATAGGAAAATAATTTGGTAGATAACTTATTATATTATTTTGCTTGTTTAAATGGAGTATTTAGTTAATCTTAGCCCCATTTAAAGTTGTTTTGATGATAACAAAATGTTTTGACCTTTTTTATAATGAATGAATGCTATTGAATGCAAAAAGATAAAGATTGAAAACCATTGAGAACCTAGTTAGATTTGTAGGATAATTTTTTATGACAAAATGTACAAAAGGAACATTGTGTAGGTTCAAGTTTTAAGAAAACATATTTATCAAAAACTTGCATCAAAATTAATCTTTTATTAAAGTTGGAAATACCTTTTACAAAGATATCTATGTTTTCTAAAAATACTTTTTCAAAATGTTAAAATCAAGGTAACCAATTGATTGACAAATTAATTCCGGGTACCTATAAAGCAATCTATCTGCCTTAATCGATTCACTAATCAATTTCAAGCATCCAGACAATAAATTAATCTGTCTTAATCAATTAATTAATCGATTCTAAGCTATCAGAAAGTAAAATGAGCTATCTGAATTGATTGACTAATCAATTCTACATTTTTCATATCCCTTATTTCATTTTAAACATACTCTTCATTAGAATCAATTGATTAATCAATTCCACACATCCAAAGTTAAATTAAGGTCCAGATAAATTAATTAACTAATCAATTCATTATATAAAAATTTTAAATTTACAATTAGGTGAATCGATTAAGCAATTAATTGACCATAATATTTTCAAATTTGAAAACATTATAGTGAATCAATTAAGCAATGAATTTACCATAATGTTTTCAAATTATTGAAAGCCGAATCAATTGATTGATTAAGCTCTAACTACTTCATAACGACTATATTTTGTGGGTAATGGATTTTTAAACCTTTAATTTCTATATAAAAGCTTAAGCTTATTTTAAAAACATAAGAGATAAAGCCTTCACTATTATATTAACACAAGGTATTCTTGTCTTTCTTATTTTTATCTTACAAATCTCTTGAATTTATAAAATTAAATTTCTTTTATTAGTTCTTCACTATGTATTCTAGTTTTTAAAGTTTATGAGCCTCTCTTATGATTTCAAACCATTCATTTGTTGTATATTAGAGTGAGATATTCTTAAAAATATCAAGAGTGTGGCATCTTTTAATAGATTAATAGATTAAGTTTTTAAGAAAGAAACCTTAAAAGGATTATAGAAGAAAATAGAGAATTGTATTGAGATTTCTTCAAGTGCCTTTAAACACGAAGAGATAGTGGATTTATTTTCAAAATCCAAGTTAGGCAAACTTGATAGTGGATGTAATGCTTGGAAGTGTTAGATCTTTAAAGTCGAACCATTATAAATCGCTAAGTATTATTCTCTTTGTACTTATCTCTTATTGATTTGCTTTATGCTCTATTTTTTATTCAAATTATGATTATTCTTATAAATATCATTGTTTTCTTATTCTTAACTTTAAATAAACTACAAGTGATTTATTACTATTGTTTACTTTATTTTTTATTTGTAAAAATTTTATACTCAATTCATCCCTTTTTAGGTAAAATCTTGAATAACATTTTTAGTGATATGTCTCAAAGGATAACCAAAAACTCTCTTAAAAATATTTGTAATCACTTTATGTTTCTATCTTAATTTGAACCTAAAAATATTGATGAGATAATAATTGATGAACATTGGGTTATAGCCATGCAAGAAAAGTTAAATTAATTTGGAAAAAATGAAGTTTGGGAACTTGTACGAAAACTAAATGATTTTCTAATTATTAGTGTAAAATGAATTTTTAGAGATAAATTTGATAAAAATGGCACTATAATTAGGAATAAGGTTGAATTGATTACAAAATGTTATAACTAAGAGAAAGGCACTGATTACATTAGAATGTTATTGGCATATGCTTGCATGAAAGGATTCACACTTTATTAAATGAATATTAAAAGTGTGTTTCTAAATGCTATAATTATGAAAGAAGTATGTGTTAAATAACCTCTCAGTTTTGAAAGTCACTTCTTCCTTAATCATGTATTCAAACTAAAAAAAGTATTATATGGTCTTAAATAAGCTCATAAAGCTTGGTATGAAAGTCTAAGCCAAATTTTAATAGAAAAATGATTTTTTAAGAGGAAAAGTTGATACTACCTTATTTATAAAATACAAACTGATGACATCTTTCTTGTGCAAATATATATTTACGATATTATATTTAGAGTAACTAATGATTCCATGTGTAAAGAGTTTGCTAAGATGATGCAAGGTAAATTTGAGATGTCTATGAGAGAGCTAAATTTTTTCTTGCTTTGGAAATCAATTAATCAAATGATGAAATATTTGTAAGTTAAACCAAGTATACAAAAGAGTTTATCAAAAAATACAAGATGAATGAAACAAAATCTTCTCCTACTCTTATTAGTATTTTAACCATGCTAGACTTGGATCAAAAAGGTAAAAAAAATATATGTTACTATGTATAGAAGTATGATAGGATCATTACTTTATCTCACTACCAGTAGACTAGATATCATATTTAGTGTGTATATATGCACAAGATTCCAAACAAACCTAAAAGAATCCTATTTGACAACTATAAAAAGAATTTTTAGATATCTTGCGGGCACACCTCACTTCAAGTTATAATATCCTAAGGAGAAATTAAATTTCTTGATAGGTTATTCCAATGTCAACTTTATTGGTAACAGATCAAATAGGAAGAGTACTAGTGGAGCTTGTCAATTTCTTGGACACTTTCTAGTCTTATGACATAGTAAAAGGTAAAATAGTGTTGCATTTTCCATTGTTGAAGTAGAATATATAGTTAATGGTAGTTGTTATGCTTAACTCTTATAGATAAAGCAATAATTACTAGATTTTAGCTTGAATTTTGAAAATACCCATTAAATATGATAACACTAGTGCTATTAATCTTACTAAGAATCTTATCATGCATTCAAGATCAAAATATATTGAAATTAGGAATTACTTTATTCGTGATCATGTTACAAGAAGGGACATTACACTTGAATTTGTTTAAATTATTTTTTAACTTGTAGATATCTTTACTAAGTCACTCAGTGAAGATTGTTTCAATTTTATTATAAGAGAATTAGACATGTTGAATATTCTTGAAAAATAATGTTTGTAAATCTCCCTTACTTCCCTTATTTTTTTTTTATCAAAAATCAAGTTACTAACTTTAACATTAGAGATATCCTAAAGGTTTGTTTTGTAGATTCTGTTCATCAAGAATTTAGTAATCAAAGTACAAAGCATGGTTTCAAACAATCATAAGCTTAAAAATCATGGTTAGGGATCAGTTTGACTTGAAAATGATAAATGAAAAGCTTTCAACAAGGAGTAAATCAAATGGTTAATCAATTTAGAGGTTTCATATAAAACTAAATTAAGTGACCAATCAATTCAATAAAAAACAAGTGATTAAAATTGAGTTCCTATGATTTAGAGAAAGTTGATTGCCTTTGGAAATCTAGAATCGATTCAATAATTAATTCATTGCATATAGAAGAAAATTTGAGGATTCAAATTATAGGCCATGAATTAAAGGGTTAACTAATTCACATATGAATATATTCATATATGAATTAACTGATTAATTGATTCCAGGAGGGCTCTATATAAACTCTATCGCACGGTAATTGTGTCATTTTGTCTACCTTATTTCATAAGTGACTATTTGTATGCCTTATGACTTTTCTTAAACCACCTCAAATCTTCATCTTTTCACCTAAAATTGGTTAAGATAAACTGATTAAATCATTCATTTACCACTTTTAACACCATCTAACTAATTAATACCTTTTGCATTACCAAAAACCCAAATTTACCAAAATCACTTGTAAAACCCCATTTTTCTTTATTCCTTTAGTAATTCAAAACTACTATCTAAAATCCTCTATTTACCATCCAAAACTCCTTTTTAGCCTAAAAAATATTGTGATCATCATTTATATAGGTAAGAGGAGATAGCACCGAAAAAGCTATGCACCGAATCTAGCAAAGGAAAAGGGAAGGCCGCTGGATTATCATCATGATCTCTTGCCTTTGTTGATACCATTCTTGAGAAAGACTATTACTCTAAGGTAATTGCATTTGAAAATATTTTAAGGTGTATGATAAAGGAAATAGAACCTAGGAATTGTGGGGACATCAAGTTTTTTATATGTATCTAAGTCTTATTTATCAATTTTATGCCAATTTAAAAAAGAGTGGTCAGGAAAGTCTTCTTGAATTAATCACTGTGGTGAAGCGTGAAAGATTCTCTATGGGTATTCCTGAATTAGTTGTAACATTTGATATAGATTCCAATCAACCATTCATTAGTGTTGGATATATTGCAGATTATTTAAAACCCATAGCTATCAGGTTCTTTTAGCCTTACTCTCGCCTAAAAATTATCAAAAATAAACTTCTCATCACTAAATTATCCATAAATGATTGGATTCTACATTATACAATTGCTAAAATTATCCTTCTAAAATGCTATAACTTCACTCAAATTAATAATCATGAATTATTCATGATATGGGCAATCTAATAAAATGTCCTTATAAACTTTCCTTACTATATCCTTCTTCATATGTATTCATATATCAACGGAGACTTCCTCCTATATGGCATAATACTTATTGAATTGTCTAAAAAATTTAGAATCAGAGTTAACAAGAAAGCTTAGGCTAAAAAGTTTAAGGAAATCAAGAGACTAAAAATCAAACACCTTAAGCAGATATGTCTTTAAAAGATAGAAAGAGTAAGGCAATTCATTAATAGAGATGATGTTATTGAGGAATTTGATATAAGAGCCTTGCGAGATCACCTTATTGCTTTGCATTAGGAAACTAGGAAGGAAATGAAATCCTATATTAGAAATTAATTCAAAAAGCTTCAAAAGAAACTTAATATTATTGATGATGAAGACGACAGCTCTGAAGAATCATAGTCTCTTCAAGCTAAGCAACTGCGTAAAGGAAAGTAGGAAGTAATTTCATTTGAAAAGGAAGTTAAGGAAGAAGAAGAAGAAGACTCTAAGGCAATTACTTTAGGAAATGAAGAAGCTAAGCACAGTTCAAATAATATGGTAGATGATAAAAAATATCTGTCCCCTTAGCCCTATTTATCCTTATAGGACCTATTTTTTATTATATTATGTTTCAAATTCCAAGATATTTCATTTAACTTGCAGATATTTTGTTTGATGGATGCTTTTTAAATTATTGATCATTATATTACCTATGTTACGTTTTCCTTTTCGATTGATGCAAAAAAAGGAATAAAATTTAAGAAGGAAAACTTGAAATTAAATGATCTTGTATGCATATTTTAAGGGGGAGTATCTAAATGAGGGAAGCCACAATTTAAAATTAGATTTAATTTTAAAATGGTTTGTTATCATCAAAAATAGGAAAATTATTGACTTTAGCCCTATTTAAAATAT
Organism: Sindora glabra; assembly: GCA_020226215.1. Lineage (NCBI taxonomy): Eukaryota > Viridiplantae > Streptophyta > Magnoliopsida > Fabales > Fabaceae > Sindora > Sindora glabra. The sequence continues at coordinate 74,659,301 of CM035235.1, forward strand.
TTTGTAAGACACTTTTTTTAGGATAAGATGTATAAGAGGAACATTATTTAGGTTTAAGTTTTATTATCAAAAACTTATGTCAAAATTAATCTTTTAATAAAGTTGGAAACACTTTTTAGAGAGAAATATATGTTCTTTAAAAACATATTTTCCAAATGTTAAAAATAAGGTAATCAATTGATTGACTAATTGATTCTAGGCACTTAGAGAGCAATCTGATATGCCCTAATTGATTCTAGACTGGTTTGCCTCAATCGATTGACCAATCGATTCCAAGCATTCAGAGAATAAACTAGTTTGCCTCAATTGATTCAATAATTGATTGCAAGTTTCTAGAGAGTAAAATTGTCACGACTAAAAACTAAGGGCCGTGACCGGCACATGACCTTAGGGTAAAATATAACCATATAGGCCATGCTAGCCTAACACATTGGAATATAACTTGTAACCTGTTTCAAACTCAAGTGGGCATATACTCAACACTAACTTTTCACATACATAAAGTCCCACACAGACTTTCTTATTTTTCAACATTCACCTGATAAATCATATATATATTAACATAAAATCCATATCGTTTGGTAAACAAATAATCCTTGCAAATATAACAAATGCATACATATAAGTCTACAGAAGCATGCCTTTCCTGTGGGTTTAATGGAGCACGTCTAGGAGTATTCAATATTTACAACTTTAAAAAAAACACATAAAAGTTCTACATCAAGCCCACACGAACAAAGTGTGGCTCACTACAAAAGAATGCTCCTCTCTCTCTAAGGAGCTGCAAATGATGGACCCGAAGCTAAATCTTTATCTGAAAAACATTATAACACAAAGAGTGAGTCGTGGACTCAGTGAATAGATAATATGAATTTCTAACAAAAATGGAACAAGTCATGGCATGAGCTTTTCCTTAAAAAAAATTTAATAACTTTTCAATACCAAAAAGATATCATACAAGTTATGCAATCATATTTGACAAAATAATAATTAAAATATTCCTTAGAAGTAAAATACTAAGACATAAGTGTCAAGCTAAAAAGTAGATAATAGATTTTAGAATCATAAGAAATCATCATAGATATAGAATTATGATAAAAATTTAAATAAAACCCATTCATGATAAATAGGTGATCATAAATAAAGTTAATGAGTTTAAAAATACATAAATCATCAAAATCACACTTTAGGATGGGAGATTTCCAATTATGATTAACAAATATGAGTATTCTACTCATGAATTAATACTTTCATAAGAGCTCTCAGCTCTAAGGCAACCTATCAGGCTACCATAAACAAATTCACATGTGTTGGCTGACACATGGGGTTAGCAACTCTCCTGCTAACTGGGGTTCGAATCAAGGTACACCAAGGCTAGCATCATCACTACTATTAGCTACAGTTTCTAACTAGTCTTCTCCCAAAACAAATTTATAAAATAACAAAACACTAAGCATATATATAAATAACAATTATATGAGAAATTATTGAAAATAAATAGTTTCACACATTAATAGTTTAAAACAATTTCAAACCATACTCCTTTCAACTATATGTAATTCACCAAGGCTTTCAGTCATGGTATTCAATATCTCCAACATCATATCATTCCAAACTCATCAAAAATCAAATTTTACAAGTATATGTGAAACTTCAACATAATATCACTTTATTCATAATAATCTTTCAAAGAATATTATACAATAAGATTTCAATAGTATATCATTTCAAAATAAGCCACATAAATCAATTTCCTCATCATAAGGTCATTTTAGCATCATTCTTATTTACTACAACTCAAGAAAATTTCTAAGGTGCTTATCCTAAGAATACCTAAAACTCTATATATATGGAATTAAAATACATAGAAAATAATAATAATTAATAAATTAATAAAATTAATATTCAAAGTATAAAGAAGTTGAAAATTATATAAAAATGTAGAAATACACATTATCTACTCATAAAATGGCCAAAATGCTCAAGTTGGTCTTCCTATTTCTTGAACCACCAATTCCACTGGGAAGTGTTCCTTAACCTTGAGCAAGCAATCAAACATAAATTAATATTTAATTACATTATCAAACTTCCTATTTTAAAAACCCATAAATTTCACACTATATACATAACCTTAAAAAAATCTAATATTTACTATCTACTAACTAATTTAAGTTATTTTAACTCCTAATTAAGAGAATAAAACTTAGGAATTACCTTATTAAGCAAAAGAGAAGAAATTTCGAAGCTTGCTGTCCAAAACCCCAAATTCAAAACCAATAGGAGAAAATCACGAAATGACCATTATGGCAACAAGAAACATGGAGAAATTAGAAGAAAATGTGAAGAAAAGGGAGCTAATTTGTGTATCTAGAAGTGGGAGAGGAGGAAAAAGAAGAAGTAAGCTGAGAAGAGAGGGAATGCATGTGCTCTGTTCTATTTTCAGTCTGCTGCTGCTGAGTTTTGTTTTTAGCGTTCTGTTTCTATATCGGGTAAAAAGAGGTTTCTGGGTCACGGGTTGCTAGGTTATTGGGTAGGTCTGCTAGGCATGTGTGTTTGCTGGACCACTAGGTCTGGGTTTCAGTATACTGGGTCATGGGTTCAATAACTTATTTACATTTCTGTCGTTTAAGTAAATTTCCTCATTTTACCTTTGACGTTTTACTTTCAATTTACTTAAGACATAAATGTAAATAAGAAAATACCCCCTATTTGGATTAAAAAATATAAAAAAATTAAAACTCTAAAGAATAAAAATTTACATTTTAGGTTTTAGTTCAAAATGTCAAATTTTGAAAATTTTCAAAAATAGTATCTTCTCAAAATGGTCCTTTTAGGTCTCCAAAAATTTATTAAAAATCACTCTTTGATGCAAAAATATAAGAGGAATAATTATCAGAATTTTTTATTTTCAAATAATACATATTTCATATAACCCTCCAAGGAAGGCATTCAGACTTAGAAAAATTTTCAGAATTCTAACAGACTTAGCTTTATTTGTAAAATTAAGCTAAACAAGAGTATAAATCAATTTAAATCCTTTCAACAAGTTAAAAAAGAAATAGTTTAAGGCCATTTAAGGTAATTCCAAGTTCATATCAAAACTATCTAGCCGTATTCTTACACTATAACGATTCTATATTACTTATTAACGGCAGGGCCGTTACAAAAATAAGCCATCTGAATCGATTGAATAATTAATTCCACATATTTCATTTTAAACATCCAAAGTCGTATTGAGGTTTAGGTGAATCATTGAGCAATTAATTTAGTATGTAAAAATTTCAAATTTGTAGTTAGGTGAATTGATTAACTAATCGATTTACCATAATGTTTTCAAATTGTTGAGAGCTAAATTAATCAACTAACTAGTCAATTGATTAAGCTCCAACTACTTTGTGAGGGCTATATTTTGTGAATAATAGATTTTTAAACCCTCCAACTTCTATATAAAGGCTTGAGCTCATTTTCAAAACATAAGAGATAAAGCATTCATTGTTACATTGACATAAGATATTCTCCTCTTTCTTATTTTCATTTTACAAATCCTTTAAACCTATAAGGTTAAATACTTTTTATTAGTTTTTCATTGTGTATTCTAACTTTTAGAGTTTGTAAGTCTCTCTTCTAATTTCAAACCATTCATTTATTATATGTTAGGGTGAGGTAGCCCTAAGAATATTAAGAGTGTGAGATCTCTTGATAGATTAAGTCTTTGAGAGAGGAATCTCAAAGGGATTGCAAAAAAAAATAGAGTTATATTAAGACTTCTTCAAGTACCCCTAAACTTGAAGAGATAGCAGATTTATTTTCAAAATCCAAGTCAAATAGACTTGGTAGTGGATGAAATCCTTGGAAGTGTTGGATCTTTAAAGCCGAACCACTATAAATTATTAAATTTGATTTTTTCTGTTTCTATCTTTTATTTATCTAGTCTATACTCTATTTTTTTTATTCAAACTATGATTTTGATATATTTGCTTCATATTAAGTTAATTATTCTTGCAAATATCATTGTCTTTTTATTCTTAACTTTAAACAAACTACTAGTGATTTATTATCATTATTTACTTTGCTTTTGATTTGTAAAAATTTTATATTGAATTCATCCCCTCTTAGGTAAAATCCCAAATAATATATTTCCTCACTAAGCCTTAAATTCACTTCTATGTGATTTATTTTGTAGATACTTGAGTCAAGTGTCCATTACCACTTCCACAAAGCTAAACTAGCTAGGAGTTCATTATTTTAATTGTTGGGTAGCTTTGGAAATTTATATATAGATTATCTTATAGGGTCTTATTCTATGTATAGGTTTAGGTAAAGGATTTGAATATTAAAGCTCCTTTTAGATTAATTAAAATAACTTTATCCTCAATTTTAGAGAGTTATAAATAACTCTAACTTTCTTACATTTCATAAATCTTGTTAATGATTAAATACTTCTTCTTGGCAAATGTTGTCTTTCTTTTTACTTATTCTTTAGTAAATTATTTAGAATTATGATAAGTAAATCATATTAGGGTGGTGGAACTGGATAGTGGGTTATACACTGATCACAATTAAGTTAGGGTTATGATTTCACTTTCAAACTAAACTAATATATTGTATAAATCTTCACTCAATCAATCCAATACTCACTCTCAAACCTAATAATTTATCTTTTAAATTAACTCAACCTAAATAAATTATTTTTAAATTAATAATTTTATTTTTAAATAAATAATTTTAAAATTAACTAATTTTTATTATTTTTTATTTAAATTATTTGTATAGATTAAAAATATATTAAATATGTAATTTTTAAATTTATAATTGTTGTTTTAAATTTAAAATTATTTTAAAAAAAAACAAGTCCGTGAACTTATTTTATAAGTTTGGGACTCGTAAACTTTAAGACTCTAACTCATATAAAGGAAGTGTGTAATTTTTAAGGACCAGACTTGGTTCGATTCATTTATAATTGATCTACACAAAATGCTCCATTTAATAGCTATATAGAAAATAGTATCTATAATTTTTTATATTATGATGATGTTTAAATTTTTTAATAGATTAAAATAGAAATAATGATAGTCAATTATTATTTTTAATAAAAATATTAAATTATTAAGTCAAATTAATAAATAATTAATTCAAACATAATTTATGATTTTTTTTGTGAAAATCACTCTATGGAGAAGAGTAATATATGAGAAATTAATTAATGACATGAAGATATAAATGCGAACTATTATTGTAATAAATTATTACTTTTTTGTAATAGTAGAAGTGATAATATTATTATATATTTACATATAAAAATTAAGAATTGAATTTTAAATATAGAGAAAAATGCAAAACTTTTGTAAAATATTGAGTGTTATTTGAATCTATTTAGACAAAAGAAGTCATAAATGGAAAATATGCATTTGATAAGGTATGTATGACTATTTGGTTAAATGGAAATAATAAATTAATACTTAAACATTAATAAGTATGATAGAGAAAAAGTCAATATTTTTAAATTATGTCATTTAAGTGCATGTTAACTTAAATTTGATTAATGAGATAGATGAAATTACATGTTTTTAATTAATAATATTTAAATGATAATATTAAAATATTAAAGAACTTAAATGCAAGTCATGTTGTTTTCTTAATTCGAATTTCTATTTCATTGACAAATAAACTTCACTCTAATTCAATATTCGATATGTTTTTCACTAAATAAATCCTTGCTACTTATTGATTAACTCGTTCCACCCAAAAATAAATATCGAGTTTGTCTAACTTCTATCTTATCTTGTTTACTCAATTGGGTTTTTTAAGTAAAATGTGAAGTATTGTAATTATAATTTTCAATAAAAAATTATTGAAATGAATAGTTATAAATTTAAAATTTTTAATTAATTATAATTTAGGGTAAAATTACCTTCTCGGATTTGGAGGTATGCATAAAAAATTTCCTAAATTCAAACTAAAAATGATTTAATATCTAAATTATGATTAATATCCTAATAGTGAATTGCAATCCAATTTCATAAGAGTAGTATTCTAATTCTCTCTCTCTCTTTTTTAATCAATGTTCTTTCTATTCTCTCTCTTCGAAATATCACTATTTTATCCTAAAAAATCTCTTATTTCATTTTCCACTAGTTCACAATCTTTTTTATTTTAATTATAGGATTTCTATTTTTTAGTTTGTTTCTTTTTTTATTTTACCATAAAATAAGATGGACATTTTAAAATTTTAAAATAAAATAAAAATAGCAAACTAAAAAAAAATATCAGAATTCTACAATTAAAAAAGAAAAAAATTGTAAATTAATGAAAGAAAAAATAAGAAATTTTTTAGATATCCTAAAGAGAAAAAATAAAAAGAATGTTGATAAAAGTAAATTAGGAGAGGATTAGAATGATACTTTTATAAATTTAAATTATAACTTTAACTCAATGTTAGGAAGGTAATTACATATTAGTTATAATTTATACATTAATTTGAAATTAAGAAAATTTTTGCACCCTGCTATTTATTCAATTCAGATCCCTCGAATTTTTTTATAAAAAATTATGATGCCCCATTATCCGAAGTGTATTTTAGCCTTCGAATGTGTAAGTAGGTGCAGCTGTAGCATTGTTCTTTTCTTTTGACATGACAAGAACCATGATTAGTGCAAAGCGTACTTGGAGGGAAAAACAAGATTAACATTGGGAAGAGAGCGATGCCAGTGGCAAGACCTGAGACCTCGGATGCCAGAATAATCGCTCACATAGACATGGATTGCTTCTATGTTCAAGGTCTCCTTTACTCTCGCATCTTCATATCTTTACCGTTTATATGCACATTTCTCAAATTTTATCTCATTTAGGGTTCTTTGCTATGTTTACCATTTTGCCTTCGAGTCGCACACTAAATTGTCCAGTCATTGATGTTTTTCCCTTTATTCAAGCATCAGTTGGTATTTATCTGGAAGAAATTGGGATTGCATTTGTTTCTTTATATTCTAAAATTGATACACGCGACGCAATGTCCTCGAGTAGATGTTGCTCAAATATCCCTACGCACTTACAAAGTTCCTTAGCCCAAATCACTGAATTCAGTCCTTCAAGGTTCTCCTGCATCGTTTGCTTGTTTGTCAATCATATTCTTGTGATGAAAGTTGGTATATATATCAACAGAAGACGGATTGGGCTATAAACCCGTACTTTCATCGTCAATTGTGCGCGCGCGCGCTGAACTACTTTATTTTAGCTTTGGTTGTGTGAGATTGCAAAGATATCAACTCCAACTAGGTGTTGTTTCCTCACTTTTATCGATTTAAGCAAGAAGGCAATTTTGATAAATCTAACTAAGAAATGTTATTTTTCTGTTATCCTCTGATGGTTAACTTTGACAGCGATTAATTTATTTATAGGACTCCACAAATTCATATGAAGGGACTTGGTTCTCAGTTTTATTAATATATTGCAAGAGTTAAATAATTTTGACTGGTAGAGCGGAATGGATTTATAAATTAACAAGACTTTCTTGAATCTCAGTCATTAGAGAATATTTATAGTACTTGTATATTGTCCCTCAAGCTTACTTTACTATTGCAGAACTTTCCCGATTTCTTTCTTATATTTTTTTTTTTTTTTTCAGTATCTCTGTTTTAGTATATATCAGCTAATAAGAATATGTTCTCTGTGCAGTGGAACAGCGAAAGCAGCCTGACCTAAGGGGGTTACCTACTGCCGTCATTCAGTACAATTCATACAAGGGCGGGGCCCTGATTGCTGTTAGCTATGAGGCCCGTAAATATGGTGTGAAGCGGTAAAAAACCTATAAAGAACTCTTCTTTGAACAGGGTGCTTTTATATTAACTATGAGTTTTTAGACAAACCAATTTCACCGATGCTTTTCAGTTCAATGCGTGGTGATGAAGCAAAGGAGGCATGCCCACATATCAAACTGGTCCAAGTCCCAGTGGCACGCGGCAAAGCTGACCTCAACATATACCGGAGTGCTGGTTCAGAGGTACATGGAGAATGCGGTTAATTGCTTTTCTTTTGGATTAAATTACTATAATCACTTTTAGTTGTGGTGTTAATTTGTGGTGAATTTTGAAATTCTCAGGTTGTTTCAGTTCTTGCAAGGAAGGGTCGCTGTGAGAGGGCTTCAATTGATGAAGTGTATCTTGACCTCTCTGATGCTGCCGAAGCACTGTTATTAGAAACTCCTCCAGAAAGCTTGGAAGATATTCCGGAGGAAGTTCTCAAATCACATGTCTTGGGGATCAACAATGAGGTTTGAGGCTCTGTCTACTTGTATCTTTTATGCAACTTTCTTAATCCCACCATAACAAATATAATTGTTTCCTCATATGCTTTGTTGGTAAGGCTGGCAATGAGTTGAGTTAGATCGCGAGGTGCATGAAACTCAGTTGGACTTCTAGCTCGATGAGCCTAGCTTAGTTATGAACCAAATGAGTGATACATGAATTGAATAATTTGGCCTGTATATTAAATGAGCAGATTTTGAACTTAGGAATATTTGAGTCGATTGAATTATGAGCTAACTTGAATAATATATATAATTTAAGATTAATTAATATGTTTCTATATATTTATCAATTATGAATCTTTTTGTAATAGATATTCTAAATTAAATACTTGTTAAGAAGAAAAACTAGTAATCATAATAATTATAATTTAATGTTTGCATTTGAAGTTGAATTATAATTAAAATAAATAAATAAATAAAGTAAATGATGGACATCATGAATGTTATTTTCATTTTGAAATTAGTTGTGTGGTTAAGGTAAATGCAATTTAAGAATATTATTTAGGAGGAGGTGGGAAGAACGTGCAAAAATTCTCCAAATAAAAGCCCACATCGAATATATAAAAGGTGGGTGCAAATGTTCTCATTCAGTGTAATAATATAAAATTTTGAAGTTGTGGGAATCATAAGATAATGATTGGTTCTTACATATTAATCAGTTTATATTAGCTCATTTGTTTTTTTTTTTTTTTTAATGGTTTTAAGCACTTTTGATTTTAGTGATAATTTGAAACGGATGTGCTTAATTCACAAGTTTTCTAGTTTAAGTAGCTGGTCCAGTTTGATTTTTTGAATACTAGTTTGAATTTATCAAGTAGAGCTAAGCTTCAATTCGAGTCGAGTGTGAACTGAAGAAATTGGTTCTAACTGAATTTAAGCCAAACCATTGGCTAAACAAAATTAGATTGGGCCGAGCTTGAGTTGAGACCAGCTCAACTTGACTTGGCTCATTGCTAGCTCTATTTGTAGGCTTTCCTTAGAAATTGAAATATAATCCATCTCTTCATTTTTCTTTTCAAATGCTTAATCCCGGTGACCACTATACTCTTAAAGATAATGTTCTAACAAACTTTATTAACTTATTATGATGGCAATTTTCCTGAGAGGGATTAAATAATAATATTGGAATTCATTTATACTAATAGTAGGTTTGTATTCAGGGTGGAACTAATGCCAAAGAAGATGTTAGGAAATGGCTTTGCAGGTGTGATGCTGATTACAGAGACAAGCTATTAGCTTGTGGGGCCCTCATTGTTGCTGAACTCAGGATGCAAGTGTTGAAAGAAACTGAATTCACTTGTTCTGCTGGCATTGCTCATAATAAGGTAAGGAGCAACCACAATATGTTTATAATTTTATATAGCTATAATTTTCCCCCTTTTCTTGAGAAACTTTCTCTTTAAGCATACTTCTATTATTTTTAGAAGGCCTTTGACTTATGTATGATCTTTTTACAGATGCTGGCGAAACTCGCTAGTGCTATGAATAAACCTGCACAACAAACTGTTGTGCCACACTCATCTGTCAAAGGATTGCTTGATTCCTTGCCAATAAAGAAAATGTAGGTGCTTAAAACATGGGCCTTATGCATGTTGTGCCACTTGTCTTAGAATCAGTGCACTTTTTATCCTTGTAACTTAAACTGCAGCAATACATTGCCACCCTAAATTTCCAAATTGGAGCAACTTTCTTTGATTGGTGATTGATGTGGTGTTTTTATCTTGAAATTCCTTTTTTTTTTTTTTATGGAAAAAGAAACTTTTTTAGAAGAAGAAGAAAACAATGGGAGAGGATAATTAATCCTCAAAATTTAATGCAAAATTGTTGCCCAATTTCTATGCAAATTAGACAAGCTCCATCCTTTAAAAAAACCATTAGCTTTCAATAAAGACAAGCAACAAACTGGATTGTATCCCATAGCAGAACATTTGATTGACCTTGATTTCTAAAACTTCTAGCAATTCTTTTCAGCTAAATGCACTAGATAAGTAAAAACAGAGTACAATCCCAGAGAGCCTTCCTACCTTTATTCCCCCCAAAATTCTTGAATTTAGTAGATAAATAACACTCTATATGTGAGGGGCACACCTTAGTAACGCCAAATAAGGAAAATGAAGTGTTCCAAAGCTCCCAAACCGTAACACAATTCAAAAATAGGTGATTATTGGTCTTTGAATTCTGATAACACATCAAACAAATATTTGGACATAGAGCCTTATGAGGCTTGCGCACTTGAAGCACATCATTAGTATTGATGCCATCTAAAATAGCAGTCCAAACAAAGACTTTAACCTTAGAAGGAACCTTGACCATCCAAAAAGACTTAGAGAAAGGTTGGAATTGACTCAAAAGGTTTTTGACCAAAAACTCAAAGAAAGATTTGCAAGTGTAAAACTTGGAGTTAAGGACCAAGTATGTCTGTCTGGAAGAGAAGACAACATCAATGAATCAAGCAAAATCATCAAATCAATGTACTAAACTAACTTACTTTGAATTATTAGTGATGGTGATGTGGCATTTTTTTTATAGGATTGGGCACTCTACACTCAATGTACTAAAAAAAATTCTTTGAATTATTAGTGGGAAATTTTCTAGATATTTATTTAATTATTAATATACATGTTAAATAACTAGTAGTTTAACATAGTACATTGAATGTACATATGAATTTCTTTTGGGCAGAAATGCCATGTTAAACAGATTTGCCTTGTCATATGGACATTTCCCCTTAGTATGTGCCACAGTATACAAACAATTTTCTTGGTTTTTTGGCAGCACATCATAAAATGTCACATCCCATTTACATCTTTTCTCGGTCAACATCACATTAAAAAAAAAAAAATGCTACATACTTGCATCGATCACCACTTGGATCAAATTGCTCCAATTTGGAAACTCTGGGGCTTACATTGTTTTAGTTGAAATCGTGGGGCTAGAATTGCATCCAGTTTGAAACAAGAGGCACTAAAGGTGTAAGTAAGCTAAAGTATGTTAGTGAATGTCATGCTGATAGATTTTGGTTTATGCTGCATCTCTTTCAGTTTACATTCCATTGAAGTTTGTGAATATACCATATGATTGAGTTACCTTCAGCTCAGTTAACAATTGTGAAATTTTTTAAGTGCTGGGCTGTTTGTATTGCAATGCATTATGTTGAAGCAAACTTGATTTTCAGGAAACAGCTTGGCGGAAAGCTGGGGAATTCCTTACAAAGTGATCTTGGTGTCAACACTGTTGGTGATCTGCTTAAGTTTTCTGAGGAGAAGCTGCAACAACATTATGGGATCAATACTGGGCAAGTCGCTGTCCTTTTGGATGATATTTTGCTTTCTTTTTGTGTAACTTATAGGATATGATTGATTGTGTTTTGCTGGTTGAAGTAATTAGGGCTTTGGATATTTGGAATAACAAATTTTTAATCACTCTATAACTGAATGACGTGCGTTGCCTCAATTTAGAAGACATGGTTATTTTGAGTTAAATCACAGTAGTGTACAAGTGTCTCCATTCCTCTTTCATGTGAGAAAAATTCTAAAATCAATTTGTTTATGTGCTCGTGGTTGGCCATTTACATGTCTTTATAGCAGTGCATATGTATGTTATTTGTGATTTTAGCTTTTACAGCATTGCAGTACTTGGCTGTGGAATATTGCTAGAGGAGTCAGTGGTGAAGAAGTGGAGGGGCGCCTACTTCCCAAAAGCCATGGTTCTGGCAAGACGTTTCCTGGGCCTCAGGCTTTGAAGACAATTACTTCTGTAAGAACTACTGTCTGACATGATGGGAACCCACTACTTGATTTAGGCAACACTGCTCTCCACATCAATAAGTTTCTAATGATATACATATATAAAGAGGAGTTCTAGTTTTTGAGGACCAGAAAACCATTGTCTTCTTTGTTGTAAGTAATTTACTTGGGAGGGTCTGGAGTAATTTCTTCTAATGTTTTGAATTGAATTAATTTTTACAATGTCTTCTTCCAAGTTTAGCTATTTCTGGGCTTTTCATAGTATGGTTTTTTTTTTTTTTGGGGGGGGGGTAATTTAGGATGGGTTTTTTTCTTTTTAATAATTAAATTTATGTTATAACTTAGTAGTACTTGATTCAATTCTGTGTTCCACTAGTGACAAACTCTTGTCATTGCACCTTTATAGATCATTGTTTATTTCTGCAGGTCCAGCATTGGCTTAATGAACTCTGTGAAGAGCTGAGTGAACGCCTTCATTCTGACTTAGATCAAAACAAACGGATTGCACGAACGCTGACCCTGCATGCTAGGGCATACAAGGTATCTGTTATATGCCTGATCTGCACATGATTCTCTATTGACATGAAACTAACCATTTTCCTGTTTTCATCAATCTTTTCTTCTATTTTGTTTATCTTCATCTGTAATTTCATTGGGCAATTATTTTATCTCAATTTTGACTCTCTCAGTTCTCTTTAAGTCAGGTGATTCTGATTCACATAAGAAGTTTCCTTCTAAATCTTGTCCTCTAAGATATGGGACTGCAAAAATTCAAGAAGATGCTCTGAATCTATTTCAAGCTGGGTTACGTGAATATATGAGCTCTTACAACTATAGGAGTCATGGAAGTCAAAATAGCAGTTGGGGAATAACAGGACTTTCTGTTTCTGCAAGTAAAATTGTTGCCATACCATCTGTAAGTTTCAACTGCTTGGGTTGTATACTTTTGGTTGTTATTTGTGGAGAATAGTATAGCTGAAGGACTTTGACTTCAGGCTTGCAGTTTGTTTAGGGTCTAAGCTTTTGTATCTCCTAGTTAAGGACTTGAACTTTTAAACAGTTAATTCTTAGAGCCTAGTTGATACTAGGAAATTTTGACTGCATTGCTGAGTGATGAAATGTCAAGAATGCTTTGAATTTTATGTGAAATTTAGAAAATCGTGCTGTCGAAGTTCAGAGACCAGTAATCATCTGTTTCTCCATTGTGTTATATCTTGGGAGTTGAGGAGCAAGTTGTTCTCGTTGTTTAATGTCTATTGGGTTTGTCTGTCCAGATGATTTGGGAAGCCTTTTGTCCACATTTCAGAAGTTTTGGGATTATGCTTGGTTTGCTGTCGTCTGATGCATCTGGTTAGAAAGAAATGCTAAACTATTTTGAAATCAAACAGGACAAGTTTTCTTTTGTGGGATAGTATTCTGTTTTTAGCTTCTCTTTGGATTCCTTTAGAGGTTGTGTCTGTTTGACTTGCATGAGAATTGGGCAGTAACTTTGTCTTGATAGTCCCTTTTTTCATTTTATGGATTCCTTGGCTTCTTCTTTTGCACTGTATTTTCCTTGATAAAACTTTCTTTTTTGATAAAAAAATTTTAGTTTTAAAAAATTAATTTAATTATACATAGCTTTCTAATTAAATTGAGCAAATTTATTTACTCAAAATTTTCTCTTTTTGTATTATTTAATTTTTTAATAGTTTCATTTGCATCAATAAGTGATATTTTTTTGTCACGAAATCATGATTTAATCATATAGTTTTTTATTACACAAGTAAAATATTATTTTTCTAAGTCTATCATAATTTTCTTGCCTAATTGTTCAATTTGTACTTAATAGAAAATTATTATTTATTTAAAGTTCAATTCTGATCATTTTGAACTACAATTCAAAGCTGTGTTGTCATGCTATATAAATTTTCTTATTTACACACACAACATGTGAAGTCTTAGAAGCCTTTGAAGTTTTCAAAGGTGTTTTTTTTTTTCCAATTTTAAAATTTATTAAATTTAATAGTTTAAAAAAAAAAATTCCTTGTGCATAATTATGCTGCATATGATTCTCCTTTTTTTTTTTTTTCCTGTTTTATTTTGTGCGGATCCTTCAGTTTGCACATGTAATTACTGTTAGGCCCACGATGCTTAATTGGTAATTCACAAAATTTAGTCCCTTGATTGGTTTAGTTGAGGTTTCTAAACTATGCTTCACTCATGATGCGTTCTCATGTGGTTAACATATGGCTTTGATATAGACCTATTTTGAAGCAGGGAGCCTTTTTGTAGTGATGGAACCTTCTGAAAGTTATTGTATATCATGTATCTTTTTGTAATGTGATAGGCTCATTGTTGTTTTTGTTGTATCATGTCCCCTTTTCTTATAGAAGATCTAAGCTATATTTGGTCCAGACCTGATGTGTCTGCTGCTACATGTTTTCTGAAATTCATAAGTGTTTGAGTCAAGCCAGTTCCCAGTGCTGCGATGCTTTTATGCTTGTCCATGTATGCAGCCTCAAAACTGGCAAGGCTTCTTTCTTCTTCTTCTTCTTTTTTAAGAGGGGGGGGGGGGGCATGGCCGATGGGGGAATTGATGATATGGGCTAAAGAATATGCTAGCTGTTGCGGTGTTGCTTAATGATATAACTTAGACTGCATTGGTGCATAGGGGACAAGTTCGATTGTAAAATACTTTGGTGGCCAGTTTTCATCATCATTGAAAGATAATGTTATCCAGGAAGTTGCTCCATTGTCACCTTCAGGTTTTTCGTCATCTCCTTGAGTTTCATTATTTATTAATTATAGCTCTTACATTCATTTTGATCTGATTGAGGCCACATGCTTATACAGGTAGTGAAAGTTGTTCAGGATTAAATTCCTATGAGTTACAAATTGATTATCCTGAAGAAGACCCAGGAATGAAGCATCCTGTGACTAGTTTGGATCAACAGGTAGATCAAGGCTAATCTTTGTGGATGGTTGGATTCCATATAAAAATCCATAATTTTATTGTGCGCTTGAAATTCTGTTCTTAAAATTTTTTATCAAAGTGATACCCATCAAGGTTTTTATAATATGAGTTTTAGATAAATGACATATGGTGGATGGAATTTGAAAAGGTGCAACGCCTTGCATGATCATCTGGCAGAAATATAGACATGGCAGGTGTACACAGTTTTGCCTGTATACATATATATTCCGTATAAGTGACATTCTCAAAAATTTGAAAACTTTTGGTAGGTTTGGAGGTTATGAATGGAAGATACTAGGACAGAATGGAAAGTAAGGTATGGGAGGAGAATGGATGGTTAGAAGATGACTTTCCTCCTCCTAGATTGGATATTTAGAAAATCCTTCAAAAACCATCCAAATTGAAGGAACACAAAAATGCAAGTGTTGGAAGATGTCTGGGGGTTTGAAGGATTTGTCATGCCCCAAGCCTAACTGGCCTAAAGTCTCCCCTCTATTAGATTTGAGACTTGAGTATGATATATAAGGCACTAGGCTTGGCTATTTAGATAACTTTGGCTAGTCTTTTAGGCCAGTGATTCAAGTCTACCAGTTGTTTTGTTCTAGTGAGGGTTGGGGTGTAACAAATGGTATCATAACTCGCCGACCATATACTTTGGTTGGTGTAGATCTTGGGCTATGGAACTTGTGGGGCCTAACAAGGATGATAGGCCATTTGAGTGGGGGAGATTATAAAGCTCCACATTGGATAACTCAGGCTAGTCTTTTAGATCAGTAGATCAAGCTTAACAGTTGTTTTAGACCAGTCAAGCTAGGGATGTGATAGGATTAATCATAATTACTCATTCCCTTCGCTTCCTTCACTAAATCTCCTAAACAAGGAAAAAGTTATACAATAACCTTCCATTCTCTTCAATCCAAACATACTATTAGTTTGTCATGAGAGGTATCACACTAATGGGTATTTATGCGGCTCTCTTATTCATTTGTCATTTCATGGCTTGTCACCCAAGTGTAGTACATTGTTTGACAAAAGATTACTTTTATATATGGCTTTTTTTTGGAGTGCTGAGATAGCTATCTTCCTTCTGTGCATGAATTTTGCAAATCAATTGCTTCTTCTGTTATCTTTAATGATTTTTTAAGTTGGAAATATGCCTAACATGAATTTTTTTTTTTACCAGGGTCCATCTAACCACTCATCTGGATCTGTAGATGGCTTGACTAAAGAATCTTTACCCCCAGGCACCATACCTTACACTGGTTTCATCTAGTTTATCCTCATATATATGTCTTAGTTCCTATGACTTAATGATCAAGGCTGGTTTTTCTATTCAGGAATTGAAAATGGAATGAGACAAAATGAGCCACAAAAAGAGTCCCGTGGGGAAGAACCTGGACGCTCCTACAGTCCATCACGTTTGAAAGTGCCTGAGAAGAAAAGAAATACACCAAGGGACAAGCTCCAGGTATGCTTTCCCACAGTTTTGAAGCATTGTTACTTTTCGCTTATTGTGTCATAAGTGTGTGAGCATAAAGACCTTTGCTTAAAAAGTTAAATGATGTAGTGCCATCAACGACCTTTGTCCAAAACTTCATTTACTCAAATAATGACCTCACCTTACCGTCAAAACTTGGCATATTTAGAAATCAAAGAAATGAATTGAATCGTAGGGTCATATCAGCCAACTTCAAGGTTCTCCTATAGTGGTACGATTATTAAAGTCGCAGAAACGGTTTTTGTTTATAAGTTTCTGCCATGAATCCAGTGTTATTAAATTATAGTTCAAGAACATCTCATAATTTTTTTTCTATATTTATCTATGATGGCAGGGGAATTGTTCAATTTTAAAATTCTTCAAGAATTATAATAGGTCTTGCTCTTCGTTGGTTCAGAAGGATGTTACAAGTGACCAAGGTGCTAATGTATCAATTGGTATTCTTCTGAGATCTTTCCTTATGTTCATAATTTCATATGTGTATATATGTCATCCCTTCTGTGTCCTCAAAAGTCAAATCTTAATAAAATACTGCAGGCTCTCAATCTAAAAGTAATAATTATTCAGCACAAAAAGAGAGCCGTAGTGAAGAGATTGAAGCAAATAATGGTGGATATAGTTCGGCTTATATGCAAATGCAGCATGACATTCAAGCTTGGAGTTACAAAATTGATGAGATTGACCCTTCTGTTGTTGATGAATTACCACCAGAAATCCAGCAAGAGTTTCGAGCGTGGCTTAGGCCTCATAAGCGGCCAAATGTCATTAAACGAGATTCAAGTATTACTCACTATTTTTTACCGAACAAAAATCAATGAAATTATTAGTGGTGTTTGTAGACTGACTGCTGAATACTGATTGGTGAATGATCTTGATTGACTACTTGGTTTAGTTATCCAGCTTTAAGAACCGATTTGTATATATTATACAATATTCTAAGATTGTGTACACATGTATGTATCTTTATCTTACTTTCTTACTGAATCACAGTGATTGCTATTTTTGTTAAGCATAGCTTTCAAGGAATAACTATCTAAATGACCTTGATAATATACAAGAATTTTGATGCGCATCATCTACAACAAAATTAATATAAATATTCCCAAAAGAACTTGTAATATTAATGAGATCAGGTTGAATCTAGACTAGGGATCAATTCAAAGTTACAAAATATATATATAAAAAAAGAATTAAATAAAAGAAAAGTTATGATGATAAAAATTTCAGTTCAAGATACATTCTAATCCTTAATTTGTCAATTTATTCCAGGCACTAGGGTGGGGAAACGTGACTTGGCTTGATTTTTAACTTTGATTTGCTTTGAAATAAATAAGGATTGGATTAAGAAGTTAAGTTTAAAGATTAGGTTTGGGCAAAATTTTATGCCTTGTTTTATAAATGGCCTAAACTTGGGCTTATATATTTAAAATGGGACCAGTTCAAATTTGGCACAAATTTATATTTATATATTAAATATTTAACGTATATTATATATTACAATTCTCAATCATAAAGAATTATATATTTATATAATAGTTTTTTGATTGACATTTTTATTTTATATATATATTAATTAAATATAATAAATATAAATATAAATATATTTTATATATTTATAGGATTTAATTATAAGATATGTGAGTATATTAAAATTTTAAAATTGGGTTGGATTTGGGTAAGGAAAGTATTGAAAAAATCTAGATCAGGTTGAATTTGGGTTAAGCAAAAATATTTTAATATTTATATAAACTTAGTCCGGTCTAATATTTGCCTACCTAGACACTAATAGAATTATTCTACTTTGACCACTTAGTCAGAAGTTACCGAAGCTGCAGCCCTTATCTTTTTTAATATTAATTAACATGAGACTAACATTTAAATTAATTTCGTATTGTTCAAGTCCATCATCCAAGCAATAACATTAAACTTTAATGAACAATTAAGACAATTCAACCTAGCATTGAATCATTAATTTAGACTTTATTTCTCTTAAGCAATTAATGATATACCCAAGCGTTAAATCATTACAATTTAATTAATACTCATTTATCAATTAATTATAATACATTATTATAATTAATTATCTAGCAATAAATAATAGAAGATAATTGATAAATTTAAATTAGTAATTGTTTAAAGCAATTATAAACTTGAAGGAATAGAGAAATAAAGGATAATCATACTAAAAGTAAATAACTAGTACAAAGTATCAAAATCAAACTAAATTAAGGATGAAATTCCCCTTGAATTGATCGTAGAAAATTAGCCATTTATAATGGTTAGAAAATTTGGAGAAGAAGGAATATTGTTTAAAGAGTGGTGTGCTCCTTTTGGAAGCACAAAGTTGAATATATCTAATCTCCCAAGAAAAAAACCTAATTAGAATAGGTTAGCTACCTCTTAGGGTTATAGTAAAATTGGCATTGCTTGATTGGAAAGCTCAAAACCTATTTTACAAATTAAAATATTATAAAAGTTTATTGCAATAAAATTTGGTATGTTACCCTTTTAACTACTATAGGATTTTAAAATTATGTAATTTCATTAAAATAAGTCTTGAAATATGTTGAGTTGGATAATAGGTAACTTTGAGTGCTAAATTAACACTAATTGTACTCTCAAAGCTTTGTTTATCCAAAATTGGTGTACTTGGATCAAAATGGACAATAATATTATGAACATCTAAATGATTGAATTTGGTTCTAATCAAAATATAAAAATTTTAAAACTTTCTTAACTTCTCAATAACATAAAAATCATTCCATTTATGCCTCTAGAACTTAAATTATGGTCAAAATTTTGAAATAATATCAAATTTCAATATTAATCAAATAATTTAATAACATTCCAAAATTATAATCTAATAAGTAGATAATGTCAAATTCATCTAAATAAATACAAATACACCCTAAAGATAAAGAATATAAGAAAAAATAATTAATGATATACCCAAGCATTAAATCATTAAAGTTTTAGTCTTTCAATTACACACACTTTCTCGCTCTTGCTACAAATTTTGTTCAAAATATTAAAAAAATAAATATAATAAATTCAGCAGCTATTATAAAATCTTTAAAAGAAAAATAAAGATATAAGTAAACTAAAAAAGATAAAAATTTAATAAATATAATTTTTTATTTTTTACAGAATAATTATTTATTTAAATTTATAATAAAAATATATTATTTATTATGATAAAAAGTTACAAAACTACAATACAAATAGTCAATTATGTTAATTATAATAAATTAGAAGATAAAATAATCATCAAGTTAATTAGTCTAATAGTACCAATTTATAATCTTACCTTAAAGGCCCTGGGTTTGATGAAGACGAAAATCCAAATTAATGTTTATTTCTCTTAAAATATTGCAGAATTAAAAGAAATAAAAAAAATTGCAGGAAGTTTTGTGTTAGGGACCCAATCATGTTTGATAATATAAATAAATAGATAAATTATTCTCAAATTGGTTTACAAATTATTTAATTTATGGAAGAAATTATTATATTGTATATTAATTCATAATCATTATATAGTAAAATGGAAAAGAAAAGGCAAGATGATCAAATTTCCGTTCAATGTTAGTTTTAATTGAAGTTTTCAATTTTATCACTTACATGTCATTATTATATCTATTTATTTGATAAACTGAACAAACTTAAAGCACCAATTTGTTATTTTTATTATCAAATATCAAAATGAATTAATCTAATCTTATCATATTAATCCAATAAAAAAAGGTTATAAGTTAGACTAGTCTTGAATTAAACTATTTTTTTTAGTAGTTTGAGTTAGGTTGAGTTAATACAGTATTACTGCCAATACTAAAGTTAATTTCAAGTTGATTTTTATTAAGTGGTCTTACATGGATTTTACAATACATTATATTTAATCATTATAATATTAATTTTTTGTTTATTACTAATTTTATATTATTAGTTAATTAAAATTAATTATTATTACTATTATAATAATTATTAATATAATTATATTTTATTATTATTTAAAAACTTATTATTCTTGGATAAACATATATTTGAATATATTACTATTTTACTGTACTAATAATAATTTATTATTATAATTAATATATTTATTTATACTAATTATTTTATGTACATTTAATTATAATAGTTACTTTGTGTAATATTTTTTATTAATTTTTAAATTTTATGATGATAAATTTAATTTCTCACATAATTTATATTATTTTTTAATTTTAATATAATTATTTATTTTAATAAACTTATGTAATATATGTTGTTAATATTAAATATATAAATTTATTAATTTTAATATAAATAAATATATATATACAATAATAAATGAATTACTTATTATTCCTTAATATTATCAAATTAATAGATTAATTTAATAATTTAATAAATTAACACTTATTAATTTTAATCTTCTATCAAGTTGGATTAATTAGTTCTTGTCCCTTATTGTGTGGAGTTATCGTTATCATTTTTTATATCAATTTTAATTCCAAACTAAATAAAATTATATTAATTTCAATCCAACCTAATTAGTTTTGACAATTTTAGAAACATTACAATGATAGAAATATTACAATTTATGAAACAGTATAGAGTAAACCCCTTTTCTTGTAGGTGTGAAGTTTATTTTTTAATATTTTACATCAATTTTGTTTTTATAAAATATTAATTTGTTTAAATTATTTTTTTAAAAAATAAAAAATTAATTTTTATATAAGTACTAATAAAAGGATAAAATAGAATAATTTAATATTTTACAAAGATTAAAAAAAGTGAATTTCATAGATAGAAAATGAGATTTGCTTTCTATCTAATAATCCAATAATCCAATAATCTATACATACGATCTTTTTGTAATTTTCGGGCCTACTATTTGCCTCACATTATTCGGGATATTTAGTATTTTGCTTGAAAAAATGAGGAGAGTTTTCTGCGTTCTCCCAATTTTTTTTCCCCTTCTAAATCTGTCTAGACCGCTTCATACAGGAGGGGCATGGCCGGCCGACACTATCTGACTGCAAAGACGACTGACTGCGTTAACGACAAAGAAGAATTTGAAGCCCGGTAGCAACAGGTAAGGTTGGACAATCAGTAAGAAATCTATACCTGAAACCTCAATAGAAAGACGTTATGTTTTGAAGTGAAACCTGCGAGACCAATATATAGCTTTGCACTTCAATTGTCCGGAGAAATTCCCATTTAACTGTCCCTGTCTCAGTGTCTCTCTTCACAATGTACCTACCAAAAAACTGTTTTTCCTTTTCTTACTATGCTTTCTTTGTTTTTCAAAATAATAAAAGCTTTCAAAGCAGAGTATAAAATTTTCTTTTAAAGCCAACTTCTTCATTATCAGGAATTCCCATTTAGTGCTGTTTTATGTTCTGTTATGTACTTCCTTGCCGAAGCTTCTTTTAGTTAATACTTTATTTGTTGTTTTGTCGATTCTATTTTAAAATTTGAACGTTGACAAAGTGACACAATGGAGGATGGTAAGAAAGCAGACGTTGAAAGTTTTCTTCAAGTTCTGCCCCCTGTAGAATTTGCCTGCATCTATGGATCATCTCTTAATCCAAACAACCAAGACAAGGTTAGGTTTTGTTTTTTGCCCGACAACTTTGTTCTCTTAATATTCTCTTCTCAGTTATGGCCCTCATTTTGTATTGGTTTTGTAGTCAATCATGATAGATTATATCCTTGGCGTACCAGATCCCAAGCAGTGGCATTCTGAGGTAATGATATGTTATAACTGTGGTATGCACTTCTCTCAGTTACATAATATCTGGAAAACTAATGGGGTTTATGTTTTCCTTCCTCATTTTACAACGGCAAAATCAAGAATCTGAAATTGAACAAGAGTCACTATGCATCATGGATGGAACACCTTGGTGGGGCTAGCTTGGTACTGCTCTATTTCTTTTCTCGTAAGCCTGAAAATACTGTTAAATCTGATGCTAAAATCTTGTTTCCATATGGAAGATTACGGAAGTTGCTGATGAAATTGGTGTGGGAGTGCACTTCAATCCTTTTGTTCCTTGGAATGGAAAGGTATTACTCACTTTGCACAAGTCTGTATCTGTGGATATTGGCTTCTTTTTCAATTTTGGATCAGAAGAGTGTCCTTTTAGTAAATTAAGATTAATTCCTCCTCCATCTCTCTGAAAAATTACACAGATGTTCAAATATGGGGTTGTTAGAATGCATGACTTACTTCAAGATGTACTCTACTGGGAGAAATTCTACTTGAGTGGTCGTTTACAGAAGCCAGTATGTTTCATTTCTTATGATAAGTATAATAATGTTGTAAAACTATGTAATTCTTTCATGATGTTGGGATTACAAATATACAACTTCTGTTTAAGCAATAAAAGAATATATTCATTGCTTTCATAATAAAGATTGAATCCAGAAAATGATAAACAAATAAGAAATGTGTTATGCTATTTGTCTGTTGCGTTTCCTGTGAATTCTACTGGATGAAGGCTTGTTCCTAATATCCATTTGAAATTTTATGCAACCTATGTTTTAGCACGATGCCATGGTCTTCTTCTATAAGAATCACAGATTTACAATACAGATAGAAGAGAAGTATAAGAAAAGAAGGGCAGAGAAACTGGAGAAATATAAGAAAAGAAGGGCAGAGAAGCTGTCTCCTAGGACCCAAAAAATAATAATAATAAAGAAGACAATGACAACTAAGACAATCAGCATCAGACCTTGCCCTCTGTAAATCCACTAAAGCCACCCTGTTGAAAAAAATGATGTTTACAGTCTTATGCAGTGCTTATAGGCCCAAGTATATTTTATTGGCATACCTACGTGAAGATTACACCTTGATAGTTGCTTTATCTTTTAAATATTTGCATATTCGGATATTCCTGTCCATAGTGCAGTCTTTATGATTTGACTACTGGCTTGTTAAATATAATCTCGTCTCCTACTTCCATCCTTTCTGCTGTATCTTGGCCCTAGATATTTTGGTACTCTTCTGCTGCCAGATTGACTGCATGTAGCCCACTGGATATATTTAAACAGCTAACTTTCACAACCAAGCGACAGTGTATCATTTTTCCAAACAAAAATTTTTAGTGTGGGAGAACATAGTTATTAGATTCATTATGACTTCTAAACATTTGCTTTAAATAATTCCTTTGTTTATAAAAGTTATCAGCAGTTGAAATTGTGCAGTCTAAGCAACATGTTACTTTATAAGGTCTCCTAATGTTTCCATTGCTTTTTAGGAGAAAATCCCTCCTATTCCATTGCAAAACTTGTGTTAAAAAATCTTAACACCAAATTCCTTTGTTTTTTTCCTTGGTTTCAAATATCAGCTAGCCTATGGTCTAGACTCACCCTCCTTGTGTCTCTCGAAGGTCTGCATCATAGGCAGTCCGATGTTGGGTTATTAAAAAAAATATTTTCGCCAAACTACTTTGCTTTATCCTCAGTTTCAAATATCAGCTGGTCTAGACTTACCATCCTTGTGTCTCTTCAATGCCTACATCATTGGCAGTCAGTTGTAAATTAGCCCTAGAAGACCTATGAGTTTTAGATTCCAATTTAATGTCTCTAGTGTAAATGTTTTATTTCATGAGACATAAACTATTATTCCTTGAAGATTCAAAGTTTCTTCATTTTTCAAATAGTTTCTGATTTGTGGTAGACAGCCATGATAGTCCATATTTTCACAAGAATTAAGAAATTCAGGAGTAATTTCTTATTATATTTATAATTGAGAATTTTTATGTTGGGACGTTTAGGATGTGTTCTTTTCTACCATCACATGCCTCCAGATAAGTTATTTGAGTATTGTATTCACTGGAACTCCTAGTTTTTTTTCCCTTGCATTTGAATAAATTTAATTCCTTTCATGCAGGTTCATGTAGTTGTAGATAATTTGGATATTAAAAATGTTAACTCTGTTAATTTGAGAGCTGCAGTGTCAGCTGCTCTTCTCCTTCTGCCATCAGAATTCACAGAGGTTTAATTCTTTCTTGCTTAATCACTTCGGGGGTTGTAAAATTCGAAATGATTAAATCACATCTTTGCAGGAGGAACTCTATGCCAAAGTGTGTAGTCTCTCATATATGGGTGACCTACGTATGCTTTTTGCAGAGGATAAAAATAAGGTATACCTTGATTGCTCTTTTGTAGGTTGTGGTACATGGAAGTCAAATATTGTGTTTTTTAACAATGTTTTTCAAGGTGTATACTATTTCAATGCTCAATGCCAACATGAAAATTTGGAATAATTAGTTTGGAAGGTCTAGTGTAGCTATATGTCAGTTTGTTCGCAGCATATCATTACTATTTTGTTTTTAAATAATATGACATTAGTGAATTGGATTGTTTTCTTCCCTTTTTTTTTTCTTTTCCTCCCTTGAGTGACTGAAGCAAGAGATGTTTGGAAACTGGATAGGATGTTAGATCTTTTTTAATGAAGGGAACCATAAACTGTATTAATGTTCTTGTGTACATTATGTTCCAGGTGATGAAGATTGTAAGAGGACAGTTTGAGCTATTCAACTCTATGTATAAACCATTTCTTGAAGAGTATGAGGCCCTGAAATTGTTGAGACTGTCGTCAACTGCCAATAATCAAATTCAAGTCTTTCAGGTCTTCAGGATTTGGTATTTTGTTATATATTGAAGAGTAACAGAATGAAAACTCTTTGAACCTTAAATGCAATGATGAAACTCAAGTAACCTATGAGACTTAGCATAGAACCTTGTAGTTTCTTTTATATAGAAATTTTTAGGATCTTTAACTGATTTGAAATACTATAGATACAAGCAATTTTTGGTAGTTTATATAGTCTTATCACGGGCTGGCCCTCATAAAATGAAAATCAATAAGGTCAGTGGGTTTCAATTGAGACTTTAATCACCAATCACCATATACAAACCTTCCAGATCTTTATATTTTGGAGTTTGTTCTCTCTTCTAAGTACTAGAAGAAACATAACTTTCTTGTTCATCAAACTCAAACTCAAGGGTGATGTGATCTAGCATATAAACTCGTAAGTCCTTTCACTCAGTCCAGTTTGGTATTTAGCTCCACTTGATATTGCCATCAA
Organism: Sindora glabra; assembly: GCA_020226215.1. NCBI lineage: Eukaryota > Viridiplantae > Streptophyta > Magnoliopsida > Fabales > Fabaceae > Sindora > Sindora glabra. Next base: position 74,684,877 of record CM035235.1, read on the forward strand.
GAAGCAACCTTTTGTCTAAATTCATTTGAATAGAAAAAACATGTATAAAGAAATATGTAGTTGTTACTGGATATTCTACTTCTCCAAGATGTTCTGGCATTTTTTTTTTCTTTTGGTTCGTCAGTTTGTTGTTAAGGTAACTTCAGTTGTATTTAGGCTTAATCTGTTGGCTCTACATGGTTTAAGGTTTTATTTGTATCTCAAGTCTTGAAGATGTGCAGCACATTCGGTCACGGCTTTATGAAATGCTTTCATTTGAATGCATTATGTGCATGAGATTTGATATAATTAAATGTTCAGAAGTTAGCAAGTTGTATGTTATATAATTTTACATCTTCACAGTTGGATATAATGAGTAAATAAATTCGTTTTACTTTGTAAAACAGGATTTAAACTTACCAGGTGCTTGCTCTCTGGTATCTGCTCTTCCTCCATCAATCAGATACCAGATGTGTGAGGGGCTAGGAGAGAAGACGAAGGTAACTGAAACTGGTATGCTTTTGCCTCATAGTAATGCATCAATGATTCAATAATCGTTTCTTTAGCATTAATTCATTTCCAGGTATTCCTCCACTAAAAGAGGGAGAAGGTAAAGAGAAAATCCTCAAATATCTTTCCAGAAAGACTAGAAAAAGGATGAGCATAGGATTGAAATTTCTTTACATTTTTGTTGTATTAAGTAGAAAGATAACTGAAATTAGGGTTTTGATTTCAGGCCAAATTATACGTGATGTTGCTATTGGCTCAAGACAAGAGGCTGCAAAATGCTTGCAGGGAATTCTGAGGCAAAGAGTTAGAGTTTCAAGTGCGAGGCAGGCTATCTCTGGCTTTCTGGCTGTAGGCGGTGTTAATGCTACCAGGTATCTTGCTAGTAAAGTTAGCAAAGCCTGGAAGTCATGGAGATGATTCTTGACAAATTCACAATCATAAACGCAAGATTAGGTTATACTGATAGCCATCATTATCAGAAGTTTATAAAAAGGGATTTGGTAAAGTGAGATTTGATCTTTTCAGCAACCACAGCAAGAGATTTTACCAGCTGAGTCTGAAGCAGCTTGGCAGGTTCTCTTTTTCTTAACCTGAGATTCTTGCAAGCGTGGGCATGGTGTGGGTTTGCCAACATATTCGGCCATCAAATTAACCAGCTCTTTGAAGACAATAGTGTACGTTTCAAACTAGAGGATATGGAGCGCAAAGAGTTTTATATAAAGTATGACTTAACATATGTTTCTTCCACTGTTTTAGCAATTTTCTTGTAATTTAGAGTTTTTGCTGAGGCAAGCTGAATTGTTTAAGTTGATGAATGTTGCACTTTAGGCATGAATTCAAAAATTTTTTTAGTGTGCTTGCTCCTTTTTGAGGTAACTGTTGGTATTAGGATTATCATCATTTGGCTTAGGAGTCTTCAGCAGGCAAATTTTTTCTTGGGAGAAGAGTCCCTTTCGACAGGTGAAATTTGTGCAGATTGGGTCTAAGTGAAGCCTTTATAGGCTCCCACGTACTAACTAGTTCGTAGTTACGCCAACTGTCAAATAAAACTCCTATGTCCACTTGTCCTTCTGACTCTTCACCCATCGGGCCTTCTCTTATTTTTACATCTTATTTTTTTTTTATTTTCAATTTTATATTCTCTCATAAAATAAGTGGGTTTACTGTGAACTTCATACCCTCTATTAAAGGATGTCTCACATTCAGTTTTAGACGTGAGAGAAAAATTATTTACTCGAAAATTTATAGATTTCTCTCTTTATGAGATATGGACACAATGGCCACTTGCAGTTTTAAAAAATTGAAGAATTATTTAATTTGTAAAATATAATCTAGAAAAAAAAGTCTTTGACTATTTGTTTTCTTAAAAATAATTTATGGTTAAAAAATTAATTAGACATGAAAGAAATTAACAAAGAAGTTATGAATTGAGCTATATGTGAGTGATAAGAGTAAACTAGGTCCAATGGGTTGAATGGTGATTCAAAGGTGACCATGGATATGGTATGAAATGGTGGGTTCTAGAGTGGATCTCAAGGATTGTATACTTTTGACGTGATTTCTTAGTCAGTTCCGGATGATCATATGTTCAAGTGGTTTGTTTTTTCAAAATCATGCTTTTTGTGAGGTATTCTAGATTCTTCTAGTGGAGTAAGACAATTTTGAGTATATTTAGTTAGACTTTTAAGCTAAATTCTTATTATGGGCCCAATTAGAGATGTTGACTCTTTTGAGTTCCTTTGGAGATGTGGATTACTCTTTGATGGATTTTTTTGGTTTACTATCCGATCAAATATTTAAGCTCCAGGCTCCTATTAAGGTTTTCAAGGGTTCATTTTGCCTGTGATATTATATTTGTTCGGACTATTCATATTCCCTTGGACATTTTATGTAGAGTTTAAGAAATTTATTCCTATGTCAGAAATGTTAAGGTGGATATTAATAAAAGAAGTTTAGGAGATTTATTTGTAGAGTTTTTATATAGCCTCCTTCCATAAAATTTAAATTTTCAATTAATAGTAATTCATAAGAATTTTTTGATCATTCAATTTTATTCAAAATATTTATTCTTGTTTCTCGTTAATTTGTTTTTTGAATTTTATTTTTAAAATTTCTTTATATCAACAGTATAAATACAATGCAAAATGGAGTTGGTGCTAGGGGTGGGCAAATAAACAAAACCCGTCCGAACTGGGCCGAGCATAAGTGTTTGGGTTGGATTGGATAGGCCAGCTAAAAAAAGCTGGGCTGAAAATATGCCTTACTTGGGTTACTGTGGGTGGGCACAGGATTGGAATATTAAGCCTATCTGAACCCATACCCGCCCGAAACTTGTAAGTTAATTTTTTTTTTTGTTCCTGATAGCTCAAAACGACATCGCTTTAAATAGGCAAATATGACATTGTTTCAAGTTTAGTATATAATTGGTTGCTCCCTAATCGAAACCCTAGTTGCAGCCACACTCTTTCTGTCTTTCTCTCACCATCCTCTGTCTTTAAAACCCTAGTAGAGTTGCAGCGGAGGTTGGAGGGGCAAAGGTGCTTCCAAAATTCTAATAGCTTGCTTGTTTCAACGTTTGTGCTTTGTAGTTCGCACTCTACACTTTGCATTGTCGATTCCTTTGGCAAGCTTAGCCATTCATCTTTGGTTCTCTCCTTCACTGAACGAAAATAAGGGTTAGCTGACTGTTTCTATTCAGTTTAATGTTCCTTTGTTTTTCTATTCTTATGAGTTTTCTTTGATAAATTATATTACCACTTACTAGTGTTTACTATTTACAAATTGGAGTTCAGGATGGTGTTTGAGGAAGCTTGGATTTTGGGAACCATGTCGATAGGTTATAATTTTCGATGTTTGTTAGTTTTTTCTTTTTTAAAAGTTATGGGATTTCTTTTGCTGAATCTGTTATTTGTTTTTTATGAGCTCTCTACCATTTTTTTGTTATTTTTCACATGTATTAATATCCTATATTTTCCTTATCACAGTTCACAAATCCAAATCATCTGATTTATTATAAGCAGAGGGCACATAAAAAAAGGTCATACCAAGAGCAAGAGGCAGTAGGAAGGTGAAAGGCCAAAAAAGCACTTCCTTTGTTGTTCATAGTTCCGAAAATGAAAGGTATAATAAAACACTATTTCTTTTCTATTATATGCTCACATATATAAAATTTTTAGCCTTATTAAATATATAAAAAAAATAAGTCACTAGTTAGGGTTTAACTTTACATTCAGACTCTGTTTATTTTTCCTCAATGTGATGAAAAAAAATGACCAAAAAGAAAAGGAAAGGATTTAACTTTGAAAATTAATGAAAAAGATCATCTTCATATGTTTTTACTACGAGTGACATTCCAGACTATTTTACATGTTCATGTCTTGTGGTTGATTTTATTATAATAAACTTGATACATGGATAAGATTGCAATAGTGCATGTTGTTGACTTAAAAATTAATGGGTTTATGTGATTAGTATTGGCTATAGTCAAGATTCTTAAAATGGAAACAATATAAAATGTTATCAATACTATCAGTAGTTATTGCTAGAATCATTCTTGTTGTAATTGAATGTTTAAAATATTTGTTTGAAATATTTTAGTTTTTATATTATTTAAATTCTAAGTTTTGTGAAATGATTATGATTGAAGCTTGAATCCAGCCAATTATTAATAGTTGCTGCTGGGAAGTTTCTAGTTGCAACCAAATGTGTGCTTTTTGTAAGGCCAAGCATTCAACATAATCAAGTGGACATTGTTAAGTAAGGAAAAATAAATTGAAGGGTTAGTTATCAAAAGCAAATCTTTTTAACTTTTATTTGTTAGGAACTTGGGATTTAGAGAAAAAGGGAATAGAAAGGACAAATTGGTGGGTGGATTTCCTTTAACATTACTTGAATTTATTTGGCTAAGGATTTGCTTTAATGAGTATCTTTTATTTGAATGCCAAAGTGGATGCATGAACTTACAATTTTTTTAATCCAAAAGATTAAGTGAATTAGTAACATTGAGTGTTCAGATATAAGCTCAAAATAGTTCTCTAACATTTGCGATTTGCTTGCTGAATGTTACTTATGTAATCCACATAGCACTAAACAAATGTATTCCTTATAGATATAAGAAGGAAAACAATGATCAAGAGGAAGAAGATGCAAAGGATCTTAGCTTCTTATGGTTTCTTCACCAAACTGCAATAACCTTGATTTCTTGAGGTAGTGCTTCCTATTTTCTAATACTGTCTAAATCAGTATTTTGTTCTAATTATTATCATAAAGATTGATCTTCATAACTTAAAAGTTTCAAACTTTTCACTTTGTTCTACTATTAAGGTGGATAGGAAGATGAAGAAACTATCATAGAAGCTGCTTGTCACAAAGCATTAAAGGAAGCAGGAGTTAAAGGAGTTTCAAAAGTAAGTTTAATTTCTCATTTAGTTATTTAAATCTCATTTAGTAATTTAAACTATTTGTTCTTTGCAACTTATCAAGATAAGTAGTGTTCTAGTATGTTCCAATAGAATAAGAAAACTACAAAAATCTTCCTATCATATGCATGTTCTATTTTCTTCTTGATTATTGTAGTTCTTTTTGCTTTCTTTGGAAGTTAGTCTCTGTGAAGTATGAAGCATATTTTGAGAACTTTGTCCCATGTTGCTTGTTATTTAGGAACAATTGATTATTGCTTAGATTTGATAAATGAACAGATTGTAGAATAGCTTCTACATAACAAAAAATAATGATTATCCAATTCATCTTATAACTAAAACTTATGCAGAATACATAGAAATCATATTAAGGAGAGAATAGCTTTGGATTTTAGAAATAATAATGATTTTAGAGCTTATTATGTTAATTCAAATTTTAAACTGAAGGATATCATGTCAAATATCTTATTGTAAATACATATGATTTCTAGAATAGCTTCTGCATAATACTCAAACAAACTATTCCTTTTATAAAACTTATTCAAAATCTATAAAAATCAAATTAGGGATAGAATAGCTTTCCCTATGATTTCTAGAATAGCTTCTGATAACTACATACGATTTCTAGAATCCATAGCAATCATATTGTAGAATAGCTTTGGATTCTAGAAATAATAATGATTTTAGAATAGATTATGTTAAATCTCATGACAAGCATTTTATTGTAAAACACAAATGCAGATTGCAAAGTTTGATTATCTATTAAAATGATGGATGTACGTTTTTAATTTCTTTCTACTATCCCTGTTAAGGGTTAAGAAAACCACCTCTCTAGCTCATTATAGGACTCCTAGAAGGCCGATTCTTGCCGTGTGACCTATAAACAGACATAACAGAATGACTAAAAAAACATAATCTGTAAATAGATAAAACAGAATAACTAAAAAATATGGATAAAATGTGGCTGAAGTTAAATTTTAAAGAATATGTGACCTGAAGTGAGCTATTCATGGATATATACTATGAAATTTCAAGATCAAACATGATAATACTTGCAAAAAATAATCCTATGTGCATACTTCAGAATCACACTTTCTGGTTTCTATTACAGTTTTAGTTCCTAAATCCCATTTTGCACATGTTATAGTTTTAATTTGTATGATTTCTAGAATAGCTTCTACATAATACTTAAACAAATTGTTCAATTCCTAAAACTATAATTTTGTTGTTCTTATAAGATTGTAGAAATCCATAGAAATCAGTTTGTAGAAAAGAGCATATTATTGAAGAAGTTATATCTCAAACTCAACCTACCCCAGAAGTGACTAAACCAACACTAGAATTAGAATCTCAACCTCCAAGAAACCCCCAGCAAGATGTTGCATCTAACTCAAAATTAATCAAATCAAAAGCTAATAACAAATCCAAGTCAAAAGGTAAGGAGATCCCTATAACCAAATCTGTCTAAATGAAGCCAAAAAGGAAGTTTCCAGCTAATGGAACTAGGAAAAAGGCAATGGCATGGGATCATTTTACATAAATACTTAAGTCTGAATCGCAAGGGTCCATGACTGCTTGTAACTATTGTGGAAAGAGGTATTTCTGTAACCCAACTTCATATGGGACATCTAGTATGAATAGGCATCTCCATGTATGCCCAAAGTTTCCTTATGCTTTGTTATTTGATCCCTCTCAATCCGTGCTCTCATTTGAACCTAAAAAAAAAAGGTGAAGGAACTAATATAGTTACTGCCTCTCAAGTATGTGATGGGGAATCTTGTAGGAAAACTTTAGCTATTTTTTTCATTATTGATGAACAACCATTTAAAGTTATTAAGGGATGGGGATTCAAACATTTATATAGTAAACTACAACCTCAATTTCATGTTCCATCTGAGCATACTTTAGCTAGGGATTGCTGGAAAATGTACATTGATGAGAAAAAGAAGTTGAAAATATTTTTTAAATTCAATTGTTCTAGAGTATGTCTTACAACAAATTGTTGGGCATTTATCTAAAATCTGAATTATATGACACTTACAGCACACTTCATAGGCAACAATCAGAACTTGCAGAAAAGGATCTTAAACTTCTACCTCATTCCCAATCATAGAGGAGAAACAATTGGAAAACAAGTAGAAAACTGCTTGAATGAGTGGGAGATTAAGAATGTCTTCACTGTGACTATAGACAATGCTTCTTCAAATGATATTGTTGTTTCTTACTTGAAGAAGAGGTTTAAAAATTCAAATGGGCTGGTATTGGATGGTAATCATATGCATGTTCGTTGCTGTGCTCATATCTTTAATCTGATTATCAATGAGGGTTTAAAGGAACTTCATTCTTCAATTGTTGCAATTAGAAATGCTATTAGATTTATGAGATTTTCTCTTTCCAGATTAACTAAGTTCAAGTCTTGCATTGAATAAGCTAAGATTGAAAGTGGTAGCATTATTTGTCTTGATGTTCCAATTAGATGGAACTCAACTTATTTGATGTTAGATTCTGCCCTAAAATTTCAAGAGGCATTTGAGAAGTTAGAAGATGATGAATCAAGCTTTAGGGATTACTTTGATGAAAAAATAATAGGACCTCCATCTTTGGAAGATTGGAAAAATGCTAAGGTCTTCATCAACTTCCTAAAATTTTTTTATGATGTAATTCTTGAGTTGTCTGGTTCGTTGTTTATAACTTCAAACAATGCATTTCCTCAACTTACATTGACTCAAAGTGAACTATTGAAATGGAGTTCAAGTGATGATGATGTATTGAATGGGATAGCTATCCAAATGAAGAGAAAATATGATAAGTATTGGGGGAATGTGCAGAATGTAAATTCTTTATTGTTCATTGCTAATATTTTTGATCCTAGGTATACGCTTGCTTACATCAAATGGTCTTTGATGATATTTATGATCCTATTACTGCCTACGACATGACTTCTAAAGTGAAGTTAGATCTACAACAGTTGTATGAATGATATTCTAAGTTTTATGGGGAAAGGAATGAGTGTAGTATAGTTAGTCAAACTTTACAAGATACTAGGCATAGCCATCAAGAGGAGAAACATGCACATAAAGCTCGTGTAGCAGCTTTTAAATCACATTTAAAAGCTAAGGATTCCATTGATGCCAAAAATGAAATTGAGAGATACTTAGCAGAAGTATGTATCGATGGAGATGACAAATTTAGTGTCTTGGAATGGTGGAAGGAGAATACATTAAGGTTTTGTATTCTATCATTTATGGCTAGAGATGTTCTTGTTGTCCCTGTTTCCACAGTAGCTTCAGAATCTGCTTTTAGCATAGGGGGAAGAGTTTTAGACGTATTTAGGGGCTCATTATCTCTGCAGACTTGTGAGGCCTTAATTTATTGCTAAAACTGGATCAAGCCCACCTTATTCCCAATGGAGGATCATGACTTCATTCAAGAATTTGAAAATTATGAGAAGATTGAGAAATGTATTTGCATAAATATATGAATTGCTATTATATTCATGTTTTTCAAAATCATGAAATTTCTTTTCTATTTTTTATAGAGCTTGGAGAGGTTGTAAAATCATTTGCTATTGTAGGATTGCAGTCGCAGCCACAAAATTATGGACAACAACCAATGGTTGTTGGATTGTTTGAATTAGCATTGTAAGTATTTATATTTTAGAAAAAATTTCTGCATTGTCCAACTATGCTTTATTATTTTTTTAAATATAATGCATAAAACTACATATTTATATCATGCATAATTCTACTTGATAATATCATGTTTGTTGTTTCTGATCTAATTTCACGTCATCATGAATTTTGTATTCTATTTATCTTTTTATTAATCTGGTTAGTATATGTTTTTTTGTAGGTTTTTAAGTTGGCAGCACAGCACTAACAAGGACAATTGGAAAATAGGATGGGGTAGGGAATTAGGCTGTTAGTGTTTTTTATTTCTGTTGTTTTGGGATGTAAGTATTGGAATGTATAGGAAGCATAATAGTGCCCTGGTTTGACAATAGGCACCTCATTCTTTTTTTGTAAGTAATGTGCTTCTTTTGTAATTATAAGTAAGATGAATAGGGTGCTTACATAAGCATGACAGGAATAGTAAGGCTTGTTGTTTTTGGCCTTTTGCACAGATCAAATGTGTCTCCTCTGATTCTCTTGTATTTTAGTGAGAATCTTATAAGACATTGTTTTTTGTTTAGCTGGATTTTTTTGGAATGTAAATGCTTGATAGGCCGACAGTTTGATAAATGTATTGAAACTGTATGGTGAATGAGTTACGTTTGGCACCATTGTGTCCACTGCCCAGTGTTTAGTGAGTAATTTAAAGGTGGTAGATTTTTTTTCCTAAAATAAGCCTAATTCTGATTGAAGCCTAATACCATTAAAAAAAAGATTATATAATCCGGCCTAACCCAATTTAACCTAAGTAACCCAGTTTAGCCCGAAAAAAAATAAGCTTATATAATTTTTGGGCGATAATGGGCCTATAAAAAAGGCTCGAAGTCCAGTTCGGCAGGTTGGGAAAGAGGTTGAACTAGGCCTAACCCGCTTAATGATTAGCCCTAGTTGGTGCTAGGTTGGAAATTTGTTTTTATACTTCCCGTTACTTACTCTTTTGAGCATCCTTATGCTAATAATTTGTTTATCTCGCTTAAAGGCGAGGGATATTTGATAAATAATTTTCTCATTAATATTTAGATGATTATGGATATTTTAATTGATTGACTAAGTCAATTAATTATTTTATGTGTTTAGTAAACAATTGATTCAATCGACTAATTTAAAAAAAAATAGAAAACTTAATATTTCCAAATAGTTAATTCATTAAATATTTATAAAAAGGTAAAGTTTCTCTCAAATTAGATGATAATAATAATTATTTTTATTCATTATTTTGTTAACATTAATTATAAAAGGAGTTAAACTCCAAAGTTTTAAATATATAATGCTCAATACTCAACCATTATGCCATTATACACCTTTGTTCATGTCTGTATTAAATATATATTAGAATAAAATAAATTTTTGTAAATAATTATTTAATTTTCAATTAATTAGATTTACAAGATAAACTTAGTATTTTAACAGAATGATTATTATAATATGTTAAAGACTTTTTTTGGTATAATTATTTAGTGAATTTAAATTCTTTTCACATAAAAAAATTAATAAGATTAATTTATATATGTATATACATACAAGCACATATATATAAATAAATCATGAAATATATTGATGTCCTTATATATTATTTTATATATAAAATTATTAATAAATAGTTAATTTTATTAAATATCTTTATTCAAACGACTAATATTATTAAATAGTTAAATTAATTAATATAATTAGTTATCAATTAATAGTTAATTAAATCAGTTAATCACTAATATAATTAGCTAATTGTTAAATAGTGCCTAGAAGCAAATCATTCACTTTTCAAATTAACTAAAAAATTGTAAATATAACTTTTTGAAAAAAATAATTATTAATAATTATTTTTCTAAAAAATGAATTTTAAATAATAATCTAAAGTAATTATTCAAGAAAATATTTAAACAAATAAATGTTGAAAATTTTAATTATGAGCCTCACACTAATTTATAAAAAATCATTAATATTAATATTGTTTTGTACCCAAAATAAAGTAACTATTCTATAATAGGTTTTTTTGTATAGTATTTAAGAATATATATGGGTTACTTAGGTATAAATCCTGTGATGGGTATGATCCATGACTTAACCTAATTAATTAAAATTGGCCTCTTACTTTTAATAGCTAACTAAGCTATATTTTATCTCATTGCGAGTGTAAAGATAGTTTCTTTCATTAGAGAGAAAATAGAAGGTGACAATAAAGGGAGTCAGAGCCCTTGTTACACTTTTCTTTATTTTAAATGTTTCAGGTGAATCTAGAAATTATGAAGAGAGCAATTGGCTAATTAAAGATACTAAAAGAAGGTTTAATTTTAATGATCCAAGTATTTATAATTCTCTTCTCTACCTAAATTCTCTATAAAAATTTTTCTAATATTCATCAAATTCATGCCTCTGTATATGATATGAACGAGGAATTTCATAAATGAATTAAAGTTTTCAAATAATGGTATTAGAGTTAGGTTACATTATGTCTCATGGTTGATTTAATTAAAATAATTTTAGGTGAATTATTTATCTACTTGAATTCACATGTCCAATATATACATTGGACAAGATTTATTTTGTTTTAGTATATTCATATAAGTCTCTTACTATTTGTGTAAGTTTGCACTTGTTCAATATATATTTTTTTGGTTTAGAAACATATGTTTAATAAATATGTTATGTGCATCATAGTTTCTTAATACTTGTGTGATCTCAAATTTTCTGATAATGCTTGGCATTTAGAAACTTATATGTATATACTAGTGCAAAAAGATGTTGGTCTTTGTTTATTTCTTTTTAGCTCCTTATATGTAAATTTTATGAAGTTTTGCCAAAAGGTAAAAACTTATGTGAGTAATGTTTAGTTATTTATGCAAACAACATTGTTTAAAAGCCAAAAATCAAATTAAGAAAGGCAAAACCAGTAGATTGCTTACTTTACGGTAGTAGATTTAGATGTTAAATGCATATTGCATTTTTTAGCATACTTTGGATGTTTTGAATGCATTTTATGTATTTAAGATGCATACATATTATAATTTTTTTTAGTTTTGAATATATGGTTGATTTGGAATAAACAACTTACTACTTGAGATGATTGATAGTGCCAGTATATGTTTAGTAAGCACATGGTTAACTGAAGAGTTAGTGAGAAAATTAGTATTGGTGAATAAATTGCTTGCTCTACAATGGGAGCATATATATAAATATATATTATTATATTTTTCTCTAGTACATAAGTTTCATTCTTTCCTATTAAATGAGCATAAATAGCATGATTAGTTTTTTTTCCACACAATTGATTTTGTGTATAAGAACGTGTATGTTTTACTGGGGAAAGGAGTTGTGATATTTAGTGTATGGTTGTATATTTGTTGTGTGATTATATAGTTGTGTGTTTGTCTTGTTAGCTTGATGGTGTATACAAATGTAATACTTTGCTAAAATTTGTACTATTTCGAGAGTGGCAATATAGTTATCCTGACTATCTTAGAATTTTTTAAAATTATCAATTTTTTAATTCATTTTCTCCTATGTTTGTTATTAGATAATAGTTAAGTTGGTTAAAAAAAATAAGGAATGTCAAAGCTATTTAAAGGCTAAAATTGGTAACATGGCAAGTAAAACTTTCAAAATCAAGTAATAGGTCTATTATCATTTTTAAAAATTTTTGCAAACTAATTTTTCACATAATTTTGAATTAGATTTTGGTTAGGTAAGTTAGAAAAATTAGTTTTACAAGGCTTTAGTAATAAAATTTGAGAAAATCACATGAAAAAATGGTCTAAAATAATTTGATAATATTGTAGATCATGACTACATTAAGTTAACACAACTTACAACCTATCGAGCAAAGAAAACAATGAACAGTGCATACACATGCAAGCTCATGCGTGCAAGTAGGGCATGAGGCCCACTCTCTAAGCATATAATTTTGAGAGTTTTTTTAGATTTTTCTAGAATTAAAATTTTTATGATAAATTTTGCCTATTTTATTTAAACATGTTAATGGCTTATTTTTAGCCTAAAAATTTTCCTATATTATGCCAATCATATGAGTTACTTCTTGGAATTTTGTAACAATTTTTTAACATCATTTAGATGATATAATAATTTTCTTGTATATTAAAATGTCATATAGGAATTATTTTTACTTATATTATATCATAAAAATTTTGTGTAACTACATATTCACCTTCATGAGACTAGTTACATAAAATTTTATTTAAAGTTTTGAAAAGAAAAATTATTTTAAAGTATTAAAGGTGGAGATTGTATTAATAATATTAAATACATTTTGGTGTTATATTATCAATACAATATATTGGCTACAATATATATGCAAGATTAGATATTATATTCCTACAATTTTTAAACATCCTTTTCGCGTTAGGTTTTAAAAGCGTAATGTTTGACTTTTATTTTATGTTGTAAGGTCTTAAATATCCTTTAGTATTAGATTTTATAACATGATACTAAATATGGTGGCATAAATCAATTTTGTTAGGAAAACATTAGCATGATTAAGATATTTACATGCATAAAGTGATTGAGATATTTTCTTTAATTTTATATTTATGTGACAAAACTTTGTAAAAGATGCCAGATAGAACGAGTTATGAGAAATAAAATGGAATTCTAAAAAAATGTATCTAGTAATCCTAAAAGTAGAACTCATTATTAATACGAATTCAAATGTAGGGATAAAAAAGAAATATAAAAAAATAGTTACACTTAAATTGATTTGATCTGATGGTTATTATGGATTGAACCATTAGACAAAGCATTCCTGAAGCAATGAACATTTTGTTTTGTACTATTAAAAATCTGTGAAATTCAATTTAGTAAGAAAGGGTCATTGATTAATAAAATGACCCGCAATAAGGTTGGTGGAATATGGAAGCACATTTTGGAACTTATTAAATATTATAAGGTTGAAAAATATAAAGATAATTTTTTTGACTTGGTGTGCACTAAGTGATTTCCAATGGAATTTTGATGTTTTAAAATTGCATTAAAACTAAAGATGATTATTTTCTTTTATGATTTATTTTGTACTAAAAACATAATATTTTATATCTTTATACCTTTCATTAAGAAAACTTATATTTTTCGCACTTGTCATGTTTTAACCAACAAAACCTTGTTTTGATGTATTTGTTTTAGGTACATGTCATGATAGGCTATATTATATTAGGGTTTTGTAAAATTCATTTTTGAAACTTAATCCTAAAATTATTTTTAAGACTTAGTTGAATTGATCTATTTAAAATATGTTCTGGGATAGTGGGAACTATCATATGGCATAAAAGATAACAATAAAAAACAAACATAACTTTAAGTTCAAAAAGGATGCTTAAATAAACTTATGTGTTTAACATTAGGTTGATTGATAGTTAAAGGGCTACACTTAGAAGGAAAATATAGATCGTGAAAAATTTTCCTTTTCTTGATATCTAAAAACTCATTTTGAATCATTATAATATAAAGTAGTTCATTTTAGTGAAAGCTATGTTTGTTGGAGGTTAGAATCGCCTTCTTGATTTGAGACTTGATAAAAATAACATAAAATAACTGAATAGATTCCAATAGGGAATATAAATGTTTGTCTATACATTGTATCTCAATTTTCAAATTGTAGTTTCTCTTTAATTTAAGGAAAGCAATGCAGACCAATATGTGATGATAAGTGCAGGTATTTTGGCAATTCTAGTTCTATATGACGATGACATTTTACTTGTCAGTAATAATATGGATGTGTTAGTGAAGATAAAATAATTAAATTAAAATAAAAGGCTTAGGAGTACCTTTTTGTATAAGTAAATAGACATTTAAGGTCTTGGTAATAGGTCATCGAGGTATTTAGCTTGTGTTGTTTGAGGTAATTGAAAAGGCTCAATACATTGATTTGCTTTCATATTTCTTAATTCAAAAGGATAAAATTTGATAGGCTTAGTATTTTTCGTATGTGTCAATTATAAGTAACTTATTATGTGTTTATGTTAGTAGTACTAAACTATTATTAGCATGGTACGTTGGTGGTATAAAAGGTTACATACTAATCTGTAAGAGGTCAGGATATCTCATAGATACAAACTAGATATACTTGTTTAGTTGGTTGTCCAAGTGATCATGAATTTATATTAGGACATATGTTAGAAGGAATCATATTATGGAAAATATTGAGTAATTATTAATAGCAACCTCTATTATAGGGATAGAGTATGTTACATGTTATGAACATACTGATTAAATTGATAGGTTAAGGGTTTTTGGTATCAACCATTTTTTATGTCATAATACTGCTAACATAGTCTTCCTTTTTAGTAATAAAATTTGCCAATGTAAAGGATTTTAATTGGAAGTACCAGTTTATGTAAGAAAGAAGATACACAAATATATTACCTATTTTTCATAAATAGTATGCTTGCGAATCTATTAACTAAAGGCTTAAGAATTAATATAAAGCATGATCATATGAATAATATAAAATTGCTTAAGCGTTTCAATGTTTTGGATTAATAGGTCTTTTGATATATAAGCTTATCATTATGTTGAGATATATTTAATTAAAATACTCATAATGAGATATACGTATTATTGCCATACATTTGGTGCAAATTTTGGGTTATAATGTGTAACTAAAGACATTTAAACTTTATCTCACTCTGTTGAGAATATTAATTTCCAAAAGACATTTGGGTAGATGCTAGAATTATTATGTGAAGATTTATATTAAGTTATGTTAAAGTAGTGTAAATTTTATTATGCCCATTATGTTTATATCCTTGATGGATATTAGTTATTTGATTAGTGAGGTGTAAGCATCAAGGTTTAGGGTTTAAGCATTTAACATGCTTAATATTAATATCTTTTTGGATATAATATTTAGTTTTGGTGGAAGCATTTGGGTTTAGGCATTTAATATGCTTAATATAATATCCCTTTGGATATTAATTATTTGATCAGTGAAGTATAGGCATTAGGGTTTAAGGTTTATGCATTTAATATGCTTAATATTAATATCCTTTTGAATATAATATTTAGTGTTGGTGGATGCCTATGATCTTAATAAAACTTGTGGATGAAATAATATCATTTAATATTAACGTTAATTTTCAGGTAGTTATTATTTATAAATTAATATAGGTTCAAGTAGGAGATTTTCAAAAAAATTTATTGTAAGCCTTACATTAATTTATAAATAATCATTAATGTTAATATTATTTTAAACCTAAAATAAAGTGACTATGGTATAATAGGTTTTTTGTATAGTATTTAAACTTAGTGTGGGTTAACTGGGCATGGATTCTATCATGAGATAAGATCCATGACCTGACCTTGTTAATTAAAAGAGGTTGCCTACCTTGAGTAGCCAACTAAATTATATTTTGTCCTATTAAGAGTGCAAAAATGATTTCTTTCATCAAAGAAAAAATAAGATGTTACAATAGGGAGAGTGAGAGCCTTTATTACACTCTTTTTTGCTTTGAATGTTTTAGGTGAATCTAGAAATGAGGAAGAGAACAATTAGAAAATTAAAGGTACTAAATGAGATTCAATTTTGATGATTTAGGTATTTACAACTCTATTTTCTAATTAAATTCTCTATAAATTTTTTTTCTAATGTTCATGATATTCATGCATTAATAAATGATATGATTTGGGGATTTTATAAATGAATTAAACTTTTTTAACTCTAATGTTAACAAATTTTGATTAAAATTTACAAAGATGTTATATTTAAAATGAACTTTAAGCTTTAATCTTAATTTTTATTTTGAATTCATTTTTTACATTTGATATAAATTTCTTAGTTTATACCTTTTTTATATGCTAAAATAAAAATATAAAATTATCCTTATATTTAATTATTTTTCTTATTTATCACTTTATTAAATAATTTTTAATTTAAACTGAAAAATAATTATCACTTTATTTTAAATTATTTTTTATTATTAAAAAATATGATAACATTAATTTTTTAACTATAATTTCTTTTTTATTATTGTTCCTAATATTTGAAAGATTATTTTAATATAATTATATATACATATGAGTTTTTTATTAAAAAATAATACAACAAGCTTGAAATTTTTTAAAAAGGGCATATTTATATAGAAGAATATAAAATAATAATATTTTTATATTAAAAAAATTATAATATAAAATTTAATATCAGTATGAAATATAATTCTAAAAATAATTTAAATACAAAAATTTATTATTTTATAAAAAAATATCAAGTATATTTAATATTATGATAATAAATTGAATAATTACGTTCACTTTATTTTAAAAATTAATCTAATAATAATACTAATAATTATAATAATAAAGTATAAAATATTAAAATATAATAAAATATAATATATAAAATATAATACATTAAATATTAAAATATAATAAAGTGTAAAATACTTATATATATATATATATATATATATATATATTTTAGTAAATTTTTAGATGTTAAATATTAAAATTTAACTTATTAGGTGTTAATTTTTTTTATTTATATAATTTTAAATAAAAATATGATTTATTATATTATATTTTATAACAAAAATTTTGATAAGGGTATTTTTGAAATAATCTCAAGATTCCCAAGAATATCAAATATGAACCAAACATAGTAACGTAAAATATCTAAGAATCTGATAAAATATTCTTAGGAAAGTTTATAATGAACCAAATATAAGAATATTACATTCCCATTAATTAAATTTTCAGAAATCATATTCCTGAGAATGTATATTTTCTCAAGAATGTAAGATTTTGTGAACCAAACGTTACTTAAAATAATCTTTGCAACCTTATTTATATTTTGGGGGTTTTGGTGCTGCACTATCTCAAATTTGTCACCAATAAATAATACCAATCAATGGCGGATTCCTAAGAAAAAGCTTCACTTTCGTCAAGCAAATTCAAATCTATTAAGTAATTGAAGGTAAAATTGTATATTATATTCATTGCAAATCAATCAAACATATCAAATTTAGATGAGACTGGTTCAACTGCTTCAATGAAAATAAGAAAGATGAGAAAAGAAAATAAAAATACATAATAAATAAATCTAAATTATAAGTGATAATTAGTTATTCAAAAAATAAATATATAGTATAAGATGTTTGTGTTAATCATCATGTTTAACATTGCAATTGTAAGTAATAATATAGAAGGGCATTTTGTTAATTATAACATTAATGAAATATGATGATTAAACTCAAATTTACTATTTAAAATTTTAATTACCCTGCTATATAAATAACAGATTAAAATTATATCCACAATAGATTTATCTTAATTCAATTCCCACAGTTTTAAAATTGTCACTTCATTATTTATCTTCAATTCAATTCCGATGATTTTAAAATTATCACTCCATTAAGCGTTGCTATATAGTAAAAATTACCTTTAATTTATCTCCCAAATCTTATGAATTGTGAAGTCCTTTTTTCAACCATAAAAAAAGGGGGAAATTACAACGCAGTTGACATCGTCCCTCGAAGACAGCATCAGATTGATCTGTCCACATTGGGCGTCACCGGACCTTTTCTTCCATTTCCGACGTCCGCAGAGCTCAAAGTGGCTTTCAAACAATGACGTGGGGACATCCTAGGCGACAACATAGTTACATGAATTTTTCACAAACATTGATTCTATAGCCCAATTCCTCAAGCAACGCAAACCCCTTATCAATCCATGCCAAAATGCTCAATGCCTCACACAAAGAAAATCCAAAGAGTTTTACAGTTGGTGTTTTATTCAAGCACATCTAATTATCAAACGCAAACACTTCAATGTTACTCCTCGGCACTTAACATTCCGTCCAACAAATCCAAGCTTATGAGAGATAATGAAGCTGAAGCTGAATCTGAGCCGCCGGTGTCTGTTGAAATCTTCAAATCAGGTAAAAAATTGGGTTCTTACAAGTTGGGTGATTCAACTTTCTATTCACTCATTGAGAATTATTCTACTACATGTGATTTCAATTCGTTAAAGAAAGTTTTGGACCAAATGAAGCGCGAAAGGAGAATTTTTATTGAAAAGAATTTTATAGTTATGTTTAGAGCTTATGGAAAAGCCCATTTACCTGAAAAAGCAGAGGAGTTGTTCCATAGAATGGAGAATGAATTTCAATGCACGCCAAGTGTAAAATCATTTAATTCAGTTCTTAATGTCATTATCCAAGGAGGCCTGTTCAGTCGTGCGTTGGAGTTTTATTCTACTGTTACTGAATTTAAGACTCTGAATCTACATCCAAATGTACTTACTTTCAACTTGATCATTAAAGCTATGTGTAAAATGGGTTCAGTTAATGGAGCAATTGAACTGTTCAGAGAAATGCCACTTAAGAATTGCACTCCTGATACATATACTTACTCTACACTAATGGATGGGCTGTGCAAGGAGAGTAGAATAGATGAGGCGATTTCACTGCTGGATGAGATGCAGATTGAAGGTTGTTTCCCAAACCCTGTTACATTTAATGTCTTGATCAACGCATTGTGCAAGAAGGGGGACTTGGTACGTGCTGCCAAACTTGTTGATAATATGTTTCTTAAAGGTTGTGTCCCAAATGAAGTGACATATAATGTCTTGGTTCATGGCCTGTGTCTTAAAGGGAAGCTGGACAAGGCAATGAGTCTCCTGGAACAAATGGTATTAAATAAATGCATGCCTAATGATGTTACTTATGGAACTCTCATTAATGGGCTTGTTAAGCAAGGAAGAGCTATTGATGGAGCTAGTATGTTAGTCTTTATGGAAGAAAGAGGTCATCATGGGAATGAGTATATTTATTCATCCCTTATTAGTGGTTTCTTCAAGGAGGGAAAACCTAAGCATGCAATGGAATTGTGGAAGAAAATGGTGAAAAAGGGCTGCCAACCAAACAATATTGTGTATAGTGCTCTTATAGATGGTCTATGCCGAGAAGAAAAGCCAAATGAAGCCAGGGAAGTTTTGATTGAAATGAAGAGTAAGGGTTATATGCCCAATACTTTCACTTATAGCTCCATAATGAAGGGTTTCTTTAAAATAGGTGACAGTCATAAGGCTATTCTTGTGTGGAAAGAGATGACAGATAATAATTGTAATCCTAATGAGGTTTGTTACAGCATACTCCTCAATGGCTTGTGTGAGAATGGGAGGCTCACGGAGGCCTTAATGGTTTGGAAGCAGATGCTGAGCAAAGGAATTAAATTGGATGTCATCGCTTACAGTTCAATGATTCAGGGCTTTTGTTATGCTCACTTAGTAGAACAGGGCCTGAAACTTTTTCAGCAAATGCTTTGTCAGGAGCCTGAATCACAACCAGATGTGATAACCTATAACATACTTATAAATGCCTTGTGTATGCAAAATAGCATTTCCCGTGCCATTGATCTTTTAAATGCTATGCTAGATCAAGGTTGTGATCCTGACTTAACAACATGCAACATAATCTTGAGAACACTAAGAGAGAAAGTAAACCCACCTCAAGATGGGAGGGACTTTCTAGATGAGCTTGTAATCCGGTTACTTAAGAGACAGAGAACAACTGCTGCTGCCAAAATTGTAGAAGTGATGCTGTGTAAGTTTTTGCTTCCAAAAGCTTCTACCTGGGCTATAGTTGTTCGCGAGCTCTGCAAATACAAGAACACTCAAGAAGCCATCCGTAAATGTTGGAGCAGGTTATATGACTGACATCTTGGGAAACATGGGGTCAACTGTAGTTCTCTTGAAGCTTGCAAACTCTGGATTAAGTGATTTCTAGGTCAAGGTCCTCATGGGGTAACTTGTCCTGTCATAATTTACACCTACCCTTTAGTACTGTGAATGAGAGTCAAGGCATCCATGCAAGGGACTGCTGGTTCTTCCAGAGACAAGTGGCAGATTCAAATATCTAATTGCAATTTTAATGCTCAATTTCCAAGTCTGTCGTGCTGATGTGCAAATCCAATGGTCACCTCTGTCCTTGACTTTCGAATCAACTACATGTGTAGCTTGCTACCCATATTTGTTGGTTCATGTCTTGTCTACACTCAATATGCAAGTATAAAAATCTCAAGCAACTAATAATGGCCGTGTCCTGGAAGAGTGAGACCCATTTTATCTTAAATCTCAAGGAAAGTGCTGTGAATCCGAAGACAGAGAAACTGCTTTTTCCTGTCAACCAAAAGTATGTAGTAAACGTGAAATAAATTGTTTTGTGCCTTCACCAATTCCTGCAGGGGAATCTGAGTACAATTGTCAGAGCATGGAGTCATTCCATTGAAAAGTAATAGTCCTGAATACAAAAAGCGCAGATAAGGAAATGACAGTGGCTAGAAGAGGCACTTAGAAAGTAATTCGCACAATGGAGAAAGGAGGAGTTCTAGTGGTTGATTGTGATTTAGATTACTTGTGGACATTATATTCAGCCCAGATATTTACTTGGTTTGATACGATGGAGGCAACTACGGCAAGAATTTAATCTCGATTACTGCAGCTTCTTCTAACTTGCTGGTATGCATTGAAAATATTACAACAAATGTTTCACTTTGCTGTGTTTATCATTTGGTGACTGCTCTCTGGTACTTGCAGTTAGTAATTATAAAACAAATATATTCTTTAGTCTCTCAAACTCTCTCTGTTGAGTATTATATTACAATGTGAAGTAGGATGTTGTTGGGATGAGTTTGAGTTCTATTTGAGAAGCCTTTAGCCTTGTGAAAACGTGCCGATCTTGGAGCAGCTTTCACCTGTGGCTTCAGTCTTTTTTATTTTTCTTGTTCTATTTTTTATAAAAGCAGAAAATCTATCAGATGAGAAAGGAGAAAAGCACGGAGATGGCTGGAGTAGATATCCACTTCAAAAGAAAACTTAACAAAATACCTCAAACCCTGTCCTCTTCTGTAGGTTGTATACCCGTCGAAGTTGTTTTCTTTATCATTTTTTTTAATAACTAACTTTTCTAACGTCACAATTGAAGTTCTGAACTTTATAATGAATAGTAGATTTATCAATGTGGGTCTAGTTAGCAATAATACTGGTGTTCTGTTTCTTGCTGCCAGCAGATGTGTATGCCTTTTTTTTTTTTAATATATAAAATGTGGTTATATTCGATTGCAATTCGAAATTTTAGGTCTTGTATAGTTGGAATCCTACTCTGGCGATTTTATATTCCAGAGCTTGGATGTCGCCAGCTATTTATATAAAAATCCTTGAAGCTGCCAGCATTACAATTCTGGAGAGGAGGCTATGAATCAAGTTCCCCTCCTTCCAATGGATGCTACATCAATTTTACTTCATTCAAGTTTGACAAAAGCATGCATGTTGGGTTTGAGAGCAATGAAACAATAATCTTGGATCGAATTTAAACTCAATTAAAATTCATAATATTTGATAATAACATCTATGCCTAGGTGCAGCTTCGAGTTGTGTTGTGGCTGTGTCATTGGATTAACTAGATTTCAAGAACCCTTGCACCTAGACGGATAGACGCCAACAATTGTTTAGATGCAAGATATCACAGATGTACATCATATCATTGTAAAGGAACTCAGCAACTTTATTCTATTATTTTTATATGATTTATCTTTTCGTTTTCGTACAAAAAAGGACATTGGAGTTCTTTATTCTGTTTTACCATAGCAGTCTTCTGTTTTTTTGAACCTATGAGGTCTGTAGTTCGAATTCATGCAGCTGCTTCAGCAGCGGAAGAGACCTTATTAAGAACAACAACAGGATCACCCACTTTAATGATTTTTCCATTCCCTTGAGTAGAATAATCCTTCCACACCATATTCTGCCCGAAGTATATCTGCAAAAGCAGTTCACGTGTTATTTGAATTATGGAACAAATAGTCGATAGACTGTCAAAGGTTTTATGACCAGATGTCTCACCTTCCCCTGCTGTTTTCCATTCGGTCTCAAGACTTTGTCTGATCGAACTTTCTTCAGAGTTTCATTTGGTTCAGTTCCTGCAATCCCAGTCTCTTGATTAATTGAAGGCACCTGATAATGACAAACAACATTAGCCAAGCAAATGAAATTTATAGGCAGTAATCTTTACAAGTTTTTTCTTTTTCCCCCCTATTCAAACAGGGGTGGGTAGTCAATTAGTAACTCTCTTTCTCTAGCCAATTACAATCTGTTGCCACTGCAAGATTAAGTTATGGATAATCCAATGGAGAGAAGTCCATGTACGATTAAGTTTCACAAATTCATGTATTCTCATTTATAGGAAAATGAATAAATGACTAGAGGATAGATACGCCTCTGAAGAAAGAAACCAAGGGACTACAACCAACCAAAAATAAATAAAAATAAAATATAAAAAAATAAAAACAAAACACCGAAGGTACGGTCACGTCCATTCTAAGAGTTGTATAAAGAACCGATTAAAATTTGTTCTACCGTAATATCATCCTTAAAAGTAGATACATAGACATCTCCATAATCACAGCACAATAAATTTCAAGTGTTTCTCTAATAAATTCTCTCCTTCATTTCATTTTGTTAATATTCCAATAATTTTATTTCTCATCCCAAAGGACTCCTCCAATCCTTTCTTATTTCTGAATTCTGTATCTCTCTCCTTTCTAGCTCTAGCTCCTCTGATTCTGCATCATGGTCCAGGAAAGAAAGCAACCTCACATTTTGGGACTAGAGTAAAGAAATTAATTCTACACACTCCTTGTCCAATAATCTTATATCAAATAAAATTTATTAACAACTGTTGAATAGAAACAGGTGCAAATGAATTGACAAGAATAATAGTGAGAACCGAATTAGCCAATTTCGTTATCATTCAAAAATTGATTGAAAAAGAACAATGTCAGCAACATGGAGGAGGGGAGCATGCCATGTAAATGACTTGAATACATAAAAAAATGGGAAGGAACAATGACAGAGATGGGGAGCTCCAAATATGGAAAGGAATTGGTGACAATCAAAGCACTCCTAGAAGCAAAACAATGAAACCAGTCTATAGAGACGGATTCATCAAGGGAGAGGGGGGGGGGAGACTTTGCAAATGAGGGAGAACAAGTTAAGAGTCCCTTGGGATGAGAAATATAATTACTTGAATACCCTTTTGATGCAATTTTTTTTTTTTAAATTGTGTATATTGTATAAAAAGAGTGGAGGATGCTAACCTCCGCACTTAGAGTTTAGTGGGAGTATACCCAAAGTTAAGGATAATAGAGTCTTCATATTTATTAATAGCTTTATATAAATAAAGCATTAGATTGAGTCTTATGCAAAATAAAGCCATCTTATTTGATTCAATAATATTCATCTCACTCGAGCCTCTCCAACTTCTCCTCCCTCTAAACCCTAATTATTTTTCTCAACATGTTATTAAAGCAATATCATCCGCTTTGAAGCCTTGTGGGTTACACTGCTTCTGGCAACCTCAAATGGGGTTGACTTGCTATTATAGTTTTGGTATAAATTTAGGTTCACTTCCATTTTGTTATTGATTATTTGATTTTGTTGACGAAAAAAATAGTTCAAAGTAGCTATTATAGTAGGTGTTTTTAGGCTTATTTATTTTTTCATTGTTATTGTTGATTTTTTCTTTTGTCGGTGGAAAATAAGAAAGCATAAAAAACAGAGACGAAAGTTAAAAAAAAAAATCAGAAAAAGAAATATATTCATAGGTTTTAGGGTGCAATTGGGAAATAATGGTAGGATCAAGAGTTCTGGTTTTGAAAAAGCTCGTTCACATGCAAATGACCTTAGAATTGCTGGGTTTAATTTTTTATTCAGATTCAAATAGTGGTGTACACGAAATTCAAATCCGAAGAACATTGAGAAGGGAAAAATACACGCTATCCCCTAAATCTAGCCAAGTAATAAAAAATGGTACCCCCCCCCCCCCCCAAAAAAAAAAAAAAAAAGGGGGGGGGGTGGAAAAAAGCAAAACTCTTAAAAGACCCATCTTTTGTCTCTCTCCCTTTTCCTTCATTCTCAACCATGTTTTCCCCACCAAAATCTCTATCCAATAAGAACAGAGCTGAAGAACAACTAATTTATACAATCTTAATTAGAAAGAGAAAGCCAATTAAATTATATTTTTTCAATTAAATTGCCTTGCTCTTGTTAAAAATGTATAAATTGAACTATGTTCATATTTGATATAAATTTTGGCAAGGAAAACATGATAGAGAAGGAAAGAAAGGGAGCGAGACTAAGAGTGAGGTCTTTGCCGTTAGCTTAAACCATAAATTTAATAATTTTTCTTTTTTCCAAAGTTCAGGGAGTTTAGTATGTGGTTTTAATATTCATATACCATTTTTATCACTTGGCTACACTTCCTCGTGGGGGGGGGGGGGGGTTGTAGTATCTGTTTTCCCTTGTAGAGAAAATAGAACCACTCGGATTGGTGATTAATTGGTTTTCACTAGGTTTGATCCGGATGACAGCCTAAAGGATTTTTAGGTCAGTGGTGAAAGGTTGTGGTGTGACCCAATATTGATGTTGATATTCTGGGAACATCAATTGCTGGTGGCAGCTGAGTCGAGGCCAGAAAGAAGTTGAGGTATGTCTTCATGATTGTCTCGTAACGATTTTGGCCCGATTGGTGCTGTCTTCTCTTTTGATGGATTTCGACACTGTTTTTTCTATAATCTTGAATGGATTGCCTCTGCGTTTTGGAGGTTTGGGTGGTCAAGTTCTAGGTTGTTCATTTTTTCTGTTAATTTTAACTCTAGACTTGTGATTTTAAGGTGGTCTTGGCAGATTTCATGAACACCAAAGGATTGTGATTGATTTTTTTGTGAGATTTCAGATTGATTTCAGTTGATTTGTGTGCAATTTGGCTGATTTTCAAGGCTGTTCTGGTATGTGTGGCTCTTGTTTTAGTATTTGCCAGTGCTTTGATTTGTGGATGGTACAACTTTTAAGTTTTTTAAGCTTGCCAAGCTTGATTTGGTGCTATGAACTTATTTTGTTTTTGGTGGATTTCAAACTGTTGAGGTAGTTTTGTAGGTTTTAGACTCCATTTATTTTGGCAAAAAACATCTTCCAATAAATATAGTTATAAAATATTATAGTGGTAGAAAATGGTTTATATGTGTAATCTTAAACATATGGAGTTAGATAGAAGATAACTTCCCCTTTGAAATTTTCTTCTACTACCGTGACTTCAGGTATCATTTTTTTCTTTAATCACAAGGTATAGATACACATGGCACTGACTCATTTATATATAAGGAGATGATTTCCTATAGAAAATATCTTCTGAAAAACAAACAAAGCCTTGGGGGGACCTGGCTTCTGTGGAGTTCGCGTAGGCAGCACTCACAGGGTTCTTCCATAGCTAATGTGTCAATTTTCGGGTGTGGAACCATATTCAGAATTGGGCTTGTCATTTCTTCCATAGCTACTGCATAAACTGTATTCGGAATTGGGCTTGTGTAAATCATATTCAGAAGGTCAAGGGAAACTTAGGAAAAAAAAAAAGAGCCTAAAATATAACAACAAGAAGGTCGAGGGAGCAATCAAGAGTAGTTGGCTGAAGACATCTTCTAGTTGTTTTTGTCGCAGATTTGGCATTGTTTTGAGGTTGTGGATGTTTGCATTGAGGGGAGTTGCTCACATGTTTTTCCTGCAAGTAGTTCATGGAGTTTTAAGTTCATCAAGTTTTCTCTATGTTTTATTTTGAGAATTCAAATTTATGTAACAAGCTTAAGCCTTGAAAGTACCCAAAGTTAAGAGTAGTAAAGACTTTGTGTTTCTCAATAGCTCTCTATATCTAAAGAGTTAGGCTAAGTCTTATGTAGAATTAAGCCATCTTATTTGATTCATTAAGATATTAGTTTTCTCTTCATCTCTCTGTAGCTTCTCCCGACTTCTTCCTCCTCTAAAACCTTTCTCAACAGTATGCATGGATGCTTGTAACAATGACCACTGTCGATGGTCCATTATCCACTCTCTCTAACACAAGTCGCGAAAGTCATATTCCTATGAATATATTTCAAGATCTGTCTAACACCGGAGCCAGCCTAAGAATATTATGTTATAACATAGGTACATTGCTTTTTTTTTTTTCCCCAGATAATTATAGGAATGGTTAAATTATTAGGTATACACACACAGGGACCAAGGATTGAACCTTGGATGTAGTGGAATGCATAGAGCCTTTAAGGGACATCATATGCCACTTGAGCCAAAACTCTCAGCATAATATAGGTACATTGTTAGAAACATAAATTCTTAACATAAGTCACATAGTACATGTTCCAGGAGAGCATGTTGGCTATGTTATAAGTAGTAAATAATAAAGGAGACCTCTCACCTTACAACGGGAGCACAGTTTCACACCTTCAAATAAAAATTTGCTTATTTTGATTTCTGTCCACAAGTCTTCAGAAAATGGTTCACAACCTCGAACAAGGATACTGCATTGTGAAAAACCCAAACCACATTTAAGAGAATTAAAAACTCAAGTAGATCAATCCAGTGGTTATTGGCCCACTATAGCAACTAATAATTTTGAAGAAAAACTGAGATTTTATAATTGCAATAGATTCTATACTTGGGTCTGAAACGATTAACAGGTACAGGTTCCTGGAGAAGCTTGTTTAGTGCATCCATTGATTCCTGGATGGGATATATGACACATATTGATTAAAGATTCAGCATATACATAACGATAAATTTTGACAAAATTTCTTAGATTGGCTGACCTGAGATAACAGAAGGAATGGAAAACCATCAGAGAACATAATATTATGTCCATCAGCATAATCAGGATGCACAGCTCTGGCTTCTGAGGCTGCACTTGGAAACAGCATAAATAGGCTGTTTATTAGAAAAGATTTGAAATATTACATAACATTGAAATATACAGAGAATGAAAATTTGATTGTCTTTTGGCTATGAAAATAAGTGTGATAAAAAAATGTCTCAAATTGAGCCAAACCATTTTTCCCCCCTCAAATGAGTCTTCTTATTTTCCAATTGACTACATTTGTAGTGAAATTTGTGCTTTTAATCAATACATCATATTGATGTTCTCCAGGTGACCATTTCCTATTCCACATATTTCACAAATTAAAAAACCCACCAGTATTAAAGCGGACCAGTCGACTGGGTTTTCCAAGATAATTTGAGAACCACTCTGATGCTTCATCTCCTTCATCCAGTGCAGAACCAGACCAGTCCCATACTGACACACCCTCAGATACTTCACGTGGTTTACTCAAACAAATTTTGAGATCTTGCATCCCAGGTGCTTTTATTACTGTAATGCCAAGTAAAATCATAAATATGTGTCAAGTAAAATGACCTTGTATATATTTCTAGATTCTGATATCTACACTTCAACCTTTTAGAATTTTTTATTGAAAGAGAAAGAAAGAGTAGATGACTGGGGGATAAGGAATCTTCTAAGAGATAAAACAAAAGATTACTAACTAAAGGAAAACAAGCAGCCAAAAACACCTAGTAAGAGGTCAACACAGCATCTAATTCCCTGTGCGCAACTAATATACTCGGCCTTCAAATGAAATCATTTGAAGTAGCCATAGTGAAGCTACAAACATAATTTTGTCCCAAACAAGATGATAAGGATGGGCTTAATGTTTAAAGATATGATCATCTAAGTTGCCGCCTGTGACTGGTCATCAATAGAATGATAATTTGTCTTGTGTTGTGAGCCAAAGAAGCTTATTATGGATTAGTAATACATATTTGAGCAATTAACGAATAATTATCTTTATTACAAACACAGACAGTAAATAAGTTTACCCATGTAAGAATCTTTTTGGGGTTCCCAGCCTTCAAGAAAAGCTTCGTTTGGCAGTTTAACATCAACTAAAGCAAGCTTTGGTTGAACCCTCTGTGTATACATCCTGCCTTTGGAATTCACTACTAACCATTGTCGATCCCATCGGAATCCTGTAAGATAGAGCACACAAAAACCAAAATAAAATAAATAAACCCAACAATCTTCGTTAAGACCCTGACAAGGTCTACTCTCCGAACATGCCTAGTATTTAGTGTCATATAGCTTCAAATATTCACCAAGTTTGTTGAATTTACAAAGAGTCATCTATCCATAAGTAGCAGAAGGGAGATATTTACCAGTAGGAGTGAGGGGGGCTTCGGAAACCGATATTCCACGACATGACTTAATTGGGTATATGAAAATCGATAGCACTTTGGGTGTGGTTTCTGCCGACGCCATTCTCTCCTAGTCGTCCATGGGGCAGGCGCTGTTGCTTGACACTCGCTTTTTATCTCTCGTAAGGGAAGGAAGAAGGAAATGGAGCCCACTTAATTTTTGTCACTACATAATCACGTGCTGCCCCCACGGACTGCATCAGGACAAAAACAACATCGGCCATTTCTAAGGTACTCACACAAAAAACGTGATTACCGGCGTCAGGACAAAAACAATATCGGCCATTTCTAAGGTACTCACACAAAAAACGTGAGTACCGGCGAGTATGGTAAAGAAAAATATAATTCGAACTGTCCAGCCATAAGAGATTATATCAAATTTTTTTTATAAATAATAAAAATGATTAAATTACTAATTATATATGTTGCGAGACAAGAAGGAAATGGAGCCCACTTTTATCTCTACAATCTACAAAACCATGTGTTGCACACATGGACTGCATCGGGACCAGAAAAACATCCGGCCATTTCATTGTGAGTATGGTAAGAAAAAAAATAATTCGAACTAAGATTACATCAGTGTATTTTCCTTTTTAAATTATACAATTAATTAAATCATTAAATTATATGTATATATAAAGATTAGGGATAAAATTTTAAATATATAAATACATATAAATTCTTTAAAAAATTATGAAATACAAGGTGACATAAAGGCTCTCTCGACAAATTAAGTCGGTGTCTTTCAATGAAGGAACGTAAATGGGAATTGTTGAACTAATCACCTCTAAAATAGTTCAAATAACAATATACCAAATTTATCCTTTTAGATTTGGAGAAAGAAATCTGTTAGCAGTGCTTCTTCGTCTCCGCGAGACAGGTTTGGCAACAAGGGTAGGAGGCCAGTCAACCACGCACAGCAACTCGGCCACCCGACACAGCACCCAGCCATGGTAGCATGCTCGCGTCTCATCCTAGAGAGCCGCAACAGCGGCAGACTATCATGACTCACTTAGGCGTGAAACTTGGTATCCGACTCAACACAAATTAGATTTGTTTACAAGAAGCTAGGTGTTAAATAAGGTACATGAAATATAATAAGACTTATAATAAATTTAATTTGTTATAATAAAATAATAATATAATATGAATATATTTATCCTATTATTATATATATTATTATTATAAATTTAATACAAAAAGATATATAAATCTCATTAAATTAATTGCTTTTAACCAATTATATATATATATATATTTATTATAAAATAATTTATGTGTTATAACTTTTATAAACATAACTTTATATTTTTATTTACATTATCCACATATTATAATTGTATTAGAATTATCGTTTACTATTTGTTTTGGTTTATCATCCAGAAATTTTATAGTAAAATATTTACACATAATTAAAAAAATATACTTAGATATGAAGTTTATTAAATTAATTACATTTTTAGAAATTTGCTAATTTTTTGTAATTTTTTATTGAAATCTAGATAATTTATGTGTTACAATCTTTATAAGTTTATTTAATATTTCATAATTCTTTTATACTTAATTTATAAAAAATTACAATATTTTAAATGGAAATTATCAAAAAAATTATAATTTTGTTAAATAATTATAGAATTTAGTATATATAAAAATAAAATTTTGTCCAATAATAATCTGCTCCCTTAAATGGAAATTTTTTGCTCTGCCAATGCAATTAACAACTTTATTCTCATTCTTTTACCTAGTTTCTTTTGCATGCAAGAGAAGTATAAAAGCATAAATAATGTCATATTATCTTGTAGAATTAGACTAAACAGTTATTATTCTATAATTTTCAACCTTTTTTTTTTACAATTTTTAAGAATTATATGTTCAAGAAGTTATAATTTAATTAAAAA
Organism: Sindora glabra; assembly: GCA_020226215.1. Taxonomy (NCBI): domain Eukaryota; kingdom Viridiplantae; phylum Streptophyta; class Magnoliopsida; order Fabales; family Fabaceae; genus Sindora; species Sindora glabra. The sequence continues at coordinate 74,715,417 of CM035235.1, forward strand.
AATTATGATTTCAAAAAAAAACTTTTGGATTGATTCATTTAAAGCACATAATACATACATTTGAAAAAAATTGTGACATATTTCATAAAAAAAATAATAAAAAGTATAAAATTTTCAAAATTAATATAAAATTAATTATAACTAATTTTCTCAATTAAAATAAAATTTTATGTTTATATAATTAAATTTTTTATTATATAATTTTTTAACAATATATTAATTAATTATAATATAAATATTTATTTTAAAATTTAGGTTTGAGCTTAACTCAAGTCTATTGGGCCTACTCTAATAGGCCCTATGAGTTTTTAAACCTATGAACACTTCTAACTAAAATATAGTATCATTTCACAATTACTAGATATGCAAGCATCCTTTGTACACAACACCAAAATATCTGCAAATATAAGTATTTGGGTTGTTTCATATTTACTATGTCCAGTAAGGCCTAAAGGTATTTCTATTTGCAAAGAGAGGTAACTATGATTGCCGTTCATAGAGAAATAAGCCTTAGAGACTTTACTTTTATGGTGCAGGTCAATAAAAAACATCTCTTGTAGTATTTCGAAAAGAAAACATCTAAAAGAAAATGAGTTCAATAAGTAAATATTCTTCTCATAATGGTGATTCCTCATTTTTTAAGCATATTAAAGTGTAGTAGAATTATCAATAATAAATATTCTTATTTCATATATATATAAATATCGCAATTCCTTTTCCAATCATGTAAATGCATATTTATAAATATTATCTTATGTACCACAATATCCAAGATATTAATGAACAAATAAAGAGAATAGAAACCATTTCAACCTCTTTGTGACTTTCAATTAATCTTATTTTTTATAAACTTAATCTTATTTCTTTGGAATCAAATTTATCTTTTAACAAAAAGTTTTTAAGATCAGATACTCATCATAATTCTTACATTTCAATCTTCTCCCATTCATATTCATATCATAATCTTATCCTATGTCAGAATTTCATCATTAGAATTACTTAAAATAATATGTGCGAGCTTACAATAAAGAACTAACATCTATGTATGAGTACTATACCACACTTACATGTGATTGCCATAATGTTCATAAGCTTAATTTATAACATTTACATTAATCTATGATTGCAATACTTTAAAATTCCATAAAACAAATAAATTTAGATAATACAGTGTTTTGGGTCCAAAGACTAACTTCGATCCTCATAATCAAGTGTATATTTGTTTATGTTCAATCCAAGAGCAACTTTAGATACTATACTTAAGTATGGCATCTAGAGAGCACTATTTCTAGATTACTTAAGTATATACTCGATTATAAGCATTCAATGAGTACCTATGAAGGCTATACTTAAGCATATACTTGATTATCAGCTTCAAAATTATAAAAATTCTATGAATCTATTGTTTATTTAGTCTATTTTCACCAATTCAAACATATACACAATATTATAACCAATTTTCAACACAACACCATCCTTAATATTCAAACTCTACCCATAATATAAGAAAAAAACCTTTATCATAAACATGATTTATGCACTTAATCACCAAAATTCCTAATTCTCATAATTTTAACTTCGATACTCAACAAATCATACAAGTAAGTTAGTTCAAGTAAATTGTTTATTTATTAAGGTATGGAGGAGATAAGAGGAGATTAAAGGAGTGATTAAATTGTCCTATTCAATACAAAATTAAAGAAAACCTAATTGGATTGTCTAAATCCCTAATTTTTTTCCTTTAAACCAAATTTCCTAAGATCACTAACCATAAGCTTGAAAATTAGGTGAATTACCTCTCTTAAAGAGAAATTATTAATGATTTCTTACAATTGATGGTTAGATTTTGATTGAAATGTTAAGAAGAGAAAAAAGTTAATCTTAGGGGAGATAAGAGTCAACCAAAAAGAAGGAAATTCATTGAAAATGGCCTGCTTGTTGGAATTACAAAAGGTAAGGATAGTTTGGTAATTTTAAAGCAGTTTAAAGGTAAATTAGAAAAAATAACTCTTAAATTTCTTTTACATACACTTACTTAATTCTAACTTCATACAAGTCTTTAATTAATTTATTTCCTATTATTCTTAAGCACAATCATTATAATTAAGTAATTATTTGTGCACACAAGATAATTAAATAAATTTTTAATTTTCTAAGGGGTGTAATAGTTTTCTCTCTTTAAAGAATTCATCCCTAAATTCTTAAGAAATTAACTATAATTCTAATGATCCTATTAATTTTAAGGGCTTGCCAAACAAATGTGAGTAGTTTTGTTGCATTTCTAATTCAGACTCCCAAGTTACTTCTTCAATTCTATGTTGTTCTTATCGAACCTTTACCAAAGATAATTCTTTGGATCTCAATTTTTGAATTTGATGATTTAAAATCTCAATTGGTTATTCTTTATAGGACAATTTCATATCCAATTGCAATGGTTCATATTGGACTATATAGGATGCATAAGGAATGTATTTCTGAAGTATGGACAGATGAAATACTGGATGTATACCTCACAAGATATCGAGTATCTCTAATTAATACATGGTTGCTTTAACTTATTTGAGAATTAGAGAAAGGCCAATGAAATAAAGGGTTAATTTTCCTTTCTTACCAAATACATGTTTATTAGGAAAATTTTTAAGAAGACCATGTTTCCTTACTAGAATTTTAACTCTTTCTTCTTCTTATTTGCAGTTAATTTTTTACATTCTTAGGCTATTTTCAAATGATCTCTAATAATTTGCACTTTCTCTAATGCATCAGTGACTAGATTTGATCCTAAGAGTTTGTCTCTCCTGATTTAAACTATTCTATAAGGAATTTACATTTTTGACCATACTAGGCTTTGTAAGATGTCTTTTTTTGTTAAGATTCGGATCAATATATGCAGTGAAATTTTAAAATTTTGATCCAAAACCTTCCTAAGATCCATGCAAAAATCATAAACCAGTATTAGGGTTTTATCTTATTTGTGCTCGTGTTCTTTCTGATCGAATCCTTGAGAGATTGAGATGAATCAAACGCTGGCCGGAAGGTATAACATCTCTACGGTATCCACACGAAGTGAATAATGACTTTTCTTCTCCACAATACTGTTAGGATTCGTTTCTTTTACTAAGATTGGGATAGGGTATTTTCTGAGTGATTTAGGATTTGATGGAAGTTTAAGTGCGTGTATACAAAGTACTGGCTTCAAGCCCTTTTATAGAACTAAGACATGCCATAGTCCTAATCCTACTAGGATAATACTTTAAAAATTCTAATCACACTTAATAAACATCACCTTATCCTTATCTTAGATAGAGTGAGGAGAGATAAGACTTATCTATTAATTATCTAATATTAGATAATAATAATATTATCTCATAATATAATTATATAATTTCTAATAATATAATTATTTGATATTACTTTAATATCACATAATATATATATATATATATTACGTGAATAAATATATATTATCTTAATAATATATATATATGCATGAAAATAAGTTCAATTAATTGAATTTAGTCCAACTAAAATTCAATTAATTATTGTTTCATTCTTATTACGTTGATAATGACTCATTTTGAGTCATAAACAGTGAGTGGCATCTAGCAATACATCACTATCACTCAAGTAGTAAAAATGTCTATAATTCGACATTTACCTAATATATAATCAATATTTTTGCATCATAATCCCTTTTGTAACAATATTCAAATCGAATTGGAAGCATGGAGTGTGACATCCTCATCAATGTTCAATTTATATTTCTTGATATTGAGTAGACTTAAAACAAATGATCAATATCACATATTGATTAAATTTAGTATGCCCATACATTTCTAAGTCTCACTGAATTAAGGGGCCCAAGAATATTTTTCCTTTATACAAGAGTAACAAAATCCCATCTACATCACTTACTTCCCTCTGCATGATTTGTGACACACCTAATCAACGTCTTACTTGTCATCTCAATTAAAGGTGACACAGGATGACATCAAAGTGAGTAACTCTTCATGTAGAGAACCGTAGTGACTTCAGGTCAAAGGACTATGCGCATATGTGATCATATGAAAATAACTAATGACATATTTATCCATGCAGTATTCTCACAGTGGGTCAGTCCAGTACATTGTTCACTAATAATGTACTCATGTATTGACTTGATATCACATATCCATGATTCATAATCATCAGTCACTATACATGCTAGTCTCGATATATTATTACTATCATTTTCATAATAATACTTGATTGTGGCCATTTTAGGAATAGCAAAGCTATTCCAAAGATAATTATTATATTTAAGTTATAATTTGTGCAAAATAAAATAAAATAAAATGTAATAATTATATTACCAAAATGAAATGTAATACATTATGTAATATTGCAATCATCTCTATGATTGACTCCTAGGACACACAAAAATAATTTTAATGTTGGATTAGTAGTTATTGTTATATACAAGTTCAATTAAGGACAAATACTTAACAGTTTTCAAACTTTAAAGTACAAGCTCAAATAATGTCTTCTAAAATTTGGATGGTGCATTCCAATTGTCTATCTACTTATGGATGAAAAATCATGCTAAAACATAACTATCCCTAAAGCTTGCTAGAAAAATTATTAGAAGTGAGTTGTAAATTGTGTGCCTTGATCTAAAATAATAGTGAAAGAAATTCCATGTAATGGTAGTATTTTTTCCAAATAAACCTTTGCATATTGGGCTACAACATAGGTAACTTTAACCGATAAGAAATGAATTATTTTACTCAATCAATTAACAATCATCAAATCGAATCAAAACCTTTGAATTTGAGATAAACCTATCAAGAAATCTATGGTTACACCTTCCTACTTTCATTTTGGAATAACAAAGGGTTGGTATAAACTACCGTGTTTTAGTTATTTTGCTTTCACCTATTGACACATAAAATACTTTAAAACATAATCAAGCATATCTCTCTTCATTCTTCTCTACTAGAAGCTTTATTGCAAATTATAGTACATCTTTACCACACTAGAATGCATAATGTAAGATGAATAGTAAAATTGGTATAACAATTCATTTCTTTTATGAGAAAGAACCCAAGGTCAATTTTGATATCTAATCATCCCTTTCTCATCAATAGTTAAATCTTCATCCTAATCTAATATTGCTTCTTTTCTCAATGAAGGATATCAAGGATCTTATTTTTAAGGATTTTTTATTTTTTTATTAATACGAATCAAACTATAACTTATACAATAATCACCATTTGTTTTTTGGCTTGGATATTAGCTAAAGTGTTTAATGAATTTCTACTTAATGCATCGGCTATTACATTTGCCTTATCAGGGTAATAATGAATAATGCAATTATAGTCTTTGACAAGTTCAATCCATCTTTGTTGCCTTAAATTCAAGTCATTTTGATCAAAGATATACTTCAAGCCTTGGTAATTAATGTAAATTTCACATGTTTCACCATATAAGTAATGCCTCTATATTTTCAAAATAAAAACGACAGTGGCCATCTTAAGATTATGAGTAAGGCATAAGTTCGCATCTCTTCAATTATTAGGGCATATATGCAATAACCTTTTCATTCTTGATTAACATATATCCTAAGCTAATGTGAGAAACATTGTAATAAATCATGAACCCTCTAATTCTTAATGGAAAAGTAGAAATAGAGTTGAAGTTAAACAAGTTTTTAACTATTGAAAGCTATTTTGTACTTCTCAAGCCATTCGAACTTGACTCCCTTCTAAATGAGCTTAGTTAAAGAAGATGCTATCTTGGAAAAATCCTTTGTAAATCACTAGTACTAAGCTACCATTCCAAGGAAACTTTAAGTTTTTAATACAGTTGTGGGCCTTGGCTAAGTCTAAATTACTTTAATCTTTTGAGGATCAACTTAAATACCATCCTTCGATATTATCATATGTCCCAAGAATTTCACATTAATTAATCAAAATTGACATTTGGAAAATTTAGTGTACAACTCATTTTCCTATAAGATTTATAAGACAATTCTAAATAGTTATGCATGCTCTTCTTCATTTCTCAAATATATCAAGATGTCATTAATAAACACAATCATAAACTTGTCTAACAAAGACTTAAAAATTCTATTCATAAGATCTACGAATGCTATTAGGGGCCTTGGTTAGCTTAAAAGACATGATTAGAAATTTGTAATGGTTATCATCAGTTTTGAATGCTATCTTTGAAATATCTTCTCTTTGGATCTTCAAATGATGGTATTCAGATTGTAAATCAATCCTTAGGAAAAAATTTACTCCTTACAATTGATCAAACAAATTGTTAATTCGAGGTAAAGGGTAATTGTTTTTAATTGTCACCTTATTCAATTGCTAAAATCTATACTTCAATCACTTTCTATTCCGTTCCCATCCCTCCGAAACTAACTTGTGATATTCCGTTCCCATCCCTCCGAAACTAACTTGTGATATTTTGTTTTTATTAGAAAAACATTCATTAAATAATGGCACATCGGCAAGAAACATTGAATCACCTTAAACATATAATTTATTTAAAAAAAAATAGGTATTTTTATTCAGTTAATTCTGCAAATTTTATAAAAAGTTAAAAATAAAGTAAAAATATATAAAATTTTCAAAAATTTTATGCTCCAAATCCTCCTTGATTTTTCCAAATAGAAACAACTTATTACGTGATATAATGCTCTAGAAAGGTTATTTCAAATATAAAGAGGTCATCAATTTTCTTTCCTCTTTCCCGATGGCATTAGTAATTTGACCAACGAATGTCTCCCACTAAGACACCCCATCACACACATTTCAATGATAGTTTTTTTAAGATCAGCAGGTACTTAACAGTACAGGAACTTGTGGTAATTTTCTTTGACAAGTGGCAAACAGTTTGCCATAATAATATTTTCTGACTATAAATAACGTTTTCAAAACTAGATAGTAAAAAGGAAGTGATGCGTATGATTATTCTTACCTTGATGATTTTATGGCATGACTAAAAAGCAAGTCAGTCATTTGGTATTACTTAAGGAATAGCGTCCCATCTCTGGTAACACCAGAAAAGATTACCACAAAATGGAAAGAAATACATTCATTGGATACAAGGGACTGAATATGAATTACATGGTTGATCAGAACAATATTCGCTCCTGATAGATCTCCAATGCTTGGATCACTTTCTCTATAAGCAATTTCCTGTGCAATCTATACCTGCAAATGTAGCATTCACATTGGAACTAATAAATACACCAATGTTGTGGAATTGCTATATATATATATATTGGAAATACAACATACTTTAATGCAGCTTCGAGTGTCCTTGTAGCTTCTGGATTAGAATCTGAGGTCAACATATGCGAACAAGCATTAGCCTCATCATCAAAGGAAATTCTAATCAAATGGCAAATAAGAACACAACTAGAAGCTATTAGCAAATTCGATCTTGATAGTTTTTACACGTTTAGACCATTGGAGTGGACCCGTAACAAATAAGCTCATAATCAATATAATTCCATCGAAAACAGCAAGATATGTGTAGTTTTGATGATTTGTAATACTGTCAGAATATCCCCCCAAATTATTTTCAAAAGGACCAGCATATGGAAGGATACACAATACACCGCATCAAGTGCAGCATCACTAATAATCTAGGATATGCAGATTAAACTCGCCTAGCAATTCTTGGTCTTGCTTAGAGGTTGTGGGATACTGAGCAAGCATCCGTTGGCATTCTTCTTGTAACTCTATCACAGCGTTTCTTTCCACACTAGGGACGGGAGGCATATCCCTCTCTAACCAAGTTGGCAATGTTCGTGCTGCAGCTATGATTGCTCCGTCAACAAAAGTATCTCCTTCATTAGATAGACAACCTGCTATAAATTCATATTGATTCTCAATAATGCTAATTTCAATAGAGACAAGAATAGCTAAAGCACATTTTGGAAAGAAAATTCAGATCGCCCATACTGTTATGGTAATACTCTTCAGGAAGCCCAGATATATTGAAAACTGACAAAAATGAATCCAAATGAATACGTGCATTGCCTGAGAATTCAATTGCATCCCATGGATTCTGCAAATGGATTTTATTGTGAGGACTGCAATTAAAAGCAAATATATCCAACACCCAACAGTAACAAGAACAAATGGTACAGCCACATCAAAGATGGATAGGGACTTTTTCTCATTCCTTTTTTGCCTCTTATATCTAATAGCAAATCCTAAGTGAACCATGAAAACTATAATGGAAGCGGTAATCTGAAACTTTGGAGCAATCTCTTCTCTTCTACTTGTTAAAGCATCTGAATTTTCGAAATAGCAGAAAGTATTTATGCACTCCTCTCATTGATCCAGAGTGCACAAAACCAAATCCCGTTAGGTAGGCTGAAGCAAAACCAAGAATAACAAGAACGAACCTTTCAAAAACATCGCAAAACATATGAAAGCATACAACTGAAGTAAGACCACACGTGCTACATCATAGAATTGGTTCTTTCAGAACTGGATTGGTGATAGAAAAGGAAAGGGAACGGTTGAAATTGGTATGACCATTCTTGTTCCAATGATTGGTTGCATCAGGAATGAAAATTTGTCTTTTGCATTTGGTACACAGAATACTTGCAATGCAATCAACTGAGTCATTTTTCATATCAAACAGAGCAATTATAATTCCAACAAAATAGGCAGGAATGGAATCACCAGTCCTGCATCACATACTTCAAGGGTCCATTAACTAGACTTTCATAAGAGAAAAATATATCTTCTGAATACAATACAAAAAATAAATAAACAAGCTTCGTCCCATTGTGTATTATAGTCTAGGGTTAGTTATACCCAATAAAGACAGTTATTATTAAAGTTTAGGTACAGATCTCAATATGACTTCCCTATTGAATTCTCTAGTACATAATACTAAAGCTGTTACAAACCTAACAAAAGATGAACAATTCGTTAGAAAAAAAAGGAAAGAAAAGAAAAAGATGAGGTTTCAAACTCGTTTTTAGAGACAACGGAATTTATGTTGTGTGCGACTTTACCCCTTTTTATAAGTTCATAAGCAGAGTTTTCGTTAGCTCCTGTTACAGGAAGCTGGTCTCTGAGAAAAGACCTGAAATTATAGTATAATGCTTTTGTCAAGATTTGATTCACAAAGAGATTACCACAGATGATGAGAATCCATATCTTTGCATGAATATGCTGTTTTTCTGTCCGCTCATGTAATCGACTGTCATCTGTAAGAATTTTGAAATAAATGAGGATCCATGTGACAAGAAAAACAAGAATTCTAACATAAAAGATATGCATGGAAACTTTAGTTTAACCCAACATAAAGCAATTCTGCTCTTAAGCATGTTATCCAATCTTCTCATTAGTTAAAAAGCCAAAAATTTTGATCAAGCTTTTGAAAAATAACACTTCCCCAATTACTATGTTTATGCATAAACTATTAAATTGAGGATACATGCAGATAAAGACATATAATAATAATACAATAACTGCATCTCACAAACAACTGGTCTCAAAGCTATGCCAGGTAAAAAAATTGCATATGAGCAAAACAATGTAGTCCATGGCCCCGAAAAATGTGTTTCTGTTTTCAATAAAGGAAGAATTATTTATAGGAAGGAGAAGGAAAGAACTATACATGTGGCGGATAAGCCATCATGTTAAAGTAGAGACAAAAAGGTAAAAGAGAAAATAGAAAAGCCATAGCAAACAAGAAGTACAATTAGCTAAGCATAGCTCTGTGGACTAGGGAACCCAAGAAATTTATTGCTAAAAACTCTGGAGAACAATGCTTATTTGGTGCATATGTACAAAGGAATAAATAAAGTAATAGGAGGTCTAAAGTAAACTATTATAAGTATTATTAAATAATTTTTTAATAATAATATAATTAAAAGAAAGTTGTGGAGAGATAAAAGATTACACCTGGAAGCTTATAAGTCTAACAACATATAAAATTGTCTAAGAAATTTATTAAAAGTACTAAATAGTATAAATTTGTACTAAAAAGGCATATTAGTCCAAGCATGAGCAATACAACTGCCTATGAACCCTATCATTGAAGAAAAAGATAGTGCATAAACTATAATTGTCGAGAGTTTAAGGAGATAAGTTGTTCAAAAAATTGTTTGGAGGGAATCCAAATCCATCATTAGTGCCGATCTGTTTACATACCTCCCTTTGAAATCCTATAACATATATAGTATGGGCAAATATCAAACAAACCCCTAACACAGTAACTTAATAGGTTAACCACCTAACTCAACTCCAATTCCCCAATTGTTTCATTTGCAACATTTCTTCATTGCTTCAATGATGGTTATCTGAAGCCCACTATACTCTAAAAGACCCTTAGTGGAATAAATAGACACATAATAAGACACCCATTTTTCTTTAGGAGCAGCATGAGTGGCAAACACTTTGGAGTATTTTGCTTGTCTTAATTTTCCGAGTTTCATAAGAGATAAAGTGAAGCTTTCCAAATGTCTTTTATTTTCAAAGATGCAGTGCAGTTGGCTAGAGTGAAATGCCAGAATTTTTTGTTGGTAGCCCTTGTCTTTATCACTGCCTTTTATCCCTGTCTTCAGATATATCCCGGTCTGCTTTTCTAACTAACCTAGTAACTTTTTTCATTTCCTTTATAAGCTATTGCAATGGCTTGAACTTGGTACTGACGTCCATTATTTCCGATAGATGCCAATGCCTTGTTTATCTGTTACATTTTTCTTTTGGCATGTATTATGGCCATAAGCATCCTATGTCAATTTTGTTTAAGAATAAAATTTGATTTAGAATAATATATTCATAACATCAAACAGAAGGAAAATTAAAATGCAGAGTAGCTCAGGAACGAGCTAAAGAGCAGAGCTTGGGTGTTTAAATGTGATGTTGCAAGTTCTCCAATAACTAAAATATAAGTTCAGGTCTTGGTTCTTTCATTTTTATAAGATAAGGAAATATGGGATCAATTTCTAAAGTCATCAAGAGAATTACTGAGTTAATTGTTTAAGTATGACACAAAAATCAGGTATTCACTGTACAATAGTATGATTGTAATATGATGAACGATGTCTTAAACTAAAGCTATAGCTACATTTTTCTCTGCTTTCTGCACATAATTTTACTTTTGCCATTTCTTGGGTTATTCACAATCCACTTTACATACAGAATTCAGACCTAAATAACATTTACTACACACAGTATTTAACCAAAAATGCAATCCTGTAAAGCATGAAACAAATTACCTCATCTCCCTTTCTAATCTGCTGTCCAGCATTTATAAGCACCTCAAGCATTCGGTCCTTAAAACGCCAATGGAAAAAACAGTTTGGCTGAAATGAATGATTCAGCATGTCTGAAGAGTAGGATTCAGTTTGTCAAACAGAAGTTGAATAAGTGAGGAAAAAAAAATCCTTCAATGGAAAACAGAAAGAGCTTATCACCCCCAGCTGTGATGTAAGATGATTCCATTTTTGCATGTTTTTTTTTTACTTCTATCAACTTGTTTTCTTTCCCTTTTGCATTAACATTGTTCCAAATGCAACGGATACTGGATGTGTGCAATAACTTTCACTCAGAACCATCTTTATTGACTCTACGAAACAGAATACAATCTTTTAAAAATGAAAAATTGAATGAGTACTCAAGCTTTAAACTGATTTACATCATACCAGTCTTTGACAGGAAAAAAGTTGCAGATGGCTGGAGTAACATTACAAGGCAAATTGAAACAAAAAGACAGGTAAAGACAAAATGTCTTAATACTACCAAGAAAGCCGAGGTTGATATGCCATACAAGGAACTTTGCCTATTTGCTGGAACACACTCAATTTCTAAGAAGGACTGTCTAGTGGTTCTTCTATAATTCTCTTCTCATTTATTGCATAGAAATGAAAAGATGACCATCTAAGAAAAAAAATGAACAAATTAATCTGCAACAAAGAAATGAATAACAAAGGTAAAAACTTAAATTTAGCAGATGACAAAGTCAATGAAGAAACATAAGTTAAAAACAACCATAGATATGTTCAGAAAACTCCCCATCATCGCTATAGATAGCTAAAACTTAAAATAAATAAGGCCCCCAAGATAATTTTAGGTACTAATATGGTGAACAGACATCACCTTCCTTCTCAAAGTGCGATAGGCTTTTAGCTGTGCTTTCAACTAAAGTTGAAGTAACATTCATCATATTACCAATTTACAGAAAAGGTTGATGACAGATGATAATATGCACAACCTTGCTTAACTTTAATAAACCAGAAAATAGGGAAAGGACATTATAGAAAAGCTCTGTTGGAAACGTAGAATAAAAATGGAAACTCATGAAGATATGCCATCTTTTTTATTTTATTATGAAAGCAAAATGCAAAATATGATTATATAGTATAGTAGAACAAGACGAATGTAACATACCAGCATAAGGAATCAGCATATTTGCATCTTGAACTAGTGAGCCAATTCTCATTTGCACGTTAATGCATCGTGATTGTGCAATACTCACTGCCCAAATGAACCGTTGAGGATCACGAGCAAGGCGCTTTATTTTCAGAGGCGCACCATTATGCTGAGCAAGGTGAACACAAAACAGATGGTAGTGCAAAATGGAAAATGATAGGAAGAAAATTAACTATAAGACACACAATTTTCTCTACCCAATGTTTCTCCCAGAATTCCAAGGCTCGTTGTTGCTGGCTTCTCATAGTTGAAGCAAGACTGGGATCCTGCAGCTCCAAGAGCTCCTCCTACATGGGGCAGACAAATGAGCAGGAAAGAGGAAAAATTAAAGCTGCTTATACAACTCTAAACTAAGTTTCCACAGGTGGTTATGCTATTGCTGCCATTTATAACAAGAGTTTGGTGTGCTTTGACAATAAACCTATAACCAACATGATATTTGCAACTTAAGAGGCGATCTATGCATTGTGAATCAAACAAAAGAAAGGAACTATCTTCCAGGATCAATAAAATACAGAACAATGACCTTAGTTTAGATACATTGGCAAGAAAATCTACTAAATTTATATGAAAGCAACCTCTCCAGTAAAATTAGTTGCAACGCTGCTCTTACCAAATTATTGTACAGGCTTATTAAATGCTCTCCAACACAGAAATTACCCTGAGGGGTGGGGTGGGGGTGGGCGGCTTGACAGATATGCACACAACACTAGAGATAGAACTTACACTATTTGAGAAAGAAAACAGACCACATCCTCATCAAAACATACAGTAATATTCCATAACACTGGAAAAAGTGCAGTATATTAACATTGATAATCATAAATCAATGCAAACATCATATTCTCACAAATCTCATTTACCATTGAAATGTAATCAAAACCAATTAACATATCAAGGTTTTAATAACATAAAATAAGCCTTTTCTCACACCTCTGTAGCTAGTAGTAAGCTCGTGCACTCATCAGCACTTGGTAAGAAGTCACCATACAACTGCCAGAAGTTGTCCTCACAGTCGAATGCAAATAAAAGGAGGCATGCTAATCTTAGGTCCCAATCTGTCTGCCACAAAGATTCATGCAATTAAAATAGCCACAATGGCAAGGATTTTGACTCAACTGAAACTGCCAAGACAAACAGAATAGAACAAGACAAATGACAAAGCAGTAGTAATATATTTATCATACAACAAACAAGAAAATCAGTTCTATCCAGCTCTAAATGTACAATCTAAAGGAAAACAACAATTACCTTTGGATCTGTTGAGTTAATAATATCAAATATTGGGTGACCCAAAGGAATTATGTCAGGAAAAAACATCCATGGGAGCTTCTCTCTTATGGTTAACATCAATTCAAGTGGAATTTCCATTATAACCTGCCCAAGTAGGTACAAAACCATATCAATATGGAAAATGATTACAAATAACAAATAAGATCATATAAGGTGATGAATATGTTATTGTTCAAAAACTTAAGTATCTCATTATTTATGAAATCATGGCATGTACAACTTTGTTTCACACTGGCCATCAGTCAAACAGGATATAAAATCTGCCTAAAGAGATAAACGGAGTACCGCTAACAACAATCTTGAATGCAGCTACTCACCCTAGCACGGCGAAGTGGTTCTACATCTTTGGAAGCAAACACACCAAATCCATCTGGCCCTTCCTTAAATTCAATGCCATAAGCTCTCATGCTTCGAACATAACCTATCCTGTAGAAATCAGGGTCTGCTGCCTCCAACTAAAGCAAGAAACAAATTATCAATGAAATTTCAACTAACAATTTTGCCAAAATCAAAGATCTTGGAACAATTAATTTGAAGGATGTCCATTCAAAAACGAAGACACTGATTCTCAACAATAGACCTACAGTCTTCTCCGTCTTTTGTGCCCATAAAGCGGAAAAAAAAAGGCAACAACATTGACTTCACCAACTCTTTTTTTGCAGTTATGAGTTAATTTGGTGACATAAAATGAACGGGGAAAAACCCAAATGAAAAAAAGATGCTTAATTTGCACAGTACACTCGGGAATCGGCGTTAGTTGTAAGAATTAGAGAAGAACCCGGTCCTTGTTGTCACTTGATACCAACAAACAAACAGTGCATGAATGAAATTACCTCCGACGATGATTCTTCAACTTTGGGATGTTGAAACAATGGATATGGGGGAGCATGCGCATCAATTGCAGCTTTTATGGGTTGAATTCTATTTTGGGTATCGCTGCGAAATGAGTAACTTGGTCGCCATGACAATCTTTGGGGCAAACCTTTCAACTGCTCAGAATGTAAAGGATCAAGATTATTAAGAAAAAGCGTAAATATAGATATTAAAAGAATGAGACTAAAAGGTAAAACAGAGAAAAAGAACCTGACTAATAGAGAAGAGGCCTTGAGCAGGCTGGTAGAGAGGAAAAGATGAAACCATTGTGCATATGGTATGCTCGCTGCTTGCACCCTTTCGTGATAACGGCACCAACAGAGAAGTATCAAAATGGAATACACATCACAACGTTATCCATTTTTCGATTCCAGCGTTTTAAATTTTATTGTTAAGGAGCGACGCATGTTCCGAAAGTGGGAACCGACGCTTAACGTAAGAATTTATTACAAATATAATATTTAACTTATGCTGAGCATGTAATTTTTTAAAATTGATTTTATTTCATTTCAATTGAAATGATTTTAATTTATTCATAAATAAATTTTATCATTTAGATACTTTATTAAAAATAATAATTTTAATTCATTTATAAATTAATTATTTTACTTAAAATACATAAAAAATATATAAAATTTAATTAAAAATAAATTTTGATGGTATTATGATAAATATAATATTAGAAAAAAAGTAAAGCTTTGGTATAAAATATTTTTTTAGTCAAATGAAATGAATTTTAGTGTAATCCTTGCTAAATTAGATGGATTTCATAATGGTACAAATGTAATTAAAATAGGAATTACAAATGAAATGAAATCCTTTTATATTTAAAGCCAAATACCATTTGTTAGAAAAATTCATTTCAAAATGAAATGAGATCTTATTTTTAGTGTTGTCAAACAAGGGGTTAGAAGTATATGATTCGGTGTGAAATCGATATAATTTTAATTGACTTGAAAATAAATTAGTATAAAAATAATAACTCAATCTAATAAAGAATTAAAAGTTATTAATTTACTTTAATAAAGAATTAGGATCGATAAATATTAATTTATCAGATTATTAAATTATCCTAGTGAACTTAGAAATATATAATAATAACAAAGAATTAATTAATAATATATATTAAAATTATAAATTAACATTTACATATTGATTAAAATAATATTAGATAAATTTTATTATTAAAATTAATAAAGTTATATATTTAATATTATCAATATATATTATACTTATACAAGTTTATTAAAATAAATAATTACTTTAAAATTTAAAAAGTTAATAAAAATTTTGTAAAAAAATTATTATCATAAAATCTAAAAAATAATAAAATAATAATTAAAAAATTAATTAATTAATATATTTATATGTGTATATATATGTTAAAGTAATAATTTTATTATATTGATATATATAATAAAATGAATCACAAAATTCAATTCCAAATTTTCAAATCACTTGAAAAAATAGTATGAAAATTTTCTCATTAAATATCCATCGGGACCAAAAGGATAATTACATTTAATGTTGTAAATTTAATACTACCTTTAAGTAAATATTTAAAATTATTTTGTAACTTAATTTAATTTTTTAAATATAACTAATTTTTTAGTAAATAAACAATTTGCCATTATCAAATTATTAAATTAGAAGAATAATATAATCAAAAACATTTATTTATAAAGAAATAGTACTAAATTTTTATAGTAGTATAAGTTTTTTCTTTCTTAATCTCCTTCAATTACTTTACCTTTACTTTTTAGAAACTAATATTGGCAAAGATCAGTAAGCTAAAGTGATCATAAAATCTTTTTACACTAATTCTTATTATCCATCTATTTGTTATACAGGAAAGAGTTTGATTTGGAAGTTAAAAGAATTTAACAAAAAAAAAAGCCTTTAAGCAACGGCTTATTGGTAGAGAGTTGAAAGTTATTCCTCAATAGCTAATTTTAAAATTTTTTATTAATATTTTATATATTTCATACCATTATAAATATTTATCTCAATCAAACTTAATTTACAACATAAATATTCATCCTTTCTCTCTTTAATCTTATTCTTATAATTTTCTTTCACACCAATTCTTACTATCCATATATTTGTTACATCGAAAAGAGTTTGATTTGAAAGTCAAAAGAATTTAAAAAGAAAAAGAAAACTTTGCACACCGGCTCATTAGTTTAGAGTTGTTGCTCAATGGTTAATTTTAGATTTTTTATTAATATTTTATATATTTCATACTATTATAAATATTTATCTCAATTAAACTTAATTTACACCATAATTATTCATCTTTTTCTCTCTTTAATCTTATTTTTATAATTTTCTTTCACACTAATTCTTATTATCTATATATTTGTTACATCGAAAACAGTTTGATTTGAAAGTCAAAAGAATTTAAAAGGAAAAAGAAAACTTTGCACAACGGCTCGTTAGTTTAGAGTTGTTGCTTAATGGTTAATTTTAAATTTTTTTATTAATATTTTATCTATTTCATATCACTATAAATATTCATCTTAATCAAACTTAATTTACACAATAAATATTCATTCTTTCTCTCTCTAATCTCATTTTCATAATTTTTATAATTATGATATATTTTCATTTCTCTACAAATGTGAAAAATTAGAGGTAAAAGTAGTATGTGAAGTTTTAAAACATTAAAAATTTTACTTTAAATAAAAATATTAGTAACACTCTTTAACTCTTTTTAATATCTTTTTTGTTAAAATTTTATTTATTTCATTTTTTATAGTATTTTAGTTGATTCAAAAGTTGTTATTCTTAATAGTTTTAATATTAGTAATCTTATTTTCATATTATTAATAAATTTTAATTATAAATTTGAATGATCCTAATAATATATAAAATTATTTGGATAATTAATTTTTTTAGAAAAATATAACTATTAATTTTTTCAAACAACAATTTTATAAATACTCCTTTGAGCACACCTAAATTTATATCATCCTCTATTTCTTCTTAAAATCCATCTACTTTGCAACATGATCGTATTCTTAAGAGTGACATTCCCACTTTTCATCCAAGTTAGCAAAAGCTAAAAAATTTTGAAATATGGATTCATTTTGATCTAAAAAATATAAATAGTATAGTTAAAGCATTTTACAAATATTGTCCAAAAAATTATAATTATAATAGTTATAGTAGTACTAGTATAATAAAACATCAATATTCTTCTAAATATGTGGATATTGTAAATATTCTAAGTAAAAATTTTAACATGCCTAATAAAGATAATTATGAATATGAATTATATAAATAGATTTACCAAGCTAAAATGCCTTTTGATATTACTAGTTTTCTAAAATTGAATACTTTTCTTCAACACTTTAATTATCAATAATGTGATATGAGTAGGAATATTAATATAAATAAATTGAATAAAATTTTTGAAGAATAGAAAATGATTTTAGCTAACTTTTTTTCTAAAAAAATTCAAAGATAGAATTACACTTATATTTAATATTTAGACACCACCATCTCAAATGGGCTATATTTATATAACCACCTATTATATTGATAATAAATTTATTTTACATAAATGAATTATTTATTTTAAACTAATTTTATCACTACATGATGCATATATTATTACTTTTTATATAATAAATACTTATAGTGAGTACATGATATTGGATAAAAAAATATCCAATTATCTTTGATAGTATATTTACTAATGCTAGTGTTAGTAGAATTTTAATTTTAGTTTTAAATCTTATTATTCTTGAAGATTAATTTTTTTATCTTAGATGTGCATGCCATATATTAAATTTAGTTATTCAAGATGTATTAAAAGTTATTTTTATACTTATATAAAATTTTAAAAGTATAATTTTATATATCAAATTGTTACCAACAAGAAACCATAATTGAAAATAATTATGTGTACAAATATTTAAGAAACCTAAGACTTCTCCACAGAATATTTATACACAATGGAATTCTATTTTTAAAATATTAAAATTTTGTTTAAAGTAAAAAAATGTCCTAGATACTTTTTATTTTAAATAGAAAAAATGTACAAACTTGCTCATAATTTTTACAAATATTTAATAAAATAACTAATCTTTTATCTTATTCTTATTATCTAACATCTCACCCAATACTTGATGTTTTACTCAATTGTAGTTTTACATTTTTCAAACTTTGGAAGTATTAATGGGTTTAAAACTATTATCAATGAATAATTACTAAAATGGAATAAATATTTTAGAAATATTCCTCACTTATATGTTATAACTATGATTATGAATCCTAACATAAAAAAAAGGAAGGTGAAAAAATTGCTAAAAAAGTATTATGAAAATATGTAATATGAATTCAACTTATAGTCTTACATAAATGATATAAATAATTTACTATAAGAAATATTTCAAGTATATTATAGTAAATTTAGTTCTTCACATTCATGTATGAATTTTTCATTTTTTTCAAAAATAAATATCTCATATCATGAAGAATATAGTAAAGATTGGGGGCTAAAGAGAGTTAAGTTAGGGTATAAAGCCATAAGTATAGTAAAAGGTGATAGAGGATGCGCTCATATGGTTCAAAGAAAATATGATCAACTTATCGATTGTTAGGAACTTACACTCCTCTATATTCAAAATATGCCTTTCTAGGAATATTACAATGTACAACTCAAATAGTTTCTTTTGAAGTCTCTATTAGTTTTATTCTTATTAGGCGCCTTATGGTGCATTTGGATCTACAAAGGTAGTCGCTCGGATGTTCCCATAACCTAACTAAAGAATAGACTGAAAGGAATCATAGCATAGGGAATGTTTATATCTTGTCACAAGATTCATTTTTAGTTTTAGGTCATAAGGGACATAACTTTATCTAATCAAGGGCCAGGACACAAGGGTCTTCATATTATCCAAGTGGGAAGAACCCTCATTCACTAGCTTAAATGATGAGCAAACATTCAAATATGAGAGCAGAGGGATCACTTAATAAGGACGAGCTCTAAGGAAGAAGGAAGGCAAGAACCATGCTTTCAAAGAAGTGCATTTGGATAAGCTGAATCTTATCTAAACTAGAAGAATAATTGATTAAACCATACTAAAAAAGTCATTCTCCAAATGGGATGAGGCTAGGGCTTTATGTTGTTTAGATAGATTGGGTGACAAATTAGCCATAGAAGTATTTCAAAATATAAACTAAGGCAACTAATGTCGATAGAGGTGTAAAACGGACAAATCAGACTGGATACAGACCAATCCGTTTTGACCTGGTTCATTTAGGTCCGATTCGTATTACCTGTTAAAAAAATAGACTAAATACTAAGGAGTCTGTATCCGATTTGTATCCATCCAATCCGTGTGAATTTTAGACCGCTCAAATCGGTCTGCATTACCTATAAAAAAAATGAATCAAATTTTAGGTGGTCCAAGTCCATTAAAACCGGTAAGGTCCACGGACTTCAGTCCGTTTTACACCCCTAAATGTCAAGCATATAATGATGCTAACCATTTTCATTTTGTGGAAGTCCCAAGTAAAGGAAAGGGCTATAAGTAATGGTATGTTTTGCTTCTTATTTAGAAAGGGGCGCTGAATTCATTCTTATTAAGTCATGTGTGGTAATTAGTATAGAAAAATAAAGGTAAGTTGCTTGAATAGGGCCCATTTTCTTAATAAGTGACAAAACTAAATAGGAAATTAGTTGAGTTGACTAATGAGTGCCTTTTTAGGCTATTAAAAAAAGCTGTTATATGAAGCTAACATGGCTGGTTATATACAAGTATAGCCAAATCAAGATGAGATGTGACAAATGGTTAGAGGCCACAGTGAAACTATTATAAGAAAGCCCACCCTTGTTAGCAAACATAAAAAGATATTCCTAAATATTAAAAGTCTCTATGTGAATCTCTTTTTGACTAAGCAAGGCTGATTAAACCATCATTTAAAAAGGGAATGGCTCAACCTATATGCATCACATTTTGAAAGCATTCCAATCTAGTTATTTCCTCAAAATAGCTTGTCAGTTTTCCCTCTCTCAATCTTTTGCTCCCATATTACTTATATTTTTATTATAAGGTGGGTGGCTTTCACTTTTTACCAAATGCTTTCCTTGGGTTAGGGTCTTACCAAATGTTTTCTTTGGGTTAAGGCAAGATAATAATGAGTAGTTTGCTTTAGGATCCTATCTTCTTTAGAGCAGGATGTCGGTTGAGATGGAGTTAAAAGCTAACCTATACTTTCTTTAGACTTGTCTTAACATCTAAAAATAATACAGGCATTGAAAAGGAATTAACCCAGCCAATGATTTCTTAGATTTAACTAATGATACTCTATCAATTAACAATGAATTAACTTCTTATTTATTTGCATTTATCGTGACTAATATGCTAAATTTTACCATTTTAAAATGGTGAAAAATATAAAGGATATAGTATACTATACTTTCTCTTAAGGCATGTGATATACCAATCCTTCTAATGTCTTTAGTAACATTAGAAAGTGTTCTTTTGGCGAGCAAATTTTAGATAACATAGAACTTCAAGATAACTATTTATTTAAAAGGTTAGTTTGATATGAAAGATAAATAATAAAATAATTTATGAGAAGATAGATCATCATTAGGTAAAGAAAATAATTAAAATATAAATTTTGTTAACAAAATATTTGTACTCATTTTATTTAATAGTAAAATTTTTCACGACTATATTGGGTGATTTTTACCCCTTATAATACGAGTTTTTCATATTAAAAATTGTTATGTCTTAATTTATTTCTTTATTATTTTTAGTTTTATTGAACAATAATAATAATAATAATAATAATAATTTTTTAAGTGATGATAATAAAATATAATTATATTTTATAATAATAAGAGTAATTACAACAACAACAACAATAATAATATATAATAATAATAATCACCTTATCTAAAATCTAAAATTTCTTATCATAATTAATTACCTAAAATTTTCAATATGTGATTTGAGTTATAAGTCTTATTATACTTCAAATTTAAACTTAACTTATTTAAATTAAATACTTTTTTTTATAAATAATACTTTACAAATGGTCAAGTTATTTTTAATTAGTATTTTTTTTATGTATTAAAAGTGACAAGATTTTAATTTAAAATTTTAATATATTAAAAAGTTAACATTATATCTTAAAGAATTAGGAATAAAACTATATTAATATTTAGAAAATTTCTTATTTTCCTTTGTTAAAAAAATATTTTTAATCTTTTTTAAATTTAAAAGAATTATATAAACTTTAATTCAATTATCTTATCAGGTTTATCTAATTTCATCCTTTTAATGAAATTTTAAGTAATGATAATAATAAAATATAATTATATTTAAAAATAATTATAGATTTTAATTAATGAATGATGTGAAATTAATAATAAACAAACTATTAATATTTTAACAACAATAAAATGTAATGGGTTATAAAATTCATCTGATAAATATCAACTTAAGATTAGGATTAGGACTAATACCGTAATAATCTAATCTAATCTAATCTAACCTAACTTAGGACTGCCTTAATGTACAGTAGGGTTAAGTTAGCTTACTTTAACATATTTAATTTAACCCCATATTGATATGGCATTCACAATAATATCATCTAGATTTTATAATTAATATTGGTAGTTTCTTATTTTAGTTTCATTTTATTTAAGGTTAATGCATAATAATTAAAGAAGATAATAAAGAACTTTAATTTTAGGAAAGATGTGGTATAATTTATAAATATATCCTTTATTAAAAATTAATTCATAAGTATAGTTATTAGGTATTTATCTAGATAGTAAGAGTAATATTTGAAAGAAAATAATAAATGTAATATTTATCTTAAAAAATGATAGATAAATAGAAACAATTTTTTTAAAACGACACTTAAAAATGAATGAAAAGAATAATCATTAGTTCTTTTCTTCATTTGAGATAATAAAATAAATGAAAATTGTTTAAGTAAATTGTTAAACTCTACATTAATAATATTAAATATTTGTTATTTTCTTGATTTTTATCATTTATTTTAGTCAAAGAAAGAAAAAACAAGTAATTATAATAACAAATACTAGTTATAAAATTTGAAAATATAATAATTAGTGTTGTCATAAGTAGAAGATCAATTGTTATATTTGCTTTTACTAAACTAGTTTAACTTAGTAATTATATAATGGCAAAATTACATTAATCCTTTAGATTTATCACATATTTTAATTTTATCCCTAAATAATAGGAATCATAATGAAAGAGTGCCAAATCAAAAGATCATTAAACAATATAAGATAAGGTATACAATAAAGTCTTATTATATATTTGATATGGAAATTGCGTAGCCTTAAATGATCTTTTTCTCATATTGTCATGACTTGCTAAATCACACTTAGCATAGAACTCGTTTTTAGATTTCCATAAGCTTGTTTATCTTAACCTTGGTATCATAACATAGTTATTAACAGGCTAATTAACTTAATTAACTAATTTTATATACATTTCAAAAATATTTATAAAATAATTATCACATTATAACATGTTCAAAAGCTATTTACATGGCCTAAAATATTTTCTAGCTACCACTATTAGGATCATGGCTACACTTTTAAGATATTAAGGAGATCTTTATTCTTGAGTTGCTGGTGGTTCTTGCAAAGCTTCAACAAACATATCTAAAAAAATGTTTAAAACTAAAATAATGAGACATTATCTCAATAAGTAAATAATCTATTTAAATAATAATTATTTAATTATACATTTACTTATTGTAACTTATTATAATTTTGATAATTATTTTATTCTTAACAATTACCTTTGATAACATATATCATTATAAATAATGAAAATAAAGTAAGTAAATCACTTTGTGACTCTCGAGTTAATTTTATTCCTTCACAGGCCTATCCTTATTGTTATAAGGCTAACATTATCTTTTTATAAATATTTTACCAAATCTAGATTAGTTTTATATTTTCATTGAATAACTCCCCTAAAATCATATTATGTCTTATCGCATTGATAATAATTCACATACATTCACATAATATCATTCTTGGTCAACATCTTTCCATCTACTATCATCACCATCATATAATAATAATTTTATTTAAATTAAAAAATTAATATTATATATATTCTCTATGATTAAATAAGATACACATAATGTACAATTATATATATTATACAATGACATGTAAAACATTGTATAACTTATACCATACTATCTCATAAATTTTATATTATTGGCATTTATCCTATTTGACGTATCAAATAAGGCTCCCCATGCTTACTTCCATTTGAAAATAATTCACTTTTCTTTCTCTTTATATCCATATGACTAAACTTTTTTAATATTTATCTCTATCCTTATTAAATTCATGAATCCTATACCTATCCCCATTTACTTATGCAATTTAAACACAATTTTAAATCCTTCAAACATATAAATAATTTAATTTTAATTTTTTTATTTAAAATAATATAGTTTGCTCCATTAAATTTTCAATTACATACTTGCCTCCATCTATATTTGTATGAGTAAACCTTTTAATATTTATTCTTATCCCTATCAAATTCATGAATCCTGTACCCATCCCTATTTACTTATGTGATTTAAATGCAATTTTAAATCTTTTAAACATATAAATTATTTAATTTTAGTTCTCCTTATTTAAAATAATATATTTTACTTTATTAAATTTTCAATTAGATTAATTTTAGCTTGATGTTACCATTTTGTTAATATGTTATAAAATTGTTAATTTGGAATTTTTATTTTTATGACGACTTTTTATTATTGGCTATTTCATTCCACTATGGTAACGTATTTGGAATACTTGGATGAAGATTTGCATCCAAATTTAGATTCCATAGTCCTAATATTGACTAACCTATCAATTTGCCATTGCAATGCTTAGTGAAGGTGCCAAATTAGCACTAACATGATTTGGACAATAATAAGTTTTAGAGATTATATCATATTATGATAGGATTTATGAGTAAAACTGAACCTTGAAACTCAAATTAGATTAAAAGGGAGAAAAGGGAAGGAGTTGAATTTGAAAATTAAATTTTTTATGATTTATTAGTACCAATTACTGCAATTAAAATTTTATAAGATCGGTTTGTAAGAAGAGAACAAATGGAGATAAAGATGGCTAAGGAGATTAACATTTTGAGGATGGAAATAAATATGAAATGTATTAATATAATTTTAGAGTCCTAAAAATAAGCTATGGAGGTGCATTTTGATGAACATGAAGAAGGCAAAGAGGATGTCATTATTGCTAGAACTATAGGTAAGTGTTGGTGACTAATGGAATAAGCTTGCTTAAGAGATTAAGATTCGTGAGATAAATGATTTTTTTTAGCTTTTGATCTTTTTAGGTATTTGTGTTTCTATCATTTTTTTAGGTAAGTTTTAGGATTACAAAACTTGATCAATTTTAAATTTATGTTGGATGAATGCAACTTTATTTGTATATTGTTACCTATATGGATGTTAAATTAAAATTAAATAGTAGAATTGTTCTTTCTCTTGACTTAGTTAGAATGCTTCATATTGAAATTTAAGTTTTTAACTCTTAGTATTTTCTTTTTCTTTTTTTAATTACAAAATTTGTTACAACTTATCAAAGTGATAACGAAATCAAGTTGTTAAAGGTATGCACATTATGGGTCTAAAACCATAGTAGCAGATGACATTTAATGGAGGTCGATAGAGTAAAGGCTAGAAGTGGGTGACCCAATGTTAGATGAAGGGATTGGGAAGAATAAAAAGGGAAAAAGAAGAAGAAGAAAGCCACCTTAACTATTATGTTAGTAAGTGAATAAAATGATAATGATAAGAGGAAAAATAGTCCTATTGGATATTCAAGCAAATTAAAATAGATTATTTTTAAGTGGAGGAATTAAAATTTCATTTAAATTGTATTTAAATGATACTTATTTACTTATACCATATTATATATAGCTTTTAGTAAAAATTAAAAGCTTTCACGTGACAATAAAATAAGGAGAAAACTTAGGTAAAACTTCATAGGTGTTCACTATGAAGTTTCAATTATAATTTTATATGTGTATTTAATTTTCATCTGATTGAG
This sequence comes from Sindora glabra, assembly GCA_020226215.1. NCBI lineage: Eukaryota > Viridiplantae > Streptophyta > Magnoliopsida > Fabales > Fabaceae > Sindora > Sindora glabra. Next base: position 74,741,130 of record CM035235.1, read on the forward strand.
TAACTAATTAATGATTGTATTTTGAGAAAAATATAAATGATCTTCACTAACTATAAAATGATTTAATTTTGCCCCGTAAACTATGAAAATAGATAAATTAACTCTTGAAATTATACAAAACTTGAATTGTATCACTACCATTACCCAATTAACAAAAAATGTTAGGAAAAATTGCAAATTATGCCCATTAATATAGAGTGGTTACATTTTACTCTCATTTACTTTGAAAACTTATAAATTAAACTCTTAATTATAAAAAATTTATAATTAATATCTATTATTTACTTAATTAATCCTTTTATTAAATTACATAATTTTAAAAAAATTGAGTATGAATCATATTATTATTATATGTTAGATTATCATATTATTTTTTATGCATAATTTTTATGTTATATAATTAATAAAAATTAAATTAAATATATAAAATTTTAATTAAATACTTGAAAATGAATTATAAAATTATGTGCAAAAAATGACATAATAGATAAATACACAATAATATTATAATTCATATTTACTAATGCTACTCAACATTAATCGTTACTATTTAATTTTTTCTTTGAATTTGTCATTCATTCTATGGAATATGAGTTAAAGATATTAAGGAAGAAGTGAATTAAATAAAAATGCTATGGTGCATGAAAAAAGACATAACGCAAAGGTTATCTATGTTAAATGCTTTGTGTATTATTTTAATGTCCATAATGGTTCTACAGGTTAAGCCCATTTTATTCAATGTGTATAGCTCTAATAACTAGAAGTTTGCTACTTTCAAAGTTTCATGACAACCATACTAATAAAGCATATTACATTTCTTTTGCAGTTCATAAAGTTTGTTTCATCTTTAATACTTCATCTTTTTGTGAAAATGTTAGCCAATTTTATAAAGTTTCAATCAATGTTGTTTTACTTGGAAGAATTTTTTTTAGCTTTAATTGATTGGAAGTGATGCATGGAAGTTGAAAGTTTACAAAAGGGAAGCTTTTATTTAAAGTGTCAACTTTTCATTATCAAGTGAAAAGGACATCATCTAAATAAGCACACTATTAATGGATTTCTTAGAGAAGTCACACTCATAATGTCAATAATGGTTATCTAGTTTGGTATAATACAAAGTGTGCAACATCAAGTGTGGAGGAGTGAGGTCATGCTATAAGTAGCTACTAGTTCATGCCTAAATTACTAGCTAAGTGCCTAACTGGATAGAATGAGGATAATTGCCTATAAATGTGGCAAAGTGGTAATTACTTAAGATCATTTTATAAATGCTCTCACTTGTATAAGCAAGAGGCTTATTTTGTTAGAATTGTTACTCAAGCAACTTTTAACATATGCTGTATTCAAAATTTAGTACTTTGTTAGCAAACCTTTGTAACATTTTGCTACTAATTACTATTCTTCTACAACTTAAGTGTGAGTAAAAGATTTGGGTTTCCAATAGTGCCATCTCGTACCCCTTGACATACCTTTGGATCGTGATCTCTATATGTAATAGTGTTAATTACATTTAATTGTCTTTTATAAAGCATTTTATATAAGTTATCTTGCATTTAATGCTTTGATTTACTTATTCGTATTACTTTTGTATTTGTTTAATATTAAGGTTAAGAATGCCATTAGTAAGCCGTTTGTAGCTTATCTTTGAAAAAAAGTTAAATTACTCATTGCAATTCTAACTATAAACACAAAATATTGAGTTTTTTGAGAAAACTTTTCTTTTTATATTAAAGCTCAACTTTCACCTTTTTTTATTTTCATTCTTCTTTCTACCTAAGAAATTTATCTCTTGTCAATAACCTTCACAAAAATAAATCTAAAATATTTTTTTTATTTTTTATTTTTAAGGTAAGTTTATGATTTTTCTTTAAGAATTATATTTTAGAAAGAAGAGGAATGGGAATGAAAGAAGTGTTGTTCAACCCATTGAAATTCTTTCGAACCATGAACCCGAAGGCCTTTTAACATTTTGAATAGCTTAACTTTTTCGTAGACTATGAATAGAATTTTAGCTACTTAAACATGTTTTAGTTAATTTAAATATCAGCTTAAATCTAACCATATCTAATTGGTGCTTAACTCCATCGTGTGATAGTGACTATTTTCCATGAAGTAGCTTTATTATGTTGAGATTTTGAAAATTATACTAGTTTTATGATTTTGCCATTAGTACTTAGCTTGAATAGTTTATATTTGTTATCCTTTTGAGGTTGGTCTATTTAGTTTTATTACAAGAATTTGCATAACTATTTAGGTATCATATATTCTTGCTTTGTTCTCTTAATTTCACTATTTTGCCATGGTTAGTTATTTTTCTAAGTTTTGCTATAATCTCTTTGTTGATTTAAAGAAAGTTTTAGTTTTAGAAGGGGTGAAATTTTGTTGAATGCATGGTGGATTGATTATTAAGGATATCTTTGTTGTGGTGAACTAAAGTGTCTTTGAAAGTAAGTTTCTTTTAGTTTGAGTTAAGAGTTTAATTTTGAAAAATTTATCATCTTTTACTAATCATTTTTCAATATAATTATTGGAGAGGTTAATTTAGGCTCTAAGAAAGGATTTTTGTCTTAAAGCCTTTATTCTAAGAATGAAAAAGAGAAATGTCTACAAAAAGAAAAAAATTAAGGTTCCTTTAAGGTTAAGTACCCAATTTGCAGTGATATGAAAGATTATTAAATTCAACTTTATGAGTTAGAGCAACTCAAAAGTGCCTACTTTGACGAATTTGCACTAAATTCACACAAAGTTGAGGGTGCACACAATGGTAAACATTTATTAATGACTATTTTGTCAAATGTCCTTCATAAAAAGATATTACAAATAAATACTAGCACAAAGTTTTTTAAAGGACAAGCAATGGTTAAAAAAATTGTTAATTTGGAAGTTTAAAATCAAGATTTGAATTCAAGAAATAAGCCATTACATCTATAATTTACTAGTTTGACTCCTTAGCTAAGTGAACTTGTTAATAATATATAAGATTATTAAATTCAAAATATAAATATACAAAATCAAATGAAAGTCCTTAATTAATAGTGTAATTTAAATTCATTTGGTAACAATTGGAAGAGCATAGTCATAATCGAGTGTTTAGAGTCCTTACTTCTTTTGATGAAGGTTATAACATACTTGTATTCTTTAAAAAGGAATAATAAAGAGGATTTGCACGAACTATGATTAAGTACGATAAATTCAACACATAATGTTTTTGTAATGCATCTTGCGCTAGTTTAATCTTCATTGTTAATCTCTAGTGTAGTCATTTTTAAGTGCAAAATTTTAAAAGACCCTTTTTATGTGGTAGCTTAGTTCAACCCATTTCATGTGGCTTTCCAATTAACTATGCTATTATAATGCAAGCTAGATTGCATAGTTTGTCTTTAATGGTTAAGATTAAGGATTGGAAACTCAAGCTTAGGCTTTGTTTCATGTAAATAACTAATAAGTTAGTTAATGTTGATAAATTAGTTGGGAGCTAATAAGTTAATTGATAGTTGATAGTTTATAATTGATAGCTGATGGTTAATAAATTAGTTAATTATTTAAGAAGTGTTTTACAAACTTAATTATTGAAATAGTTGAAATTATAAAATAATAAAAAAAGATATATTAATAGAAATAGATATATAATTAAAATAATTTATATTTATTTAAAAATTAAATTATATTAACACAATTAAGAAATATAAAATAAAAATATAATATTTAATATTAATTAATTATATTTCATAAACTTATATATTTATTTACTTATATAATTTTTATTTTATTATTTATAATAAAATTATAATTATTTAAAATATAATTAATTATATTTTATAATATTATTTATTTATTTACATACATATTTTTATATATTTATAATTTAAAAATTAGGATATGATTATGTTAAAATTAAGTTAATTATACTTTATGAAAATAAATTTATATTTATGTTAAAAAGAGTATGAGTTATAAATTAATAAAAAAAGATATATTAATAGAAATAGATATATAATTAAAATAATTTATATTTATTTAAAAATTAAATTATATTAACACAATTAAGAAATATAAAATAAAAATATAATATTTAATATTAATTAATTATATTTCATAAACTTATATATTTATTTACTTATATAATTTTTATTTTATTATTATTTATAATAAAATTATAATTATTTAAAATATAATTAATTATATTTTATAATATTATTTATTTATTTACATACATATTTTTATATATTTATAATTTAAAATTAGGATATGATTATGTTAAAATTAAGTTAATTATACTTTATGAAAAGAAATTTATATTTATGTTAAAAAGAGTATGAGTTATAAATTAATAAAAAGAATAAGGATATATTTAAAACAAATTTAAAGAGGTACTAACTTATAAGCTATAAGTTATTGTAGATAACTTATTAAATTAGAACTTATTTTTTTCAATAATTTAGCATAAGAAACACCTCTAAAATTAGCTTATAGTTAAATTGATCAAGTTAATAAATTATAAGTTAACTTATTTATTATGCAAAATAGAACTTTAGTATGATGAACTATCATTTGAATAAATTAAACTCACAATGAGAATGCTCAACAGGAATTGCATCAACATTTAAAATCAATAATAGAATTGGAACTTCAGTTGTCTTAATTTATGGATATAGTTAATAATGATTTATAGTGCCTTAAAATAATATATAAATATTTTCACAAAGTTTTGAAACTTCACCACAATAGGTCGTAAGCATTCTTCTAGGTAAGCGATATCTTATAAAGGGTTCATCCATCAACACATCTCTAATCTTGTTGCTTTTGGGATTCTATATTACTATCATGATAAATTTATTAATTACACATTTTGTTGTCAAATGCAGGTCTTTTTGGGGTCCGCTAGCCAAGGTCAATCTCTAGGAATATGTCTCAATCCTAATGATACTTAGATTATATGATAATTTTATTTTATTTTCCTATAAATGATACTTATATATATATATATATATATATATATATATATATATATATATATATATATATATATATTACCCGCAATCTCCCTCCATATAATATTATTTTTACCAATCTTGTAACAATATAGTAGAGTTGATCATAAACTAGTTAGAGTCATTTATGCTTCTTGGGAAAAAGTTTATAACATTCCATATATCTACAATAAGAACATAAACCTAAAAACTATATTTTAATCTCTCTCTCTCTCTTTTACTTTTTAAAATTGATAATTTTATTTCTAATGAAATTTAACGCCTGGTGACTGAATATACTAATAACATAATTAGGAAGGGAAAAGAAAGATAAATATATGTAGAGATATTATAATGAAAGATGCAAAGAAAGGTGAGTATGAAAAATGAATTTTGCAATCAATGGAAGATAGTGGCAGCAGTGGAAGAAAACTGCATCATTATCACCCAATGGGACATGCGAAGTGGAAGATGATCAGTCGTTGTTGGAAATTCCCTTCTGGTTGCATGATTCAAGAAGCACCCAATGGGACATGCGAAGTCAGTAACCAACTATCCTCCGAAATTCTGATTGTATTTTCTTGAGTTTCTCCGTTGAATACATATTAACATTTGATGCAATAATGTTTGTATATGTAATAGGTTATTTGGGTTGAACATTGGAAGTGGAAGACAGAACTCCAATTCCCGAGCTATACAGAGATCTGATTTGTAATAATATTGCTTATGGGGCAGGAAGATGGGTTGTTACACTCGAAAGAATGTGCGAGAGATATGCATACTCTTTTGTTGAAACTGTACCAAGTTATGACAATTCAGGAGGTTACTCTTCCGTTCATTATCTTGTCTACCATTTATTATTCTTACAAACCTGCTTATAACATATATGTTATGTATCTATGCAGTGATCGGTTTACCTCAGGGGAGGAGGAGCACCATAAATCTAGCTCATCGAATGGTTAAAAAGTTCTGTGGAATTTTAAAGATGAACAACAGTCCTCAACTAGTGAATGGAGTTCATGTCTCTATTCTGAAAAACATAGAAGCAGGTGACCCAAATGATATGGCTGTGATTGCTGCTTCACCCATCTGGCTCCCTCTAGCTTGGCATGCTGTTTTTGACTTCATCAGTGATCCCAAAAGACGACTTGAGTGGGATATTCTAACCCGTGGAAACCCAGCGCATAACATTGCACACATTGCAACTGGAACTGATTTTGGGAGCTGCATATCTATCATTCAGGTACTTACTTGATTCATCTGTACTCCTAAATGTTTACAATGAATTTGCATTGGAATTAATTGGTTCATGATTGCAGCCCTTCATCTCCACCGAGAGCAATACACTGATACTGCAAGAATCATGTAGGGACTTGTTAGGGTCAATGGTGGTGTATGCCCCACTGGATGGGCCTGGTTTAAATTTGGCATCCAAGGGAGAAGACTTCTCTAATGTGCCAGTACTTCCATCAGGTTTTGTCATCACAAATGCAAATGGTAGAGCAGGATCTCTTCTCACTCTCAACTTTCAGATATTGGTTTCTGGCTCTGCACCACAACTTCCTCTGGAATCATTTCCCCCTGTTAACTCACTTGTCACCTCCACAATCCAAAAAATTAAGGCCGCTTTGAATTGTTTGAATGTTGATTAATCCATTGTAATCATGTCATTTTAGCTTTAAACACCAGAGACCAGTTCAGTGGTAGTTTGCTTCCCTTCTTATACTACTTCCTTGTTAAGGCCACATTCTATGAAAATTAACACTGAACTCGTTTTACAGATTGATTTCTTGAATTTTTCTTCTGTTGCTATATTTGCTTCATTTATCAACGTCCTCTTCAGTTGTAATCATCACACAAATCATTACTATATATCTCGAGTAATAATATTTACAAACTCTTGTATCATTAATTCTATGACAGCAGTGTCTGTATATCGCATAATTATCCTAAAGTAGCATTTGTTTAAATGGGAAAAAAAAAAGGGTTTTCGATTTCTCTCCTTGATTCCACGTTGTCAAATGGATGTAAAGGCTGTCCATCTTCTGTGGATTCCCGTGTATATAAAATCTGCAGATGATGGTTGCATAAGAATACAATTCTGGGTTGGAAGTAACAATATATACGTTGCGAGGTAAAGAGATGATCACCTTATACTGAGCTTTGTCGTAGAGGTTGAGCTTCCGAATGAGCTTCATTGTTGTTCTGGTCCAGTGGCATGTATTGTGACATGATAGCCATGATCTCCGAGTCCATGTAGGACTACAATGGAAAACAAGGTTTATTTACTTATGGTTCTAAATGCTAGTATATAGAAATGTAGAATTAATTAGGCATACCCGGAGCCTGTATTTGTAGAATATATAACCAGCTACAGCAGCACTCACAACAACTGCAACAAAAATGAAGGCAAGGAGCCGTCCCAATCTCGAGCCACTTCTTTCTGGACGATACAATTCAAAATTCTAATTAAACTCTCGAGTTGAATTTGAATATGCATCTTAATAAAACAGTTTGGGATTTGGGGATGGTAATATTGGTGAGATAAGAGATGAATATAGCAGAAGAAACAAAGGCTGTCATCAAATATTAAACATGTTTTTGTCTAATTCAGAAGACACACTTTAATTTCAATTGATATTTAAATGACACATGACATGAATTATGAATAAAAACGAGTGATTATAAAGCAGCAAGTAAAACTCCAGAGATGCATAAAGGCACTCTGTAAAAACGTGTAGACAGCACAACTTCTTTCATTGGTCACTAGCTGAAGCAGCAAAAAAAAAAAAAAAATTGAAAAAGCTTTTCACAGATCTATGGAACACTGGCTTGGAGTTGGAGTAAATGTCCATATGGCTAGAAATAGGAATATATGCTGCAGAATCCCATGTATCATATTTCCATTCAAGTTTAGGAAAAGCTAGAGATAACTATGCATGCTCCCCTGAGTTTTATAGACACATAAAAGTGGCAGCCCCTAATTTCTTTGCTCTAACAAATGCTTGGGGGAAAGACTGTTAAAATTACTGTGAAGATCTGTAGAGCAGACTTTATGCGAACGCTATAACATATGTCTCTGCGTTAGTAAATTTGGAACTAAACAAAGGACATTGGATGTGAATGAGAACCCATATCAGTATAGGAATATGAAAAAGGTTCTAAAAGTTGTAGACTGCTTAATAACAAGGCCACTACTATGAAATTTAATGGGATGCCATTGAGCTATTTCTCAAAGCAGAACAATTTATAGTTTAACTTCACTATCTTACCAATACAAACATCTTGACCCTTGATATACACAAGATCTCCCTTGCACTTACAGTCAAAACCACCCCAAGTGTTCCTGCAAGTGCAGCCATCACACTGACAAGCACTTCGTTCCTTACATTCATCAATATCTACATCACATCCAAAGAGAAGTTTTAGGATTCTGATCAAAGATACATGTAATACCGCTCATATAAAGAAGATCAGATACAAAATTACCTTCACATTTATGACCGTCCCCACGAAAGCCAAGCGGGCAGTGACAGCCGTCTAATGTTGACTCCTTTAAATACAAAAGGAATATGGTAAATACATTGGCGTATCAAGAAGAGGGGTAGAATAAATATCAGACAGTGATGAGGAAAGACTGAAGATTAGGTAAATAATACTGAACTGAGCAAGCTGAGAAAGTCAAGCCATTTCTAGAATCTGACCAGCAACCCCCATTGTTTATTGAACACCTTGCTGGTCCAAAAGCTGTAAATCAAGGGGAGTAACTATCTCAGCAACAGCAAGAAAAAATCTTTGATTTCATTGTGGAATGAGCAAAGACATTTCTGAATAGTTAGTTCAAACTCATCCTATGTATGCACCCAATGTGTAATTAATAATCTGTAAATTTTTGAGATGTTTTATTCCATTGCAGCCAGATAATGAGTGACATGTCATTGAATAGCTAGTTCTTCTAAAAGTGACATCATCCACAAGAAATATGCTAGTTGTCAGGCCTGAATTGTGCACTAGGGTCATGCCCTGATAGAATGTTTAATAGGGGACAGCCTCTAGCTGTTAGTGCACGTTATTGTCCAATTCATTCATATACTTCAGCATATGAACTGAATTACTCTAACAGATTATATGCGTACTGTAACCTGAAAATTTGCATGGATGATAGGCCGTTGAGGGTATCACCATGGGAAGAAAGGATTAAATATAACTGGAAGAGTAAGATCCCGTTTCTCAAATTGAAAAAGGCGTACCTTCACAAGATGAATAACCATCACCCTTATACTGAATGCCACTGACAACGGGGCACTCACAAACTCTTCCCCTGAAAGTGTCCTGAGAAAAAGGAAATGTTTCACCATTAGTTTAGCCCCAGTCACAAGCAGACACTTGAATGACATTATATAGATAGAGAATTTAGCATTGATGATTCCTTATCTATACCTTGCAAGCTGTTATGTTCGCTTTTTCATCCCTCCAACATCCTCCATTCCTTTCAAGACACTCATTTGTCTCAAGATCTGTAACACACAAGTCAAGTATGAAATATGGGAACATCACAGTGATTTTCAGATCTTGGGGAATCAGTTATCATTGCAGTCAGAGGAGAAATTATGTACACCAACCTGTACTCAAACAAACTGCGGGTTCAGTAGTCTCCTTAAATCCAGCGCATATAGCCTTCAGGACAGCAATTCTCTCCAATTTTCCTTTAGACAGACAGACTCAAATAATTACTAAAGTTCTGATATACACAATATTCTCCTCCAAAAAGATATGTAGTTCATATAAGTGAATTATATGTTCACGGCATTAAACAGGCCATAGCTAATAACTTCACCATTGTCAATTGGGAAAAAATGGCTAAAACGAAAAGGAAAGTGATGGCAATATATGAATAAAACAGATAAAGGAAGAGAAGGACGACTGTACAGAAGCAACACTAAGTGATAAGAGAACTGAAAAAGTCAAACCCCCACTTATCTGCCGTCAAGTGCAAAAGAGAATACAAAGTTTAAACATTAGAAAGGGCGAGGCAAGACCTAAAATTAACAGAAGGAAATCTAGGGAACCGAATTATCAAGATGTAAATTTCTGCCTTTGACCATTGAAACAACAGACATAGATTATTCACACGACTATTTTCCTTTAAGCCCTCCGCTTAGTGAATATGATAACTAGATATTGATTATAGACAATCAAAGTATTAAAAGAAATGTTATCTTCTGCCTATGGAGCTCAAAAATAGGTAAAGCATGATCTGTTGAAGGAAACCACGTCTGATCTGACCATGGGAGCAGAACGCTAATTAAATTAAATTAAATAGGCATTAAGTAACTAACCACGATATTGGACATTATTTATAACCAATGTAGGCAAGATGGTGACATCGCCACGAGATCCTTGCCCAATCTGATTAGCAGAATGAAACAAAAGCAGTCAAATTAAATGGCATTGCATTTCATGAACAGTTATGATACCGCCTTGCACCAATGCTTTGCAGATGTGGCTGTTGTCCCATGACAGTTTATAGTTTTATGATTTATGAAAAGATGTGTACATAATATATGTGACCTGGAGTTGTTGCTCAGCCTTAAGCACTTCATTCTCCTCATCAGCTTCAGGGTCACCCACACATTTCTTAATTTTCTCGATAGGAAGATCTGTATTCGTAATGATAGGATCAAAGTTAATAAAACACAAGACAGACAGCATATTTTTTACAGCCTTCATTATCACAAAGTAGCACTCACTCACCTAATGATTTCAAGACCTCTTCAGTACAATCTTTGCTGTATCTCTTCTCCTTCATAGAACATCTGATATGGAAATCTGTCACGTAATCCCACCAGACCCAAGAGCGGTTGCTCTCCTTGGCAACCCTATGGACACAGAGCTGCCTCAAGTTCTCGTAGACCACATCCTTCCCCTGATATCCCATTCCAAAATCCTTCTCTGGATCTGGTACACAGTATCTCCCATGGTTTATGCACTGAGACTTGCACTGACTGGTAAGAAGGAAAGCCTGTGGACAATACCAAGTTATATAGTGTGGAGTGAACAAGGTGTAACCGCCCCTCTCAAGAATCTGAGCATGACCCTTGAAATTCTTCACAAAGTTCATCTGTTCATCACAACGGGCGCCACATTCGTCGTTGCTGTTGGTCCAGAACTCATACTCGACTCTGTTATCAGGGTGAGGCACTGACTCTCTCCAGTCTAATCTGATCAAAACATCATCTTTGTTATTCAAAGCTTCCTTCAGGCTATCACCAAAGGATTTCTCTATTAAGGCTGATGGAATTCCAATCTTCTCGATGTAGCCATCTGCATCGTTGCTCTCCTCGGGAGAATCCATGGTTATTAGAGGCTCGTCAATGATGTCAGTCACTAGAACTGCCGCAGCTCCAGCCAGTTGGGCATGCCATACTTTCAAGGCAAAGTAACACTCTGCAAATACAGATAACTTTGTCTTGAAGTAAATATTATAAATCATGAATCACCGAATTATAATGTTTGAAGTTGAAAATAGGAACTTATGTAAACGCTCAATCAACATATCAACAAGTTTAGATTAGAAACGACGGACATCCATTTTAATTTATATTTATATCGGTTTCATCATATGGTGGTCTCAATTCTATTTTTTGCCTTCAGAATTAAGCTGAAATCAAAGGTAAACGTGCAACCAAACCTTTTACCGTTAGTTTTCTTCTTATTACCGATAGAAAGTTTCATGAATCACCCAAACGCTTTGTGGAAGGAGAGAAGGCAGAGGAGAAGAGATTTAGCCATTAACAAGAAAAGAAACATGATCGGAAAATTTTCATCAGATGACCACTAATGAGAAATATTTTGGTTGGTTAATGAAGTTAGTTTTGGGAGGAAGAATGAAAATTAGCAAGGAAATGCAAAAGTCAATGAGAGGGTTGACATGAATTACCTCCACGATCAAGAAGAAGGAAAGTGGGGCGATAAGAACGAAACTTGAAGGGCTTATCACCCTCAAAGGGTTGGCAGCCATGAGAGCCTTTGTCAGGATAAACCAAAGAGCCAACCATAAAACCTCCATAGTCAGGAAGTCCAAAGTTGCCAATAGCACCATCATGCTTTGACCTTAGTTTATGTGGAGACAGAACGGTTATGCTGCTCTTCTCCACCACAAAGTGTCCATTAACAGAGCTCAGAAGCGAAAGCCACAAGGCAAACAGAGCAAAGATGGGATTTTTGGGAAAAGCCATGCAGGTTTTGGCGCTGAGCATCGGGAAAATCGAGCCAGAGAAGAGAGAAGAGGAGGGAAGGATAATAAGGAGGACGTGCGTGCACAAAGACTTGGCAACGGTCTTACATGTCTTTTTTGCTGAAGAAAAAGACTGCTTGGTGGTTTGTGGTGGTTTATTAATTTGTTTGTTGATCGTGAGGAGGTCCAAGGTTCCTTGTCAAGTTGTGACGTAAAGAGATGGTAAGAGAGGGAACGTCTTGGACGGAGTCATTGGAACTACTGCTCTCATCCATTCAAATTTTCGTAAGAGACTATTTTTTCCTGAAGGGAATTTTGGTCCTTTTTTAAACTGGGTATGAGAGGAAGCAAAAGTGGAGTGCTTTTCTTTATTTTGATTCCTTTGATTAAAAGGAAACAATTGCAAAATTCAGTCAGTGCAAAATCTACAAACTAAGCAAAAACGACTACCATAACCAAGGTTTTTTATAATCATAAATTCAAGGGCCATTTGATAAGTAGAGCAAAACTAATGCTATGAGGTTGAAACTTGGTAAGGGGTATGGAAAGATGCAGCGTCGCCTAAAGAGGACCAATTAATTACAATTACAGATTTTAAATTCTCTTTTGTAAATCGTAATATTTTTACCACCCTTGTTACAGAGAATCTCATATGCGCCATAGCTGTCCTGTTCCTATTGAGTTTGAGAATTTGACTATTCAATAAAAATATAACAATGCATTCATCATAAGCCAAAAGTCAAGAAATCTTATTGGACAATGACAAAAGAATAGTTTTATTTCCTGGTGGTTAGAAACTTTATTTATTTTGGGCCACCAGTATATGCTTAGGCCTAGTCGATGAAGAAAGGATGCTGCTATCTACATATGGAGTTTTCAAGTGCCAGTCCGTCAATGGAAAAATCAAAAAATCCCTACTTGCAAGGCACGTTGAGTGTTTCAAGGGCCATGACTGATGACTTGACTTGTAATTGATCATCTTTTAATCTCTTTAAAGCAATCTTATTCATCAATTAGTAGAATGCATGTTACTAGGATACAGGCCTTTTACTAAAAAATTGTCTCCACACTCTACCCTATTGGCTATTCTCTTTTTGGTTTGAAATAAATGAAAGGGCAATAATAGGAAAATATTTTTAATTTTGCAATAAGATTTGGAATTCATTACTACTTATTTTATTTTAACATCTCATTAAATTGAATGCTAAAATGAAAGATACGATTTTTTAAATTTATCAAAATATTGTTGATGTATTTAAATTTTAGAATTACTACGATAAAATTAAAAATATTTTCACGAGCCCACCGAAAGAGGAGATACACTTGAACAGCTAGATTCCTCCAACACCTGAAATTCTTAAGGCTCCATCTTCCTATTTCTAAGGAAGCAGGATTTTTTTGACGTTGAAGAGCACGTGTTGTACGAAGTGACTAGAATCGTAAAAGTTTGTTAGTGCGGAGGAATATGGGATGGCGGGCAACCTCATCCAATTTGATTACTATGTAATTCCTTTTCTTCAAATGGTACGCCACAACAGCATTGTGTGCTTGAGAGTACACACTCAAAGCCAATTAGGTCTCAATAGGCTTTCTTTTGGAGAACTTAGAGTATGTTTGTTTGTATTTTCAATTTTTTATTTTTAAAACAGTTTTATAAAATGTGTTTTAAAAATAGTTTTAAAAAATAGCTAAAAAAAAGAATATATTTGATAAGTTAATTTAAAAATAATCTTGAATTACAAAAATATCATTAATGAAATGTGTTTTGAAAATGAAAAAATAAAAAAAAATTAAAATTGTTCTTATTTTTTTATTTTTAAAATATATGTTTTTAAAACTAAAAAAAAAATATTTAAACAAGCAAATTCTTTTATTTTTAAAAATACAGTTTTATTCTTTTATTTTTAAAAATACAAAACTATTTTTAAAAACAACTTCAAGTCTCTTTCCCATCCGCGCAACCTTTAAATGGTGAGCAGTCTCATCGGGAATATCCATTGCTACGACTGACTGATTACTGATCCAAGATGAGTTTGTCCAACATACAACACCATATGCAGATAAGTAGGATGCAAGGTCGCATTCTGCAGTGGCAGCACTTGCACTTACTTTCCGCTGTCTGTGTCTTAATAGCGATGCCTAAACTCGTAACATACCAGCTATATATACTATTGGAATCTCTGGCAAGGCTTACCACTTTAAGTACCCCATTGGAGGGAATCTTTGCAAGGGCTAGATAACCTGCGCCTGCCGGTTGAGGCAAGATATCGGAGTTTCCGAACTCGCTTTGCGTCAGGATTTGCTAGAACTTTGATCCGTTGATAACAAGACCCCATCTGAACTGCCACTTATTTTTCCAGGAATTTCAAGTTAAGATCAGTTTCTTTAAATTTCGAATTCCATCCTCTTATGTAAATTGTGCCCTGTAGGGGCTGCGACCATCTTGGATGAGAAGCCAGGATGATCTTTATCCAAGTGAAGGAGGTGAGAATTTATGAAAAAAGGGGAGTTGTACTTGCAAACAGATTTACCAGAATTCTGAAGAAATTCAGCTCAGCTGTCAGCCTTTGATTACATCATTAGGAAGGGAATCAAGAGACGGTTTGCCCTTCCCTCCATATTGTGATTCGGAACTCGGGCCATGCAATTTAGGACCTTGGAAGAGAATCTGAATTCTAAGTTACAGTGTAGGGCCCAGAATTCTCAGGGTGGGTAGGTTGGAAGAATAAATAAAAGTTAGAAAGAATGACATAATACTTTCAATCAGTCATTCTAACCGTCGGATCGTAATATAGATTGAAAATGGCACAATACAACATTTCAACCATAAATGAAGTATAACCTAATATAAACCAGGGCTTCATCCAAGATTTCCTTTTGAATATGGACTCAAGTATTTGTAAGATTTCTTCTTTGATGGCATAAGTTCTAAGTCTGGTCTTTTTTTAGGAATTCAATTTTTATGAAATCAACTGCCAGAAGGGAAATCTTGAACTTGGGATTGTTTCAACTCAATGCTATTTTTCTACAATTTTCCATCATCTTCTTCTCTTGTTTTGTACAGTTTTAAAATTTAAATCATTGCTTTTCTTCTCTAAACTTCACCCCTGTTGCTATTATGGCTCCTTAAAACTTTGAATATGGCAATATAAGAAACAGAAAGGAAGACACGGCTAGGAAAATGACTCCAATCATCATTCAATTTCAAACACAAACACAAATAATCTACTCACCTTTTAACTGGGGTTACCAATTCCAAGCATGTCAGATTGATTGCCGAGTTAAGCACCAATCAGATCATCTCGAGGCTATTATCATTAAAGAAAGTGAAATTTGGGCTGGAGAAAGAATTAGGATTTAGGGACAGGAAGTACTGTTTTTATCGGGGTTCATCATTCAAGACTCGGATTGTTGCATTCTTCTTCATGTTATGGTCTCTCTGAAATATAAGGGTTGATAAATAGGCTGCCGGCTCCATATATATATATGATGTGTACAAAAACCAAGCATCAACTATCAAATATTCCAGAAACCTCCAAATAATAATGGGATGCAAATTTAGTGCACATCCATTTCAGAATGAACGCAAAAGAGGTACATGTGAATGCAAAATGGCTAGTAAATTTTCGTAGTACCTGGTTGTACCAACCAATGCAGAAGCATGGCATCCACTTTGTTGTTGTTGTTGTTGTTGTTCTTCTTCTTCATTTTGTTGGTCTGTGTCCGCCATGAATTAAAATTCAAAATTAAATGGCTTGCTTTTCCAAAGCAAAAGAAGATGCTTTCTGCTTCAGGTTCTTTCTTCTAACCACTTGTTAATCCTCGTCTGAAAGCATACAAGTCCATACCTTTTGCTGTAATCAATTTCAGCAGAGAATATTGAAGCCTGGGGCTGAGAGACCAAGCATAACTTATTTTGCCCTTTGCTACGTTCGAATCTTGCAGAATGCAGCCAGAATGACTTGAGAGTTGAGTTCCCACTTCTCCCATTGGTAGGGAATTTTTATAAAGGAGCATCTTTGTGATCTACAATCGTAAAAAAAAATAAAAAATAGAGAACCTTTTCTTTTATCATGTACTGTTCAAATTACCTTTTATCTTATAGGGCACACCAGATCTAAATGCCTTACAGATGAGGTGCTATAAAAGAACAACTTTATACATGATGTATGTCCTATGTCGCCGTTTTAAGGTCATTGTGCAACAATGACAATAGGAATCCTTGATAATAATTATACCCATGATGTGAAATTGTATTGGATTGTTCCAAGAATCAAGATTCAGCAAATTTGAAAACAAAAATAGAAGAGCGTTCATGCCACACTCCAGAAGACAAAAAATGAGAGCAATAAGTGATAATGAATATGCCATAAAGAATGTAAATTCTTTAATGAGTGAACAAGAAAACATGTCAAAAGGATGAATTTTTAATTAGTGAAGATCAATGCCACAAAGGATGAATTTTTTTGACAAGTCATAAATTCATTCTAGAATTCAAGAAAGAACATACTCTTAAAAAAGCTCTTAGCCAAATTCTCAAATTTGTAATTTCCAATCTCTAATATCTAATCTTAAATCTCCAATTTGATATAAAGAACAAATCTTCTTATATAACTTTCTAAAATCCTAATTGAAAATAGGCTCAAATGACATTATATTAGCTAAAAACTATTTCAGTAATCTAAACCTAATAAAAGGGTCTCTAAATGACGCTAAATAACATAGTAAATTATTCATAATAATATAGTAAATGTTTTAAAGTATAAATGGGCCTAAACACATTTGGTCTAAATTAAAGCCTAAAATGCTTTAAAATAACCTAACATAAAATAAATATAAATTAAAGGCCTAAATGCTAAATTAAATAAGAGTAAAATATCAAATAATAGTAAAAATGGGCTAAAATGATGCTAATAAGGATTAATTGATGTAGCATTGATGTGGCGCCATCTCTTTAATAATGTAATAGTAATGTAGATTATGATTGATGTGGCGCCATCTTCCTGATGATAAGCCGATGATATGGCATTAACTTAATGATGATGTGACATAATTTTAATGCACTTGCTTTGACTCTCCTCCTAACTTACTTCTTTATGATTGACCCCTTTTAAATTCATATTATTACCCTTTTTTTAAAAAAAGATTTGTTCTCAAATCTTCAAAATCTATATTAATAGGAGGAAGATTAGAAACACCAAAAGAAGCAGTTATATCAAACCCACCATGAGAATTCAAATTAGGAAAAAAAATTATTATCTCTTCAAGACTTGGAATGAATCATCTCCATTTAAATGCAGTTATTTGGAACACTTTCTTTTCTACTTACACCATCAATAAGCAACTACTCAAATCAAATGCAAAATAAAAGTCAATAATCTCATGCAAGCATACAAAATTATTAATAGTAATAAGTTTGTTAATGAAAGCATATAGAACTTGATTCTTTATAAGCTTCTCATAGAAGTTAATCAAATCATGAAAGCTTTCAATTTCACTAACAAACTTAGGTGACGACCATTTTTTGGTTGCCTTTTCTTTAATCACTTCTATTGGATTGCCACACATAACATCTCTAAAAAATATAACACTCTTCATGCAAAATGAATATTCTTCAAAATTATCATGCAACTTTTCATTTCTTAAAATTTTGCAAATGCATTTCAAAGATTTAAAATGCTTATCTATAACTTTGTTATACACAAGAATTTCAACAAGATGTGGTAAACGATCTTTCCAGTATTTTAAATTTTTAAGCCTTAGCAAAATCCAACCTTTAAGCACATGAAAACAATTTAAATGAGCAACAACAAATTCATTCTTGGAAATGCTCAAAACATGATAGCAATAGAAACTTACAAAAAAAACTTGCAACTAAAAACATAAATCTTATCACAAAAATCTCATCTAAATAAAGCAAAGTACATTTATTAAAGGAAGTATGTAAAACATAATTCAATAAGTTTAGAGGAATACTTGGTAATTCAATAAGTTTATAGGAGTACTTGGTGCAATAGACAAACTAAGTATCAAAGCCAATAATTCATATAAACGATGCTTTATTTTGAAAATATTTTTCCATGCATTCCTTTTTCCTAAGTAAAATGGATGAAATTCATCTTTGAAATCAATCTTGGAAAACATACAAGAATTATGCAATTTACTAAGCAGAGTTTCTAATGCTTGCTTAACACTAAAATATTTTGTGAAATTGCATTTTTCCATCTAACCTTTTGAAGAACCTTTAGGAGACATACATAAACCATGCAACCTATCATGTAAATCCTTTACAACTTTCCTATTTCAAAAATATTTTATTAAATTATATTCATGGGCTTTTTCAACAAGTAAGTTACTTAGAGAAATTTTAGACACAAGCAAATTATTTTTTCCACATAAAAATTTATCATGTCTAAAAAATTCTTTGAAGACTATATTTTCATAAACATCAACATTCGAAACAAGATCAACATATAGAGAAACAGTAAAATCATGTGAAGAGGTAACAAGACTATAGTCATTCATATACAAATTCTCAATGCACTTAAGACCTAAAAAATTTTATATGCAAACTTTATTATGCTTAAAATTCAATAAATAATCATGCAAGATAGAGATGAGAGTATATCTTTGAAGCAAAGCATCATCCACTTTATTGCTTTTACCTTATTTACATAGGATAGCACATGAATATGTTTTAAGGAATTCCCCAATTGAGCATGCTTTTATTTTAACTTTCCTTAATTCTTCATTTGTTTTAAAGATTCAAGAGCACTCAGTAATACAAATTTAGAGTTGTTAGTATTTTCATAAGCTTTCTTGTTCAAGATAATTGGCTTAGCAATATAGAAAACATTCTTTATCTCACTTGTTTTTCTAATAACTCTTAAATTTTCTTTCTTTCTTTTCCCACATAATCACTTTCTTTTTCACAATCACTCTTTTTCTCCTAATGGTTCTCACTTTTTTTTTTTACTTTTTTCTCCTTTTTATTATTTTCTTCCTTTTTTTCTTATTGTCTTTTATCTTTTTTATTTTTTTCTTTTTTCTCATATTCTTCTTTCTTTTTCTTTTCTTCTTCTTCCTCTCTTTTCTTTTACATTCTCAATTGTTTCTCATACACTTATCTTGGCATTAAAGGATTGAGTTTTATTTTTCTCCCATTCATTTCAAAGTTATATATGTTGAGAACTTTATCATTTGCAACCTTGCTATCAAATTACCATGGTCCCCCAAGTAATAAATGACAAATAATCATAGGAGCAACATCACATAGCAACTTATTTTAGTATTTACCAAGGATAAAAGAAACTAACACTTGCTATATCACCTCTATTGTATCACTATCTTTCAACCCTTGTAACTTGTATAGAGTAAGATATGGCAAAGTAGACAAATTCATCTTCTTTATCATGTAGGTACTAGTAACATTAGCACAATTTCCACTATCAATGATCATATTGCATATTTTCCCCTTAATGTTGAATTTAGTATGAAAGATATTTTTCTTTTGCTTTTTAATTTCTTTTTTTTCATTAGGCTTTTTAAATCTTTAAAGTTTTCTTGAGTGGACAATTAATGACATGATGACTATGCTCTAAACATTTGAAGCACTTGTCTTTGGAATGCTTTTTGATTTTTTTTCTTTTCTCTTAGACACTTCCTCTTGAGGCTTTAGTGATGATTTTCTTTTATGCTTAACAATGTCATTAGATTCTTCTTTCTTGAATTTGGATAAGGAATAGGTCTTGTACTTCTCATAATCCTTGTCTTTCTTCATTTCAATCTTTTTTTCTTCTTGATATGAAGGATTCTTCTTTCTAATGTTATCAAGATTATAATCATCTTATATCTTCCTTGGTTATTGGGATTACTTGTGGACTCAATTTTTTCTTTAGATCTTTAAGCGGATTTAGGCTTACGTTGATTTACTTTGTCTTCTTTTCTTTCAACCTTCCCTTCCTAAGATTTTCATGAAGAACTATAATGGTAGTAATGAATGAAATTTTCCCTTATAATAGCCTTTATTTCTTCTTAAGAAGCAACAAGCCTTGCACCATTTCTTCTTTTGGCTAAATCAAGTTGATCCCATCAAATATTAGTATAATTACTAAATTGATAGGTAGCAAGTATCACTTTTATCTCCTTAGAATAATAGTGACAAGCATAGATTGATTCCATCTTTTTTTTCCATTCTAAGTAAACTTTAGGATCATTTGTTCCTTGAAACAAAGGAAACTTCTTTTTACCATTTTGAAGATTTGAAGGCATTTTACCATTTCTTTTCCTATCTCCTTCGCTCTTATAATTTCTTCTATCATCTCTTTTTTCATCTTTTTTTAGATCATCATGATACATTATTTCTCTTTTAGTCTTTTCATTTTTATTTCCAACATCTTCTTTTTTATTACATATCTCATTTTGTCTTCTATTTCTCTCATCATGTTAACCTTTTTGAGATTGTCTGCCTTTAAGCTTTTTAAGCATTTCATCAAACTTTTTATAACTTGTAGTAAATCCTCCCATATGCACCTATCAATATTTTTCCTATTACTTTATAACATCTTTAAATGATAAACCTATAAGAAAGGTTAGATAAAAGAAAGGACCTCATAAGAGCATACAATTGATTTATTTTAGAACATTCACACTCATGTTCGTATTCTAAGCAAGCTTTTACCCTTGAATGAGTTGACACATACTCTTTCCTTTTTCTACTTTTTCACTATTTCCCTTTTGTAGTTCTTTGAAAACTAGGAGATACAATCAAATAAGATTCAATAAATGTAGCAATCAATATCACTAATCAAAGTTCATAGGATTTAAAGAATTAAACAAGACAATTAGGGAAACAAGAAATGAAAATTCCATGAATAGAAACTACCTAGGACTAAAAAATTTAGAATTAGACAATTAAAGAAAAGAGATAAATAAAACTTAAAATAAGGACTTAATAATGAAAATTTCAAATTAAGGGAACTAATTAGGACTCAAAATAGTAGGAAAGAACAATACAAGATAACAAGAGATGTTGACTTAAGTACTTAAGTAGTTGAAAAAGATAATGAATAATTAATGTCAAAATGAGAAGTTCAAATGTGATTAGAGCATATCAAGAACTAATAATAACTAAAAACAAATAACTTTTTCTTTTTTAATTTTGTTTTACTTTGTTTTTAACAATTCAATACTTTATTTTTTTTACCCCTTCTTTATAAGTTTCCTTTTAATTCACTTACTTAGCTTTTGTTCTTTGTTTCTCCTTATTTTTCTTCTTTTTCACTTATTTTTATCTTCTAACTCATAACTACTTAGTACCAATCTTTATTTTATTCTTGCATTTTTTTCACTTTAAACACTAATTCATGATTTAGCACTAGTTATGTTGATTGTAAGAATATTTCACATAATTCAAACTTAGTGCTCTTTACTTTACTTTAATTAATTACTATAGTGTTATGCTTTTTGAATATGACAATTAGTTATTACAAGCTGAACTTCTTTACTTAAAATTTTAACAAACATATTCAATGCAACTTCTATTCATTATACTAGTATTGATATTTGGACCAAAATTTGAGCTAAATAACAAGAAACAACACAAAATAAAGAAGGTGACTAAGTGTCAAAACAAATTTAGACTTACAATTGACTTGAATAACTTATTAAATATATAGAGGGTATAATTAAAGAACAATTTAGATTTGACACAAAGATGAATCAAAAGATATGAACTTAACACAAACCAAATCAGAAATAAATTAAATATAAAAATAAAAATAAAACAAGATAGAAATGAAGAATTATGGTAAAAATCGGTGATTGGTAATGTGAATAGTATAATGAATAGTATGTAAACAGTAATAAAAAATTAAAAAGAAATTAAACCTGAATTTGGGAACCTTGCTTTGAATACCAAATGATGTGAAATTATATTGAATTATCCTAAAATTTAGTAAATTTAAAAATAAAAATAGAAGAGTATTTATGCCATATTCTAGAAGATGAAGAATATGAGTAATAAGTGATGATGAACATGGCATAAAGAATGTAAATCCTTCAATGAGTGAAGAAGAAAATACCTACGAGGACGAATATTTGATTAGTGCAGATCAACACCACAAAAGGTGAATCCCTTTAATAAGTCACAAGTTTATTCAAGAAATTAAGAGAGAATACACTTTTTCAAAAAGAAACTTACCTAAATTCTCAAATCTGTAATCTCTAATCTTAAATCTCTAATTTGGTATAAGGAATAAGCCTCCTTATATAACTCTCTAAAACTTTAATTAAAAATAAGTTCAAATGACACTATATTAGCCTAAAACTATTTTACTAACTTAAATCTAATAAAAAAGTCTCTAAATGACTTTAAGTAACATAATAAATTATTTAGAGTAATATAGTAAATGTTTTAAAGTAAAATAGGCCTAAACATATTTAGTCTAAATTAAAGCCTAAAATGCTTTAGAATGTCCTAAAATAAAATAAATATAAATTAAAGCTTAAATACTAAATTAAAGCCTAAAACATCAAATAATAGTAAAAATGGGTTGAAATGGCATCATTAGGATTATGGCCAATATGACATTAATGTGGCACCATCTCTTTGATGATATGGTGGTGCTATGGATTAGAGTTGCTATGGTGCCATCTCCTTGATGATGTGACAATGATATGACACTAAATTGAGGATGATGTGACATAATTCTAATTCATTTGATTATGCTCTCTTCATAACTCACTTCCTTATAATTGATCCCCTTAGATATATATCAACTCAATTATCACATGTCCTATATTTGTACTAGGATTTAGCTCTTAATAGCTTTGATGTACACTGCTAGTAAGCCTAATCTATTAGCCTAAAAGACTATTTAGTACGGGCTTCATAATATCTCTCTTATTCAAATCGCTTAACATCCTCGTTAGGCTTAATAAGTTTTAAACCCAAAATTTACATTGACTAAAGTATATAGTTTAGGACCTAAAATTTTTATTAGGCTTATCAAATCTTATAACTCAAGATTTGTATTGGTCGAAGTATAAGGCTAATGAGTGCCTTAAGCTTGATTAGCTTAAAACAATTGTAGTTAGTATTGGTGCCTTATATATTATACTTAAGCTTCAAATGTAGCTGATGTGAGACTTCACAAAGATTAGTTTGAATTGTTTATGTAGTCAAAGTAATACCTTATATGTTATATTCAAGTTGCAAATGTAATAGATGTAGGGCTTTACAGTGTTTGCTTGTAATTCACACCTAAAAAAATAAATAAAAAATTCTTACTAATCACACTTTACCAAGGAGATACTTTAAGAATTTATATATCTATATCATATTTATAAAGAATGCCCTTTTTGTATAAGTAGTCTCTTGACGCATCACCAAGCAGTTCACTTTTCTTTTCACTTCATCCCTTAGAACATAACTCCTACCCTTAGTGAATTTCATAAGACAAATGCAATAGTTTTGAACCTTGGAAGAGACTTTAAGTAGTTTTGAATAAGGGAGGAAGAATTGTTGAGGATTACTTTTATAAACTTATGAAGATGGTAAGCTAAATAAAACTAAATATAAAGAAGTTAAAAAATAATAATTCACTTGTAACATAGCAACTCATGAAAAGGATGCTTAACTTTGGGATAATTGTTGTAGGAATCTCTTGACTAATATGTAAAATTTTATTTATATTATTTTCTTTTATTTTATACTTTTTAGCGTGTTATATATGTTTAATTTTATAGAATTGGCTTTATTATGCAATTTAGGGTTAGTTTTATAATGATTTGAAATTATTTAATTAATGTTGAATTTTTATATTATTTCATGTTTTTAGTTATATCTTAAGTTATAGATATTGGATTTGGTTGATCTTCATATTGTTAGAAAGCTTGAAGGAAGCTTTACAAATTTTATATTTTGGTCTACAATTCGAATAACTAAAAAGTCTAATTTAGATAAGAAGTTGAGGCTCTATTTTTGTTTAAACTGAGCTAATTTCGATTTTTGAGTTATATCTGAAACTTCAAAGGTTCAAGTAAGGTAAAACCAGTGCTTAAAACTTTATAAAACTCATTCCTAAGACTTTCTTGTTTTGAGTTTAGCAAAACTATGTAGTTTTGTAGTCTTATATTGACTAGAAATTAGACTTACAAGATTTTACTATAATAATTATTGTAGTGCATTATTTTGTAAATTCAGGTTTGAATTTCTAAAATTAGTAAGGCCTTATTCTTTATTACCCTAGGAGGATAGCAAATTAGATATAGGGTTATACTTCCTAAGGCCAGAACACTTTTACAAAATTCTAGATAGCGACTTTTCTTTTTTCAAGTTTCTTCTTTTTTAGCCATAGAAGGTTAAATTTTTTATTAGTTTAAGGAATTTGAGGCTCATCTCTGTTTGGATTATAAGATCTTAAGCTGTAATGTTAACTCTTTCTAATTAATTTTTCTTTTACTTTAATTCTTTTGGTTGATTGCTTAAAATTATATGAGTTAAATGTTGATTTAGTATAATTTGTGTTTAACATTATGACTTTTGATAGTTAGCTATTTTTATATTGAATTATGGTTAGTTAATTACTATTTTCATATGAAAATAGATGGTTAAAAGATTAAATTAGAGGTTTTTAATTTAATTTTTTAATTTAATTGAATTCTATTTTTAAATCAATTTTGATCTAACTTTACGGATTATAATAATTGCTTAATTTTACTAATATTAATTAATTAAATTCTAGATGATTATCTAACATAAAATTCATGAATTATTGTAGAGGCTTTGAATAATTCAAAGTTAAAAAATTAATTAAAATTGTTAAATACATTTAATCTGTAATTAATCTACACAAGAGCTTTCAATTCCTTAGATCAATTATTTTATTAGACTAATTTTCTATCCTTTTGTTTTATTTTTGCATTTTGTTTCTATTAGTTCATTCTGTTTAAATTTCAAATCAAGACCCCTAATTGTATTCTATTTCTATTAATTGCATCTTATGTTAGGTGGATCACTAAGGGTTCAACCTTTATTTCCTTTTATTGTAAAGTTTTTTATCAATTAGTAAAATCTAATTTTGATCGTGTTGTTATGCATTTGTCAATAGCTAATGGTCCTTCCATCTTCAAGGAGTTTGAATTGTCTTGTACCTTTAAAGTCAAGATGAGCAATGGAAAGCATATTGATAATAAAGGAATAGGAGCACATGAAACACTTAGAATAGAAGAATTTCACAATGAAGAGATCAAATCATAGTTTTGATGAAAGAAAGAGTAATTAATATTAAACAATGAATTTCATACTCTTTATTTGTTGTATTTGACGATTTTTAACTTATATAAGAAGTCCAAAATGACTTATAGTCATTTGGAACATTTAGAAATGAAAACTATTTATTTATAGTTGTTTGCATAAGTTTTACATTAAAGCCTATTCAAAGGCTAATAATTGATTATTATACTCGTAATAGTTAATTATTATGCTGACATGACTTAATAGAAATCTTGAAAGGTCATAACTTCATTTTGAACCTATTTTGACCAAATGACCTATCATTAGAAAGTTATTTAATTCTACTTTCTAATGGAATTAGTTTCATACTTATATCAAAAGTATATTTTAAGATATGATTAAAATAATGTGCAAATGTTAGAAAGATAAGATTATGAAAAATTGATTTTTAATTTGTGAAATTCATACTTTTTTCATAACTTAACCATTTTAAATAAATAACTTATCCATGGAAACTTCTTCAAGTTTATTATAGTCAAATCATGAGTAGTTTGTGGAATATAATCAAATGAGTGATCAATGGCCAAAATTGAAAGGACCAAAACTCATATCACATTTGTTTACAAGCTATCTTGTAAAAATATGATTACATGTTATAATTCAAAGAAAAAGTTATATCAAATGAAGTCCTTAGGCTGTGTTAATGCTTCCAACCTTCTAAAATTTCAATTTTTTTATCCTTCAATACTTAGAATATTTTTTTATTGACTTTTTTCCTTTTTCCTTATTAAGTTGAGTGTGAAAAGATCTTCTATTATTTTGCTTCAATGCTAACTTTTCTTCTTATTGGACTTTTTAATATAATGCAATTTTTACAAGTCATTTAATTAATCCAATCTAGTATCTCAAAATGCACAATCCATATATAAAAAATAAATAAGTTAGTATAAGAATATGTATAATAATCATGTCATGTATATTAATCAATTATAACATAGCATACCTATTAAACTTGTATAAAAGATAAAAACATTTTAACACAAAAATATACAATATTATTGTAATACTTAGTTATCATTATCAAGACTTATAATTTAGAACCTTGGTATCAATAGAGTAGGGCATAATTTAAGTATTGGAATATATGCAAACATCTTATGCATATGAAATTTAGATCACTTCACATGCATAAAAGCATAATCTTATTTAGAAATAAGAACAAGTTCAATCTAGAGTTTAAAGAGGGTAACTAACATTTGTTGCCTTTGTTTTTTGTACAAATAAAAGAAAATAAGTTCAAAATCTTTCCATCAACCCAAATTTGAAAATATAGTATAGTTAGAAACATTCCCTGCATAAAAGAAGAAACACATAAACTTAAACTAGTGTAATAAAGAAGAAAGGAAGAGAGAGAAAAAAATAAGCTAAGGTGAACTTAATTTTCTCTTTTATTTTATATTTCAATTTAAAATTTCTTCGCCTTCTTCTTTTTTCAAAAAACTAAAAAAATTAGAAGAAAATTTGAAACAAGCATTTGTTTTTAGTGTTCTATTTTTGTTTTGTGGAGGAAGTGAGAGATATATTGATTGTGATCATTTTTTTTATCTCTCACTCTTCTTTTTTCCATTTCAGTCAATCATAATTATATCTTTTAAAAATTCCTTATACTTTAAATATCTTTTTTAATTTTCTATTGGATTTGTCTTTAAAGGCAAAATTTTCTTTATTAGATAAGTTGATGAGTTATGGATGTGTTACAATTATGATATTATTTTACTTTTAATAATATTGTCTAAATTTATAAATGTTGTCATTAAGTTTGAATTTGTTTCTACATAGTGTCTTTTGTTGAAGAAAATATATGTTAGATAATTAAGCAAAGAAAATGATAACTTTAACAAAATGATGAATTGGTCAAACAAAAAAAATATAATTAAAGAAAAACTTAACAAATTTTTAATTAAGTATAAAAGAGAATATTTTAATATCACTCACTAGAACAAAAAAAAATACACTTATTAAAAAAAATACTCAAATATTAATTGTAATTAGTGATAATTTTTTATATGCAAAATTTATTCAAGTAATAAGTATAGAGCCTACTTTTAATCACTCAAATTCTTAATATGTTAGACGTTTAAAAATTACTCATTGTAACAAAGAAACGCTTAGATATGGAAGCTTTTTTTATGCTTTTACTTCAATTCACTTACTTCCATGCCTTGCTTCTTTATTGAATGGGATGAGAGGAAAACTTTTTAACTTATGATTGCTAAATCTATAAAGGTAGATTTGTAAATATTTGGCTATTAATAATAGCATGCCAAGTTATCCAATTTCACCTAGAAAGTCTCTATCAAGCTATATGATGACTTGGCAAAGATTTTCTTTATACATTTCTAATGTTCCTTCTCATCATGAAATTTCTCTTTAGATATCATGCTAAGTATTTCTTAGAATTCTTTAAATTCTCTTACATTATGTTCTTTAGTGAATATGTTATCTATTGGGTAATTCGTATTCACTTTTTACATTTCTATTTCTCCTTGAAATACTTTCTTTCAAACAAATTGATAATGCACTTCCACATGCTTTTTTTTCCATAAAAGATAGGATTTTCACCCAGTTGAATGGCTAAAAATTATTATAATTTAATTGAACTACATGATCAATTAGTTAATGTGTATCTTATGATAATTGCATTATCCATGTACTCTCTCGAGCTACCATTTGTTATTTGAAATTTTGCTTCAATGGTTGATAATGACATAGTTGACTTGTAGGAAATTTTAACAATTTGACAAGATTTTTACATTAAATCTAGAACCATTAATTATGATGAAATAAAATTAAAAGAGAAATTAGGATTACGTACCTCTTGATTTTCTATATAGCCTTTAAAAGTAATTAATAGTATACAAATGTACAATACGAGATCTGGGTCTTTCTCTCCTTCATATTTAAGAATATATAATTGCTTTGATGGGGTAAATTATTAATAACCTTATGTGTAGAGAGGGGATCTAATCTTATATAAGTAAACCCTAACTAAGTTCACTCATCATGGACTCAATAACAAGCTTTACACCAAATTCACTTCAACATGCTTAATCATATTCTTTGAAAATAATATACCCAATAAGTAAGTTAAGAAATCCATTAGATCACATAATAATAATATTTTAAATTACTATGTATGAAATCAATTTTATTAAAAATAAGAAAATTCAATTAATGACATCCCAAAATAAATAAAATTCTTACATTCTCTTATTTAGGTAATATCAATTAGGTTTTTATGAATTTTTAAAATTATTTCTAGATCAATAATAACTTTAATGGTCACAAAATATCATAGCCTAATAAATTTACTTCATAACATAATTAGGTCTAATGAAGCATTAAACTTAGAATTATGAATGATGGTATATTATATAATAATCACTACTATAGCATTGCTAATTAATATCGGTTGTTTAACATATTCAATGTCAGTTATGAACTTAATATATGAGTGTTGTTATATATTAGATGATTCCATGTCAATTTCATAATTGATGCAAAAAAATACAATAAAGTCAATTTTCTGTATAAAATTGTCGTTATTTCTTCATTAGAAGCCTTTTTTTAGAAGCATATTACAACATTAAAATGAATTTATGTTAAATAATTGATGTTAAATATATATATATATATATTCAATTATGGCTTTTCTTAAATAACTAACATGGTAATTCATTCTCACTTATTAAATCTAACTTGTTTCTAGTTCCTCTTTACTTAGTTAATTTTAACACTAACCCTTTCTCACAATTGCTTCCTATCTAATCCTTTTTAATCTTTAACATTTCCAATGACACCATAGACATTCATTTTTAATAATTTAAAAGATTATAACAAAAAAAAAATGAAATCACTTAAGTCTAATGTTTTCAAATGCAATAAATATTCATTAAATGTAATGTATAATATTACACATTTTATATAAATAAAAATTAGATAGTACCATCGAATAACAAAGAAGATAAATGAAATTAAACTTTTTACCTATACAAACTTGCAAGAGTTTCATCAAAATGATAAAAAATAAAATATGATTGATTGTGAAATTAGAAATTAAATTGCAATAATAAACATAAAAATTAAACAAATCCTTACTTTTATATTTTGCATATTTCTAAAGAGTGCATAGGTAAACATATTTATCAATAGGCTAACAGATTTATATTATTGCAAAATAATTAGTAAGCATAAATACGAAATTGAAAAGGATCATATTAATATTAGAAGTTGAGCATACAGTAGTAGAGATAGAATCATTCTAGGGTTGAAATAATTTTGTAATGAAATTTATAAATAGTGTTATAACTTTACTTTTTTCATTTTCAACTTGCATTATTGTTTAAGTTTTCACAATAGTTAATTAATAAAAACTTAATTTCTGTAATAAAACAATGTCATTCTACTATAGCATTTTACATATTAGTTATAAATTAATAACATATTATAAACCAAATTTTTTTGTTAACTTTTTCCATTATCTTTCAATCAACAATTTTATAATTTTAGTATAAATTTGATAAGAAGCAACATCATTTTATGAACAGATAAATTTATAATAAATAATAAAGATGACTTTATATGATGAATAAAAACTACCATTTTTTTAAATAACATTATCAACTTTCTGCATCTGATGTGAATAATATTCTATTAATATTTTTCCTTATATTTAGGTCTTTTAGGAGGTGATGATATTTAATTAGATTAATTTTACATTAATTTAAGACTAATTGCATTAATTCATGCTTAATTAAATTTCGGGCTTAATGCTGGATTTT
This sequence comes from Sindora glabra, assembly GCA_020226215.1. NCBI lineage: Eukaryota > Viridiplantae > Streptophyta > Magnoliopsida > Fabales > Fabaceae > Sindora > Sindora glabra. The sequence continues at coordinate 74,771,415 of CM035235.1, forward strand.
TGATACTATTTTAGTATTTTGATCATAACTGGAGCATCATATGTCAGATTTAGACGATCTATACATTGTTGAAAAGCTAAGAAAAAGAGCTACAATTTTAATGTCGATCAGAGAATCCAGTTCTGTGATATTGGAGGTCAAATATTAACTTAAAGTCAAAGCAGAGTTGCTGTCTAAGCCCAGACCTAACCCAGTTGCAATGATTAATTCATATCTTGAGCTCCAAGTGTCTAATTGATGCAAGGCTAAGTCCAATTACTCCCTAAAATCCATATCTAATTATTCCTAAATCCCTTTTGAAGAAAGTGAATCATTTTGAAGGCCAAGGAAGATAGATTGATGGCTCATTATTTCATCTTGGACTAGATTGGACTACTTGTAGTATTTTAGCTATAACTTGAGCTAGGGATGTATGATTGGGCTGAAATTTTGTGTATAGTTTCTTAAGATATTAGGATACAAGTTTGTAGTTTAGGTCCAGTCATAATTATGCTTCTAAGGTTGTAAATAAATAGAGGTTAGAATCAGAACGTGAGAGAAGTTAGACAACTTTAGAGTTTTCTATTTTTCTTAGGATTTTTCTCTCTAATGGAAGGCTAATTCTCTGAGTTAATTCAAGGAAATTTGAGGCTCTTCTCCTTTGGAATTATGAGATCTTGATTTGTATGGTAGTAACTACAATTGATTTTCCTTTTTCCTCATCTATCTCCTCTGATTTGCACGATCTACTTGGTCTGAATGTTGATTTGATATAATCTTTGTTCAATTTTGTATATTGTGTTTTAAATCTGAATTGGTAGTAAATTTTAGTTGATTGATCAGAATTTTTCATAAGAGAAAAAGGGATGAATGGATGATTTAGGATTCTGAATTAATTCATTTAATTTGGCTAAATTCTATCTTCAAATTGTTTTTGATCTAACTTAGGAGTTATGGTGATTGCCTTACTTAGCTAATCTTAATCAATCAAATCCTAGATGATTATCTAGCTTAGGGTTCATGAATTATTACAAGGATTTCGAATCATTTAAGGCTAAATAATTAATTGTAAAAATCCAATTTATAGTGATATAGGATTAATCCTCTGGTGAAGAAGCCTTAAATTCCTTGGATTGACTGTCTTTGTTTATTAGTATTCTAATTTTCTTTGCTATTATTTTATTGATTCCATTTTTGATCTTTTGCTGTTAATATCTTCCTATTTTAAATTCAAAACCCCCCAATTCTGTATTCTATTTTATATAATTTCAACATACATACAGCATATAATACTATTTCCAATTCTGTTTTCTACTTCTACATTTTGTGTGCATCTGTTTCTTCTATTTTTGTTGCGTAAGTAATTCAACAATTGTGTGAATATTGTTAGAAACACATTTAGAAGAGGTAAAATCAAGGGATTACTAGTGATACAACCTAGTTATGCTACTATATTACATTATTATTTTTGTAACTAGTTTAATTAATTTTGGTGCATTGCGGCATGCACGTCAACATCCTAACATTTAATAAAAACTACAAACTAAAATCACTATAGTATATAAAATAATCATTATATGACCCTAAATTAAAATTTATATTACAAACTTCTCATGTCTTGAAGTATTTTACTAGATTTTGTAGATATTAGCCGTTTATTCTTTAGAGTATCGGGTAAAATATGAAGACAACACACATTATTTATATTGCATGGGTAGAAATGTTTTGAATCTTATGCTTATGGCAATTATATCAAACTATAGATATCTTTTACTTATGAATATCTATTTGAGGGTAAAAGATAATCGTGTTTAATGGGATGCTCATAATCATAAGATTTAAAACTTTTTTAAATGTGTAACAAGAATGGGTATGTTGTCTTCTTATGTCACCTAAATAAAAGATAGAGTGAAAAAGAAATATACAAATAAAAAGTTAAAAACAGATGTCGGTTATTAAAATAAAATCGATGTTTATAGGTTTTGTGTTTCACTTTCGACATTGGGTTGCTAGTTTAACTAACTTTAAAAGGTAAATGTTATAAGTTTTAGCTGTTCCTTGCCTTATAAATGCTTACTAATTATTACAAGTTAGGTGGTTGGTACTATACCATTTTTTTTATTTTTAAGCAAGATTTTATCTTTCCTTCTAATTTTCTAAACCCACATCAATTCTTAATAAATAACCGACATGGTTTATTATATTTTTTTATTTATTTTAAATTAAACTTTTGCATCTTGATTTTCTTAACAACGACACAATATTCTTAAACAATTATTTACTTTGTGCATCTTGATATTTTTTTTACAATAGATACTATTTACAAATTATTTTTCTAATAATATTATTAATATTAACTAGAAAATATTGTATAGGAACATCACAATTAATCATTTGATAAAATTTATAAATCATTATACATTATATATTTCCTATAAAATAATGACTTACACACAAACTATAGTACATCATTGATACAATTTACAACATGCACACTTATTTCTTATAGTGAAAAGATTAAAATCCCATATTGCAAACTCTCATTTGTTAAAAAAATTAAAATCCTTGTTGAAGTGCTCTATCAAATTCTATAGACATGAGTCATTCATTTTTTGCAATAAAGAGGTGGAATATAAGGATAACTCATTTATATTTAGAAATCCTTCAAATTTATTGGAAGCACCCCATCCATGACTTTCTTTATTTGAAAATAAGAGACAATAAAGTCGTAGATAAAGTACTTCTAATAAATTCAAAATATTTTTAAAGAAAAAATGAGTTGGCCTTAAATTTAAACTAAACATAACAAAAAAGTGGAAGTGAAATTTATAGTTAGAGTGATATTAATTTTAATGTTGATTAATATAAACACTAATGTTATAAGTGATAGTATATTTTAAATGAGTAGACTGTTAAAATACAAATGATCTTTACATTTAATAATATCATAAATACAAATATTAATTAGTTGTATATAACTTTTAGACATTAGTTTTCACATACAACTAACTTCTAAAATGTTAATGTTCTTTATAGTTTTCAATATCATCATCAATAAAAACATTATATGCTTTTATATATTGGTTTAATGTACAATTGACATTTAATATTCCACATATTCAATGATTAGTATTAGTTTAGATGTTGGGTATTTAAAAATTGACATGTAAGTAACAACATGCATCAATTATAAATTAAGATCGTCGTATTAAGTTTTCCTATGTAAGACCTTTCATTTCCTATTAAAAAGTAATGATTTATAACATCAGTTTATTATTCTAATTAACATGGTAAGTTGCACTTATTTTTGAAAATGTCACCACATTGTTAGATATGTTAGTTTTCACTTTAATTGACATAAATGTTGGAGATGTCAAATGATAAGTTTATAATATTGAATATATGACATTTATAATTATATAAGTTAATTACTTTATTAACATGATCATAAGAATATGAGTGTATAGATACATGCATCGTATGACCAAGTGATCGTTCCATATTATTATATAAAGGTCCTCATTGTGGTTATTTTCACAAAAGTCATTATATCTTCCTAAGAAAATTATCTAAGTTTTAAATGAAATAATTAACATCTTTAGAGAAGAAAATTACAATTAAATTAATATGATATCTTAATTAACTACCTCCTCAAGGAGACAATTACAATAATTTTTTATTAAAATAACATTATTTTTATCAAGAAAACAACCATATCCTAAGGCATATCAATATTATATATATATATATATATATAATGGTCACGACAAATCAATTATCAAGGTATAAATACTTGCGCAATTACATTATCTAATGGAAGTATAAAAGTACAATTACTTGTGCAAATATATATTAACTCTCACTGATCAATAACATTTATAAATTCAAGAAATAAAATGAATTTTATTTCTCATATAATTAACCAAAATAATATATTTCTTAAGAACTTTTCATAATTTCAATATTAATATTCATGATAATTAGTACTAAACTTCCCTAATAAAATTATTTTGACAATAAGATATTTATTATTCCTTATAAGATATAAAACAATAACAATTGTTAATTCATACAATATGTTATAATAAATATTTCAAGATAATAGATGAAATTATCTAATTTGTTAATCATTAAGCCTATAGCATAATACAATGCATAAAGGTAGTGTTTGATTTAAAATATCTTTCTCACATTCTTGAAAATATTTTCAAGGAATGTTCGATTTTCATATTTGCAATGATGGAGCCATGTTTATTTGAGTGTGTGCAAGTAAAAGTCCCGAATCTTTAAATTTCTTATATGATATATTAGATAATATTATATATGAATCCATTAAATTTTAATATTTAAACCCATTGAAATATCATAAAATTGAATAATGAATCACACTTACTCTTTAATAATAAGTCAATTATGAAAATTGTAATTTTGTATTCAATATTATTCAATTAATATTTATAGAAGAATAGATTAATATTAGAATTTTATTTTATATTTTTTATTCTTTAGTCAAGATTGATAAATTGATATTTTTATGATTGAAATTTAAGGACAATACTTTAGCATGTTAGAATATTTGCATGTTTAATGAATGTTTAATATAAAAGTTAAAATTTTGTATATAAAATCTTTTAATTTTTTAAAAAACTTATATTTTATATAGACTTTATATATGACAATTATATAAAAGGTTATAATTCCATAATTTTTTTAAATTGTCTTTTGTATAAAAATGATAATGTTTGAATAAAAAATTGTAATTTTTTTTTCCAAAAATTACAAAAGTATGTATCGATACAAATTCTTGATGTTGTATCAAAGTATAATCCTAAATTTAAAAATTGAATATATAAATTTGAATCCATTAATTAGCAATTCTTGGCTTTGATACTACATGTTTGATTTAACTTTTAGAAAAGCATTCTTGAGAATATGAACCTTCCCAAGAACATTTTTAACTCAATATTCCTCTAAAATATTTTCACAAAGAAAGTACTTGTCCTATATTTTCATAATATAAAAATATTTTAATAATATAAATAGACTATTTTATTAAAACCTAAACTTTATTAATGCCTTATTTCACTACTACTTCCTACAGTTGACCACTATTGATGATTATGACTACTGCCATCTATCATCAGAGGCTATTGTTGGCTATTATTTACCATTGATAACTATCATGCACTATAGGCGATCATTATTGCTACCACATATCATTGTTAATTTTTAATGGCCACCACTTATTGCTAATGATTATCTCCGACCATTATTCACCACTCATCAAAGGTGACCACCATCACTATGACCTATCGTTGGTGACCTTTGTCAACCATTATCTATTATTACAAATTACCACTGATCACTAGTTACTACTGGTAACCATTATTAATCTTCTCTTACTACTTTTCATTGTCATTGATCTCCCAATTTTTGATAAAGATATTTTTATAATCTAATAATATTTTAAAAATATATAAATTAATTTAAACATAATATTCTAACATTCCTAGGAATATTTTTAAATGAACTAAATATAGTAATATGACATTTTAAATAATTAAAATTTGGAGAATTATGTTCCTAAAAATATTAATATTTTCAAAAATATATAATTCCACGAATCAAGTGCCACTAAAAAGTACAAAGGAAATAACTATAACTTTATTTCAAACCTTTTAAAGTTGAAATGTTAATCACTTAAATTAAAGCAAAGCATCAAGACTAAAACATATAATCAATTTTAACATCAGTAACAAGTTTACCTTAAGATTAAATTATCTTAAGATCTATAAATAATTAAGGATAATATAGTCCGCATAAAATTTGTTAATTTCATACTTGTTACTAATAAAATGTTCCTTTAATAGATAAAATCTTTAAGTCATGCCTAACATCAAACATATATATATATATATATATATATATATATATATATATATATATATATATATATATATATATATATTAAGGACAATATCAAATTTTCTAACCTAATTATTTTAATATATTAACTTTAATGTTAAAATATTGGCTAGGATATTAACTAAGACTTAAATCAAAATCTTAACATTATCCAAATATGGCAAAAATGACAATAAAAAACTTACTTTTATATTTATTGAAAGGCATGCAATAATGTATTTCACAAGCAAAAGTAGTTATTATTAAAACTAAGATAACATTTAAATGGTATACAATTTATCATAAAATCATTGGCATCATGACATAAAATAAAACAACCATATCTCACAATATTTTATGGAATTTTTATCATAGTCTTAACTCAAATTTAACTAAAAGTTTAGACTTACTTTATACCCTTCAATATGTATTCCAAAAGTGTGCTAATTACACTTAAGTATATTATTGTGTTAGGAAATAGGAAACATGACAAAAATAAATACATAATATATGATTAAATAATTAACAACATGTTCACAAAATTTTTAAGTTCCTATTTACCCTTAAGCACACAAAATCCTTATATAATCTTAAAAAAATACATATATATGGAATTTTAAAATGAGCTTTTCAATTATACTATAATATCACATCTTTATAGAAATATACAAAAATAATAATATAAGTGATATTAGAGAATAATATCAAGTTATAATATAGGTTATTATATTTTATATCATAATAATCCCACTAATATTAAAATCTCTTAATAATCAATCTAAAATATTTTACTTAAATTGATTAGAACAATTAATTATAAAAAATAAGTGAATTGCTTGTCAAAATTTATCATAGATATCATTGAAAATTTTTTAATACATAAAATTATATATAAGCAATAAAAAAAATATTAAGCACGTACTAAGATATAGGCTTATAGTGTTTATTCTTACTTTGCACAAATTTTCAATTAAAATTTTTATTAAAAATTTTATGAATTAATATCCAATAATAAAATAATTTATATTTCTTTAAACCTTAGGAATTATTCCCAAATAATTGACAAAATTAATTATGTAATTAGAAATTAATCTCAAATTATGATTATTAAATTTTATAGGATTTTAAGTATACAATTATATAATTTCTTATGGGTAGAATGTCTAGCATATAGAAAAAATCTTACATAGTTTAACAAATGTATGAACTATAAAATATTAATAAAAAATATATGTGTACAATTATTCAATTAGCACATTGTTTTAAAAAATAAAAATTTCATAATTTAATTAATAATTTATTATAACAACATTCCTTATAAATTATGAAATTAACAAAGGATGCAGAAATGGCCTCAAACTTACAAGTGATGCGAATATAGGGCTAACTTAGAAATTGCTTATGCAGGCCAAAACTTATGCAAGTAGGCTTGTAGGCCTTTAATTATATATATAATATTTTAATTATAATGAGAATAACATAATATATTAAAAATCTAACAATTTAGTTCAATATAATTTGTAAACTACAAATTATGCAGGCTAACTTATGGGCCATATCTTTTATATATAACATATATATATTTTTTATTATAATGTGAATGAATCAAAATTTTGAAGGTTTAATAACTTAACCTAATGCAACTTATAGATCATAAATTATATGGCAGGCCTATTATTTTTAGATTGTTAAGAATTAATGTAGGCTTATGTAGGTAAGCTTACACAAGCTTAAGCTCATGTAAGCTTAGTTTCTATAGACTTGCCTCACCTATTATGCATCCTAAAACTAATGTGATTGGAACAAAATTATTTTTCAAAAGTAATAACTTTAACTGCAATGACTTTGTTGTTAAGTTTGAATTTAGTAAGAATATGAGCTTGAATTTGAATTTAATATATTTAAAAATTATCTAGCATTTTACTCAATAATTTGGCATAAAATTGAAATGGTCATAGACTAATTTTCAAGAAGTAATACTTATAGAAACTTTGCTTATATACAACATGGGATTATAAGTTTACTTGATATAAGATCAAGTAAGTAATTTTTTTTTTCAAAAATTACAATGGCAGAATTATAACATACTAAAAGGATTGAGAAATTAAATAACAACAATTATGACATGTGATCAGCATGCATGGATTCATACTTGTAAGGACAAAATCTTTAATAAGTCATGAACGATATAGATACTATACATAAAAATAAAACAAAAAATATTAAAACGCTTAAAAAATGGTGAATCAAGGGAGGGAAAGTCATGTTCATAATTAAGACTACTATAGGTAAAGAGATGATAGAGAATATTATAATCCTAAGGAAGCTGGGATACTTTTACTTATCAATTCACAAAGAAGAATGATATTTAATTCTAGTTAGTGGAAAATAAGTTGATGTCTAGATCACAAGATGACATAATAGTATGTTGACATTTTTCAAAAATTAAATCCACCAATAATGACATATCAAAAATAGATCTTAAGTCAAAAGAATAATCATTTATGATTTGTGATTAAAGTATAAAGATTTTATGGCAATAGTACAAGGATGACTAACTTAACTATCTTTTGAAAAGTTAATAAACCTATTGATAGCTTTAAAATCATAAGCATAACAAGTAGCTGGAGTGTCATTAAAAGTGAAGAAAAAGCACTTTTTAATAGCATCAATAAAGGCAAGCTTAAAGGATAAAATAGAGAAAAAAGGATAAATAATTACCAAAGGTAACAAGATTAAGGATAAAGGAGCACACAATTAGGAAGGTACTACAACAATATCACTAAAGCCATCCTATAGAAAACAAGCATTAAAGTGATGAGTGCTATAATTATGTCAAGAAATGACATTATGTTAAAGATTGCCAATCTGAGAAGAAAAATGTTGAAGGAAACATAACAACATTTAGTAGCCTTGGAAAAGTCTATAATAGTGAAGGTGAATGGGATGTTGAAGCATTGCTCTCTATGATAGAGCCACCTATAGAATCTTTCTTTTATGTAAAGGAAAAAGTTAATTCATATATAGAATAACAATGTTTACTTCATAGATGATAGTCTATAACAAAAACTGGATAATTGACTTAGGTGTTCAAACTATAATATTGGAGATAAAGATACTAGAGGTTAATAAATAATGGTGATTATTAATAACTTTAAACTTCTAATAAGTTATATTAGTAAAATTGCAATAATACATTATTGTAATTCTTAAGAAGTGTAACTTGAGGATGTGTACCATGTACTTGTTGTGAAGAAAAATTTATTATTATTGGTATAATTAGCATAAAAGTTTCATTTCATTTGGTTTTAAAGACATAAAAGTATGAGGGACATAAATTATGGCTAGGTAATGACTAGAGTTTGCCTATGTAATTCATGTAAAAATAGCATCTGCCGATAAAACTTAGAATAACAAAATAATTGATCTTGGGCATGCACACTTGGGATATGTTAGTTATCGTATGCTTAAAGTGATGATATCAAAGTTTATGTTAGAAGTTTGAGGTGATATATTTTATATTGGATGTTAATATGGTAAGGTGCATCAAACTATAAAGTGAAAGAGTTATTGTTGTTGGTACACTAAGATGTTTTTAGGCTAGTAAAATAACCTTCAACAAGTGGCATAAGATATATAATTAAATTCATTATTGATTTTTGAAGACATATTTGGGTATATTTCATGAAAGAAAAATTTGAAGCCTTGAATAAGTTTGAAAAGTTTAAAGAAATCATTGAAGTTAAAGCTATAAGAAAACTAAAGTGTCTTTGGACAAATTATGATGGAAAATATACCTTAAAAGAATTCTTAGATTATCTTAAGCAGTTTAAAATAAGGCAAAAATTCATATGTTATTGATTCTAAGGTTCTAGGCTTGGAAGTATAAGAATAATTTCCTTAATAGTGGCTTAAGGGAAGAAAGAATAAGCAGTCTTTATGAAGTATTTTATTAGGGCAAAAAGAGCTTGCTATGCAATTATTTTTGTCCTTTTTAATGGATGAAAGTAGGTTTTTTATGGGCATTAAGGGGAGAAAATGGCATAAGAAGCACATGATAATCCATTAACTTGGATTAGGGTTAATTATATAATGGAATATATGATAATTAGTATGAATGATATTTGGATAATTATAATGGAATGATAGATATGGGTGACATTGGATAATTGCAATAAGATTTATGGTAATGGATATGAATTAATATAAGTGATTTCATAGGGTTATAAGTAGTTAAGGCTATTTTAGCTAAAAGAATAGGAATCACTGCAACTCTCTTACTAATTTCAACATAGAGGCCTAATAGTGCAAAAGCCTAGGCGTGACATACCTTGTGCTCTTATGTATCACGGAGGGGCCTTCATTATAATCTAACCATGCCACCTTTAAAAGAGTTCTTAACGAGGTGGAAAGGGAGATCTTTCCTCGTAGTCAAAATGACTTTTGCCCTAAGTTGGATGTCTACTTGATAACTTTGAGTTTCTATAGGGCCCTATTTGTTTAGATCCCTATAGCAATTTGTGTACTTGTAGTGCTTTTGGCACTTTTGGATTATGAATTTGGCCTTTTTACTATTTAGTTTAATTTTTAGTCATTTTTTGATGTGCACTTTAGTGCTAGGATTTGCCAAGTTTTATGAGCTGATCTATATCTTTCACCCTTTAGAGCTAAAGTATCTATGTTAGGCTCCTATATAGAGACCACCATAGTTCTTTTAAGAGTGATGGGTGTTGTGCATTTTACTTACTCTAGCAAATTTGTATTTTTAAAAACTTTTTTCTTTACCATAATGTATTTTACTTACTTTGCAAAGTTACATTTTAAGAACTTTTGTTATTGTAGTCCTTTCTTTGAAGGGTTATATAGTTTTTTGACTAAGATTGTTCTATTCCTTTTAAATTCAATGGGCTTTCACTTTTTCCTTCATTTGAAATGCTACTATTTTACTTTTTCTTTTGCTCTCTATTTCGAGAAATCTCTCTCATTTTTTATTCTCTTGCTTTTGTCTTCATTTCCTATAGTTTTAGTTGTTATGGTTCTAAAAAAGTAAATAAATAAAGGAGAAGAAGGTTTCATCCAAAACCATCACTATCAATAGTAAGGAGAATGTTAATTTCTATACCTATTAATTCTAAACTTGTATCCTTAATTTTAAAGGAATCTAAGTATAAAGATTCAATTTATAGAATTAGAGAAGATAGGTAATAGTTATGATGGACTTCTTTTGAATTGTGTGGCTATCAAGTTAGGTTTAATAGTTAACCTTGCAAAACTAAAACTTTACCATGATGAGGAACTTTTAGAGGAAAGGGTCTTCCTTCATAATGTTTGTTTGATGTTAAGGTGCTTAGCAAGTAAGGATTATTTCTTTAATATAATAAGGTTTATAGTAAGATTGTAACCATTTGATGGTGTTAATACTTGCACAGATGATATATTAGTAAACCCTAATCACTATAAAATATTGAAACATGTGAGAGTTGCTGATGTTGTTTATATCTCTTCATGCCATATTATAAAGAAAATTCCATTGGGTTTGAATTATTTGTTAAGCATTAGGTTAGTGACCTTTAAGGATATATATACTTTGTACAAATTATCTTTTTCAGTGAAATTGATATACTGATCTAAGCTCTTCTAGAGAGATAGTAAGTTTAGTTACTAAGCTTAGAAAGAGTTTGGGAAATTGTAGTTCTATAGAGTTTTGTAAAAAGACTTAAATAATAGTGTTGAAGAAGGCTACTTCTTTTAGGGATAAAATAACTTTCATTAAGCAATTAAAATTCTTTCATGGCATGTTGGAAAAAGTGCTCTAAGAGGATGACAAAGGGATTTTGTTGTGAAGGTCAATAGTCACGATAATAAGGAATATGAGTGGTTTCTCTTAGCCTTCGTGGCCTATTGATTAAGTTACTTTATCTTCATTGAACCTCCCTTTAAGGATCCTAACTCAAGCATATTCCTATTAATTGCTCATGTTGCTTCTAATGTTCAATTAACATTAGGACTTACTTTCTTAAGTGAACTTTACCTCTATTTAAACTAGCTACAAGGATGAATTGAGTTATCAAATGCATAACATGTTGTAAATAATTTTACTAATGCTAATTTTCTTTAATTCTTTTTATATGAGCACTTTCTAAAGTATGTCTTTACTTTATGACCTATGGTTGATCAAGACAAGCTTCCTAAGGTTTGATGTTAAGGCTAATGAAATAGGAAGGCTCCTCTAGACTTGTTGATCGATGATGTGAATAAATTATGCTTTTATCCTTATGTTTCCTATAAAAATTTTGTTAGAATGGACCTTTATGCTTTCTAAACTAGGGAAAGATGTAATTTTATTTTTAGTATTGACTAAGTGGGAAGATAAGTTAGGAATATATGGATAGAAGGGAATTATGATGGTCAGCTATTTATTTTAACTCGTGCCACTTTGCTAGGCTTTCTTTTGGTAAATAGTTTATTTTCCCATCAAGTGGTATTCTTCTTGGCATGCTATCATCTTGACGAACTAGTGCATCAATTTGGTTATGATTATCCATGTTAGGATCTAATGGAAGTAATGTCCTTTAAGTGGGCTTGTTGTTGGATTACCTTTAAAGGTTTTTAGAAAAAGACAACAACCAGATTCCATGGGATTATGGGATTCCTTTTAATTACTTGTGGAGGATATCTTATGGTGGCATAGGCTACAGTGCATAGGTGCCAATGTCACGATATAGTTGCTTTCATTCTTTCTCCCTTGACCCTAATTGTTGATAGGAGCATTATGAAAATAAACACTTTATTTTTAGTTCCTTCGAGTTTTTCAACCAAGAAATTCAAGTTAATTGGAGAATCTTCCCTTACTTGCAAGGCTATCATTGTATATTAGTATTAATTTTACAACAAATAATCATTTGTACGATTTATTATTATGAGTACTAATGAAATTTATTTTAGTTTCTTGTATATTTCTTGGTGGAACATGAAGTTTGGTGATAATAAGATTATCAAACTCAACTATTGACATGAGATTAAGGAAAATTTCAAATGTTTCTAGTATGTAATTTACTATTATTTTTATATTATAAATTTATATGAATTTGTTTTAATAGACACATGATATGTATACTTTATGAAATTACACATTAAAGTGCATTCTAAAATGATTTAAGTAGGATTAGCTGATCTATTCTACTCTGTAATGTTAAGCATGATTGATTAATGCATAATATATTCTTACATAATAATTAAAATGGTTGAAAATTTTTTATTTCTTGAGAACATATATGTTTAAAATAGATATAAAAATAATAACTAGTTATGGTTTATTATTTATCTTATAGGAATTTATTAGTGATATGTATGATTGTCACTATAGTGGGTCATTTACTAATTCAATACTTTCGTCTTATATTCTTTTGAGATATGATACTTGATTATGGGTTATTAGTTGTCCTATGAGATTTTATTGATAATGTAAGCATCAATCATTACAATGGGTTACCTATTGATCCAATAGAATTTTATTAAAATTTTTTTTGGATGCAATAATTTGTTATAGGCTGTCTTATGGAAATTTATTTGATGTTAATAAATGTTCACCTCCATAATGGCCATTTATTAACCCAATACATTCCAATCAATTTTTTTGGGGATATTCTTTTTCTCTTAATTAATCTATGTTATAACGTAGTTATAAGGGCTATTGCATGAATTAGTTAAGTGTGATGTAATTTTTATATGTATATATTAAAAATGTATTTTCCCATAAGTGTTAAACTTTTTATTTTTCTTAAGGAAGGTTATCTTTCTACCCACGGGTGTTATTAGGAATTTTCTTAAAATATGTTATATTCTTACTTACAAGAGACTTTATAATAACACACCTAAAATCTCAATCATATGATGGTTATCATTATTTATTATCCATGCATAAAATAATAATTATGCAATGCTAGCACTTTTATTTAATAATAATCTAATTTCCATTCATGAATTTTGACTTTGTTTATTTAAAAAGATATTTTTTAAGAGAAAAGGGGTAGTTTAATTTTGATTACAAATAGTCTTGGTATAAATATCCATAAGGATATGCTACTTTTGAATATTTGTAAGGATATGTGACTTATCATTTATAAAATGATTTGTGATTGTGTATAAGTACACTGTAAAATGATTTAATTTATAAATTAAGTTATGAGCTTCCAAATTAAACAAGAGTCCATTCATTGTAATTCTTAAAGACATATTCACTTGACCTGTTAAGTTTTCTAGTTTAGGAAATCATATATAACTAGGTTGTGTGCTTCCAAAGACATACATTTGGATTAAATAGCAACTATATATCTTTTCTTCTAGTCTCATATGTAAACCACATGAGTTGCTGATTTCTTTTGAAAGTTCAAAGGTTTAACACTTTGATTTCAATTTAATTTTGAGGTTCTTCTCTTTAATTTATTTATAATTCAATTATCTCTTATTTTTTTGCTTTTAATGTGAATGACTACTTGAATAATTTGCTAAATATGATTAGTTAGTTAATTATCTGTTATAATTTATACCTAAAATATTAATTATAATTAATTATTGCTTGTAAATTAATTATAACTGAGTGAAATCAATAGCAATTAAGCTTTGGTGGTTTGACATTTGGATGAATCATTAATTGTTTTGAAAAAATGAATAACGAATTTAGCAATTGTCACTTGTAGAATTGTTAGATTTGACCTTAATCTAGTTCTAAATGCTTGAAACTATTATAAAATAGATTTAGGTGCTTGTTTTGAATTAAATTAATAATAAAGGATTAATTAGTTGCTTGTTTTGGTTAGTCTACATTAGGAACTTGCATGTTTATTGTTGGTTTCAAGGTGTTCTTTAATTTAGTAATTGAATTTTAAGTAGATTCATTGACTAGTGATAAGAAATCTAAAAATTGGAGTTTGAATCTCCTTAGACTTGATTTTCATCTTCTAGTAATTTTAAATCTAATTTTACTTTTCAAATATTCATTTAGATTGTTATTAAAAACCCTTTATTTTTCCATTCAATTAACTTCCATCTTTTAGATATGACTTGAATTTATCTTGTACTATATGTTTGAACAAATGTAATGTTTAATTTTTATGCGAGTATCAGAGATTGAAATACTGTCCCAAGCATTCACTAAATTTCTCAACCTCGTCCCAGGAAAAAAAATAAAAAAGAAGAAAGAAAAATGAGCTAGCAAATAAAGAAAATAGCGAGGGCAATACTAGTTAACTCTGGGAACATGAAAGCTGTGAAAGCACTTTGATTGCTTTTGTGAAAGCACACAAGTAGTTCTTTTTATCTTTGTTTGACATTGTCAAGAGCCATATTGTCTACAGAGTGGAGTCTTTGTTACAAAAGCATGCAAGTAATCAAAGCGATAAGACCCCTTCAAACCAAAAGTGAAGGTAAAATCATGTCTGTGGAGCTGCCTAGCTAGGTAAGATCAGCACAATACAAAAGGATGATCTGTATATATTATCTAAAATCAGCAAATAAATAAAGAAGTTGCCAAAAATCCAATTCAGATCTTCCACATGACCAAAAGTAAAAAGTAAAAGATAAAAAATAAGCCTATTTGCAGTAGAAATGGGTGAGACAGTGTGATAAAGGAAGAAGATGAGCAGAGCTTGAAATGGGGGAAATGGACAAAGGGTACAACAGAAGTGGTAGGGATATGTTGGGAAATTGAAGGTGGAAGGATATTGACCCTTCAAACACCACTTTGGATGCCATTGCTTTCTTCACGCAAAACTATGGAATTGAGGCAACTTATCGGTGGTTTCTCTTTTCTTGTTTTTCGCTCTCCTAATTCTACTTTCAGCATTTCTCGTCTTAAACAAAAGCCTCAAAAACTATACATACTACCATTTTGAATCATTCTGTCCCCCACCCTCTCTCTTTTTCTCTCTATGCCCTTCAATCACAGAAATATCCTACCTTAGTCGTTGATTATAATTTGTTAACGGCAATACTACCTGATATATATGCCAAAATAATTAAATGATTTACTATGGTGCCTACTATATATACTTTATTTATTTTCTTTTAATACATCAATAAACTATCTACTACGGGCAACTAGTCACAATGACTTGAAATATATTATTCTAATTCATGTATCTTTGAGAAATGAGTTTTTCAAATTTTTTTGGCAACCAATTGGTGGGACAAAGATATTAGAAAGAAAAGTCAACTAAAGTTTAAAGGTTAATTACACTTCAATAAATATTATAAGTCAAAATAACTAAAATTACAAGTGTACTAGCTTGCATTTCTATTATTAAAAAAAAAATTCTTGCGTATAAATTTAGATAATGCGTACTCCCTTAAGTTTTTGTGGATGAAGTCATGTTTACCGTGTCCTTGTTCATGATTAGCATCAACCAAAAAGAAAAAAAAGGGCAAAAATGATAAAGAAAACTGTAATTTGGATGGCAATGATTGACTGATCAATTGTATGCAATCAAGAATCGCCCTCATAACTTATGATTAACTAACCCAAAATATATAACTGAGAAATGGATGAAAACAATCAAAGAAGCAAACATATCAATATAATTAATGATTACTTGAATAATCTCATATACACATATCCTCATGCATGTTTAAATGATTGGCACGCCACCCAACTATATTGAAGTCCTACGTACAACTCCAACTTAATCCTTAACTCACAAATCCAAATAGAAGAAAGAAAGAAAGGGGGGAAAATGGAAAAGAAAAACCACAGATCACTTCGCTTTCTCCTCTCTTGTGCGTCCAATAATTTACCTATTAGAAATGGGGTTTGGACCACTTGGTACTTCGTGTTCACTAGCATTGAAGATCCTGTTTTGCCATGGCAGTGGTCTAACAGATCGCACTTCATGAAGAGCATTGATGCCATTGGCACTGCTTTCTCTTTGTTTCATATCAGTCTTCGAATTTTCTTCTGTAGCTTCTCTTCTGGAAGCCGCTAGCATGTTGTCTTCTTTTGAAGGGGAGAGAATGAAGCGGCTCTCTCGCAGGGCCATTGTAAAGTGAGATAGCAAGACAAGTAGGAAGAACATGGTGAGACAAGTGGTAGAAGGAGATATTGATGCATCAGCAGCCATGCAATATTGTAAAAATCATCCAAGACTTAATTGGGTCAAAGAAAAGGTTTTGGTGAATAGTAAAAAAATGTTAGCAAAGAGAATTTAAGAGTTATGAGGAAGATATATACTTGTAGGCCTTATTATAATGGAGAAACAATTTCAACAGAGAGAAGGGGGGAGGGAGAGAGAGAGGGTCTCTTGAAAATTGAAATATGTAAAGCAGAAAGCAAAGTTTGGTCTGCTGGACTCCTCCTTTAGCTTCGCTTTATGAATATGTTGTGTCGGGAAAATGCAAATAAGATTAATAAAAACGTTCCGAAGCTAACGCATAGTTTCCTATGAAGAGGACGGGAGAGAGCCCACTCACGGAAATCGGACAGACGCTAGAGTCAAACAAACCTTGGAATTTATACATAAAAAAGCCAACACATAAAACAAACAGAATGAGGTTTCTGGCGATGAAGCTTGAAAATTAGCTGCTGGTCAATCATGTTCTCAAACACAAACAAAAAAAAAAAAAAAAAGAAGAGAGAGAGAGAGAGAACGCCTGAATGAGTGATATGCAGGTTGGAAACGTTGCAATTCTGCATATAATATCCAGAAGATGCACAACAGTACTTGAGTGTCCTATAATATAACAAGTAAAAAGTTTGAGAACATTCAAAGAGGAGACAAGAAAAAGAAGTTCGAAATTCAAATGAAACTATGTTTGTCTTGGTGAGAAAATTAGGTTAATAAAGGATTGCACTTGTTTTCCAAAAAAAAAAAGGATTGCACTTTAATTCTAATTGTGACTGATTAATTATTACTTTCTATTACAAGTTTTCTCCCGAATTAAATTAGGCTTTTTTAGTAGAACAGTAATTACTCGTAAAATAAGCAACAATTAATTTATTTATAGAACAATAGTTTTCCCCTGAATTAAATGACGCTATACTTGAGACCCAACAATTTATTTGAGGTATTTTCCACGCAAATATTGAATCTCTTAACTTTATATTGATTAAATTAAAGTTTAGGAAGAAGGTTTGGTGTCCAATGATTGGACACAGGGCTTTTCAACAAGGATGAAATGCTTTAGAATTCAATCAACTAATTATTGATAATTATTTTATTAATTATTATTTACTTTTATCTTACGAAGTTCTATGTTAATAGAATAAAAGTTTTAAGTTAAAAGAATACTACTATAAATAAGTTCATTCCTACATCACTTTAATTTTGTGGATTATTTTTTAACCATTACTATATATATGTATGTATTTATAAATTTATGTGTGCGAGGTACACCCTTGAAAAATTTTATACATTTAAAAATTAAATAAAATATCTTATTTCCAATATTTTTATCAATAGTTCTAGTGCGTTAAAAATTTACCTTTTCATTTTCCCTCTCCGTATGAGGTTGAACGGCAAAAGAGCTTATAAGGGAGTTTGGAAAAAGAAGAAGGTAATAATGGAAGAAAATGAATTTTTTAAGCAAAACAAAATTTGCATTTAAGTAATAAAGTGGTAATCCAAAATAAAGATACCTTTATTTTTTTTTATAAAAACACTATTTTCATTAAATAATTTTTTTTAAATAGTTAATAAAATAATTTAATCAATTAAAATATTAAAATCATAAATTGAATAACATTTTCTTTTTTCCCTTTTTATTATTTTATTTTCAATTAAAATGTTTTAAATAATTAAAATAAAATAATTAAAACATAATAATTAGGAAAATGTTAAATGTATTGGAATTTTGTATTACTATTTGTATTCTGAGGATTTCAAGTACATTTGCTGCTGTTGATAAAAAAACATGAACTTCGAAGATTAATCCAATGGTCATGAAGTTTTTGGAGCACCTTTTCGACACCATTGATGGGAATAATAGCTAATAGAACTTATAGGTAAAAAGAAAGGTGAATTGGCTATTAAAAATTTTCTAAAAGAAAGCTTGGAATTTAAAATTCTTGAATTTATTGCGCAAAAACTATCAGAGTGCAAGAAGAATTCTTAGAGTTTATTTTAAAAAAAATTATTTCTACAAGAGGTGCAAAAGTCGTGAGTATTAAGTTCCAAAATACAGAACTATTCCTCCAACAAATGTATACAAAAACTATGTATATGCTTCAATAAAAAACCTGTAGTATTTGAAATTGTATGAAATATAAAGTGCTTGAAAAACAAAGATTTAAAAGAGTAGAGAAAAAGAATGAATATTAGGAGTTTCTAAAAAGGTTTGATGGTTCAAAAAGAATACTTTTTTAGGTCTATTCTTTTCTTCTTAAACTATCAAGTATTACTTAGTTAGTATATGCCATTAGTTGTAAACAAGTTACAACCACTTATCCTCACAATTTTTTCATCCTTTCATAACAATCACACTTGTTCTTTTTAGAAGAACTTTGAAATAATTTCTCACAATCTCACTTGGAGATTTTACAACCATTCACTTAAACACTCAATAATGTGGATATGCAAATTTAGGCTTGATGCACATTGTTTCATATCATTGTTTCATATCAAAATTAATTATTGAACTCAAGCATGTAGTAAGAGTGAGTACTCTAGGTTATATTTAAGGGAATAGAAGTCAAATAGAATGAAAAATAGAAGGTTTCAATAACAATTTAAATGAAATAATTGAAAGCAGAATTAAATTGAAACTAACAGAAGATAGGAATTCAATCTAAAGGAATTCACACTTCAATTTTCAAATTTTTTATTAGCATTCAATAGATTTACTTATAATTCGATTACTAATTAACATATGAATACCCCAAAATCAGTAGTAAATATGCAAGTTCCTAATACAGACTAACTAAAACAAGTGACTAATTATTCCCTATTACTAATTCAATTTAGAATAGATATCTAAATTTAATTAATAATAGTTTCAAATATTCACTAGGTTAAGGCCAAATTTAAAAATTTTACAAGTGATAATTACTAAATTCATTTTTTGTTTTTCATAGACATCATAAATTTAATAAGCAAAAATTAGATATCTATTTGTTATTGATTTGCAATCAATCATACTAATTTTATGAGCAGAAATTAACAACAATCAATCCTATATCACTAAATCGTGAAGAATAACTAACTAATAGGCCTTTATTAACTAATTATCAAAGCAATTATAGTCAATGAAGAAGAAAAAAATAAGAGATAATTGAATTATAAATAGATCAAAAAGAAAATTCCTAAAATCAAACTAAAATTAGGGTGCTAAACCTTTGAACTTTCAAAAGAAATCAGCCACTTGTGGTGGTTTACATAAGAAACTTAGAAAAGATATGGTTTTTATCTAATCTAAATTAATGCCTTTAAAGGCTCAAAATTTAATTATATCTGAACTCTTAAGATAGAAAACCTATTAGGTCAAATTAAGATATCTCTTAGGATTATAATGAATAGGATATTGCTTAATTTAGAAGCTTAGAACCTAATTTACAAACCAATTCACTAATAGTATCTACAATAGCAAAATTCCGATAGGTTAACTTTCAACTAATGTTTAACTATCAAAATGACATAGTTTCTATAATTCTCAAATATTAAAATTGTTAGGCTAGATATAAGCTAACTTTAGGTGTTAGTTTGACCTTATTTGGACTCATGAATCTCTAAATATGTCCCAAGAACCATGGCTAGTTAGATTAGACAAAAAACTTTACTTCATCTTCATGACAAAATTTAACCCTCCAAACATCCAAATTAAGTTCTGACTAAAACATGAGAGTTTTATAGCTTCTTTTTAACTTTCTAACACTATAAAGGTCACCCAATTTATACTCTCTAACTTAAGTTTTAGTCAAAAACCCAAAATAGTATCAAAATCTAGCTTTAATTGAATAATTCAATAACATTACAAAATTATGACCCCATCATAAAATAAGACTAATTTCATTAAATTAAGAACATGTAACACTTTAAAAGGTAGAAAATAGGAAGAAATAATATAGAGAATATTTTACACATTAAATTCCACCACACTTAATTTCCACATTATCTTGAGCAAATATAACTAATTTCTACATTATCTTGAGCAAATATAACTTTATTCAAAACTAAAGAGTAAAAAACTAACTTTCTAATGACTTCAAAATCACAAAATGCACAAGTAAGAAAAATAATCAAAGCTATTAAGAATTATAACATATCATGAACTACAATTTTGACAAATTCAAACTTAATCAATATAGTTACTTCATTCAAAATGGATAGATCAAATTGGTATTTTCCTCATAAATTTTACTCTCTATTTCTCAAGTATTAAAGGCTAGTATTCCATTTAAATTCATTCCATAAAAATATGCTACCATGAGCATACTTATTATTTAATTTTCACTATTTAAATCACACGCACAGAAAAATCAAAAGGACTTTATTAAATATTATGATTGGATTAGGGAAAAAGGAAAGGAAAATTAAAGATATGAAGAGGGTAAATGTTAAAGAAATTAATAGAGAACTTGAAACATAAACATATAGGAAATTATTATGAACAATTACAACTTAACAAAATAACCTAACAAAATAACCAAAATTTTAATTCTAAATACTCATCAACTTTTTTTCTTTTTCTTTGTCATTTTATTTTGCCTTATTCTTTATTTTTTATTTTTTATTTTTTATAGTCCTTTTATTTTTTTAATTTTCATGACAATTTTCTAATTTTTTAACCAAACCTTAAAATTAAAGTTGATGGTTTTTTTTCTAACACAGATACCCCTCATATTTATTCAAGAACCTATCACATAAAGATTTCAAATGCTTTAATATTTCTTAAGGTTAAGTAAAAACACTTATTTTACATTGAAAAATATGATTATGGTCTAAATATTAAAGAAAGGGAAATTAGGCTAAAAAAAACTCATTAAAGAGAAAATTTTGAAGTTGGCTATTTGGCATAACTCAAACAAAGAATACCTTTATTATATCTATGCATGTATAATCTAAAAAAGAATCAAGGCAAATTGTAGGGAAATAATTCCATGGATGAAAATCACATAAGATGGAAAAAGAATAGTATATATATTCAACAAAAGGCTTAGAAGCTCACAAGGCTTGACATATTACTAAAATTCAATCTATTAATTAAAAATCTATTGCTATGCTAATCAATTTTAAGAAGTAAGATAATTCATTCAAATATACTATGAAATCATCAAACTCTTATTACTTCTAACTCATGAAAGATGTAAATTCTCATTCATGGGAAAACAACTAAATCGACTTAAAAAAGAACTCCAAAAACATATAAAAAACATATTTTTTAATTTTTTTAAATTTAAAAGCATTAAAGGAAAACACCAAAATACTAAAAAAAAAAA
The DNA here is from genome assembly GCA_020226215.1 of Sindora glabra. Taxonomy (NCBI): domain Eukaryota; kingdom Viridiplantae; phylum Streptophyta; class Magnoliopsida; order Fabales; family Fabaceae; genus Sindora; species Sindora glabra. The sequence goes on from CM035235.1 coordinate 74,793,721, forward strand.
AACCTAAAAGTCTCTCCCCATATTTAATTTTATATTGTTCTTAATATAAAGCATATGAACAAAAAGAAGGGAAAGAAAATGCAAATATCAAAACATTTAGGTTACCTCATAAGAAGTGCCTTTTTTTAACGTTTTTAGTTAAATGCAACAACTTCTTCAATCTAGCTGCAATTCCAAGCAATTTTCTCAAATGGTTCTAATAATGATCACTTCAAGTGGTAACATAGTGGTTTCACTTTCAAAACTTGTCCAAGCATTAAAAGTTTGCTAAATGCCCACCTAAAATTATTCTTTCTTTTAAATTTAAAATCATCATTCATGAAATTCATAAGGTTAATAAAAAAAATAGAACGAACTTTAAGAGGGTCTTTTATAACCTTAGAAATATTGACTTTATCTATCACTTTATCATGAACATTAAATTATTCTTTTTCCTTTTTTCTCCATTAATTTCCTTTTGGTATATATTGACTTCCATATTGATAAAATTCTCTAACATTTCTTCTTCCTTTTCCTTTTTCATGGCATTTTTAGAGTTATTAGGAAAAGAAGAAAAAATAAAAGAATAAACAAAAAGATGAAATTAGGTGCAGATTGTACCTTGATACTAGAATCTTTGGTTTCTTTTTCTTTTGGTTGTTCACTTATTAAGTGAGAGGTGGAAGGCAATTAGCTTGCATTAAGTTGCTTGTAAATATGACAAGTTAGGTCATTTAAGTCTTTAAATATTTTAAATGTACCATTATTTCCTACTCGAGTTTTATTTCACCTTTAATAGAAATGCATTGTATTCTGGTAAATTTGCTTAACCATTTCCTCAAGTTCTATTCTTGAAGTTTAAGACTGATACATTGATGGATATTCTTTAGCATAAGGTTAATAGTGATTATGACCTATTTAGTTGCCATAGATAAAAATTAAATAATTTTGCTAGTTTAGATTCTAGGAATTAGAATATGGAGTATAGCAACACTTAGGTGAGCCTAGAAATCTTCCTACTAAATGAAATGGCTAGAATGGCTCATATATAGGAAATTCTAGGCATATATAAAAAAATGTACAACCATATAGCATAAGTCACACACTTGAGCTGAATGTATCCATATTATAACTATGTGACTAACAAAAGAGGTTAGCTCAAAAAGTTGTCACCTAATTCTAAATGCTAACCTCATTAAAACTATTATAAAAAGTCATTTCTGTTTATTTTAACATCTTAATTTATAAAAGTTCCTCAAACTTTTAGGATCAAAATTAATGTTACAATCATGAGAGAAATAATTCCTACATTAAAGGGAATAAGAATTGAATGAACATAAAAAGTAAAAAAAAAACATAAAAAAAACTTAAAAATTAGAAAACAATATCAAATGATATTTTTCTAGCTAAAAAATGTTAATGTTAGGGGTTAAAACCATTGATTTTGCTTAGAACATTGAAAAATATTAGACTAAGGAGTTTCATCCTTAAATTCCAGAGTGAATTTTATTATCTAGCACTAACAAGCCTAAAAAATATAAAAAAAACTAAACAAAAAACTTAAAAATAAAGAAAAAACTGTAAAGTGACTAAGCTATTCCTTAGTAATAATGACAAATTTTTGATACACATCCTTTAATATCAAAATTAATTACTAAACTTACTCAAACATATAGTAGGACAAATCTAGGTCATAAATAAGGAAATAGAAGTCAATTGCTAAAAATATAATAAAATAATGGAGACTTTCAATAATAATTTAAATGAAACAATTGAAAATAGAATTAAATTGAAACTAGCAAAGATGAGGATTTATTCCAAAGGAATTTACACTCCAATTTTACATTTTTCATCGGCACTTAACAAATCTAGTTATAATTTGACTACTTAGCCTTTAAATACCTTGAAGCCGGCAATAAATATGCAATTTCATAATGTAAGCTAACAAGAATAAGCGATTAATCAATCTTCTATTACTAATTCAATATAGAATAAGTGCTTAAATTTAATTAATAATAGTTTTAAATATTTAAAAATAGATTAAGGTCGAATCTAAGAATTCTATAAATGACAATTGCTAAATTCATTCTCTCTTTTTTAGAAACATCATAAATTTAACAAATGAAAATTACATATTTATTTGCTATGATTTACAATCTATCATCCTAATTCTACAAGCAAGAATTAATAGTAATTAATCATATTGCATTAGATCACCAATAATAACTAACTAATGGGTCCTTATCGACTAGTTATCAAAATAATTATAATCAAGAAAGAGTAGAAAAATAAGAGATAATTAAATTATAAATAAATTGAAGATAAAAATCTTAATGAGTTTAGAGTTCTATGCCCATGAACTTTTAAAAGAAATTAACCATTCATAATGGTTTACATAAGAAACTTAGAGAAGGGATTTTTGTTATCTAATCTAAATGAATACCTTTGGAGGCATAAAAGCTAATTATAACTGACTTCTTAAGGTGAAAAACCTATAGGGCCAAGTTAAGATATCTTTTAAAGTTATAATGGATAGGGCTTTACTTAATTTAGAAGCTTGGAATCTAGTTTACAAACCAATTTACTAACAATACTTATAGTAGTAAATTCTCATAGGTTAACTTCTATCCAATGTTTAACCATTAAAATGGCCTAGTTTCACTAATTCCAAAATAGTGTTTAAGTCAAATTGGATGAAAATACTATTTAATAACTTTTTGCAAATGATTCATAAAAGGTAAGTAACTTAATCAATTTATTATTTGTGATGATACAAATTGTTGTGTTAAATTGTCTTTGAAAGGTATTTATGTGTGCCTTCTAGTGTTTGTTTTCAATTTACTCCCTTCACAGGGTTATTTTCAATTAAATGAAGTTAGATAGCCAAGCTTTAGATGCTAGTGTTCAATTTAGTATTTTCAACAAGTAATTTTTCTCCTTCATCATACATTTATCATGTTATTAATATGCCGTACTACAATAAATTTACAATTTTCCAACAGATTTAATTGATGTTCAAAGCTATTTACATGCAAGCTACTTTTTTATTTATGTTTTTTGAGGTTGTATTTAGAATTAAGGATTTTTTGCATTTGAATTTAAAATTTTTGAAATTTATTTTTATTAGGAGCTTACATGAGAGAAATCTAATACATTGGCCATTGATAATTTTTTACTAAAGCATTTCAAGCCTTTGAAATTGGACATAGAGTAGTTTCCTATAGTAAGGTTGGGAATCTTGAATTGAATCCATAATATGTTGCTTCAAATTATGTTAATTCTCTATTTTTGATTTCTTTGAACCATTTTGTAGTTTCTTTTCCTTTGTTTGAACTATTTCTATTCTAATATATTCACCTTTTCTATGTCTTTAGATTTTAGGTTTACCTATTGCCATTAGTTTTACTGTCTTGTTGAACTTTCTATGTTCCTTGTCCAATCATCCATTGTTGAATTAATCCTTATAAAAGCTTTTAAGACTCAAACACTTTCAATTCTCAAAGAATAAAGTACTCTTAATAGTTAGGCTAGTTACGAAAATTGTTTAGCTAAAAAAATAGTTAAACTTTAACAAGTTCTTATATTTTACTGTGTGTCATCTCACATCATTCTACTTTGCTAAGCTTATAAAATTGTTAAAAGGCAATATTATTCAAAAATGCTGAATGAAAATTGAATTACCACTTTACTAAAAGTAACTTGCTAAAGACCCTGGGATTAGGAAAATGACATTTTACGAATATTATTTTTTAAACTTTTATACTCAAAACACTTCACTAATATAATCTTTAACAAGAGATAGATTTTTATTTATATTTATTTAGTTTAGCTTTCATTATTTTAAAGTTGTTTGTAAGAGTTGGAACTTGAAGTTTGCATACTAATAACTTTTTTTTTAAATTTTTATGCGAGCATAGATTAAGGTCCATATGCAAAAGAGTTGGGATTAAAATTAGTGAAAAACTAGCTTATGTTGAAGAATGAATCCTTCTTACACCCTAAGTATAATTCTTTTCCTTAAAAAATTATTATTTTTTACATATAAAAGATGGATTCCAATTTTTATTTTCCATACACTAATAAGTGGCATTTCTTTTTATTGTTAAAATACCATGATATTGGGAAAGAGAAGAACTATTTGCCCTAAATTGGTTAGTGGAATATGATCAACAAGGTATCATGCGTTGCAACATATTATCTTTAACATAGTTTGGAAGAGTAACTTTTTTGGATCTCAAATATCAATAGTACATATATAACTTCTCTTTGAAAATTAGTAATGCTGTGGAAAATACTTATTTACAATGAGTTTACACTTGCTTCTTTTTTTTTGTATTAGTAAGTAGGTTGAAGTTAACTAGTTAAGTAATAACTTGGGTTTAGCTTTTATAGAAATACATAGATGAAGAAGTTAAAAAGAAAATGTTGAGATTGCTATGTAACATCACTATTATTTATGATTTGATTACCAAATATAGTCAAATATGTGTACATTTTTTTTGAACATTGTTAAAAACAACTATGTTTAATTTTAAAACTCCAAAAAATAAAAATTAAAAGGAATCTTTTTAGAATAAGAAATGCTTTAAATCACTCCAAGAGTATTGTATTCACTTTTTCATTCTAATATTTTTGTTAGTTTTTAGGATTGACATATTTGTTTTTCTTATTTTTATTTAAGATGTTTTAGTACTTGTATTTTTATTCTCTTAATGCTTATTTGATAGAGAATAATTAATAAGGTGAAAGGAAATTCTTTCATGCTAAATGTCAAGTGCCATAATTTAGACCTTTATATTATCTTTCATACAATGTAATACATTAATCATTTTTACTTCTTTAATGCATTAATCTTTTTTTACTCCTTTGGTTTTATAGGTTGGTAGTTGTTTCAACTATGCTAAAAGAAACTAATTTGATTATTAGTTAAAAGTTTATGTAGCATGTGAAAAGATGTTAGGATTCTGAAATCTTATTTTTAGTATTTTTAGAAAGTCAATTAAAATGCTATTGTATGTGCTCTCGGAAGTTATGCTAATGTAAAAAGTTTTGCATTACTTCTTAGGATCTATAATTTTTTTCTTATTCACATTTAATTCTATTGAAAGGTGAATTATTCTTCGAATCCATCATCATTTTATAGTATTCATTATTTTGTTTCTTGAGTGTTATAGGATACATATCACTTCTTAACTTGTCATAATTAAGTCTTTTTTTTTGTATTTTATTCCTATTCTTAGCCTTACACTAATGTGTGTGTGTGTGTGTGTGTGTGTGTGTGTGTGTGTATTAGACCTTTATTATATCTTAGTTAAAAATGTTTATGTTTCTTTTGAAATAGTAAATTCTCTTGGAAAGAATTTACTTTAGACTTATTAATTGATTTTGTAATTATTATAATGTTAATTTATTTTTTAATGTAATAATTTGTGAATTGATTTTGTAATTTTTATAAAATTTTAAATTAATTTTTATAATTTTTCAAGTGTTGGATAATATTAAAACTTAATTTTTTAAAAATTAAATGTTAAAATTAATTTTTAAGTGTTAGATAATTTTGACATTTAATTTTTTAAAAATTTTCAATAATTTTAAGGTGACTTTTCCCTGAATTTTTTGAGAAAAATATTTTTTAATTTTTTTAAAAAATTTTAAGGTAGCTATTATCTTTTAAGAAGTCAACGGGAAATCCATGCCAAATCTATGGGAAATATCCATAAGAAATGGTTTCTGATACCTCACTTTCCTATTGATGTTGTTTCCTCAAGAAATAAAAAAGCTATGAAAAATCCACATGAAATTTGCCTCAAATGAGATACATTTCTATATTGTACATAAACTTAAAAACTTTTTGGAAAAACATTTCTTTTGTCCATTTAGTAACGACTACATTATTTTTGAAATATGCAAATGAAAGTGGCATTCTTGTATACTTAAGTTTAGCCACGAGTGCATAAGTTTTATTATAATCAATACTTTCTTATTGATTGTACTCTTAAACTACTAATCTTATCTTGTTTCTTATACTTTATTGGATTCATCCAATTTATTTCAAAATACCTATTGGTTTTCGACCATTTGGTAATTTGATGGTTAAGGTACAAGCTTCCAAACTTTATTCTTTTCAAATTAATTTAATTCCTTTTTCATGGCTTTGACCCAACCTTTATCATCGAGAGTATCTTGTATTCTTAAGTTTTATATAGGAAAGTAAAGCTAAACTAATTTTATTTTTAAAAAAGGATCTAGTTTTCATACTTTGAAATAGATCACTAATGATAAAATCACTAGGGTAACTTCGGTGATTTCTTCACTCTTTTTGTAAGTTTTTGTTATCCTTTTGTGGTGTTTTATTAGTTTTTTTCAACTGATTTTCTTCATTTTCATTATTTTATTCTAGATAACAACCTCCTTGCTCTTTTAAAAATGGAGTCTTAGATTGATTTTATTTGTTTGATCCAATTTGTTCTTTTTAGCTTGCTCCTGTGAGGGTATTTGATTATCATAATTTGCTTGCTTTTTCAAAGAAGATGCATTAGTTTTATTAAATACTACATGCATGGATTTTTCTATAGTAAAGGCTCTTTTGTTGTATACTCTTTAAAGTATCCAATAATTTTTTTTTCATCACTTCATGAGTCAAAATTTTAAAATTATATTTTCTATTGTTTAAGATAAAGAATTTGCATCTAAAAGTATGGAAATAATTAATATTGGGTTTTCTTCCCATCTACAATTCATATGGAGTTTTCTTCAAAATAGATCTTATGAAGCATCTATTTAAAATGTAGCAAGATATATTTATAGCTTCAACCTATAAATGTTTTGACAAATTATTTTCACAAAATATGGTTCTAACCATATCTTATAATATACTATTCTTTCTTTACATAACTTAATTTTGTTAGGGAGTTTTAAGACATGAGAAATTAGGACCAATATCATTATTTTCAAAAAAAAAATTTAATTTTTTTATTTTTAAATTCTTCACATGGCCACTTTTAATATTGGTTATGAAAACACCTTTTTGAACCAAATAAATCCATATATAGGAGTTCTAAAGGTTTTTGTGTTGAAACCACATTAGTTAGTTGAAAGGATGATATGCACATTGCAATGCACCAAAATTAGTTTATTATTGGTTTCTTTAAAATAATGCAATAAAGTGAAGCAAACTAAATCGTAACTTTAGTGATGCTTTGAATTATTTTTTTAATTGATTTTATAATAATATTTACACAACTGTTTAATTATTTATGCATTAAAAACACTAAGAAACTTATGTAAACAAAACCAAAAATAGAAACGAGACAAAATGCAAAATGTATTGTGCAATAGTATGTAATATGCAGACTAACACAAAATCAAAGTTAGGGAGGTTTTATGAATTGAAATTGAAATAAATATATTAAACAAAGTAAAACACAAAGTAAATATCAAAGGAGAAATCAATGTAATAAAATAGCTAATTCAAGGAATTAAGAATTTTAGTTTGGATTAATCATGGATCAATTGAGATTTGACTTTTCTAATTAATCTTACAACCTTGGATTACTTAGAACCCCTGTAATAATTCATAAACTTTACACTAGATAACCATTTAGGATTTAATTAATTAAGATTAGCTAAATTAAGTAACTGCTATAATCTTTAAGCTAGATCAAAATTAATTTAAAGATAGAATTTAGTTAAATTGAGAAATTAAATTAGAAACCTTCAAATTAATCCTTTTATTCTCTACCCTTATGTGTAAAATTATGATCTATCAACCATAATTCAACATCAAAATAGCAAAAGATCAGAAATCACAAAGATAAATATCAATTATATCAAATTAACATCCAACAAATGCAATTTTAAGAAATTAACATAGGTAATTAAGGAAAGAGAAAAATTAATTAGAGAAAATTAATATTATAAATCATAATCTCATCTAGTAAAGGAGAGTCTTAAAATCTTTGAATTAGCTCCAAAATTAGCCTTTCATGGCTAGAGAACATAAGAGTTGGAAGAAGAAAAAAAAAGTTATCTATTGAATGCTATCTAGTTTTCTATATCTAATGAATTCTCTACTTTTATCTGACCTAATTAATCTAAAACCCTATTAAACCTAAATTCTACACCTTTTAGGATTACAAAGATAAGGCCTTTCTAATTTTTAGAAGTTTAGAACCTATTTTTACAAAGTAATTAATTGTAAAAGTTACAATGTTGAATCCTTGCAGGTTTGAATTTCAACTAGTATAAGACTATTGAAACAATATAATTTGGGTAAATTATAAGCACAAAATTGTAGAGCTAGTTTTATGAAGATTTGGATGTTGGTTTCATATTAGTTGAATCCTACAACTCCAGATATAACTCAAAAATCAAAGCTGGATTAATCGAGACAGAAACAGGGCTTTAGTTTCTTAGGTAAATAAAGGCTTTAATGAGTTTGAAGTAGGCCTTGACCAAAATACCAAAGTTGTAGGTTTTTTTCAAGCTTTCCAATTGTATAAAGACCATCCTAATTTGACATTCACAGCTTAAGATATAACTGAAAAATAAAAATAATGTTAAAATTCAGTATTAATTAAATAAATTCAGAATATTACAAAACTAATCTCAAATTATAAAGCAAGGCTAATTCTGTGAAATTAAGTATGTTTAGCACACTAAAAGATATGGAATAAAAGGAAATAATATAGTAGATATTTTTCTCATCAAAGGACCATTTCATTTATTTGTCATGTTGTCATATGTCACAAATGTGTTTTTTTAAAAATTTATTTTCAAAAGACCTATTACAAGGTATTTTTTTTTTAAAGATTTGAGATCATACACATGTTAACATAACCAAGTCTTCTATGCCATAGCTAATTATCATCATTAATTGATGCAAGATATTGTAAAAAGTTTGAAGAAATATTTTACATATTTAAAATACAAACATTATCAATCCTTTTTATAATAAAAAATTATTTTCTTTTTTATTTTGAATAAGGTAATGTGAAGATTTAAAAATTACTTTATAAACTTTATTACAAAATTGGCTAATGTGAAGAAGATTATGTTTAAAATCATCAACCAAATAAATATTATCAATAGAAATAAATCCTATACCTATCTTATCAATACTAGTAATCTTGCATTGAGCGTTCTATTTGAAAGTGATGCAATCATCATTGGTAGGCTTGAGAGAAGTAAGTTTGCTTTGATCTCTTATCATGTGTTTTAAATATCTGCTATCTAGAAATTAATCATCTTTCTTAATTATTAATTTAAGACACACTTAAAATAAAATATTGGATCTTCTTTGGTACTTAAATCTTTTTAGGTCCTTAAGGGGTTAGTTGATGCTTTTTTTTTCTTTTTATCATTTTGTTTTTTAGGCATCCATTCTTGATTTTCTTCATGTTTCTTCTTTTTCATAGATAACAAGAGAAAGTAATATACCCTTTATCTTCATAATAATTACAAGAAATATAAAGACTTGATAATGACTTTCATAAAAAAGTTCTTGTAACACTTATCATAGTGTGATTGAAGATATTCCAATTTTTTTCTTTATAAAGAATATCTTTGAACACCTAAAAGAGCATCCAAAATATTTTTTCCTCTATAAACTTTGTAAGATTATTTGTTACAACATTGTCTTCCTTTTTAGAAAATTATTCTCCTTTTTAAGATTGGAAGATCGATGCTCTAACTTGTGCTTTATTCTATTAACTTTTTATTTTTGAAAATTTAATATTATTTGTCAAAGCTTTATTTTCTCTTTTTGAATATTTTATTTCTTTTGACAAAACATGTTTTAATTTTTCAAAGAATCAAGAACTTGTTTTTCTTCTTTCAAACTTTCAATTTATTTGTTAAAACTTGGTCTTCTTTTTCTAAAAAAATTAAAAGCTTGTTTTTCCTTTTAGAAAGAATCTAGTTGTTTTGTCAAAGATTGTTTTTCTTTTTCTAATGAGAAATGTTTTGTTAAAACTTTGTGAAAGTCTTCTATCAAGTTATTAAAGGATTCATGACATTCATCATAAGGTGAAGGAGATTCAAGTTCATCATTTATTACCTTATTATCTTGACTTTTAATCATGAAGTAAAAGTTTTTGATATCATTATCTTTAAGCTCCTCTTTGAATGATACTCTGTTATCATCCTAAGTAGCTACCATAGCTTCCTTCTTAATTAGTCTCTTTTGGAATTTCTTTTTCAACCTTAAATGATCACTCTTCTTATATCTTCATTTTTTTATTCAAAACAAACTAAAAGTTGATTACTTGCTTCATATTTATTTTTCTTGCTTCTTCGAATTGCCTTTTTTTTTTCTATACATTCTAAAGAAATGTTTGGCCATTAAAGCTACCTTATCTTCTTGATTTTTTTTCTTGATCAAAATTATCCTTTTCTTTGTTATCATCCTTTTAGATGTTTTGAATGCTATTATTTTCTTTTTCTTTTCTTGATCATTTCTCATGTATTTTTTTATATGCTAAAATTTTTACTCTTAGTTCATTATAAGTAAGAATTAAAAGATTGTCTTAGATTGCCATGTATTTTTGTAAGGTTTTTAAAATTTTCATGATTATTTCTCCATTCGTAATTATTCTTTTTAAAATGTAAAAATCATTAACAATGGTTGAATGCCTTCCAAACATAGGATTTACTTTCTCATTTTTCTTACATTCTAAAGATTTCATATTCATGTACAAGCATATTTATTCTAGCTTATTCTACATAGCTTTAATTGAAGCACATTTGGAAATCTTTTTTAGTTCGCTGGGTATCACAACACACTTGATAACAATTATGACTTTCACATGGAATACTTTTTTCTTATAATCATTTTCTATCCAATCATTTTTTAGCTTAAGCACTTTTATTACATCTTTAAGTTTTATTAGTGCTTCGTAACCTTCCTTGATGATTTTCCTTACATTGATGTCAATAGATTTGATGTAAATCATCATTCTAAACTTTCAATAATCATAATTTATACTAACAAAAAATAGAGGTCTAATGGTTGAATATCCTTGGTAAAGAAGCTCCATTACTTATTAGATTTTACTTACAAAGTTATTAGACTTTTAAAAATGATAAATTGTATTGTGGTATCACTTCTTGGACTTCTTCTTAAAGATGTGCTAGTATTGATATTTATTTCAAAGATGTACTAGTTTTATGAATTATTACTATTATATTTTCAAAATACTTTTTTTAATTATCTTTTATTTTTATCCTTTTTATGTGAGATTTTTTTATTATTTTTCATCCAGTTTTAAAGTAATTATAGAATATAATATTATAAAGTTAATTTATAAAATTCAATTTAATATATATAAATAGTTTAAAATTTAATTTTATATTTTATTTTTAGAATCAAGCTTTTATAAAGTATAAAATGTACTTGAAAAATTAAAGTAAAATATATTAATTTTTAATAAAAATTAAAGTAATGAATAATTATAAAATTAAAAATTATTTTTAATTAATTATTATTTATTTAATTCTAAATCCTTTATTTTCTTGTAAAAAATTGAAATATCCCACTTTATTTTTTAAAATACATAAAGGAGCTTAGTTACTCATTTTTTATATTTATAATATTTTTATATTTTAACTCATTTTTTAGGTTCTAGTGTTGATTATAATATTCTTTAAGTAAAAATACTTATGTTATAAGTCAGTTAATTCATATTTTAAGGCTTTAAGTCTTCATTGTTATGAATGAAGGAGCCTTTGTGAGAATAAAGCCAGCTATCATGCGCTAATAAGATTCCCTAATGTAAATTATTAATTAATTGCTCATTTTATTGTAAAGGAAAGTGATAGAGATTTAAAACTTATTAAAAAAAGGTTAGAAGATTAGACATATCACAAAGCAATGGAAGTAAGTAAGATATCAAGTAAAAAAAATGTTACTATTTAGTCAGAAAATAGTAACATCAAACAAAAATTAAAAAAAAATGATAAATCAAGCATTATTAATAATAAAACTAACATGTTACTATTTGGTCATGAAATAGTAACATTAAATAAAAATTAAAAATAAATTAATAAATTAAGCATCATCAACAATAAAATTGATAAAAAATAATATGTTACTATTTTTAGAAATTATGACAAAATAATGTGTTACTGTTTGTATAACAAACAGTAACATGTTAATAGTAACATGTTGTTTGACATGTTACTGTTGGACTTAAAAATAATAATATCAATTAAAAATTAAAATAAATAGATAAATAAAGTATATTAACAATGAAACTATTAGAAAAAATATGTTATTATTTTTAAACTAAATAGTAATATTAACAAAAAATAATATATCAATTAATATAACTTCAAATGAATGTATGTATAAGCTCACCACAAAATGTAGTTGTGTATGTGATAAGCATTGATAGTGAGCTAACCCTATTATAATCAAACATATGGATGAAGTGGCTAGATGACCAGAGAGATTAAGGCTCTATTGGTATTCTATTTTAAAAAAATACTATTTTTTTAAAAAAATTTATTTTATAATAAATATATTTTTAAAAATTATTTTTAAATATATAACTTAAAAAATAAAAATAAATTTTAGTTATATTTTAAATTTATTTTTTAATATTAATTTTATAATTAAATAAAAATTATTTATTTATAATATTAATTATTCTCTATTTTTTATTTTCATTTAATTTAAAAATAATTTTTAAAATATAAAAATATAAATATATCCAAACATACATTAAAATTTTTAATATAAACTTATATTTTTAGATGCATACAAAGACGGATGGCTTTTTCTAGATGCAAAGCTAATTCTAGGGGAATCCAATCATTTAAGTAATGTCCTTGTAACTCTATTAGAAGTTGATAGAAATTGATGAATATTATTTTATCGATGAAATTTTTATTACAAGTGTTGCCAGAATTAGTTGACATTTTTATTACAAGTATTTTTATAATTAGTAAGCCAATGAGAAATCTAATTGCAAGATAGGAATATTAGTCATGTTTTAATGCCTTTCTTCGTTTCATAATGCGTTATAAGTATGTCATTTTGGTCTTTTGATTTTATGGTAATTTACTATTTGTGGATGGACTAAAATGAAAGAAAGTGAGCTTAGGATATCTTATTATAGTTTATTGCAACAAATAATACTGGCTTGATTTTTTCCTCTTTCAAAATATGAGACTAATTAGTTCAAATATTAATTGATAGAACTTATAGGCCAAGAAGGGAAGAATTGGCTACTAAAAATCTTCTCAAAGAATATTGAAATTTAAAATCTTTGAATTTATTATACAAAAACCTTAAAAGATCAAGAGGTATTCTTAGAGTTTATATTACAAAAATGGTGAATATGTAATTTTAAAAATAAGATTATTTCTATGGGAAGTTCAAAAGCCGTGAGTATGAAGTTTTAAAATTACTAAACTATTTCTCCAATAAATGTATATAAAAACCATGTATATGCTTTAATTAAAACCAAGAGTATTTGAAATTGTATGAAATATAATGTGCTTGGAAAGGCAAGATTTAAAAGAATAAAGAAGAAGAATGGACTCCAAGAATTTTTATAGAAATTTGATAGTCCAAAAAGAATATTTTTTGAATTTATTCATTTCTTCTTAATTTACTAAATATCACTTGATGTACTATTATTACGTCCTTTTCACAATAATTAAATGTGTTCTTCTCATAAGAACCTTTTTCAAGCATAATCTTAAAGCTTAATACAAGTTATCAAGATCTTTCTAAGAGAGACTCTCTCTTTCTTTTAATCTATAGGTTTTACAAATACATGAAATAATTTCTCACAATCTCATTAAGAGATTTTACAATGATTTACTTAAACACTTAATAGTAAGGATACACAAGTTTAGGCTTAAAAATTTTGAAGAGAGAGCATTAGTTACATAGGGGGAAAGTAAGAGATTTGCAAGTTTAAGAGTAATTGCATAGTGTGTTCTTTGAAAGATATAAAGCCTTTTGATAGAGAAAAAATGATGAAGGCCACATTTTCTCCAAGATAACTTGTTCTTCAAGTAGTATCATTTGACCTATATGCTACTATATATGTTTTGTTTAAACCATGTGGACCAGATTCAATCACTTTTGTAACACAAATATGATTTCACTCAGAATAGAAAATTGCTTGCTATCTCATTAGAAGTTAAGTTTTGGCCTTGGTCTTTGATCAAAAAGTGATTAATAATGCCTTATTGATTGACCAGCTACACTATGGTGCAAAAAAATTCAATTTTTTTCATAATTTTCAATATAACATATATTGGAAACCAAGCTTGAATTTGAAATTTTCCTTTCTTCAGAGATCTAATATATAATAATGATTTAGATTTGAATTTTGAACATTAAATTTAATTCAAAATAATTGAATTTTAAAATTAAAAACATAACTAATAGGATAAGTTCTTGAAGTGCAAACTTTGACATTTTCTTGAAGTAAATAGAATTTTTTAAAGTATTTTGGGATAGTATGAGGAAGGGTGATGGCCTAAATTTCTATTGAAATATTTTATAGGCTATAAATTATTGAACTAAGTTTTTCATGACTCAATAAGTTGGATTAGAAAATAAAATTATCAAGTCCAAATTCTAACTTATATTATTTAGTAAATAAATGCCTAAAATATTTTAATTTCTTATTTGGTTCCTTAACATTAATGCATAATTAGGTATCTTGTCTTCATAACTCTATTTATATGTGCTTTACTTGTTATATTATTTTTTTATGCTATGGTGCTAAAGTAATGAAATTTTTTAAGAGTTTATATAAGGAAATTATATTGTAATTGATCTTGTTAGTAATATAATCTTATTTTTAAGATATTCATTTAAATAAACTATTATTCTACTTAAAATTAAATCTATCAAATGTTTTGAATCTATATTTTCTTTTATTTAATTTGAACTTGAAAGATTTTGAATAATAAAAAATAATTGTAATTGAAAACTTCATTTGCAATTAAAATAGTATGATATTATGACAACTCAATTTCTTTACTTTTAATTAATTAAGATAGAATAAAATAGAATTATTAACATGATAATTTAATAATATAAAAATAAATTTAGTTATTTATTATAGTATAAGTTATAAGGTAAAATGAATTTTAAAATTTGGAGTAAAATATTAGAAATTGTAGGCATTCAATTTTTTTAAATTGACTAACAATAAGAGAGGAAATTGCAAACAAAAACTTAAATTAAGAAAAGTTTACTACATTTTTTCAAAATTGAAGGAATCATAATATAATTAGCCATAAATTTAAGAGAGAAGAAAATAATTTATCCAAATTTTAATTCAAAAATAGCATAGATATCAAAAATAGGATTTGAATTAAGTTTCAAATCTTTTATATAAATTGAATTAAGTTTTATAAATTTTTCACACCATCTTATATTTAATAATTTCCTTTAATTTGCTTTTAGAACTTAATTTCAAGTTCTATTTTTAGTACATATAGCATTATTGATTTAAATTTATATCTAGACTTTACAAAATTAATAATTAATAAATAACCAATAAGTTTGATAATTAACAATTATTATTAAGGTAGATTACTAGACCTCTATGAGTTTTAGGTTAAATATATGTGCTTTGTTCTATTTTTGGGGAAAATCACAAACATCCCTTAATTTCATACATGAAAATTACACGAACTCCCTTTCGCTAAACATGCTGTTAGTTTTTATTATTTTTGCTTGAGTTATGTGAAGTTTAGTGGACCTAATCCCTAAATCCACATATTTCCATATTCTTAGACACTTTTTTCTCCTTGATCTCCATTTTCATCCTTCTATTCCTTTCTTCAGAACATCATCTTCTTTAAACTTAACTTTTCTTGTTTTTATCTCTTTTGAAACTATCATTTTCATGCTTCCTAACTTTTCTTGTTTCTCTTTTCCTTAAATCTTCTTCTTTTTTATTTATACAATATTCCAAATCATAAAACCAATCACCAAATAAATTTCTTACTTGAATGTCATGTAAAATAATATAAAAAAGCATTAAAAAAATAAAATAAAACAATGCTTAGTATTTGAAAACCATTAAAAACACAACCATACTAAAAATAAATAGAAGATTTATATAATATAAATTTTATATGAGCATTTCGTTAAACTAATTCTTTGTATTGTCCAAAGAAACCATTACAATCATAAATAAAGATTGAATTGCATCTCCTTGTCAAATTACATAGAGACAATAAAAGGAAATGAGACAAGAATTTATAAGCCAATTTAAAATTATAACTTAAGAAATTCCTTAAAAATTTTAAGTAATAGTTTTACCTTTATTCTATGAACATTAAAACAAACATTAGGAGATCAATGATGCGGATGTTGACTTTCTTAAGTTGATAAAGAAGATCAATTAAATTAAGTTTAAGAAAAAGTCTAAAAAATAGTTATTTTGTTAGTTATTTATTTATTACTATCTTCTTTTTTTAATGGAATCTTATATTAGGTTGATTAATAGCTTTAATTTTAGAAGTTTAGTATTTTGAGTCCTACATTGCTTAAATTCGGTGGGTGATTTCCCTAGGACTAGTATATATATGTATGCTCTTAGGAAGTTTTATTAATCTAAGATTTAATTTAGATATTAATAAAGTATTTTATTTTAATTATTTTATTTATTTCTGGTGCACTGAAATATATTTTCCCACTTTTGCTTTCCATCAGGTAGCATCAGAGCTTAATTAATGGTCTCAAGTTTGAAATCAAAGGTTCAAGATGGCAACTAAAGATATAGTGGTAGAATTTGCATTGACAGTGATCATAGGATTAAAGCTTTTTAGATGGTAATGCAAGCTTAAGAGGTAATGATGCAAGATCAAAAGAAGGCGATACGAGCTCAGACAGAGATGATAACTTGTGAACTTTGTGAGAATCTGCGACATGCTTACCAACTTAAGAGTAAACATTAATAGGTTTTGTAAAGATGGTAAAGATAAGTACTTTGGAGATTATGCCTTTAGCTAACCTACTAATCATCACAAACCTATAAACTTAGAAAAAGAAACCATTGATGAAGGCTCTAAAGATGAAGTCAAAGATATAGATGACTTTTGAAAAGTTCACAATCGTATTCATAGTGAAGATTGAAGATAAAGGTTGCGTAATAACTATCAAATTAACTATCATCTACAAAGGCTGAAACTTTGTAATGAATATTCAAACCTTGAATATAAAGAATATTAAATGATAAGATGATTAAATTGTAGAAATAAAGGCTATCGCATAAAGATTGATCATTCTAATTTTAATAGCAATCTTAACATTAAAGACTTCCTAGATTGGACTTATAAGGTGGAAAATTTCTTTGACATGATGGACATTCCAAATAATAAAAAATGAAGCACGTTGCATACAAGCTTAAAAAAGAAATAACTATTTAGTGAGATAATTTACAAAATAACTGTTAAAGGCAAAGAAAGAAAATTATAAGAATATGGTGAAAGATGAAAACTTCTCTAAGGAAGATTTCCCCCTCTATAATATCAATATTATCTTTTTTAACAGTATCAAAATTATGTTCAAAATAATTAAATTATGACTCAATACATTAAATAATTCTTCTGGCTTTTTGCATAATACAACTTACTAGAAATGGATAAATAACAAATGGCTTGTTACATTAATAGTTTAAACTTTAAAATAAAAAATAAGATGTCTTTAACTCTATGGAAAATCAATTAAGCATGTAACATGTCATTAAAGGTAGAAATGCTATTATTATAACCATTTGCAAATTTTTTAACTTTGCTTTCATTTTTTTCAACATAGCCCAAACAAGCCAAAATAAAAAGAAACCAGATTCAAATAAAGGAGTTTAATCCTCAGATTTTAATCAATAAACTAATGTAAGTGTAAATGGAATAACAAAACTTATAAAATTTATACAATTAAATATGATGGCTAAGAATCCTTATGCCAAGGCCATGTCCAAAAAGTGCTTTAAGTGTGATGAACCTAGACATAGAATTAACAATTGTTGTGCATATAAATCCATTAAGATAACATATTATAATGAATACATGAATGAAAGAGATGATTATTTTGAAGGTAGAGAATCTGAGGACATGGAAATCACTAAAAAGGAAAAAAGATATGTATTTTGTGTGGTTTGAAAGCTACCATACACTCCAAGGGAAAAGGATTTATCTCAATGCAATAACATTTTTCATTCGTAATGTTTAGTCAATTTGAAGATATGCGATCTAATTATAGATAACGAAAGCTATAAGAACATTATATCAAATGCACTAGTTAAACATTTAAAGTTACCAATGAAAGCTCATCCTATATCTTACCAAATTCAATGAATTAAGAAAGGACCAACTGTGAAGGTGATAAAAATTTGTAGAGTTCTACTCTCAATTGAAAAGACTTATAAGAATGAAGTTATTTATAATATGATCGACATGGATGCTTGCCATATTTTAGTTGAAAGACTATAGCAACATGATGTAGATATAACTTATCGCAGTAAGGATGATTTTCATACTTCTAGTGGAAAATCAAGAAGATAGTTATTTTTCCCATTGATAAAAAGTTAGACATAATCAAAGCTTTTATAGAAGAAGAAAAATCATTTCTCATTATTTTCAAATTTAAGGAAGAATTTATAAAATACATTAAAAATGCTTAAGAGACCTTTGTATTTATTTTTAAAAGTGAAGATGCTTTTAACACCACTTTTCCACCACTATTATAGCTTTTGTTAGAAGAATTAAAAAATGTCATTCTAGATTATTTACTTAATTGATTTTCATAAAGAGGAATACTCAACATTAAATTGATTTGATTCTAGAAGCATGTTTACCAAACTTGCGACATTATTGTATAAGCCTTGCAAAGAATGAAGTCCTATAAGAGAAGATGAAGGAATTAATTCATAAAGGATATATCCAGAAAAACATGAGCCTATGTGCAGTTCTTTCCTTGTTAACACTTAAAAAGGATGGAAGTTAACATATGTATGAGAATAATTATGCCATCAACAAGATAACTATTAGATAGAGTTTTCCAATGCCTTTGTTAGAAGATATGTTAGATCAACTTTAAAGCTCAGTAGTGTTTTTCAAAATTAATTTAAGAAGTGGATACCATCGAGTTTTCATAAGAGTGGGTGATGAATGAAAGATAGCTTTTAAAATAAGAGATAACTTGTACGAATGGCTAGTGGTTCCTTTTGGACTATCTAATACATAAAGTACTTTGATATGCCTCATGAATTAAGTACTCAAGCCATTCATTGAAAAATTTGTTATTATCTACTTTAATGACATCTTGATATATAGTAAAAGTATAAATAAAGACAAGACCCATTTGAGAGAAGTTATGAATATTCTTTATGATAATAAGTTATACATCAACTTGAAGAGATATAACTTTATGATTGACTATTTAATCTTTTTAAGACTTGTTATAAGCATTCAAGGGATACATGTTGATGAAGAAAAGGTACGCATAATTATAGAATAGAAAACACTAAGGAACATTAGTAAAGTCAAAAGCTTCCATAATTTAACAATATGTTATCAAAGGTTATTCAGAACTTTAGTATTATTGTTGCATTAATCATTGGTTGTTTAAAGAAAATGAAGATTTTAATAGATTAAAGAAGTTGAGAAAATTTTTTGTCAAGATAAAAGTGAAGTTAACCACAACTCTACTATTAACATTACCTACTTTTCAGAAGTTATTCAAGATTGAATACGATGCAAATGGAGTTATTCTTTCATAAGGAAATAGACTAATTATTTTCTATAATGAGAAACTCAGAAAAACACAATGAAAATGGTAAACTTATAAGTAAAATCTATATGTAGTAGTACAAATATTATGCCATTAGGAGTACTACTTGAGTCCTAAAGAGTTTATCATTTATTCAGATCATGAAGCATTAAAACATTTCAATGGCTAAAGATACCTAAATAAGATGCATGCAAGGTTGGCATCATTTTTAAAGCAATTTGTATTTGTGATTAAGCATAAGTTAAGAGCTTCCAACTGTGTTGTAAATGCTTTAAGTAGAAGAACAACTTTACTTGTTACTCTTAAAAGAGAAGTTGTTGAATTTGAATGCCTAAAAGAATTTTACCAAATGGATGAAGACTTCAAAGATATATAAGAGAAGTACTTATTAAAATAGCCAATAAGTGACTTCCATGTGTTAAAAGGTTACTTATTCAAAGGGAATAAGATTTGCATTCTAAGGGTGTCTTTTAAAGAAAAGATCATTTGTAATCTTCATGGAGGAGGCCTTAGTGGACATCTTGGATGAAACAAGCTAATAGCCAATGTCGAAGAGCAACATTATTAGTCTTAACTAAAGAAAGATGTAGGGAACCTTGTGTGAAAATATTCTATTTTTCAAGTTTTTAAAAGGCATACTTAAAATACAGTACTTTACATGTCACTACCTACACCAAATAACATTTGGTAAGACTTGTTAATGGATTTTGTGCTAGGGCTTACCCAAAAAATAGTGTACCATAGATTCTATTTTTATAGTCATAGATAGATTCTCAAAAATGACATATTTCATCTTATATTGCGAGACTTTAATACCATGCATATTGTAGGACTATTTTTTCAAAAGATTATTTGACACCATGGTATTCCTAAAACAATCATATCTAATAGAGATTTTAAAGTTCTATCACATTTTTGGCTTACCCTTTAAAAGCATTTTAACGTAAGTCCAAACTTTAGGAATAAAACTCATCCATAAATTAATAGACAAACTAAGATAACAAATAAAACTTTAGGAAATCTTATTTGTAGTATTTGTGGAGATAAACCAAAGCAATAGGATTTTACACTAACTTAACCTAAGTTTGCTTATAATAATGCAAAACATAACTCAACAGGATTCTTATATTTCTTCATTATTTATAGGAAGATTCTAACACACTTATTAGATTTGGCTTAGTTGTTTAAAGATCTTGGTTCAAGTATAGTTGCTAATTATATAGTAGAACAAGTTTCATCTATTCAAGAAGATGTCAAAAAGAAAGTTGAAGCCTTGAATGCAAAATACAAAGTAATGGTAGATAAGCATAGAAGACACAAGATATTTCAAGAAAAAGATATAATTATGGTTTTCTTTAGAAAAGAGAGATTTTTAATTAGGAAATATAATAAATTACATCTAAAGAAGTATAGGCTATTTTTAAAGAAAATCAATGATAATGCTAATATTATTGATTTGTTGGATGATTGGAGAGTTTCAAAGACTTTCAATGTTACTGATTTGTATGAGCACTTTCCTTCTAAAGAGTTAACATATCCAAAAATCAATTAAGGGTTAAGTCTTTCTCAAGTGAGAGGGACTAATATGAATATTGAATCTCTTAAGTTTATGGAGCGCATTGATTAAAGTAAACTTATGGATAAGGTTTGAAATTAGTTAGTTATTTATTATATATTTAATGTTATTTTATTTTTCTTTTTTTATATAAAGTCTCATATTGGATAAAATAAAAATTTTAACTTTAGGAGTTTAGTATAAATAGTTTGAGTTCCACATCACTAGAGTTTAATAGGGTGACTTCCTTATGATTAGTATATATGTACCTCATTAAGTAATTTTATTAAGCCAATATTCAATTTAAATATTAATAAAGTATTTGGTTTTAGTTCTTTTTTTTATTTCTAGGATACTAGAAATATGTTTTCCATCTTGCATCAATCAATAATAATAATACAAGTTGAGGAAAAATACAAATACATTAATTATGTAGATAACCATCATTGAATAAGTTTTAGAGTTCTTTTTGTGCAAAGAAGAAGAATGAAGATTACAAGCATATGGAGTTATATCAACATGTATTAGAAACTTATAAGGAAAAAAAACTAAATAAAACATAAAAAACTAAAAACTCATAAAACTAAACAAAATAAAAAATTTATTGAATTATCTCTTCTATTTATAAAGATTACTTTAATTTGATTTTTCTACTTAGAATTAGCTTGTGGACTTCAACATTACTTGTTCATTGACCTTTTTCTCAAATCTGCCTAATTCTTGATATTAACTTTAGGTTCGTCAATATTCTTCTTAAACCCACTTTAGCCATGATCATTGATGTTGGATTCATCATTCTTTTTCTTAGATTTAGCTTGGCCATCATGGCTTCAACATTGTTAGGTTCATTAGTTTAGCAAAAAATATTAAACCATTGAGCTTGTTGTTGGACTTTCATTACCGATATCATCTTTCTCCTTCCCATTAATGTTTTACATCCAACTATGTCTTTCTCCTTTCTTAACATTTTCTCAATCACCGATCAACCCAACTAGTTGATTAGTGATAGGTATGGAGGTGTAAATTGTAAAAGGAGAGAAAGAAGAGAAGGAGAAGGAGAAGAATGAGGAGAGAAAGAGTTGAGGGAGAAAAATGAACTTTATTGCTTACCTCCTCATTTGAACAAAGCCACCTATATACAATCAATTCAGCACAATGAACTTCAACCTTCGAACAAAATTAGTATCAAGAAATTATAAATCTACCCATCAATACAAACTTACAAAATTACCTTTAGTCACCAAAATGATATGTATCAATTAGCCACTGTCACATCCAACCAACCACCCTCATCATTGACCAATTAGTATCCATCTCAATTCTGTGCAAAGTTGGATAGAATAGTGAACGGAGAATGAGATTGGGAAAATAAATTTTCCTTTATTTAAGTTTTCATCAATTCTAACTAAGGGCAAAATAGTCAAAATAAGTTAGCATTAATAAGCATCCAATTCCTTTAGTGATATAGGGGGTTTGTGATTTTTCTAAGAAACAAAGAGAAGCATATGTATTTTACGCAAACCTTAGGAGAAATCTAAGTAATATGCCCTTTTTATTAAGAGCAGACTCAAATAAGAGTTGAGAGGTTTATCAGATCACACACTAAAGCGTGTAAAAGTACCATAATCCACAATGAACAACAAGAATGACCATAACAGATTGGAGAATGACAAATTTAATAAGCAAGCCTTAAATCCACACATAATGTTGTTATGGGCCAAATTGTAAAGATACATTTTAAGTCACCACCATCCCACGCAACTCGTATGAATTTTTTTATAGAATTAACCCTCCCATACCATTCTATTATGTAATCTTTCTTTCCTAGCCCGTAATCTTGCTACTAAAATCAACTGGATGTCCAAAACTTGTTAGAGTTGAGGGATACAGGTTGGAAAATGAATGAATGTATCTCAAACAATTCCAAAACATATGTGAAAAAAATGAAAATCTCTACCTACTTTTTTAGATGGAGTCCACTAACCAGATTAAACCATCCAAGAACGTTTGTTTTGATGCTAAACGCAACCGTGTCACTCACTCCACACGATATCACTCAGTTGCACACATCAACTCTGTGCAGATAATTTTAGATACTAGTATTGTATCATCTAGTAGTCTTATCATTACTTGCTTCCACTTTTTATAATCTACACCAAGGCTAGGTCACAATAGCTATTTGTATAGTCGCCAGCCAGCCGTGCAACCTAATTCATCTCTAGACATTTTAATTCCAAAAAAAAAAGTTGGTAAGGATCTCAAACTCAAGGTTATTAACAAAAAAACTTTGTTACCTATACTTTGCTCTGATACTAACTTACGTATGAGGAATACACCAGTACCACCCGTCGTTATTAGCATCTTTTTTGCTTGTGCGGTTGGTCGACCATGTCACAAGGAGTTTATCAATTCGCATGATGATGATCTCACAAATAAAGAAAACACAAGTAGCTGTTGTGGTTGAGAAATGGCCGATGTATAGGATAAGTAGTGAAAAAACTCGAAATATTTAATTTGTTCGATTATTTGTGATTGTGCATTTGATGCGATGAGAAAGAATATGTTTAATATGTTTAACGACAGAAAGGTATTTTGCGCGCAATATATAGAATAATCACTATTTGGCTTCTCCCTTAGAAAGAATGTCAACTCTAAGTTTTAGAATATAGATACTCAAATGACATATAAGTATTCGGATACAGAAACATAAATGATTAGCTTAGGTATCCTAATCCTAAATTAAACAAAATAGATACTATAAAAACAGAAATAAGGAGTGGAAGAAACATCAATTTAATAACGACAAGAGCAACATCATTGAGTGGAGGCATTTAATTTGGAAAATACAATACAATACAATATATGCAACCAGTAAGAGAGACGAAAGGATACAAAAAGACATGATGGTTTGGTAGCTGAAACCAATAAGTTTGATTGTAAAATGGAACAGTTTTGGTTTGCGTGGGAATGGCAATGCTTTGTGGGGGCTCCATTGACTTCGTAGTTAGTAGGTAGTAACTCAAAAAGAGGAATTCAACCGTTCACTTTCAGAATAGGGCATCAGCTACGACACTTAAATGCACACCACAACCATCTGCATGCATGTTTTCTCATTTATTTTTTTTCGCGTCTTTCCAAAGCTTTCTCCTCTCGCCTCTTTATTTAAGTCTCTGTCTCTATGTGCGTCAATAGCACAGTACACCTGCTTCCTCAGATATGAATGAAGACGGTTGTACGTTGACTCTCAATTTATTGAAAACAACAGCACAGCTGGCCTTGCAGTGCAGAGCACCATAAACCTATATGTATCTCGCCATGCAAATGCAAACCCACGCGTCTTCTGTCAAACCAACATCCTCTTTTCATTCTAAATAATTTTTTCCACCATCTTTTAGATCAAACAAACTAGACATGGAAACCAAGGCGAGGATATTAGCACTTATTATTCTCTTTCTTTTCTCTTCCGGCTTATTCATGTGCCAAGGAAACTTGGATAGTGAAACTACCTTGCGAGTGCTTTTGGAGACGAAGAAATCATTTGTTGAAGACCCTCAAAATGTTTTGAGTGAGTGGTCCGAAGCCAACGCAGACTACTGCAGCTGGAGAGGTGTGTCCTGTGAATTGAACTCCCGAGTAGTGGCACTCAACCTGTCCGATTCGTCACTCACTGGGTCAATATCAGCTTCACTCGGTGGTTTGCCCCACCTGCTCCACCTTGATCTTTCTTCCAACACCCTCACGGGTCCCATCCCACCTAATCTCTCCAACCTCTCCTCTTTGCAATCTCTGCTTCTTTTCTCTAACCAACTCACTGGCCCCATTCCCTTTGAGCTTGCTTCTCTCACCAATCTCCAAGTCTTGAGAATCGGTGACAACTATCTCACCGGTACCATTCCCGCGTCTTTTGGGAATATGCCCAATCTTATAACCCTTGGTCTGGCCTCATGCACTCTCACCGGTCCCATTCCTCTACAACTCGGTCAACTCAGCCAAATTCAGAATCTGATCCTGCAAGACAACGACCTCGTGGGTCCAATTCCTTCCGAGTTAGGAAACTGTTCAAACCTCACTGTTTTCACCGCTGCCAACAACAGACTCAGTGGCTCAATCCCGAGCGAACTGGGTCGACTTAACAATCTCCAAACTCTCAACTTGGCTAACAACAGCTTAACAGGGGAGATCCCGAGTCACCTCGGGGAGCTCACTCAACTCCTTTATCTGAATTTCATGGGGAACCAGCTCGAGGGTAGCATTCCTCCGTCTCTAGCTCAGCTTGGTAATCTTCAAACTTTGGACTTGTCAATGAACAAGCTCAGTGGTAGAATTCCAGAGGACTTGGGAAACATGGGTCAGCTTGCATACATAGTTTTGTCTTACAATCCCCTCTCTGGAGTCATACCCAGAACCATTTGTTCCAATGCAACGAGTTTGGAGCACTTGATGCTGTCAGAGATTCAACTTATTGGTGAGATCCCAGCTGAGTTGGGTCAATGCCAGTCGCTGAAACAACTGGATTTGTCCAACAACTCACTCAATGGCTCAATCCCTCTTGAGCTTTATGAGTTGATAGAGCTAACTGATCTCTTGCTTAACAACAACAGCTTGGTTGGTTCAATCTCTCCCTCCGTAGGCAACCTCAGTAACTTGCAGACACTGGCATTGTTTCATAACAACCTAGAGGGCACTCTGCCTAGAGAGATTGGCAAGCTAGGAAAGCTGGAAATACTCTATCTCTATGATAATGAGTTATCCGGGGAGATCCCTATGGAGATTGGTAATTGTTCAAGCTTACAAATGATTGATTTTTATGGAAACCATTTCAGTGGAGAGATTCCCGTCACTATTGGAAGGCTGAAAGATTTGAATTTTCTTCATCTGAGGCAGAATGAACTTGTGGGAGAAATTCCAGCCAATCTGGGTAACTGTCATAAGCTGACTATCCTGGATTTGGCAGATAATCAACTCTGGGGTGGGATTCCTGCAACTCTCGGATTCCTGGTAGCCTTGGAACAGCTTATGCTATACAACAATTCCCTCCAAGGTAACCTCCCTGGCCAACTCATAAATGTAGCAAACCTTACCAGAGTGAATCTCTCCAACAACAGACTGAGCGGTAGTATAGCTCCATTGTGTCGCTCTCGCTCTTTCCTCTCTTTTGATGTGACGAGTAATGTTTTTGACAATGAGATTCCACCCCAGCTGGGAAATTCACCCTTCCTTGATAGGCTAAGATTAGGTAGCAACAAATTTTCTGGAGAAATACCAGGGACATTGGGCAAAATCCGTCAACTGTCATTGTTAGACCTTTCTGGGAATTTGCTCACTGGATCAATACCAGCTGAGCTCTCTTTGTGCAAGAATCTATCCCATCTTGATTTGAATAACAATCATCTATCTGGACCAATACCTTCATGGCTTGGAAGTTTGAATCAGTTGGGTGAGCTCAAGCTCTCCTTTAATCAGTTCTCGGGGCCTCTTCCTCGCGAGCTATTCAAATGTTCAAATTTGCTCGTCCTGTCCCTAAACGATAATTCTCTTAATGGAAGTATCCCTGCTGATATCGGTGATCTTGCGTCCCTTAATGTTCTGAGACTTGATCATAACATGTTCTCTGGGCCAATCCCTTCAGCAATAGGTAAGTTAACTAAGCTGTATGAGCTCTGGCTATCCAGAAATAGCTTTAGTGGTGAAATCCCAATTGAACTCGCAAAACTCCAGAACCTCCAAAGCATTTTAGACCTCGGTTACAATAATCTTTCTGGTCAAATCCCACCTTCGCTCGGGAGTCTGTCAAAATTGGAAGAACTTGATCTTTCCCACAATCAACTTGTCGGACAAGTCCCTCCACAAGTTGCTGAAATGAGCAGCTTGGTCAACCTTGATCTTTCTTACAATTATCTTCAAGGTGCATTGGATAAGCATTTCTCCCACTGGCCAGCTGAGGCATTTCAAGGTAACCAACATCTTTGTGGAAGTCCTCTAGCCCTCTGCAACAGCGGCCATGCATCGAGCAACTCTGGCCTATCAGTGGTGGTAATCTCTGCCATTTCAACTTTGGCTGCAATTGCGCTGTTAATACTTGCAGCCAGCATCTTCTTGAAAATCAGGCAAGAATTTTTCAGCAAAGGCAGTGATGCAAACTGTATTTACTCCTCCTCATCATCACAAGCGCAGAGAAGGCCACTATTCCAATTAAATGCTGCTGGAAGGCGAGATTTCAGGTGGGATGAGATCATAGAGGCCACCAACAATCTAAGCGATGAGTTCATAATTGGATCAGGAGGTTCTGGGACTATCTACAAAGCTGAATTGTCCACAGGAGAGATAGTGGCTGTCAAGAAGATTTCCATTAAAGATGAATATCTTTCAAACAAAAGCTTCATAAGAGAAGTGAAGACTCTAGGGAGGATTCGGCATAGACATCTGGTGAAGCTGATGGGCTGTTGCAGCAACAGAAGCAAAGGAGAAGGCTGGAATCTGTTGATATACGAGCACATGGAGAATGGGAGTTTGTGGGACTGGATGCATGGGAAACCAACTAAGATGAGTAAAACAAGGAGGAGCCTTGATTGGGAGACAAGATTCAAAATTGCAGTAGGATTAGCTCAAGGAGTGGAGTACCTCCATCACGACTGCCTTCCGAAGATCATTCACAGGGACATCAAATCTAGCAATGTATTGCTGGATTCCAATATGGAAGCACATTTGGGTGATTTTGGACTCGCAAAAATTCTCATTGAGAATCATGACTCTAACACGGAGTCTATTTCCTGTTTTGCTGGGTCTTATGGGTACATTGCCCCAGGTAATGATCTTGAACTTGAATTGTTTTGTTGCAATGTAATTCATTTAACAAATAAAAAATTTCAACTTTCAGAGTATGCATACTCAATGAAGGCAACAGAAAAGAGTGATGTTTACAGCATGGGAATTGTGCTGATGGAACTGGTGAGTGGTAAAATGCCAACGGATGCAAGCTTTGGGGGAGGAATGGACATGGTGAGATGGGTGGAGATGCACATTGATATGCAAGGCAAGGGACGCGAGGAATTGTTAGATGTTGATCTCAAACCGCTTTTACCCGCTCAAGAGTTTGCTGCATTCCAAGTGCTTGAGATAGCCTTGCAATGCACCAAAACTACACCTCGGGAGAGGCCATCTTCTCGACAAGTATGCGATCTTCTCCGACATGTCTTCAAGGACAGAATGGCCGACCCGCATAAGATCAGTTTGGATCATTAACTGAATTATTTTCAAGCAGATATTATCTCTAGGATTAGGAGGCTTCTTTTCATTCGATTTTCTATCTCTTCTGTTTTTGTGTTTTCTCCTGTGGGAGACTGCTAATCCCCAGAATTGATCGATGACATATTTCAAATAGTGCGAAATTACATCACACATCACCTTTGCCAAAAAATAATTGGCAAACATTGTTTTTGAGATAGTTCATATTTACAATCTAAAATAGAGAACCATGTAGACAGTGTAAGACTAATGGATGTCTATATGCAAGCAGAGGTAAAGTACTCTTGCATTAACCTAAACGAGGGTATAATTTGTTTTGTACATCTTTAACAAATTCAGAATTATTACATTTGTCATTCATCTAAACTCTTAGCTCAATCTCCATCTACCGTAGCCCCTCTCTTCACTTGCAACATAATGATTTAGCTATCAAAGAGCAGGAAATCATCTCCGACTCAAATTTCCTCAAAAGAAAAAGCAATTTATAGTGCCATCATCCTTGCTTCATATATGCTTTTCTCGTCTTATAAGCAATGCCATGCACGGGCTGCAAATCTATGCATAAATTAATAAAATATTAGTATAACAATACAATAATCAAATATACATCATTAGTATAAGTAATTTTTTTTTTGAGAAAAGACAATTCTAACATGAATTTATATGTTGTCATAGGTTGGAATACAACCACCGGCAATGAAGTAGTGATTGTGAATGTTTGCATGCCTTTAGAATTATTTTAATGTTAAGGGAGAAAATACAAACAAGTCCCTTAAAGTATGATTTAATGTCATATAATCTTGTTAAAGTTTTTTTTTTAAGTGAATAATCCCTTTTAAAGTTTCAAAATCTACAAATAGTCTCCTTGAAGTTTTCAAAATAGTGAAACAATTGAAATTTGAGTTTGAGAAAATGAAAAAAGACATAGATGGGTCACTACAAGAAAACTTGCATCTAGTGATTGATACTTAGCAATGAATTTGGCTACAAATTTTCCATTGCTAATATGGACTCAAAATGGTTCTATAGCATATGAGCGATGGATTTAGACAATTCATCATTACTTCTGTCACTATTTTTTTAAATTGCTAGAATTTCCCCTTTTGATGATATATCTATTGCTAATATAATTTGAAATTATTATTGACACAACTAGAGATGGATAAAAAAATTTGGGTTTTAAATTGCCAGTGGAATTAGTGATTGATTTTGCATAGAAATTTGAAATTTTATTTAATGGTCACATTTTTTTCTTTTTGAAAATTAGTGATGGAGTTAAAGAAGGATGTGGTTAATCCATAATTAAATGGGACACACCATTTCATTTAAGGGTTTAGTGATAAATATTTTCGTTGCTAGCTTTAACTCTATTATTCAAATATATTAAGTTAACAACTGTGCCACCTCATTCTCGATTGAAAGTCCAAGATCCATTTAAGAAACTATAGAAGACGTTGCACCTCTGCTACTTAACTTGAAGCTTTCCTACTACCTTTTACTACTTTTAGGAGTTTTTTTTTTTGTTGTGCTTTCTCTTCTTTAATCTTTTTTTTTTTTTTTGTGAAAGGTGAGTTGTATTTGCTTATGATTTTGTTGATACTTTTGTAGGGAATTTTAATGATTTGTCTCCATTTGGAGTTTACTGCATGTTTTTCACATATTTGTAAGTGCTAAAATGTTTTAGATCTTTGAATGTCGATTGAATTTGTAAAGCTAGCGATTTAAGGTTTGATGAAAGGAAACTTAAATTTTCATAAATTTGGAGATTCTGTTTTGATTCAAATTCAAACAATAATAACTTAAGAGTGATTAATGTTTTAAAATGTATAAATTGAATTTTTATTACTTATGATTATGACTACATTAATTTTTTTAATTTTACAATTAACCTACTTTTGTAATAATTGACATTTTAATGTAGTAAAATAATATACTTCATTCATATATTGCCATATATATAGTCTTATTTGTGGAGTAGTTAATGAATTATTGGATGATATATATATATATATATATATATATATATATATATATATATATATATATATATATATATATATGCAAAATAAATATGAATGTCCATGACTTAGGCAATGGATATATAATAGGGTAGGCCCTAATTAATCGAGAATAACAACTAAATTTATTAACAAAGTGAACAAGTTCATTGCATATGATTGTACAAATGAGATTTTTAGGAAAACTTAAAAAATTAGTTGTCTATATGCTAAGTGTGAATATAGAAAGATTTTTAAACCTAATATTGTGATTAAACATCTTTATAGAAAATAATTTATACTTAATTATTAGTGGTAAACCTCTTATAAGGAACAAATACCTTAACCTATAGCTAGACTTAGTAAGCCAAAGTAGGGAGTAAGGTAAGTATTTGGTTTAAAAAACAATGTTACAAATACAAGGTAATGATAATGGATGCAACACATATGAATTTCGAAGAAAACTTTGATATGAATGTAGAAGAACCTCTTAATCTTAATGCTTAGGGGTTTTATAATATGTTGTTTAAGAGCCAAGAACCTATATATGAATGTTATAGTAACCTGATTATGTTATCCTCTACGGTTAGGCTGTTAAATATAACATTAGATTATAATCTTTTGGAGTAATGTTATAATGAAATTTGCTAATTAATAAAAGAATGCATGCTTAAAGGGAATCAAATGCTAAAAGATTTTTAAGTTACAAAGAAAATGATTTTTAAGGTAAGCTTTGGGTATAAAAAGATAGATTGTTATTAGAAAAATGGTATGCTTTATTATAAATACTATGCAAATGAAAGGGCATATGTTTTTTACAACCATCCTCGCTATACATCCTAAAAATCTAGTTAAAAATGATATAGGGAGATTTAAAAAAAATTATGTACTTACCCCTATCTTGTAGACTTTAAAGGTTTTATGCATCAAAATCCACTGTTAGCTCAATAAGATGGCATTATGAAAACCCTTATTGGTCAGGAGTTCTATGTCACTTATTAGATGGAGAAGTATGAAAGCACTTTGACCATGTTTATCTTTAATTTGTCATAAATCCTAGAAATGTGAGACTAGGCCATGTGTAGATGGATTCATTCTCTTTAGCTAATATAATCAAACCCATTCATATTAGCCTTGTGATTGTAACCACTTACAATCTCCCTTTATGGATGTGTATGAAATAAGAGTACATATTTTTAAGTCTGATTATCCTAAGGCTTAGTAGTTCGAAGGCCAATATCAAAGTATATTTGCAACAATTGATAAAGGAATTATAAGTCTTATGAGAAAGATAGTGTACATACTTATGATGTATTTTTAAAATAAAATTTTACCTTATAAGTTGCATTATTATAGACTATTAATGACTTCCCTATGTACAAGATGTTGTTCAATTAGCAAACACATAAAAGGCTAACATGTCACATTTATATAGAGTTTTAGAAGGCTTTCACATTGAAACATAGTCCAAAAATTCATTCTTTGACTATCATAGATAAAGGTTGTCTCTAAGTCATCTATTTTAAAAGATGGAGATGCTTTTAAGAAAAATAAGATGGATAAATTATATTTATTCTTAAGAATTGATTATGAAACTTTAGGAAAAGGTTATATATATATATATATATATATATATATATATATATACCCAAGGTTATGGATAAAGGATGTGCAATACATATTGAAGGGTATGGCGTAACCTATAATTGGACAAAGAAAAACATCTTTTAGAAGCTACCTTATGGGTAGACAAATCTTATTTGCAATAATTTGGATGTCATGCACATTAAAAAAATATGTTCAGCACAATGATATATGTTATTAATAAAACAAAAGATGGTGTAAAAACTAGGATCTGTTTAGTTGTGTTATGTAAGTGCAACAAACTTGAGCTAGTTTAGCAAGGTAATAGGAGGATGTAGAAGCCTAAGACACAATATTCATTGAATATGAAGTAGAAAAAAAGTACTTAAGTAGATAAAAAACTTAAAAGTTTCAAAAAATTAAGCTTTAAACTTGGCTAGATGTGTGGATGTATGAAAGCTCAAGATAATAGGAATGAAAAGCCATAATTGTCATGCATTTATGGAATGATTACTTCCTATTGACTTCAAAGCATTGTCAAAGTCTATTTAGAATTCATTAACGAAGTTGAGTTTATTTTTCAAAGACTTATGCTCAAACACCTTATATGAAAAAAAATTATTGCAAATGGAATAGAATAATCATGTCACCATTTGCAAGATGGAACAAATATTTCCTTTAGGTTTTTTTAATTCAATAGAGCATTTTCCAATGCACTTCCCATAAAAGTTTTAATAGAAGGTCCTATCCAATACTATTAGATGTATCCATTTAAGGGATAAAATATGTGGTTAAGTCATTCATTTATTTATGTTTCAAAATATCCATAACTAATATGGTTTGTTGATTAGTAGGTTCTTTCATATATTAAAGAAAAAGGCAAAAAATAAGGCCTATATAAAAAGGATCCATATGTGAAGTATACCTTACAGAGGAGACATTCACTTTCTATTCGTATTGCTTTGAATCTCATGTGCATTCTAAGAGGACTAGAGTTACTAGGAATATTGATGATAAGGATGTACAAGATGGTGAAAATGCATGTTCCATATTCAATTATCATGGTTATCTGGCGGGGCATACAAAACTTGATATTTATTAAATTTAGAGTAACAAATGGCACAAACATATGAATTGTTGAACTATAATGAGGTGCAATTATATGTGAAGTAAGTACTTAATAAAATGAGTTTAATTAATGCAAGAAAATCATATATTTCACAAATCTTGGATAGGTTTCTAATAATATGGCATGAGTTAAAGTATTTACAAATAAACATTATGACATGTGAACCCAGCCATGACAAATGAGAAGGTTAACACACATATTGAAAGCAAATTCTCTAAGTGGCTTCACATTTATATAAATGAAGCCAAGCCCTTTTTCATTTAGACTTTCCTAAATCCTATAAGCAAATTTTATTCATAATAACAATGTAAACTTATCCTTTTAAAATGAGCACGTGGATTTAATGCATACATATAACATAAGTATATGTATCAACTCCTTCATCTTAATATCTACCTCAATTATACATTTTACAAGGTAATCACTTGCACTTCACCTAACATTACTATTCCATATATATATATATATATATATATATATATATATATATATATATATATATATATATATATATATATATAAACAAATAGCATGAACATGAATAGCTTATTAATTTAAGCAATAGAAAATCTATATCTTGAGGTTCCATAGTATAACAAAGCCAATTTAAATAGTTTCTTTCACTTTGTAAGAATAAACATATCTTACTTTTATTACTCTCTATTACTCACAATGATGACAATTATCTTCATCTTACATGATCTAAAGGGTGTAATATCATGTAATTTTATTAAACAGGCAATATCAAGAAAGAAATAAAGAAATAGTTGACTATAAACTTAATTATGGGTTTCTAGACATGAATCTTGACACCTATAGTCAACTATGAAGGTCTAAAGAGCAACTAGCCAGAAAGCAACTCTACCTAACATAGTTAACTATGTAGCTGATTACGACAACCTAAAGAACAATTCTATTGTGCATAGTCAGCTGTTACATCAAGAATTACATATTTTCCTACATTTTCATTGTTCTCTCACCAATAACAACCCTAAATCATGTTTTCATCATTCCGTCCCACAACTAATCTATCAAAATACTACTTCTAAACATTAAAACTTACCCACAAAACACCACAATTCAAGCTTCAATCATGTTCTCACACTAGTTCCTCCAAAACCCTTAGAAAATCATTTTAAAGAAAAATAAAGAATTTGAAGAAGGAATTAGGTATAATGTTACTTACATTGTATAGAGGAGATGCTAGCTAGAAAAATTTGTAGTTTAATGGTTCTTAATTATTGAAAAATCAAAATTTTTGAGTTAACTCTTAAATTTCTCTTTAAGCTACAATGCTTACATTCTCACAAATCTTCAAAGAGAAAGGAGAAGAAACTTAGCCAAATTGGAAGCTTAGGAATCCTTACCTTATGTGGGTTGAAGAGTATGAGTAGTTGATGATCCTTGCATTTGTTGAATGATAGAAGGAGAAGGAGAAGAAGAAGAAGAAGAGAAGGAAAAAGAGGGCTAGGGCTTAGTTTTGAGAAGAAATGGAGAAAATAAGGCTAAAATATGAGATAAAAAGGAAGGGTGGCCCCAAGACATTTTTGATAAGGTAACCTAAATCTGTTTGACAATCAACTATTCAACCCTAAACACACTTAACTTTTAATCATTTTACTTTTCTTGCTCTTCCTCAACTATTCCATATAAAATTCTCATTTTAATTTCATTCAACCAATTAATTATTATTTTTATACAATATTTTATCATATTTTTCATTATAATAATTTATTTTCTTCATATAAAAATTTCATTTAAAATTTTAGTTATCGTGATTGATAAGTTATTTTTCGTACAAATGAACTTTTTAAAGAGAATATAACAATATTTCCACCCTTCAAAAGGATTCATTCTTAAATTTTTAGGACTTTGCTAACCTAGTAATACTACAAGAATGTATCGATGTTACACTTGGCGCTCACCAATTAGATGCAATGAAACTTGACAATGCCAAGATACTTTATTAACTTAAGGTGTTTGAGTATCATTTCTTACCCACATTCAGTATTCTTCTTCCATAAACTTAACAAGACACTCACATAAACTATGGCATGGCCAAATAAAAATCACTATTTTCTAAAAAAAAATCATTATTTTCAATTTCATTTCCAGTCACAAAGTTTTATTTCAAAACAGTAGGGCACACAAAGTAAAATGAAGAGAGATATTGTTTATGTCTGGTGGGCTGTTCTTCTTGTAATTTTCAATAATTTCTCATGGATTTTATTTTTCATAATTTTATTTTCTTTTTCTAAAAAAATATGCTTGATTTTTTTTGACACGTTTTCAGAGGAAAATGGAGGTTGATGTTTTTATCACCACCCATCAACTTTGTCGTTGTGTTCAGCTCCAATTACATTTTCATACGTAACTTATTTCTGTCTCCCCCCAACGGTTGTTCTAATTTTAGCCCGCATAGCGCTGTTCCAACCAAAAAGGAGAGGAATCATAACTGATTCATTTCTTCTTTTGCATGCATATCCGTTATGCTAATTATAGGAACCAAAACCGAAGATATGAATTAATACAAATTGTTAGCCACGCATTTGCCTTAAACAGCTCCTCCTTTGCTTTTATTGGTGAGAGCCGATGCTTCTCCTTTGACTATTTTCTATCTCAGACCTTCAAATTTCTAAAAAAGAGAGGTCTTTGGTATTGAAGTTGTGAGGTTGGCATGTTTTCAATCTCGCCACTCATTTTGTTGAAATGGGTTTCTTTGAGCTGCAATAAGGAAATATGCGCACCCAGTAATCATCCCTCATTTTGAGGCAGAGCAAAACAAAGAGAAATGGCGTTTTCTGAAGTTGAATTTGCTTCGTCCGGATCGTTTGGCTGTGTTCTTAGAGACCGTAATCGACGAGATGGATGCAGAGAAAGAGCCACACAAGCCGCTTTTCAGAAAAATCTAAAGAACCTGGTAAACAATCACTACAACAGCTGCATTTCTGTACCTTCTGATTCCGTACACGGCGACAACAATCAGAATCAGAATCAAATCAGCAATACGGATTCTTGGATCTCAAACGTTGCAAAAAATAACCTTGGAAATCTAAGATTCACAAGCAGCAGCAGCCATAATAACAGGGAAAGGGAAGAAGCGTCTATGGGTAACCCAAGGAATTCAAGGTTGCTGGATCAATGGGCGGCTAGGAAAGCTCGACAGATGGTATCGACAATTGAGGATGAAGCTCAACTCCTAGCTTTGCCGAATTCTTCGTCGGCTTCTCCCACTGAGGCCTCAAATATAGGAGCCTCTTCACTTGTCCAAATATGGGAAAAGAGACTCAAACAATCAAAGTCAAGTGCGGCTGCCTCGCCTGGGAGGTTGAGCCCTACCAGTAATGAAAATGTAATCTCTGCAGATGAACAAAGTAAGGGCTCTGAAGCTGGGGAATCAGCTGATGAACGCCAACTTAATGAGGAATCATCTCCCGATTGGGAATCCGATAGAACAGCGCCAAGTGATCACGCTTCTTCTGCACAGGCCCAGAATCCCGAAATCAAGAGGGTCAGGGTCAGGGTGGTTGACATTATAAAGAGACTAATAGCTACAAGTAAGATGCAGATCACATTATCATCTCATGCTGAGGACAATAACCATGATCAATGTACCAATAGTAACTCAGTATCCCCACATGGGGAGACGCCGCAAGTATCAGATCACCTAGTTTTGTCTCAGGTTAGAGTTAGAGGACGTCAAGCATTTAGGGATCTACTTATGCAAATAGAACGTGATCGTTGCAGCGAGCTCCACAGTCTAGCAGATCGCAAAGCTGTTTCAATGTTTACACACAAAGGACGCATTCAGGTAAAACTTTATTCCCAAGTTTGATTTGATTGATTCCATGCAGATTCTTAGAATTAATTAATCAACCACGTTTACTTTAATTATCATCATGCATGTAGTCAATGCTTCGGCTAAAACTACTACAACGCCATGTAGCAGCTCAGGATCAATCCCGCCGACAGTCAGTAGCATCGGAATTGAACAAACAAAAACAAGGTTCTTCTATTATGCACCTAAGGTATTCTTGTTTCAAGTCACTTTAATTATTTCGTTATCCAGGTAGAAAATCCTATATATGAATGATATTAAATACAGGGAAAGGTTTAAGACGGATAGCACAAAAGAAGAACCAACAATCCAGAGGGAGATAATAAACAAGAGCATCACGCAGTGCAATAATTCTGATGCTCGCAATGACACAACAGAGCACGAGCCTCAAACTAGTGCAAATTGTAAAGATGGAGGAGCCCAAAGTTCGAGTAGCTCGTTTCAAGAGGCTCACAATATTGGCTTGGAAAAGTTTGTAAAGGCAAGTCCATCTCTGGATGATTCAAA
This sequence comes from Sindora glabra, assembly GCA_020226215.1. Lineage (NCBI taxonomy): Eukaryota > Viridiplantae > Streptophyta > Magnoliopsida > Fabales > Fabaceae > Sindora > Sindora glabra. The sequence goes on from CM035235.1 coordinate 74,831,323, forward strand.
TGCAAACGTAATAGTAGATGAAGAAGAAGCAAGGGAGCAACAACATAATTGTGTTGAAGCCAGTTATGACGAGATGAGTGGGCAGCAATACGCCGAAAGCCATTGTACCGACACAGCAGAAGAGGCAGAGGCCAGCGAGCAATATTATTATGAAGAACCTAATTATGACTGGATCGCTAATATTTCTCGCCCAAGAAGCTACTGGGAAGATCGCAGAAGAGCTTGGTATACGGAGATGCTTGAAACTGGTTCGGACAATGACGAGATATGTCAGCTCCTCGAAAGGTAAAAAATGTTGTATTTTTGAATGTGACTTTCAGAAACTAAAACAAGTATATTATGTTTTCAGAAGAACGGTGTCAACTTTCCTTTCTGGTGACTTCCGGGATAGGATGAATAGATTGATGGAGTCTCACATGGGAACGCAAACACATGTAATAAGAAGTCAAGAAGACGAGGACGACGACGGTGGTCGAGAGAGAATGGAGCAGTTGGTACAGTTTTTACAAAAACGGATGTCGATGTCTTCTCCTACAGAAGAAGGAAATGACAAGATTGGAGCAGAGGGAGGGAGGGAGGAGGAGGAACAGGGAATAGTGGAAGAAGAACAAGAAGAAGAGGAAGAGAAGTTAGAGGAGGAGGGTAGCTTAATTGGTAGTCAGTATCATGAAGTGGGTAATTATTTTAATCAAGCTTCATCATCGATTCACGCAGCTTCTCCCTCAACAACATGGAGTTATAGAGACAATGAAACTGCTGATGATTCTGATATAGTTACATCTGCATCATCACCACAACCTTGTCAATCCCAATCTTTCTATCGAGATGGCCGCCAATACTCTTCGTCAGCAAATCACCAATCCATTGTGAGTTTTTATCTGTCCATCTATCTATCTATCTATCTCTGGACAAAATCTAATTATTTATGAAAAAATTGCTGTTCTACTTGATACAGGAAATGGATCTTATATATGACTTGAGAAGTAGTATGGAGCAACTCTATCAGGAGATGGCTGAATTAAGAAAATCTATAAAGAGCTGCATTGATATGCAAATGATGTTACAACAATCAGTGGCCCGAGAGGCTCAGACAGGTTTGTGAATATTATGCTGAATGAATATTTGAAGCGAAATGATTTTATTGATATAAATAAATATGTTTGTGTTGCAGTGAAAGAAGAAACGGATTCTCCAACCCAGAAACCCAAGAAAGGCAACTGTTGTATTTGCTATGAGAAGAAAGTTGACTCACTCTTGTATAGGTTGGTGCATATATACATATACATATATGGCAGCGCACGTCTTTTCCCTTTCAATTTCTAATTCGGAAAAAACTCACATGTACTCTCTCTCTCTCTCTCACAGATGCGGACACATGTGTGCGTGTCTCAAGTGTGCAAACGAGTTGCAATGGAACAGCGGAAAATGTCCAATATGTCGAGCTCCGATAGTGGATGTTGTGAGAGTGTATTTGGATGCATAAGGACTCTCTAGTCCTCAAACTTGCACAAACACATTATTTAATGTGATTGTATATGATTGTATTTGCGCAACAATTTTACAACATTATTTCTCCTTCCATATACTTTTGTATATGATGTTTTTGAACTAACAGCCACCCTTGTACATTTCATAGTTTTAAAGTGATACCTTTTTTCTTTCTCTTTGGGACCAATTTTTATTTACCACATTAAATTATTGATTATTGATATATTTATAATTTATTAACAAATAAGATGCAAGCATGTGGTATGGTCATTGGTGGGGTACACAAGTAGAGCTGGACATGGGCCGGATGATCCGCTTAGTCCAAAAGGCCCAGCCCGCCCAACTAATATATTTGTGCCTCTTTTTTTTTTAACTTGATTAATAAATGAGCCTATTTTTTTAGCTTAAATTTTAAATAGGTCAGGCTCGAGCTAGATCAAGAGACCCGGCTTGTGACCCAACCCGCCCATATATTATTAATATTTTAGTATACTTTTTCACTAACCTAAAAGTAAAAGTGAAATATCCTTATCGCATCATTTAGCCTTTTCCCTAACCGCGTGCCCTCCTTCCCTTCTTCCCCTACTAAAAACCCTAAGCCACCCAGAGTGTAGCCCTAATTTGCTATTTCATCCTTTTGTTGTTGTGCAAGTTGAAACCATTGGTTCTTTAGTGTTCAGCGGTAGCATTCTCCATCCCATCTCAAGGTCGATTTCATTGTAGCTACGATTCTTCAAAAATCACCAAACATTCGGGCATCCTCCATTCAATTAGGTGAGTTCTTGTACTTCTGATCTTTCTTGCATGATTAGTTACCTCATTAGTTGAATTAGTTACCTTAGTAGTGATTTAGATTTTTCCTTCAATGATGGCTGCAAATTTGTTTGTAATGGTAGTTTCCACACCTACCATTATAGATAAAAGGTTCATACTAGAGGTGCATACCAGGCGTTCACATCCATTTGCTTATATTGGATTATATGTTTATGGTTTTAGAATAGATTGATTGAAATTTGAAAAAAATCTCGTTTACAGAGCATAATTTTAGGACTTTTGATTCATGCGCAACGTTTATATATAAAGCAACAAGTAAATTGAATGGTGTTATTTTGGAGAAATTATTACTTAAATATGATTCACTATAAGTTTGAATTGGTGCATTAACTTGTTTGATGCTTTACTGATTCCATGATTAGAACTAAATCTTTAAATGATTGGACACAAAGCAACAAGTCAGCATTAGCATGACCTCATAGAAAAATCTTGAACTTAGACCTAAGAGATGAACACAACAATAAATTTAAGTTTTATATATGTCAAGACTTGTCTTTTATGCATATTGTTTTACATTGTGATGCGAATACTAATATTTAAGATTTATCTTGTAACTTATGTTTTATTACCTACACTTTTGTAAAATGTGGCAATTGCGTAAATCATATTTACATTCCTAAATAATTCTAAGTCAAAACTTTTTTTTAATAATAATTAGCATTAGTAAAAGAAATTTTGATTTTAACCATTTAATTACTTAATTAACTCATTTTGCAAAAAGCCAATCCCATCTCATTTCTTTATACATTTTCATAATTCATGCACAAGAAAAGCTTTATTGCTATAAAATCTTTGTCTCCCCTTTTTCTCTATTTTTGTTCATTTTATTTATATATTCTCTAATGGATTGACTAATTTTTAATATTTTCCTTCCTTTTGCAGATTCTAAAATATGAATGGCTACTAATCAAAGTAAGACTAATAATGCCCCTATCAGTCCTACCTAAGAGGAAGTAGCCAACAATGCAACCATTGTCACAAGATTCTAACAGGAGATTCTAGTAATGGTACGTCTCATTTAAGCCATCACTTATCTTGTTGTAGTAAACATCCAATAGAAGATATTAGAAAATATGCAAAATTAGTTCCTTATAAGAGTGATGAGGGAACTACAACTTTGGCTACTTTTAAATTTGATCAGGAAGAATGTCATAAGTCTTTAACACATTTTGTTGTGTATGGAAAATAAGCATTTAATGTTGTTAAGGAACCTACTTTTAGGTTGCTTTTACAAAGTGTTAATCCTAAAGTAAAGTCTATAAGTAAAGTTACATGTAAAAGAGATGTAATGAAGGCTTATACTAAAGAAAAAGACATTGTGCTTGAGGATTTAGGAAAAGCTCCTAGAAATATATGTTTAACTTTTGATAATTGGAAATTTGAACATACTAGAGATGAATTTATATGTATAACTGTTCATTGGATTGATAAAGATTGGAAAATGCAAAAAAGAATCATTTTTTTAAAAAGCTTGACCCTTCCTTTTTCTGGAATTTTTCTAGCAGATGAGGTAGCTATATGTTTAAGTGGAAGGAAGATTGATGAAAAAACTAGCAGCATTACTTTAGACAATGCTAGCTATAATAATGTGATAGCTACTTCTTTGAAAAATAGGACTTTCATACAAAAAAAACTTATTGTGTGATGGTTAATTTTTTCAAATTTGTTTTAGTCAAGCTGGCCTAAAAAAATTGATAATGTTATGGATAAGATTCATGATGGTAAGAAGTATATGAAAAAATATTTTGTTAGGATTCAAAAGTTTTATGATATGACTTAGAAGAGTTTTCATTTGAATGCAACAAGAAAGTTGAGAACTAATGTGTCTATGAGGTGGAACTCCACTTATTTAATGCTTGATAGTACTATCTACTTCAAGAAAGTGTTCATACATTAGGAGCAATAGGATAATAATTTTGATTATACTTTTTAAGGATAAGTGGGAGAAGGTGGAAATAATTCATAAGTTTTTAAAGCCCATGTTAGTTCTAATTTTTCTACTTCAAAAACTCCAACATCTAACATTTATTTTAAGGGGATTTGGAAAATTCAGTCAAGCTTAACAAAGGCAAGGATGAATCCTCATAATTTCATGGTTGATATGATTATGGACTTGACATAAGAATTTCAAGAGTATTAGGATGATTATAACTTGTTGTTTTCTTATATTGCTATATTGACTCCAAGGTACAAGCTCATATTTGTGAAATGTTATTTTAGTAAAATTTATGATTGTGATGATATTGGTTATTGTGTAGAAAAGGTTAAGAGGACTATTTTTCAATTGTATGAACACTACAAAAAAGATTCAACTATTTATCAAGTTTCAAATATTGGAGGATCTGGAAAAAGTGGCTTAATTAATAAGGATGATGTTGATGGCTTTGAAGATTATGAGCAATTTTTGCATAGTAAATCCACTTCAAAGATAGAAAAATCAGATTTACAAATTTATTTAGATGAACAAAATCTGGATTTAAATGCTAATGTTGACATCATTAATTTTTAGAGTAAAAGTGCAATGAGGTGGTCTCAACTTGCAGCTTTAGCTCGAGATCTTTTGGCTATTCTAATCTCTACTGTGACTTCTGAATCAACTTTTAGTTTAGCCAAGAAAGTGATTAATCCTTTGAAGGGTGCATTGAGTAAGAAAACTATTTAAGCTTTAGTATGTTTGGAGGATTGGTATCAGGCAAAAGGCTTTAAATCAAGTAACTTATCTTATATTTATCTATCCACTTATTTTATTTCATTTATTGATAAGTTACTTATGTAGGGTCTTCAAGTATATCAGGATGTTCTATTGATGATATCATTGATAGTGATGGTGAAAAAGATGAAGCTATTGATGTAGAATATGTTTATTAGGTAAAGTTTCAGTTATTTTATTTTTTTCAAAATTATAAACTACTATTAATTTACAAGTTGTTATTTTGTTATTTTAAAATTATGAACTGCTATTAGTTGTTCTGTTGTTTTAGGTCTTGCTATTTTCACTTTGTAAGCTGTAGCAAAAAGGTAAATTTGGGCTAACTGCTAAAAGGGTTTGCTTATTGCTTGAACCATATCACACAGAATTAGAAGTGTATGCAGCCTTGAACTATGATTTTTTTTTTTCATTTCAATATCAAGTGTAAGGTATATTGACTTTATATTTTTGTGATTGTTATTAGGTGTGATAATATATAATGACTTATGTTTAAGTATAGTTATAATGTTTTCTTTCACTAATGGCATTGATCCATACTCTATTAGTTTATTATGTCATTCAGATTGTCTGGGTTGAAATGAAAGTTTGTAGTATAGCAGAAAAAATCATCAAACTTTTTTTTCAAGAAGTACATAGAACATGCTGTAGTTTTTCCAATTTGGTAAAATGGTTGATTATGGACACAGTGTAAAATAGTTGTAAATTGTTAATGATTTTAAATGTATTATCGATATTTTATTTTGAATTTACTATTATTTTTGTTGAATTACACATCTTGGTGTGTTTTTTTTTTTTTTTAGCTTTTGAGCTAGATTCGGGCTTTTTAAATTCTTGCAGGGCCGTGCTAATTGTGTTTTTTTGAATATAGGTCGGGCCTGGGTTTGGGGTACGCTTGTTTATGTTATTAGATGCAAAAAGCCCGGCCTAAACCCGGTAGGCCCGACCTATGTACATGTTTATACACAAGGATGTAGAGTTAGCATATGAATGCCCTACTACTAGTGATTTGGTGTTAAGGAATATATAGATTCCAATACAATTACAATTAAAAGCTAATTGTTGGTGCCCTTTTGGTATACTTATATAGATGGTGAGCATAAGGATGCAAGTTTGAATCCATTTTCTACCATTTTTCATCCCATTTATGAAATTTAATTCAATTTAGTTTTTCTACCATTTTTCATCCCATCTATGAAATTTAATTCAATTAAAGACACACTATTCATTTTGGCTTCCTTAATTGAGTGATTTTGGTTAGACGTTTTGCAATTCAATGGATTAGTCCTATAAAATGATTAAAAATGCCATCAAATACACACCAAATAAACTAGTAGCAATCTTCAAGAAATAGTTTAAAAAATGAATATTAAAAGAGTCACAAATGGAGGAGAAATTCTATTTTACTTCTAAAATAGAAAAAAATTCTTATTCTAATAAGAGAGAATAGATATAATTTAAAAAGTAGAAGTATGTAAGCTTCATAAATATAGGGCTCCTACATTTTTAAGAGTCTATCTCTTTCTTATTGGAGTAAACAATTTTCTTGTTTTAGGAGTAAAATAGAAATATAATTCAACCACATTAAAAATAAATAATAGTACTAAAATCAAATACTTTATTGATATTTAAACTGAATATTGAATGAATAAAATTTCCTAATAGGGTATATATATGCTAATCTTAGGAAAATCACCCACCAAACTTAAGTGACATAGGATTCAAATTATTTATACTAAACTCCTAAACATAAAGCTTCTGTTTTACTCAATGTGAGACTTTATAAAAATAAGAAAAATAAAAATAAATAACAAAATAAATAATTTTGGGACTTCTTCTTAAATTTAATTTGATCAATTTTCTCTATAAACTTAAGAGATTCAGCATCCGTATTGGTCTTTCCTAGTTGAGAAAAACTCAATGCTGAGTTGATTTTTGAATATATTGACTCTTTAGAAAGAAAGTGCTTATATAAATCAACAACATTAAAAGTCTTTGAAATTTTCCAATCATCAAGCAAATCAATAACATAAATATTATCATTGATTTTCTTTATAATCTCATATAACCTATATTTCTTTGGTTGTAACTTATATTTTCCAATTAAGAATCTCTCTTTTTTTAAGAAAATTATAATCATATCTCCTTCTTAAAATGTCTTATATTTTCTATGCTTATTTGCCCCTGCTTTGTATTTTGCATTTGAGGCTTTAATTTTCCTTTTTGACATTTTCTTATATAGATTAGACTTGTTTTGTCATTTGGTTAATAGCTATAATTAAACCTAGAACTTTAGGTAGCTGAGCCAAATCTAATAAGTATGTTGAAATCTAACGAAGAAAGGTGAAAATCCTGATGAGTTATATTTTTCACTTTTATAGGCAAACTTAACTTAAGCTAGTGCAAAATTTCATCGCTTTAGTTTATTTCCATAAATGGTATGAATAAGATTTTCCAAAGTTCCATTTGTTGCCTCAATTTGTTTGTCAATGTAGTACTCTAAACTAGTATTAAAAAATCCTTTATTTTAAAACTCTTGAGGTATTTAATTTTTATTAACTATAATATTTAAATTACACTCATATCGATAAAGTTTTATATCAAAAATTGTTTAAATAAATTTCGTAGTGATTTTCTCACAAAGTTATGCATACTTAGCAAGTTATGACAAAAGTGATTTATGAAAATATATGCAAATGTTTAAAGTTTATTTTGAATATCAAAGTTATTAAAATATTATGGAATGTGTTGGAAAAAAAGACCAATATTTTAAAAGGATAATTTTGAAAGTGTATGATTAGGATTTAATAAAAGTGGAATTAGTGGTAGAATTTGAGATAGATGGCTAAGATTTTTTTTTATTTGGTATGGCTAGGGAATGTGAGAAACATAGCATAAAGCCCCATTACTACCTTTATCTGCTTTTTCTTACATTTCCATCTCTATTTCTTTCTCTCTCTTTTTCATTTTACCCTTTCCCTATCTTATGCAACCATTACTACTTCTAGTTATTTCTAGTCGCTATGCAGCCTTTTCATCATTAGGTGCCTCACTTCTTGTTAGTAGCTACCAGTAAAAGCAATTAGAGGTTGCTGATCACAACTAAGCTTGACTAAAATGGAGCTATTATGTGCCACTCACTACTAGCATTTAGAGCCTTCTCATTGTCAGCCAAATTGCTAGCAACCTTCTCTAGGAGAGGTAAGTCCATCAATGTAATCAAACTTTAATATTTTTAATATTTTGAGTTAGACCTAAGAAAATCCTTAATATGTGCAATTTTTTATTTCTTGATGTAAAGTTGAAAATATTAGAAACTAAGTGCTTGACCTTGTAGAGTAATGTGGTTAAAGCTTATTTAGAATATAATATATTAATATCATATCCTCTATAGTTTTAATCCAAGAAAATCTTTAAAATGTGAAATTTAATTTGTTTAAAATAGAGTTAAAAATATTATAAAATTAATATATATTTTTATAGAATAATGTGATTAAAGCATTCTTAGAGCATAAAGTTCTAAAATTTTGATTGTTTTTTGCTTAATTCGAAAAAATCCTTACTCATGAAAGTCTTTGAATTCTTAATGATAATTTTAAAATATAAGAAATTGATGATCAAAGATGATAAAGTGATATAAAATGAGCCTTTTTAGAGCTTTAAGTTTTAATATTTTAAATTGTACAAGTTTGATTCAAAAATCACTATATAATGATATATTTTTTATTTCATAAGTTAACACTAGAAAAAAAAGAAGGAAATTGATGATCTAGAATGTTAAGAATGCTATTATAAGAACTTAGAATAATAATTTTAAGAATAAATAAGTAATATCAATATTCTTATAACTCATCATCGTAAATTGTTAAGTAGAAAGGAAAGAGGAAGCTAAAAATGGGATACTCTAAGATTCTTAAAGTGAATGAGTAATATCAAGTAAGTGTATATTTATCCTTAAATATTATTTTTCTTAAATATAATATTTATTATTAACTTTACATAGAGATCATATATATGAATAATTTATAAATTTGATTAATGTTGCTGAGCTCTTTTGTATGTACAAATATAGAAATGTAATTTTGACTATTTCTTGTTATACTTGATATTATGATGTTTAATGGTGCTTTCGATACATCATTTATTTCTTGTTAAATATTTTTTATTGTTTCTTTATTAATGATGCGATGAAGGCATCATATTGGTTATTTCTTGATTATTATGTAAATGTATACTTTAGTAGGGATTTGCGGTTATGTTTGTGTTATGACCACATGGGAAGTGTGCAACTATCATTTAGCATTATGGTTGTGCTTATATTGAAATGTGAGTGTGTTTAGAATTATTATGCTATGAATAAGAATAATTCATAGTGATGAAGTAATTACTTTATATTGTGATTGGATTATGATTGTGATGCAATGAGCTATAGAATCATATAATATATGTTACAAATTTATTTATGTTATTGTTATACAAATGGAACAAGTTTTGTGACCATACATTGAGATATGGTAGTATGGAACTAATGTGATAAATATGACTTATGGTGTGACAAGAAATTTGTAGAAAAAGGACAACGTGAATATCAGGTAGAAAATCCTTATGATATACTTGTAGAAGGTATAAGATAGACCTAGAAGAAATAAAGATGAAAAAGTTTATAAAATATAAAGTTGACTTAAGAATCATAAAGATGGATGTATGTATTTTACTATAAATTATTATGTAATATGTTATAAAATTATATCTAACTATCTTTGAATATTTTCATTTAATGTGATTTTAATAATCTAATTATGGTTGAACCTTCAATGGATTTTTAAGAATAAGAATATTATGTGCAGGTGAATACATTATTACAAGACTTGGTACTTAGAGCCAGAAATCCAAAAACTAAATTTGTGGTTATTTTCATTTTTATTACTTAATATTTAATTATATTAGTTATTCAAAATTAACAATAGACTAGTATATATATGTTTATTAAGTTTTTATACTCATTTCTTTTATTTTTAATATTTTTAAGTTAGGGTCTGAGCTAAACCTTGGAAATCTTAATGCCATAATGCTTTTCAAATCCTTCTAGCCATTATCATGATCCTACTATAACCATTTGTATCTATATGCATTAAGGTCCTGATTCATGGATCTCTTGGTTCAAGAAATCAAAATAAGAGGACTAAAGCATTTTTTTTTTAACTCTTTTTCAAATTTTGTTAGGAGAATTGACAATTGGGTTAAAAGATTAGTTTATCTATGAAACTAATATGTTAATGTTACATATTTTTATGTATTTTGTGCTATTGAGTTTGCTAGAATCACGAGTTTTTGAAAATTTAAGGTGTATGACCCTTAGAAAGCCCTAAAAATAGGGGAAATTCTAACTATTTTTTTTAATTTTGAAATAAATATGAGTCATCACAAAAATGGAGAAATTTCTATTAAGGCAAAATTAGCATAATTAATGTTGAAACTGATGGAAATTGGGTAGTGAGATCTATACCTATCATGATTAAGTTTGGGTCATGGCAATTAATTTGTGGATGAGCTATGTTACTAAAGTTTAGACTTATGTTAAAATGCTTCCAAAGGATAAGCAAAAAATGTGATAAAAATTCAAAATCTCTATCAAACATGATGATTTTAGGAACACTATGAAGTTTAACAATCTCTTAAAAGAATAGTTTTGCAATAGGTATAGCATTAGAAGTCTTGTGACATAGGATGAAATATGTTATCCTTGAAAATCTATCTACCTTCACAAAAACATAATCTATGCCACATGTTCTAGGTAAGCCTAACATAAAATCTATTGACAAATCTTCCCAAATGTCATGTAAAGTCTTGTATTTTGAGCATGCCTTTTAGAAACTTGACATGCATGACATCTTTGCACAATATTCCCCATATATTTCTTTAATTAAGGCTAATAATATTGTTTTTCTAGATTAGCTATTGTTTTATTTCTTCTAAGATGTCCACTAAAGTCTTCTCCATGAAAACCATGGATTGTCTTTTCTTTAAAGGACACTTTTAGGATACAGAGCTTCCTTTGAATGAATAACTTTTTAGCATATAAAAGTCACTTGTTAGTTGCTTTAATAAGTACTTCTCCCATATATCCTTGAAGTCTTCATCTGTTAGGCATAATTTTTTTAAGAATTCAAATCTAATAACTTCTCCTTTAAAAGTATCAAGTAAAGTTACTTTTCTACTTAAAGCATGTGCAACATGGTTGGAGGCTCCTAATTCGTGCTTGATCACATATGCAAATTTCTCTAAGTTTGATACCCTTTTTACAAGCATCTTGTTTAGGTGCTTTTGACTCTTGTCTAAATAAATGACAAACTATTTAGGAATCAAGTATACTCCCAATGATATAGTTTTTGTACTATTATATATAGATCTTGCTTATAAGTGTACCATTTTGTTCATGCTTCATTAAGTTTCTTGCTATAAAAATTGCCTCTTTATGAAAGAACTTCCTTAATTCTAACTCCATTTGCATCACATTTAACTTTAAATAACTTCTCAAAATTAGGTAATACTAATATTAGAGTTGTATTTAACTTATTTTTTATCTTAATGAAACTTTTCTCAGCTTTTTCAAAGTATTGAAACCTATTTTTCTTTAAACAATAAGTTATTAATGCTACAATGCTACTAAAGTTTCAAATTAACCTTCAATAAAATGTTGTTAAACCATGAAAGCTTCTGACTTTACTAATATTTTGTGATGTTGTCTATTTTTTAATTATGCACATTTTTTCTCTGTCAACAATGTATCCCTTGAAAAATTATGATAAATTTTAAGAAAATTAAGTGGTTAGTCATTAAATTACATTTTTTCAAAGTGATGTATAACTTGTTGTCATGGAGAACATTCTTAACTTTTCTTAGGTGAGTCTTGTTCTTATTTACACTTTTACTATATACCAAGATGTTATCAAGGTAGATTGCAATGAATTTTCTAATGAATGACTCCAGTCCTTAATTCATGAAATGCATAAAAGTACTTGGTGTGCTAGATAGTCTAAATAATAATATTAGCCATTCATATAAGTCATATCTTATTTTAAAAATTGTCTTCCATTCATTGCCTTGTCTTATTTGAACTTGATGATATCCACTTCTTAAATCAATTTTGGATAACATTACTAAGCCTTAAAGTTGATCTAGCATGTCCTTTAGTTAAGGTATCACAAAACTATATCTAATAGTTATCTTATTGATGGCACAACAATTAATATATATATGCCAACTTCCATCTTTTTTAGGTCTTAGTAAGGCAAGAACTGTACATGCACTCATGTTTTCATAGATGTATCCTTTACAAATTAATTATTCACCTTTTCTTTCAAGACTTCATTCTCTGTAGGGCTTGGCAAGTTTAGTAAACTTGCTTTTAGAATCAAATTAATGTAAGTTAAATATCTTTCATTAGTGGAAGCCTATTATGTAAATCATATGGAATGACATCTTTGAATTCTTCTAACAAGGGTTACAGTAGTGATGGAATAGTACTAGTAGTGTCTTCCCCTTTAATAACAAGTGTAAATGTCACTTAAGCTTCTTTAATTTCTTTAGCAAATTCTTCTTTAAAGTTAGAAATAATAAGAAATGATTTTCCTTCTCCCTTAGAAGCTTTGGTTATGACTAAGTTTTTATCAATAGTAGGAATAATTATCTTCTTATCATTCTACTAAAAAATGTAAATATTATCCTTGCCATAATAAGTTACATCTACATCATATTGCCATAGTCCTTTTAGTAAAATGTGGCAAGCATCTATGTTAGTTACATCACAAATAATTTCATTACTATAAGTCTTTCTAATTAAGATTGAAACTCTTTAAATTTCTATTATCTTCATAGTAGATCCTTTCTTAATCCATCTAATTTGGTAAAGTATAGGATGAGCTTCTATTAGTAACTTTAGACATTTGACTAATGCACTTAATACAATATTCTCACATTTTCCATTGTTTATAATTAGATTACATGCTTTTTTATTAACTAAATATTGTGAGTGAAAATTCTTATTGTGTTGAGATGAATTCTCTTGCCTTGAGGTGTATAGTAGCTTTCAAACTACATTGGATACATGTTTTTCTTTTTCATTAATGATTCAATATTCTTCAACTCTTCACCTTAAAAATCTTCATCTCTTTCACTAATGTCTTTATTATAATTGCTACTATAATAGATTTATATACATAACATTCATTGGATCAATGTCTAGGTTCATTGCATTTGAAACAGTTACTCAACATAGGTTTAACATAAGGATACTTAATCATCGTATTTGATTATATAGATTTTATGACTTTCATTGTTTCACTTGTACTTACGTTAGTTTGTTAATTAAAATTTGAGGATTGAACTTCTTCATTTGCATTTGTTTTCTCCTTATTTTGGCTTGTTTAGATATATGTCAAAGAAAATGGATGGATGGTTACAGAATTTGTAAATAGTTATGATAGTAACATTTCTACCTTTAATGTTATATTGTGTGCTTTATCAATTGTCTAAATTGGAGTTAATGACATCTTGTTTCTAGTCTTAAAGTCTAAATCATTAATATAGCGAGCCATTTCTTATTCATCCATTTCTAGTAAGTTGGATCATGTTGAAAGCTTAAGGAATTCTTCAATGTATTGAGTTATAGTTTGATTATTTTGAACACAATTTTGATACTACTGAAAAAGATATTTATTGATAATCTGGAAGGAGAAATCTTGCATGGAGAAGCTTTTTCATCTTACACTATGTTCTTATAGGTTCTTTTCCTTACCCTCAACAATTGTTTTATAGATTATCCCATCAATTAACTCCTTTTCCTTTAAACTTATATGTAATATGTTTCACTCTTTTATTATTTAGAATGTCCATAATGTCAAAGAAATTATCTATCTTATGAGTCTAGTCTATGAAGCCTTCAATGTTGAAGTTACTATTAAAATTAAGGAGATCAACCTTATACGATAGTTGTTACGTGTGAAATGGTTATCAATTAGCGCAAGTGCACACTATCGTAAACAAGTAATAAAGTGATGAGAAAGTATCGTTCCCACGAGGATTGTTTCACTAAGTACCAAAATTCATAATCCTAACACTATTTGGCAAATCGATAAGTTGGAAAATAAAGCGAGTAAATAAGATTGATGCAGAAAATACTTAAAATAAATATGAATGCAATTCGAGTAAGGATGAAGATGAATAAAAGACCTAGGGATCAGACTTCACTTGACAATTTCGGATTGAATCATCTATCTACACTAATCCAATTTTAACTCCCTTAATTGATAGTCGAGTTTCCCTAAATTAATTACTAGCCTCTTCCAAGGTCAAGTAATTCTATAATTAATTGGAATTCACTATATTCCTATGAGAACTGCAACAACTAATCATGCATTAGGATTTATGGAACTCATTAAGACTACATAAACCATATGAATATATTCCTATTTCATATGCAATTTACGGTTTTAATTATAGGATCCACACACATGTATCTCCTTCCGGTCTCAACATGCATATTGAGTTCATTCAAAAGGTAGCTAATCAATCGAAAGCATTAAGAGCAATAATTAAAACTCAATCTAGGAAATAAAATCAAAATTAGTTTCAATAGACTAGAATTCAATCCGTTATTATCAAGTTACGCCATCACTCTAGGAAGATAAAAAATTAGAACATAATGAAATTAAAAACAAACATAAAATAAAATAAAAACAACATCACATTCATAAAATATAATTACAAATGCATGAAAATAGAAAAGCTATCCATCCATTAGGAGGTAGAACCGTCCTTGTAGGAGGAGAACATAAGGATACAATTACAAATGCATGAAAATGAAAATAATTATCCATCCATTAGGAGGTAGAACCATCCTTGTAGGAGGCATACAAGAACTAAAAATTGCATGAACTAAACTACTATCTAAGGTGCATGAATGAATGATTCAATGCTTCAAATGCTCTCTCCAAGATGCCTTTTCTCAGCTGATCCCCTTGCTATTTATAGATGAATGGGTGCAAGAATTTCAACTTGCCAAGCCACTAATCTTGACTACTAGCCATAATCTTTGACCTCGGAGCAACCATATTTCAGCGTTTTTGCTAACTTTTGACACTTAAATCGGTGGATTCACGCATTTTAGTATTCATCAAAGTTGTAGCCGTGGATCTAAGCTTTCAAATGGCGGCAGGAGCTCCTAACTTTGAAATTTCTAGCTCAAGTTATGATCAGATTGGTAGTCAAAGGTCAGATTCCGCCAGAACCACTGTTTTATCTTCCAATCAGAATTTGAGATCCTTAGATCCCGAACTGGGCTTTTCTTTAAACATGAAAGTTTTAGGGCTTCTTCTTAGCTTTCCATCCATATAAAGAACAGCCCAATCGGACATCCAGAACTCCAGATATGGCCTAAAACCTGAAACAGTGTCAGATTACAGCATTATTTAAAATATTTGATTTCATTTCAAATTCAAGATCCATTCACCAAATGCAACTAAATTTATTTAATTTAACAAGATAACATCCAAAAATGCATCATACAAGGGAAAATAAATATGTAAATATTTTACGTATCAAATTCCCCCACACTTAGCTTTTGGACGTCCTCGGACAAACACAAAATAAAAGAAAACTAATACTAATGCTAATGTTAGTACTAATCTACCCATGAGATAGTTAGAAAAACATAAGAAAGATAATTAAAGTACAAAGATATCATAGCATTCATGAATCAACAAATCTTGACATATAAAATCAAAAATAAATTGCAACTTCATTTGAGAAGGATTGAATCAGATTGATATAATCACTGGAACTCTTCCTCTCTCAAATGTTTATTGGCAAGTGTTTCACTCAAATTCATCCTATTAAAGATTGCACTACCATAGGCTTGCATAAATTCTCAATCTCCACTACCTGATTTACATGCACACTTCAAATCAAAAGGTCTTATTAAGGGTTGTAATGAGGCCAAGGTAAAGGAAAGATAAAACAGGGTTATGAAAGGCTGAAGTAAGGAGAGAAATTAATAGAGCAATTACAACATGGGTAATCTCTAAATAATTTTATCTTAACATAGCAGCCCACGATTCTCATCAATTTCTCTCTTTTTCTTT
Organism: Sindora glabra; assembly: GCA_020226215.1. NCBI lineage: Eukaryota > Viridiplantae > Streptophyta > Magnoliopsida > Fabales > Fabaceae > Sindora > Sindora glabra. Next base: position 74,847,493 of record CM035235.1, read on the forward strand.
TTCTTTTTTTTTTTATTTTTATTTTTATTTAGTTTTTCTTTTTTTTTCTTTTTTCTTTTTTTTTTTCTTTTTTCTCTTTTTTTTTTTTGAATAAAAACCCTCGCAACTTTGAAGTTAATAATACATATTCCCCCACACTTTGTCAAAAACCCATTTTTCAAAAATTCAAATGCTCTACTAATCCCTAGGGTTAAGTAAAGACAATTGATATTTCATTAAATGACATATTAATAGGTTAAAGCAAAGAAACAGTTAATCAGGCTCAAAGGGGTTTATCAATGGTAAAACTGCAGGGTTGGCTATTTAGTTCAAACTGAGGAAAAAAAAATGCCTTTATCATATCTGAGTATGCATGTAAATTGTAATCTCAACCAGATTTCATGCAAGTTCTAGAGTGACAACTTAACAGGTGAATATCACACGCAAGAAATATAATATTAATTCAACAAATAGGCTCAAAATCTCACGGTTAGAGGTTTCCAACTCAATCCAACTCAAAATCCATTGCAAAATCTATCAATCCTAAGAAGTAAGAAAGTTGTTCAATCATGCTATGAAATCTTTTAAAATTATTGAAAAGAACCTAATAAGCAGGAAAATATATATATATTTTTTTTTTAAAATTTTTTTTTTTTTAGGATGCGTATCAAGAGTAAAAAGCTCTTTACTCGGCCATCCCCCCTTTTTTTTATAATGAATCTCATGGTTCTACTACCAAAATATCCTACAAAGTAAAAAAAAAATTTTTTTTTTTATTCCCCCCACACTTAATGTAGACATTGTCCCCAATGTTTTCAGTAGGTTAGCAAAAAGGGTTTATTAAAAGGAAATGCATAAGCAACACACATATAACAGAAATTTTGGGAGTAAAACCATAAGAGTAAAGAAAGTTACAACCGGAGAGTGGTGTCTGGCTCATGCGTCTGACTGCTGGTTGGAGATTGCCAATCTATCTTTTTCACTAAAGGATCTGGTTGATGTGTATAGCTTTGTAGTTGGTCAATCAGCTGATCAGCAGTTGAGGCAGACATTATTGCACGGCGAGTCGCTTGGGGTATGAATCCTTGTTCCATAGCTTGATCTAAAAAAGACAGCAAACTATCATAAAAACCATTGACATTCAATAAACCTACTGGCTTCTGATGAAAGTTCAAGTTAATCCAATATGCAATGCTAGAAATTCCATCTAATGCTTCTAAACCACCAGGTAAAGCAATAAAGGCTTGAGCAGTGTAAAGCATGCATCCCATACGTTGAGGCAAGTTTGAAACCTTTACTGTTTTACCGATGGCGTTTTTCTTATCATCTAAACCATTCACAAGGATACTCAGTATTTTGCTTCCTCCAGTGTTGGCAGAAATTGCTGCACTTCCTTTTAAGCTATGAAGCCCTCCTCCATACACACAGGCAATCTTTCTAGCAGCTAATGCATGACCAAGTTCAGTTGCTGCTACAAGAAATTCTACATTCTTTCCAGCAAAAGATTCACCAAAAACACAGATAGATTTAAATCTACATTTTGATGGTTTCTCAACCTTTTCCTCTTCTTTACTCTTACCTTTAGACATTTTGCAAAGTGTGACTGCTGAAATGCATCTTTATAATACAAAGCAGAAACAAAGAAATCACGCAAATCAGACAATATCAGAAAAATGCTGTGCAAAACTGACAAGTGTAATAATGGCGTGAATAAAGTAGAATACGGAATGTAAGGAAAGTCAAAAAGTTGCTGAAAAGGTAAACTTAAAAAGAAGAGAAATGTACGAAAAGTTAAAAAGCAGCTGTAAAGATAAAAAGATAAAGATAAAGTAAAGCAGAAAAACATATGTACAGTAGTTGTGATTGTGGCTCACATCTTCCTCTGATTTTTCGTTCAGTAACGGCTTAAACGGCTTCTATGAGCCGAGGATTTGCTTCCCATCCAATTTTCTTATAAACTGGCAAACAGGGTCTTTTACAGTCAGATCCCCAAGACTGTAGCGCTCCTTTTCTGTATGGAATAAGTTCATTAAATCAAGAAGAACAACATGAACATCTCCGCTAGGATGCGTCTCAAGAGTCTGAATAATATTATCCAATGACTCTTTACTCAGTCCATCCTTTATGAATCGGATTTTGTCCTCTCGATTTACTGAAATCATTCCTTTACTCCTACAGAGCCTATTACAGTTCCACCTTGCACACTTATGACAGACTCTCATTCTTTTAGCTCTTCTCTTTTTAGAGTAAGAACTTCTTCCCATACCTGGCATACGTTTAACAAATGATTCATGAAACTCACCTGCTAAACGTACCTTAGCTTCAATAATCCAACGTATGTCCTCGGGAAGACCCAAACGCTTAAATGCCCTCATTCTTTCAAGTCGACAGTTGTAAATTTTCCTGAGCACATCTTTGGGAAGAGTAGGGAATTTGCTCTTAAGCTTTACAAGGCATTCCTCCATGATGAAAATGATGAAAGCTGAAATTGTGAGTGAAAAATGCTGTGCGATGTGTGCTTAAATAAGAACAGAAATGAGAAGAGAAAGAAATCTTGGGTTGCCTCCCAAGCAGCCGCCCTTCTTTAACGTCTTTAGCTAGACAAAGTCCTAACCTATTGCTTTATTCTCTTTTTCTTTTTCCTTTTTCTTTTTCTTTTTCTTTTTCTTTTATACTTACCAGCTGGCTCCTCGAGCGTGATGACAGTTTTGATGGTCTTGAATGCACTATCATTGTATTCTTTCAATCTTTGCCTGTGGTTTACCTCAAGACAATTAATCTGCTTCAGGATTTTAGAATCAGTAGACTTTGATGCATCAACCATTCCTACCACTAATGGCTCTTCTATGCAGGTTTTATGCATTACATCTTTCATGCAATTGGTCAATGTGTCTACTCTATAACAGATATTATCTTCATATGGAAAAGCTTTAAAAATATTGAAAGATACTTGATCATTTTGAACCTGTAAAGTTAGCTTTCCCTTCTGCACATCAATTAGAGCTCGTCCAGTTGCAAGAAATGGTCTCCCAAGAATAATAGGAATTTCTTGGTCTTCTTCCATGTCAAGCACTATGAAATCCACTGGGAAGATGAATTTATCAACTTTTACTAGCACATCCTCAAGGATTCCACGTGGATGCTTTATTGAACGATCTGCTAGCTGCAGTGACACGGTAGTTGGTTTTACTTCTCCCAATCCCAACTTCTTGTAGACGGATAATGGCATCAAATTCACACTTGCACCAAGGTCACATAAGGCTTTTTCAAATTCACACTCTCCAATGGTACAGGGTATGCAGAAACTCCCAGGATCTTTAAGCTTTGGCGGTAGTTTCTTTTGGAGAATTGCACTGCACTCTTCAGTTAAGGCTACAGTTTCAAAATCTTCCAGTTTGCGTTTCTTTGATAAAATCTCCTTCATAAACTTCACATAACTGGGCATTTGGGCTAAAGCTTCAGCAAATGGGATGTTGATATGCAACTTTTTAAACACCTCCAGAAATTCTTCTAGCTTAGCTTTCACCAATCTTTGAGGAAATGGAATTGGTGGAACATATGGTGGAGGATTATCTGGAAAAGTCATTCTTCCTGGAATTACCTCATCTTTTTTCTGAGCTTCTTCATTTTTCTTCCTTGGTTCTGGCTCATTTAACAGCTTCCCACTCCTTAATGAAACAGCCATTACTTGCTCTCTCGGATTTCTTTCAGTGTCACTAGGTAAAGTGCCTGGTTGTCTGGAATTCAGCATACTTGCAATTTGGCCCATTTGCACCTCCAGATTTTTTATTGAAGTTGCTTGTGTTTGCATGATTGCTTCATGATTTTTGAGTGTAGCTTCTGTTCTGGCCATGAATTGAGAAGTATTCATGGTTAGTTGAGCCAATGCTTCTTCTAAATTCGCCTTTGGTTGTAGTGGTGATTGCTGAATTTGCTGTTGATAATTCCCTTGAGGTTTGAACACATTCTGATTACTCCTCCACCCTAGATTAGGGTGGTTTCTCCATCCTGGATTGTATGTGTTTGAGAAAGGATCATTTTGACGATTTTGATTCCCCACATAGTTGGCTTGTTCAGGTTGAGAAGGAATGAATGGATTTCCTTCTTGGCATTGTGTGCTCATGTGAGGGCCTCCACATAAATCACAAGCATCTGCAGGAGTTCTGATTGCATTTGCTTGAGCTGTTAATGAACTTACTTGCTTGGATAAAGAGGTGACTTGAGAAGACAAAGTGGTTAGAATGTCTAGCTCATGAACTCCAAGTGCTTTCTTTGAAGTGCTGCGTTCAGAAGGCCATTGGTAAGCATTTGCCGCCATTTCTTCCAACAGCTCCATAGCAGCTTCGATGCTTTTTCCCATTAATGATCCACCAGCTGCAGCATCTACAAGTGTTCTGGTAGCATTAGACAATCCATTATAGAAAGTCTGCAACTGTAGCCAATCTGGTAGCCCATGATGAGGACATCTTCTTAGCAGCTCCTTGTATCTTTCCCATGCTTCATAAAGGCTTTCCATGTCATGTTGGGTGAATGAAGCAATTTCATTCCTCATTTTTGCAGTTTTAGCTGGAGGAAAGAATTTTGCTAGGAATTTTTGTGCCAATATGTTCCATGTAGTGATGCTCCCCACTGGTAAAGAGTGTAACCAGCTTTTAGCCTTATCCCTAAGTGAGAAAGGGAAGAGTCGCAACCTTATGGCATCATCAGAAACGCCATTATGCTTGAATGTATCACAGATTTCCAAAAAGCTGGCTATATGTGCATTCGGATCTTCTATTGGAGAACCTCTAAATTGATTTGCTTGCATCATTTGAATTATGGCTGGCTTGATCTCAAAGTTGTTGGCTGGTACAGGTGGTCTCCTGATTCCAGAAATGGTATCCATGACTGTTGGTGTGGCATAGTCACGGAGTGCTTTGGTGTCTTGTTCTTCTCTGAAATCTGCCATTGCTTCACCTTGATCTACAGTTGATTGCTTCTGTGTCTTTCGATTCCTTCGACAAGTTTTCTCTATCTCAAAATCAAATAGCAGTGGCTCAGCAACTTTTGATCTGGTCATACACTAGAACAAACCTGAAAAGAGAAAAGAAACACCAAAAAAATGTAAAATACAAACCAAATTAGGATTAAGATTACTTGGTATTGATATTAATGATAACAATCCCCGGCAGCGGCGCCAAAAACTTGTTACGTGTGAAATGGTTATCAATTAGCGCAAGTGCACACTATCGTAAACAAGTAATAAAGTGATGAGAAAGTATCGTTCCCACGAGGATTGTTTCACTAAGTACCAAAATTCATAATCCTAACACTATTTGGCAAATCGATAAGTTGGAAAATAAAGCGAGTAAATAAGATTGATGCAGAAAATACTTAAAATAAATATGAATGCAATTCGAGTAAGGATGAAGATGAATAAAAGACCTAGGGATCAGACTTCACTTGACAATTTCGGATTGAATCATCTATCTACACTAATCCAATTTTAACTCCCTTAATTGATAGTCGAGTTTCCCTAAATTAATTACTAGCCTCTTCCAAGGTCAAGTAATTCTATAATTAATTGGAATTCACTATATTCCTATGAGAACTGCAACAACTAATCATGCATTAGGATTTATGGAACTCATTAAGACTACATAAACCATATGAATATATTCCTATTTCATATGCAATTTACGGTTTTAATTATAGGATCCACACACATGTATCTCCTTCCGGTCTCAACATGCATATTGAGTTCATTCAAAAGGTAGCTAATCAATCGAAAGCATTAAGAGCAATAATTAAAACTCAATCTAGGAAATAAAATCAAAATTAGTTTCAATAGACTAGAATTCAATCCGTTATTATCAAGTTACGCCATCACTCTAGGAAGATAAAAAATTAGAACATAATGAAATTAAAAACAAACATAAAATAAAATAAAAACAACATCACATTCATAAAATATAATTACAAATGCATGAAAATAGAAAAGCTATCCATCCATTAGGAGGTAGAACCGTCCTTGTAGGAGGAGAACATAAGGATACAATTACAAATGCATGAAAATGAAAATAATTATCCATCCATTAGGAGGTAGAACCATCCTTGTAGGAGGCATACAAGAACTAAAAATTGCATGAACTAAACTACTATCTAAGGTGCATGAATGAATGATTCAATGCTTCAAATGCTCTCTCCAAGATGCCTTTTCTCAGCTGATCCCCTTGCTATTTATAGATGAATGGGTGCAAGAATTTCAACTTGCCAAGCCACTAATCTTGACTACTAGCCATAATCTTTGACCTCGGAGCAACCATATTTCAGCGTTTTTGCTAACTTTTGACACTTAAATCGGTGGATTCACGCATTTTAGTATTCATCAAAGTTGTAGCCGTGGATCTAAGCTTTCAAATGGCGGCAGGAGCTCCTAACTTTGAAATTTCTAGCTCAAGTTATGATCAGATTGGTAGTCAAAGGTCAGATTCCGCCAGAACCACTGTTTTATCTTCCAATCAGAATTTGAGATCCTTAGATCCCGAACTGGGCTTTTCTTTAAACATGAAAGTTTTAGGGCTTCTTCTTAGCTTTCCATCCATATAAAGAACAGCCCAATCGGACATCCAGAACTCCAGATATGGCCTAAAACCTGAAACAGTGTCAGATTACAGCATTATTTAAAATATTTGATTTCATTTCAAATTCAAGATCCATTCACCAAATGCAACTAAATTTATTTAATTTAACAAGATAACATCCAAAAATGCATCATACAAGGGAAAATAAATATGTAAATATTTTACGTATCAATAGTCTTTATTTCTTTGATTTTATCATCTCATCATTTAATATTCTTCAAATTTAGAGTTTAAATATTCATGAAAAATTTTTAGCTTTCATCAATAATGGTTAGTTTGATAGTTGTTATGTGACCTTCATCTTCTATCTCCACCATAAATACAATTATAAACTCTTTGAAAGTCATACATGTCTTTAGTTTCATTTTTAGAGCCTTCATGAGTGGTTTCTCTTTTTGAATCTAGAAGTTTACAATGAATGTTAGGTTAGTTAAAGTCACCGTCTTTGGCACATTTGTCAATGCCATCTCTATGAAACTTGCTGGCATTTATTCCTAAGTTAGCAAGCATGTCACAAATCTTATGGTGTTCACAAGCCATCCTCTTTTCTTGATCTTGGATTATCATCTCTTAAGCTTACATTACTTCGTAAAGAGCTTTAATTCTATGATCACTATCAATAGGAAATCCGTTGCTATCTTTATTGTTGTCACCAACCGCCATCTCAAATTTTGGACTATTGATTGAGTGTCAATAGGAAATATACCATTATCTTTGCTGTTGTCATTAGTCATTATCTTGAACCTGCGATCTCAAATTTCAGACCATTGACTAAGCTTTAATGTCACTTACCACAAGACAAAAAGCAAAAGTAGGAAATATGCTTCTAGCGCACTAGAAATAAGTAATAATATTAAAATCAAATACTTTATTGATATATAAATTGAATATTGGATGAATAAATCACCCCAATAAGGTATATAGGTATATCAATATCAGGCAATTACCCACCAAACTTAAGTAATGTGGGACTTAAACTATTTATGTTAGATTTCTAAATTTAAAGTTTTTATTTTATCCAATGTGAAATTTTATAAAAATAATAACAAATAAATAATAAAGCAATTTCTTTTAGGTCTTTTTTTAAAATTTAATTTGATCATTTTTTTTCATAAATTAAGAGATTCAACATCCGCATTAAATTGAAGAATTTATGTGATATTTATATTAGTGGTTAAAAAATAATAATTAAAAACATACTATTGGAAGAAAATAATTTTTTAAATTGAAAAAGTTACTTTTTAAAAATTTTTATTTAATATTAAATAAATAAAATATTTTTTATTTTAATATTTTATAAAAAAATATTTTATTGAAGTAAATGAAATTTTATATTTCTAGCATGGCCAGGACAGATGGCAAATGGACACATGTCCAAAAATAGTTGTTCTGATGGACCGAAAGGGGGGTTGTATGTCCATACGGACACCCTACTGCTAACAGGCTAGGTTGTCTATGCGATTGTATGATATCTATGCAATTAAAAGGTGAAGCTTCATTAGAATGTTAAAAAATGTTGGTGTGACTAAAACTAGAAGTGGCAATTTCTAATACGACATGATAACCCCATACGAATCCGATATGTTTATTCAAGTTTGAGTTAACATACTAATCTGTTTAAGAATTTATATTAAATTTTTAATAATTTTATTTAAGAAATAAATAATATTTTAATCATAAATATATATATATAATAAAGATATAAAATTATTAATTTAATAAAATAATAATAAAAATTAAAATAATATTTTACTAATAATTAAAAATATTTTTATAAAAAATAATTAAATTTAATAAATAATTTTATAATATATATTTTATTATTTAAAATTATTAAATAAGTTAAATGGGTGACCGCAGATCATCATGAATAACATGATTAATAAATAGGTCGACTCAAATGACATGAATTATCACCTCTAACTAAAATAATCCATTTAAAATATCAATGTATTGCATTATGCATGAAAAAATGGAGTGAATAATCTCCAAATAATCATTGACAACCCTTCACTTTCTATTTATTTTAGTATTATTTAATTTGGAGAAATTCTAAGGTACCTTAAAATTTCTAAATCCTGAATGCTGTGACACAATATAAGTCATTAGATGAAATTACTAAAAATTTTAATATTTTTATTAGTCTTTGATAATCTCATTTAATGACATGTGTTGTAATACAGTATCTAGGGTTTGAAACCTCTGGAATACTATAGCAAGGCTCTATTTATTTTGGTTTTCTTATTTTTACTTTCATATTCACATTCTTTATTGAATAATATAAAAATTTTGCATTCAATTTGAAAACGAGCTAAGATTTTTCTTCGGCATTTGTGAATTTTTAAAACCTTCCCTTTATTTCTTGCCTATGATAAATAATAAAACCCCTTGATGTTTTTTATTAATTCGAGTAGCATTAAATTCCCCCTTGATCTGAATGCAACTCACAACACAATCTAGGACACATATTGAAATCCCCCCATATAAAACCTCCTCCCTCCTCCTCTCTCCCCACTCTCTGCATCACCACATTCTCTTTCTTTTCTGTCTCTCGAAAAAGGTACAAAATCAGGGAGCAAGTAATGGCCAAAGAGAGGGAGAGGAAATTGTTTCTTGGGCTACTGGGAAACTATGCTGCAGAGCTTAAGGTTTTGCTCACAACTCTTCTTCTTCTCTGCGCCGCGGCTACTCTCCTTCAGTTCATCCCTTCTCGTATCACTATTTCTGCTTCTGATCTACGTGTTTGCATCTCCAGAGTATCTCAAGGCCCACCGCTGCCTTCTTCACTCTCTCACCTCTCCAAACCCCTCTCCGTTGCCCCATCTTCTTCCCCAATCCCTTCTCCACCGCCTTCCTCCACCGCGGCGCAGAATCAGATTCTAGAGAATGGAATCATCAAACGGGCTTTCAATACTTACGGTTCTGCCGCTTACAACTTCATCGCTATGAGTGCTTACAGAGGAGGCCTTAGCACCTTTGCCATTGTGGGTCTGTCTTCTAAGCCACTTCACGTTTTTGGGAATCCCACCTACGAGTGCGAGTGGGCTCCTCTTCGTAACACCAGCCAACCTGCTAAACCCATATTCACCATTGGTTACAAGATTCTCCCGGATTGGGGATATGGTCGAGTCTACTCCGTCGTCGTTGTGAACTGTACCTTCTCAGAGCCTGTCAATGTCGACAACTCCGGTGGAAAATTGGTGCTCTATGCTTCCACATCAGGGGGCGGTGACTCAAAATTCAACCTTACAGACAGGATGGATGTTCTAACGGAGTTCCCTGGGAGCACGAACTTTTCTCTGTTCACTTCGCCGCCTGAGTACGAGTATTTCTATTGCGGGTCGTCCCTGTATGGGAACTTGAATCCACAGAGAGTTAGGGAATGGATTGCTTACCACGTGAAGTTGTTTGGTCCAAGATCCCATTTTGTGATACATGATGCAGGTGGGGTTCATGAACAAGTGCTTGAGGTTCTGAAGCCATGGATGGAACTTGGTTATGTGACATTGCAAGATATTAGAGAGCAGGAGAGATTTGATGGTTATTATCACAACCAATTCATGGTGGTGAACGACTGCTTGCACAGATACAAGTTTATGGCTAAGTGGATGTTCTTTTTTGATGTAGATGAGTACATTTATGTGCCGCCTAAGAGCACTATAAAAACCGTGCTCGATTCGCTTTCGGAATACAATCAATTCACCATTGAACAGATGCCCATGAGCAGCAAGCTCTGTCTTTCGGTTGATGCCAGAAAAACTCATAGGTACAATGAACTAACTAGTGTTTGCTAATTATTTACAGATAAGTTGTTAGTAAGAGTAGATTTATGTGTGCAGGAAATGGGGGTTCGAGAAACTGGTGTATAGAGACGCCAAGGAAGGGATTAGAAGAGACAGGAAATACGCGGTGCAACCGCGAAGCCTGTATGCAACAGGAGTGCACATGTCGGAGAACCTGGAAGGAAAGACGACGCACAAAACAGAAGGAAGGATCAAATATTTCCATTATCATGGAACCATAGCAGAGAGGAGAGAGACTTGCAAATTGATGCTGAATTCGAGTCAAGTCTTTTACGACGGAACCTCTTATGTCATGGACACCACAATGAGGGACATTGCAGGTGTCATCAAGAAGTTCGAACTCCGAATGATTGGATCTATCCTCCGCAAGACACCCCAATGACAGCTTTTTCCTTTCCTTTTATTTATTGGGTTCTCTCTCTCTCTCCCTGTAAGATAATTTTTTCTTTTTTCTTTTTACAGATTGGAACATGATCTTGTTTCATTTTAATAATTCCTTTCTACATGTTCTTGCTGTCTTTTTTTAATTGTAATGATGTAAAAAAAAAAAAAAAGAATGAATAAAGATGATTGATTTAATAATTAGTCGGTGCAGGCATCCAAACCTCTAATGCGCTGTTTTGCTTTGCTTGTGTGCCTGTTTTTTATTATTTTGGATCCCCTATTCCTCGGGAAACTTTGACGAAAGCATCCTCATTTTTCTTTCTTTTTTAAGGAAGGAAGCGTTAGCTCTGGGGCAAGTCAAAGAGACCGGCCATGTGGGTGACATGAGGGACTGCTCTTTTCAATTTGTCATGTCTTGAAACTAACGCTTCCTTGAATCATTACTGTAACTGTATGCTTTTTTTTTTTTTTTCCTAAATAGAAATATGCTATAAACTAAGGTGCAACTTTCTGTTGTTAAACTAACAAAAAAGTTACTTCGATGGTCCTTGCTCGGCGGTTGGACGAGGTGAATTATAATCCTAAGATTGTTGTGTTACTATTACTGAAGATGGGATGGGACTGCTTTAATATTATTTGTAGAGAAAGTTACTCCAATGGGAGTGCCGACGCCTGAAAATCAAGCTTAGAGAGGCGATTACACGAAGATGTATTTGTTGGGTTTTGAGAGAGAAACGCACACTACAGGACACACGGTATGGAACGGCAGAAGATTGGTCTGAGGAAGAGACAAATGTAAGATAAGAAGTCACCTCACCATCACCAACAGGAGCCAAAAATTAAATGTCTATTCATATAATGTCCACCTCCATCTCTATATAAAAATACTTACAAAATTTTTCGACTTGATTATTGCTGTGTTTTGGACTCATCTCCTCTCGGAGACAGAGACCTGGTGCCATAGATATTAGGGGTTGTTTGCATTTATGTAAAAGGACTCGTTTAGACTGAGTTAATTTAATCTTATCAAGCTAATTCGGACATAACTTAATCCTATTAAGCTAATTGGATAGATAAAAGTCATGGGATGATTCTTAAGTTGAATTACTTTTTTATCAAATCGAATTTAGATTAAGTTACCACAATATTAATTCTAGTTTCAACCCCAATTTTACATTTATCATGTGAGTTTTACAATTTCAATTTTACATTTATCAGATGAGTTTTATTATTCGTTATATTTTATTATTATTATTATTATTATTATTATTATTATTATTATTATTATTATTAATTTTATATTATTAATTAATTAAAATCTATTATTATTATCATTATTATTAAATATAATTATATTTTATTGTTATCACTTAAAATTTTATTATCTATATCAGTGAGTTATATATATTATATATGAAAATAAAAATATATTATTATATACATATTTAATAAGATAAATATATATTATTAAAAATATATTGATCAAATCCAAAGTATCATATATAAAAATAAATATATTGAATAATTTATATATCATTAGATATATATATATATATATATATATATAAATAATCATATAAATAATATATTAATAAAAATAATTATAATTATGTATATATTATAATAATAAATAAATAATAATGTACTATATTATATATGTATATAATATATTTAAAATTAATATCAAAATTATTTATTTAAATTTTTAAATAATTTAAATGTTTAATATAAAAGTACTAATTGAAAATTTAATATAATTATTTATTTTGATAAACTTATATAATATATATTGACAATATTAAATATATAAATTTATTAATTTTAATATTAAAAAATATTTAATATTGCTCGCATATATAATTTTAATATTATATATATTAAAATATAATTTTAATAGATTAAAATTATTTTTTTAATATATATTAATTAAATATATAATAATAAATTAATTATTTATTACTTACTAGTATTATCAAGCTAATGAATTAATCCAATAACTCGATAGCTAACAGTTACCGGTCCTAATTCTTTATTAGGTTAGGCCACTGTTATTATTTTCTATATTAATTTTAATTTCAAGTTAGGTAAAATTATACCAATTTTAAGTCAATCCGTTAAACCTAACCTATTTTAACACTTTTAAATTAGTTCTATATTTCTCAACTTATCTAGCTAGAGCCTTTATGTATATTTTTTATTTATAACAATTACATCAAAATGAAAGTATGGTGCTAGATTGAGTTCTTATGGAAAGATTGAAAGGAGAATGTATATTGAAATAAGTGAATAAGAAATTATGAAGAGGAAAAGAAATCAACATTAGGTAATTCAGTTTTAAATAATGAAATGCATTAATAAAAATGAGAGGTAAAATAAATAAAATAATATTTTTATATCACATTATTTATTTATACATGCATATATAAATATTTTTAATTTTTTTTAATTAGGTGAATAAAAGGTTAACGATTAATAAATGTTGGAGATTTTTTATAATTAGCATGATGAATATTTAGAGAATATATATGATTAATTAAGCTTATATGTTATTACTATTTATTAGCATTGTAATATTACTTATTCTACTTATATATGATTGAAGATTGTTAATGTAGAGTTTAACTTAAATTAAAAGAGTTTAGGAAAAAGAAAAGGTAGAAAGAAGATGATATTAAAGAAGAATAAGAGATAGAGTTTAAAAATAGATTGGCATTATAGCCCATTAATTATTTCCAATTATATTTTTACATAAGTAATGTAATTATAACCATTTTCCAAACTCTAAACAATAATGTATCCTAAACTATAAATAATAAGCAATCCAATGTGGAATAACATATAAATACGATTTTTAATTATAGAAATTTATGAAAATCCAAGGCATAACTCAAAATTAAGTCTTGTCATGATTGTTAGTCATACAATCATGAATTTCCAACATGTTTATCCAAGTTTGATAGTTGAAGATTCCTAACTGTGTACACTCGTAGAACCAAGATTATACTTTGATAATAACTTTATTATGACCTAACTTAATCATAACTAACATGAAGTGTACTAATTGGTTCCATTAGCCTAACTAGATAATAATATACTTTACTTCTAGTCTCTATCTTATAATGTAATTGGATAAAGTTTCCTTTATATTATAAACTCTTGAAATGGGGTATTTCCTTAATCATAAATCCAAACTTATGAAACTATAGACATACTCCATGAAATGTAAATGAATATGTTTACTATTCATATGCAATACTTTAATTCTAAAGATAAATATACCCAACATTGCTCTAACTATCAATTAAAACAAACAAGCTCCTTGGATTTTGCATCAAACTACCTAGCTCGAAAATACAGAATGAGCTTGAAAATATTAAAAATAAAATAAAAGAATGAGTCTTATAAACTCAATGAGTATATCTCTGCCTAGATTATTGTTTAAAATCTACAATGATAATTAGATTAATCTAAATGCACTAAATTAAAATAAATAGTCACACTCCTGCCAAGTTCCATACCTCAGCTTTTTAGTTAATTAGGAATTTATTTATATATATATAATGTCTTCTCACTATTTACATAGAAATTATTAAACAACCACACACTTATACTAATTCATGTCATGTAAATACTAGCCAAACACACTTATAATCATCCATATAGTTATACATAATAAGAATAAGTGTGCATAAAAAAGACAATGAAACCTCCTTGCAAATCTTAAGTCTACCTTATTTTCCTCACAAATGTCATCTTTGTCCCTTCAGGTTTTACTTTATAACCCTTATAAAAGGATATATAAATCTGATGTAATAATCACATCTTAATATAATTATCTCTGTTAATCACATTCATAAACAAATATGCCTATTGGCATTGCTTAACTCAAATCATATATCATAATTCATTCTAACAACACATACATAATATATTGATAGTAATAACATCAACTATAATTACCACACCTTTTATGTGTGATCATAAATTATCCAGCTAACATTAATGAACAAATTTACACTAGCAGTATCTATAAAATATATAAAACTAAACAATTACAAAGATTTATTTTCATATGATGACTTCAAGAATACTAAAATAAAAGTTTGTTAGGGGATCATCTTGTGTATTAGGAATACCACCAAGCATTGCAATAACCTAAATAACTACTATCAACTACAATTATGTTTCCTTTCATTTAAACATACTATAAATCCAACAATATCCACAAAATTATATAAGAGTTTAGGTATACAACTTACATATAAAATAAAAGGAGATATAAAAATTAGTAAAATAATATTTTGAGGTAGATATATACTTACCTTAAGAGGATTCAAATAGCATTTATGTTCCCTATCTTTTCTCCTATAGGTTAGTTTTATGGTAAATCATCAATGTAACATTTCTAACTATTCTTTATTATAAAATTGCTATTTTAACCTATACTCATACTAATCTAACATTCCAAATCTTCAATTTCTTATATTTCTAGGTTTGGCTTAAGAAATGAAAACCATTCTAGCATTTAATGATTTCTTGGATTTGGATTCAATAAGCAATAATATTAAGATTTGATAATCTAAAATGACTTACTTCTATCCAATAGAGCTCTTATGAGCTCAACATAGCTAAATTCCATAGAGAATATTAACGAAAAAGGTTAAGTGCTCCATTACTTCCAGTTGCTATAGTCATTCTTTCAAGACTTTTTAGACTACCAATAGTAGTGCTTGGCTTGCTAGACACTGATGGTAGCATAGCAACAACGGAAACAACAATAATTGCATTTCAAAAATGTGCAGAAGTGGTGTTAGGAGACAAAAGCAACAAAGTGATCAAGCAAATGATTAAAAAAAAGGAGGAACAAACAAGTCTATTGATAATTTAAATGGGATTGGAAGCATAAATCTAATGCTCTTCACATAAGGTAAGCCCGTATTTTAGGTAAATCTTAGTAACCCACTCTTATTACTTAACATATGCCATTGAATCTTAACCTTTCCTTTTAACTACTACTTCCTTCAATTAAAATAAATTTTTATTTTTCACTCATCCTATTTATCTTTACATTTTCATGATAATTCAATAAATTTAGGAGTTTAAAGGTACTTTTCTAAAGTTCTAGAGTTTCCAAAAGGATTATTTATTATAGCATGCGTAATTATTCTCACAAAGTAATGTTTCAAAAATCATCCAATAATTTTTTATTTTATAAGTAATATATCTCCTAAATCACTCGTAGTAATTTTAAACAATACTTAAACCAAATAAATAAAATTCTTTTGTTATATCAAAGAAATATCAAAGTGCAAAAATTTATTTTAAAATGTAATAAATAATGTTTTATATTATAATTATACTATTGGCTAACTTAATTGTTTGAAAATAAATTAATAAAAAAATTGTCATTTAGAGTTTTAAATAATACAATTCTTATAAATGATACTTTATAATCCAAAATTAAAAAATGATTTAAACTTGAAATTTAATTATTACTGGTTCAAATGTTACAACAATTAAGTAAAGAAAGTGAAGCATTCTAGATTTCCTACATAGAAAGTGACCTTCATTGAAGCTTTACAAGATTAGTTCTTGCTAGCATTTTTTAAGTGAAAAGATATAATTTAAGTCAAGGTGGAAAATATAGAATTTGACTTAAAATAAAAGAGCACAAAAAAGTAGAAAAATGATAATTAAAAAGAAGAATAAAAGATAATTTAAAAAGGAAAAGATGATTATTTTATATTAGACTTTGATTCCTGATAAGATTTAGTTATGATTTTTGCTTGTTCTATATATGATGATATAGAAAGCCTTCTAAGTAGAGAAACTCAATATGATGATTGTTTGAAAGAAAATTAGGTGTAATTGGAATTTGGGTAGAAAGTTCAAGTTTGTATTTTTCTTTTTCTTCTTCTTCTTTTTTTTTTATAATTTAATAGTAAAAATTTTGTTAATTTTCCTACGATTTCTCTCTTTTGGTTTAGGGGTTTTTCACTAAAAATATTGTATTTATTTTATTATTATTTTGATTTCTCTCTTTCACTCTTTACATATTTTAGAAATAGGATATTTTCCACAACGATTGTATAATTTAATGAATTAAAGCATTTCATTTTTTATTATTTTTAAATAGATATTTTATTATCTTTTTTTATGAGAGTATTATTATCATTTATCGCATTTTTCTATTTTATTCTATAATATTTTATTTTATTAAACATAAAAATATAATAAAATATTTATTTTATTTCTAACTATATTAAATATAATTATAAAACAATCATTTCATTTACATCTTCATTCTTATTCTTATTTCATCCAAATAAAAATGTAAAAAGATACTTGTACCCATGAGTAAAAGTGGACATAGGTCACCTGACTTATAAGTCTCTAATAGTCTAATTTATTTTTAGCCTAATTTAACTTAACCTACTTATTAATTAGAATAGGCTTAGGTTAAAATTTTAGCTTGTTTTACAAAATAGGGTAGGTCATATTATTTAAAATTTAGCTTATTAACCTATTATATTGACCTATATTTTTTATATATTAAATTATACACTATATATAATGTTTAAAAAATTTTATACATATTTAAGAAAGTGTATGAAAAAGTTTAACACATCATTTCTCACAATTTTTACTTATAATTTAATATAATATGATATTATAATTATTTAAATGATTTATGTAAAATTATTATTATGATATTTATATTCACTTTGGGATTGAAACATACTTGAATTAAATTTAAATGGAGCTAAACTTCAAACTTAATAATTTTTTGTCATGGAAAGTTCAAATTAAAATATTATCATTAGTTTAAGTTCAAGCAAATTTCTATGTTATTTAAATTACGCTTAATAATATCAAAATTCAACTTAACTCAATTTTATTCCTGATAGTATTTTTACAAAATATTTACTTATTATTAATAAGTTTATATTGACTAACAAGTTACAATGAGACTTAAAAATTCATATATGAATTTGTATAGGCTAGATTTCAAAAAATTTATAGGTCAAGTTAAGTTAGATCATTTTTTGATACTAACTTAATTTCTTCTAAGAAAGCCTATTTGTTATAACACCAAAAAAAATTAAAATATTTTTTAAATTATTTTCAAGTGGAAATAATAAATTTACAGAAAGATATAGAATAAAACTTTCTATAAATGATAATTAGTTATTTAAATAGGTTTGAAAATAGGGAACTTTTACATGGAATAAATGATTTGTTGATTATGATTGTTTAAGGTGAGTATGCAAATATAGTATAGATTAGAATGAAACCCTGAAAATACCTTTACCTATATTATAACCAACCTTCATCCCATATCACAAATTTCTCATTTCCAAATCCTTAACTCTACTCTTATCTCATTCTCTTCTTCTTCTTTATCTTTTGTTTCAATCAAACTAAAAGGAAGAAAATCTTATCAATTTCTGCAAACAATTAAGGTAAGGTCACCTAGACCTCTACTAATGCTAAGTTTTCTTTCAATTTTTCCTTTGAAATTAATAGAGCTCAAACATTGAGTTTAAAAAAGGGGATATGATCCCTAACCTTAAATTTTATGATTTTGGATAATTAAGAGCCATCAATCTTCAATCTTACTCTCCAAATATCTCCTTTATACTAGTTAAATAAACATCCTAACTCTAATTTAAAGATTAAGTTAAGATTTATTTGGTTAAGGAAAGGTTTTTGAATTCTTGACGAATATGTATGAAATGTGTTGATGTGCAATGTTTGGATAGATTTTGATGTTGAAATTGGTGTAAACAATATGTTATAAATGCATATTGATTATTAGGTGAGGATTGATGGTATAATAAATAAGATTCATTAGAGAGTTTATCATATGAATAATATTTTTGAGCTAAACATTAGTAGAAAACCTAAGGGTAGTTAACTATATGCTCCAAGACTAACTTGTAGGCAGATATAATTAACTATATAGTCCATTACAAAATTATGGGTTTCTTTTCGATTTCTTATAGTTGACTACATAGTCAACTATGTGCCTCAAGACTAGGTCTTAGGTAGGCATAGTCAACTACGAGTTGTTAAGCTTACTCTTAGTCACTTGGCAATCAATTATATAATTAAAAATTTAATGCCCTATTTGACACTACAATTAAATACCAAATTTACTTAAAAAAACATAGTGATGGACAAGTCTAAATCGTATCTAAAGGAATAAAAGTCAATTAGTAAGACAAAATGTAAAAAAAAAAAGGGTTTTAAAAACATATTTGAATACACAATGAAACAAAATTAAGTAGAGTAAAATAGAATATAAAAACTGAGTCTAAAGAATTTCACTCTCTAATTACAGATTTATCGTTAACATTAATAAAGTTACTCTTAATTCAGTTACTTTGCTATCGATTACTTGGATACATTGCAATAATCCCTAATTGATATTGCAAATCAATCATATAATACAAATTAACTTCAAGATTGATGTTAATCCTTAATCAATTAGCAAAAAAAATTAATTGACAAATAGTGAAGATTAAATCAACTTCTACACATAAGAAATTACTAATTTATCGTATAATTCTCCTCAGTACTAATAAATTTACATGTGAAAATTAAACACTTAATTATTAATAATTTATAATAAATTATAATTAACTTACATGTGAGAATTAATTATAATCAATTATATAGCTATAGATTATCAAAAGTAATTAACTAACAAACCTAATTAGCTAATTACCCAAAATAATAATAATAAAATAAGAGAAAAATAAAGAAATAATAGGTAGATAAATCAAGAATAAATTAAATTAAATCAAAGTCTTAAAATCCAAATCAAATTTGCAATATTAATCCCTTTAACTAATAAGAGGATTCAGCCACTAATGGTGTTCATTGCAAAAGAGATGGAGAAAGGAAAGTGATGTCTAGTTTAGAATATGTTATCTTTAGAGGCAGAAAACTCTTTTAAATTTGATCTCTTAAGTCAGAAAGCCTAATAGGCTAAGTAAATATGTCTCCTAAGATTACAAAGAATAAGACTTTGCTTAAATTGGAAATTGTTAACCTAATTTACAAATTAAATCATTAATAGTGTTAACTATAGTAAATTTTGTAAGTCAACTTCTAATCTATATTTGACTATCAAAATGGCATAGTTTCACTATTTCCCAAACATAAAAGTTGTTGGGCTAGGTCTAAGCTAACTTTGGAGGCTAGTTTCATCGTACTTAGACTTCTAAACCTCCAGATATGGCTAAAATAACATAAATAGGTTAGCTAAGATAGAAACATAACTTCATTTTCATGACTAAATTTGACCTTCCAAAAATCCAAAGTAGGCTTCAATTAAAACTTGAAAGTTTTATATCTTTCTGTTATCTTTATAGTGACATAAAAATCACATAACTTAGACCTCTAGAACTTAAGTTATAGTTAGGAACCTAAAATAGTATAAAAATCTAGTATTGACCAAATAATTGAATAACATTGCAAAATTATCACCTAATTATAAAACAAGACCAAATTCCATTAAATTAAGCATTTGCAACACTTTAATAGGTTTAAAATAAGAGGAAATAATATAGATAATATCTTACACATCAAACTCCTCCACACTTAGCCTTTGCACGACCTTAAGTAAACATAACTTTATTCAAGTCTCTTTTGCAAACTATAACTTATTGAAAATAAATGATCAACCTTCCAATGATTTTGAAATCAAAAAATTCACAAGGAAAAGAATAATCAAAGTTATCAAAAATCATAATACATCATAAACAAAAATCTTGACAAAATCAAAATTAATCACTATAACAACTTTATTAAAAAAAAAGATAGATCAAATTAATGAACTTTCATATAATTCACTTTCCATCTCTCAAGGTTTAAAGCTAATGTTTTGCTCAAATTTATTTCATGAAATAGCTTTACTATAAGTTTACTTATCATCTAATCTCCACTACTTAAAACACATGCATAAGACAAATCAAAAGGACTTTATCAAAGGTTATAATGAGCCTAATGAGGAAAAATTGAAGATATGAAAAGGTGAAACTAAAGAAATTAATAGAACACTTGAAATATAAATATATAGGTAAATCATAAACAACTACAACTTCAACAAAATCCTAACTTTTAATTCCAAATACTTATTAACATATTTCTCTTTCCTTTCTTTTCTAATTATTTTTTCCTTATTCTTTTTTTTTTTCACTTTTCCTTTTATTTTCTTTTTTTATCTCTTTGTTCTTTTTTTCATCATTCTTTTCATTTTTTTAACCAAATTTTGAAATTGAAATTGATGATTTTTCATGACACATACTCCCACACTATTCAAGAATTTATCTTAAAAATATTTCATTTACTTTGCTAATCCAAAGGTTAAATAAAAACAATTATTTTTTAGTGAAAATAATGAGCTAAACAATGAAGAAAATGCAATTATGATCAAAGAGGGCTTAACAAAGATAAAATTTCAAGGTTAGGCAACTAACTCAAATAAAAAATAAGTTTATCATATTTTTGCATACATATACAAATGTAATCTTAAAAATAATCAAAAAAAATTTTAAAAATACAAATTCCATATAAGAACATTACATACAAAAAAGGAAAGAGGAAAAATATAAATTTCCAATAAAAGGTTTAAAATCTCATAAAATAAGACATGTAACAAAAAATTCAATTTATTAATTTAAAAATCATTATACACTAATTAATTCCAAGAGTTAAAATAATTCATTTAATCATGTTATGAAACCATCAAGTTTAATTTCTTCATACTTATAAAAAATATGAAGTATCTATCAATAGAAGGCAACTAAAATGACTTAAAAATTTTCAAAAACAAGTAAAAAAATACATTTTTGAAATTTTTTTTTACTTTTTTTCTTTTTTAGAAACTTAAAAGCACAAAAGGAAATATGAAAGCTTAAAAGAAAATTGCAAAAGAAATCCTAGAAATCCTTCCCCTATACTTAAATTTTACATTATCCTTAATATAAAACATATTAACATTTAAGAAAAAAAAAACTCATGGACAAGTAAAATAAAGGAAAAGGGTAAAAGAATGCAAAGATGAATGCTTGGATTATCTCCTAAGAAGCACCTTTCTTTATTATCTTTAGCTAAACATAGCTACCTTAGTTCAAATACAATCTAATTTAAGAGTGACTACCGTATGTACTTTGAAAACTTTAGGTTTCATATGTTCCAATAGTAGGATTTCTTAATAACCAAAACCGTTCAACAAATTTTTTCAAGTGTTATCTTCAAATCACTCTTCCTTATATGCTTAGAACCATTTTGTATAATGAATTTAATGGATTGGAAAAATAAGTAGAATAATTATTATGAAAACACTATTTACTTTTCAAATTCTTAATTTTTATTGTATGAATAGAAAAATAGAAAAAATTAGAAACAACAATATCAAAACCAACAATAATAGAAACAACATAATCATGAACAATAAAATAAAAAATAATAGAATGAGGAACATTATGGAATAAAGGATCCAAAATGTCAAGAAATAACAGAATTATCGATAGAATGTTGTATAGCCTTAAAATCAAGCTTGGCTATTACACCATTAAATTCCATTATCAATGTTCTATCTTAAATATTAATCATGATTCATATAGTTCTCAAAAATAATCTACCAAGAATGATTGGGGAAAAGCCTTAAATGTCTCAATATTAATTTTCAGGACGTAGAAATTTGCATGGAAAATCAATCCTTCAGCCTGTACTAAAACATCTTTAGGTACCCTAAAAGGGTAAATGTTAGATTTATTAACTAAATTATATAACTACCCTTGTTTGTTTGAAAAGACCTAAATTTAAAGCATTAGAAACAAAAAAAGTCATAACATTAATTGAAATTTTAAGTCTAACATAGGATACTTAATTTTAATTTACCCCATGATACATGGAATGATGGATGTACCTAGATATTTATATTTTTTTTAGCAATTTTATTTGAATGATGACAAAAACATTCTTCATCACAGTTATTTTCTCGTCACCCCTTAATTTTCTCTTATTATTGTACAAATTTTTTAGAAAGTTAACATACCTTGGAGTTTGTTTGATTAAATCTAACAAAGGTATATTAACTTATAATTTTCTAAGAATATCCAAAATCTACTTTTCATCTTCAAATTTCTCAAACTTATAATTCTACTCAAAAAAGGAAAAGGATAAAAAATCTATAGAAAGTACAGGCTTAGGGACAGAATGTACCTTACTTTTTTCGTGTTTTAATTCTTTTTCCAATTGAATCTTTTAGTTTTCTATCCTCTAGTTGATGGCTTTCTTCTTGTTGGGGGTGGTGACTTTCTTCTTGTTGGGGGTGGTGGATGGACTTCAATTTTCTTAGAACTCTTAAGCTTAATGGCATTGACTATTTCTTTGCTTTTTGGATTGATAACTAGCAGTGATGAAAGTTTGTTACTAGAATTTTATGTTTTTAATATATTTATTAACATAGCAATTTGACTTATCTAATGTTTAATATTCTTTATAATAGCTCTAGTTTTTTGCAAGAAATTGTTAAATATTATTTTTGATTTCCTATTGAAACTATTGCAAATTATTACTTGTTTCCTATTAAAGTTGGATAGTATTGGCAACTAAGGTCTTGACAATATCTTTTAAAGATGTATTTGGTTTAAGAATAGAATTTATTATTGGGTAGGTTATTGAAATTTGTTATATGCAACAAGGTATTGATCTTAGCCAAAAATATTTCCATATCTGATGTTTGGGTGATTTTTTTTAACTAGAATTGTATGATTGAGAAAAAAAAATGTCACTTTTGCACTGGAACTATCATAAAAATCCCCTTATGGCATTGGCTTCCTAAGTGGAATCATCATGTTATAGAGTTGGACACATATCAATGGGATGTTTAGAATAAGAATAGATACCACTCAATTTTGCCTTTTTTTTTTTTTTGCTTAAGTTATAGTTATAGCTAATTTTTGGACTAAGGAAGTCAAATATGCTAGTTGCCTTTCAACACTAGATATGCAAACTTCATTAACTCTTTTAACTATAGAATATCTCCTATTGCTAAATTTTTTAGAATTAGCAACCATGTTAAAAATTAAATCCTAAGCAATACTAAAGGTTTTATCAACTAGGGCACTCTACTAACAACATTAATCATGCTTTTATCTACAAGTAAGAGTCCTTTATAAAAATATTGAATCATAAGCTAATTAGGTATTTGATGGTGGGGATAACTAGCAGATAATTTTTTGAAACTTTCCCAATACTTATGCAAAGTTTCCTCTTTAAACTATTGAAAACCATAAATCTCCTTTCTTAAATTTGTTATATGGGACATAGAGAAGTATTTTTGCAAGAAAAGCCTCATCATAAAGCCAACCTTTGGCTAAGTTAACCAAGGAGAAAGAAAAGGCTCTCGTTTGATCTTCTCTTCTATTATTCCTTAAAGCTTCATGCAACGACATATTACATGCAACTTTTTCAAATGCTTATGAGGAACTTCCCTTGTAAGACCATAAAAAGTTAGTAGCAAATGTATCAAACCAAATTTAGATTTAAATGGAGCATCAAGATCATTATATTCAACAAATAAAGGCTGGAAAGTAACATTAGGCATAACAAATTCTTTTAAAGTCCTGTTGTTTTTATTAATGGTCATGTTTTCAAAATTTAACTTATGTTTTCTTCTCAATTCATGTAAAGTTCTCTTAATTTCAAGATCATAATTTAATATAATATCATAAGAGGACCTAATCATGCATTAAAAAGAACTAAAACTTAGCAAGAACAAAATTCATAAAAAAATTAGTGAACTACTAAAAACATTGAAAAATGAAGAAAAATATAGAAAAATAGCAAATGATATTTTTTTAGCCAAATAATATGGTTATGCCTCACAAAATTCACTTTCTATCACTTATGTAGTTAGGGCTAGTGTTTCATTCTAATTCCACCTATGAAAATGCTTGATTATAAGTTTGCTTATCATCTAATCTTTGTTACTTAAATTACATGCATATAAAAATCAAAATGACTTTATTAAAGGTTATAATGGAGTTAAGAAGAAAGGAAAGGAAAGGAAAATTGAAGATGCAAAAAGATAAAAAAACCAACTCAAAAAAGCACTTGAAACATAAATACATGGAAAAATTATGAACAATTTTAACCCAATATAACAACCTAAATTCTAATTCTAAATACTCATTAACTTCTTCCTTTTTCCTATTCCTTTTTTCCTTATTATATTTTTTCACTTTTCTCTTTTCTTTTTCTTTCCATTTTTTAACCAAACTTTGAATTTGAAGTTCGTGATATTCTTCATAATAGACATATACTTATTTAATAACCCATCTCATAAAAATTTTAGATACTCTACTAATTACTAAGGCTAGGTAAAGATACTTGTACTTTATTAGAAAACATGTTAATAGGCTGAATACTAAAGAAAGATAATTAGACTCAATAAGACTTAACAAAGATAAAATTTCAAGATTAGTTATTTGGCACTAGCTCAAATAAAGAATACCTTTACTATATTTGTGTAAGTATCTACAAATGTAATCTTGAAAAGAATTAAAGTAAGCTTTAGAGAGATAAATCATAAAAAAGCATCACACATAAAAAGCAAAAAAGAATAGCATAAATTTTTAATAAAAAAGCTTAAGATTTCATAAGGTAAAACATGCTACCAAAAATATAATCCACCAATCATTACACTAATCAATTTTAAGAACTAAGATAATTCATTCAATCATGTTATGAAATTATCAAACTTAATTGCTTTTTACTCATGAAAATTACAACTCTCAATTAATGGAAAGTAACTAAAAGGACTCAAAAATAATTGAAAATATAATTTTTTATATTTTTTATTTTTAAAGTTAAAAGCATTGAAGGAAAAATATAAAAAAAATTATAAAAGTCTCCTCTTACACTTAAATTTTACATTACCTTCAATGTAAATCATATGAACATTAAGAAAAAAAAATCATGAATAAGTAAAATAAAAGAGAAGGAAAAGAGAATGCAAATCTAAAAAAAAATTTGGGTTACATCCTAAAAAGCATTTTTTTCTTTAACTTCTTTAGCTAGACATTAAAGCTTCTTTACTTTGGCTTCAATTCCTAAATAATTTCCTCAAATAGTTTTAATAATGCACACTTGCACACTTTAAATGGTCATGTGGTGTTTCCACTTCCAAAATTGGTCCATCTATCAACTCTTTCCTAAATGCCAACTTTAAATCATTCTTTCTTTGAATGTCAAATTCATCCTGCACTATGAAGTTAATTGAATTAACAAAAAAAATAGAATATGTTGTAAAAGCATCTTTCAAAACTTTGGAAACATTAAGTTTATTTACCGCCCCATCAAGCTCTATGGTGGGTGTAACATCACATAAATCAATTTCTTCTTTTGCTTATCTTTCTCTATCAATCTCTTTTTAAGATATATTGACTTCCACTTTTTAAATATCAAAATTTTGGCCTATTTTTCTTTTAGTTTTCCACTTGCTAAATCTAGTTAAGGTGGCTTACGACCTCAATTTCTTCCTCACTTTTTAATAGCAAGGCATTTAAATTTCTTCAAGTTTGCTTACTTTTAGTGGTAAATTAGCCTTTTTTGTCCCTAAATTAAGAATGCTAACCTTTGTTTCTTATTGGAATTGATTACAACTAGCCCTAGTTTCTTGCTAGAATTATATAGCATTGGCAATCAAACTCTTAACAAGGCCTTCTAGTGATGCTTTTAGTTTAAAAGCATGAGGTTGATATTAATTGTGACTCATTTGGTTGCCATAGTTGAAAATTGAATAACCTTACCAACCTAGGTTTTAAGAATTAGAACATAAAGCATAATAGTGTTGGGTTGGGCCTAGATGTCTTCTTATATTTAAATACCCTACAATTGCTATATAGTTAATTGATTAACAAAAGAGATTAGTTAAGAAAGTTATCACTCAATTCTAAGTGCAGGTACATTATTAAACCATTATAAAAGGTTATACTTTTTTATTCTAACCTTTTAATTTAAGAAATTTCTTCATAGTTTTAAAATTAAATTTCAAGTTAAAATTATGGAAGGAATAATTTATACACTAAGAGGAATAAGAATTGAATGAAAATAAAAAATTAGAAAATAATACTAAATAATTTTTTTTGGCAAAAAATGCCAAGGTCATAGCATATGCTTCTACTCTTACTTAGAACTTTGAAAAACCTTAGATAGAAAATTTTTGCCCCTTAATTCTGTAGCAAAATTTTTTATCCAATACTATTGAAAAGTCTTAAATATATCAAAAATTGAATAAAGAAAGAGTTAAAAATAAAGAAAACTGATCACAAATTGATTAATTTAATCCTTTAACATCAATGCACTTCTCTATAAGAATGACAAGATAAGAGGACATGAAGTCAAAAACTTAAATGAGATAACATTCATAGGATTTTTATACAATTTAAGAAGGGTGGAATTAAAGTTTACAAGAGCATCATCCACTTAGGACAATAGGTGAGTTGGTAACTAAATGATTAAAGAAAGATTAAATAGAGCCATACACATCATAAATTGGATAATCAAGGGTGTGTTTAGATATGTTTTAAAAAATTGTTCTCGATTGAAAGAAAACAAAGAATAGATGGTGGTTGGTATTGTAAATAAGAAAATATTTTACTTAATTACAAAACTAACTACTAAAACAAGAAAACAAAATCAAAAAATAACTAAAAAATGTTTCTATTTTTTATTTTTTAAGTTACACATTTTAAAGAATATTTTTTAAAAATAAATTCTAAAAATAGATTGTTAAATAGGTTCATCTATTTTTAAAAATAAAAAATAGAATTTTTTTTAAAAAAATAAAAAATAAACACTAAATTTTCAAAAGTACTAGTCATTTACTAGATAAGCTCAACATCTGATTATATGCTAATAATGCTAGACCTATATTAGGCTAAAGATAACTACACTAGGCCATCTGTTTCTTAGTAGCATGGTGTAAGAGACAATACCTACAAAGAAGTTATATCAAAAGCTTGGAAGAAAGAATTCTATGTGACCCTCAAAACCTAATTAGTCAGGAAAACCTAATAAGTACAACATAGCTTAAGAAAATGGAATGAGACATATTTTAGATATTGTCTTACAAGGTTATAAAAATCACATGTAGTACTTTAAAAGGTAGCATCAAGGGAGCTAACCTAAGATGACCATTGTTTATCTAAAAGTATTAAATAGAACATTCAAGAAAAACTCTTACGATAAGAAAATATCTTGTACTAGAAATTTAGAAAAATTTAGGCTAATGAAAGAGATAGAAACTTAAAAGTCTATCAATTATCTATCATTATTTGAAGAAAAAGAAATAACATAGATAAAATTCACCTGCCAAATAGGATATATTTATCAAAAAGAAAACAAATTCCAAATAACTTCATATATGGCTGCACTAAACTTTTTTAGAGTATAAAACCTAATTTTTTAATAGACTTATAAAGCTTAATCCAACTTACAATCACCAAAGAAAAGAATAAAGTTCTATATAACTTACCCATCAAGGAGAAAATCTTAAAAGTACTAAAATAAATGCTTAATCTAAAAGCTTTAAGCTAAGATAGAATGATAAGCTGTTCCACAAAGACTGTTAGGAAATAATAGGCATTCAGATAGTATAAATAATGTAGCAGTTCCTTAAAATAGGTCAAATGCACCTTGAACTTAATGTTATTTTCATTGCTTTAGTTCTAAAAGAAAAAAAAGGAATAATAATTTTAATGACTTCTGCTTTATTAGTTTATATAACCTAATGTATACACTAGTAGTAAAGCTCATTACTAACTACTAAGAAGAGTGTTGAATAAGCTAATATCCCTAGTTTAAACAACCTTTGTCCTATAACAATAGATAATAGAAAATGAATTCTTTGCCTAAGAAGTTCTCCAAGAAAAAAGGAATTGGATGTTTGATAAGAATAAAACTAGATATGCAAAAAGCATATAATTAAGTCTAGTTGGACTTTGTACTCAGTATATTAGAGTTATGCGAATTTGATGGAAAATTTGTAAGTTAGATACAACAATGCATAACCACCTTGACATTCCAAGTTTTTCTAAATTGTAGTCCTACTAAATGCTTTACACCTTCATAAAGATTAAGACAAGGTGACCTGTTATCTCTGTACCTATTTATCCTAGTATCTAAGGTATTATCTAAATTTCTATTCAAAGCTAAAATGGAATATATATATATATATATATATATATATATATATATATATATATATATATATATATATGTCATTAAAATATCAAGAAGAAGTAACAACAACAACTTCACATTTGATGTTTACAAATGACATAATAGTATTTATAAAAGTTAACATCAACCAACTAGCATATCTATGCAAATTTTTGGAACCTATAAGTGTTAGTATGGCTAAAAGATTAATTTGAAAAAATCAAGGATTTCTTTTCCAGAAATGTCTATCCAAAGACTATGGAGGGCTTATTTCAATTTATAAGAGTGAAACCAATCTAGAACAATGCTAAATACCTGCGTAACCCTCTATTCTTATATAACTCTAAGAAAAAGGACTTCTAATACTTAGTAAACAATTCTCAAGCAAAACTAGCATGTTGGTAAAGTTTAGTATTATATGAATAGGAAGATTAACTATGGTATAATATGTAATGCAATTACTCCTTATTTATTACATGTCTATCTTAAAAGTACCTAGTTTGCATACAAAATTGGATTCAATCTATTATAGGTTCTGGTAGGAAGTTAGTAATGACAAAGAACATTATTTCAACCTAAATAGTTTGATATATACCTTCCAAAAACATATAAAGGATTAGGCTTCAAATTATTTCATAACTTAAGTAAGTCCATGCTAGCAAAATTAACTTGGAACCTAGAAATTAAGCTAAACAAGGATCAAGTAAGGTGTTTTTAACAAAAATATGTGAGATTAGGTAACTTACTAGATTTGTCTAATATTCAAGGATCGTGGTCATGAATGGAAATATAAGATGGAAAAGAAATATTTGTAAAAGGTTAATGCTTCATAATTAGTAATGGAAGATAAATAAGAACACTTAAGGACCTATTAGTCTTAAAATATAAATAATTTAATCTTATATTAAAACTAGGAATCAAACTAAATGATGATATTAATGTGGAAGATTTATTGGATAAAAAAATTAGAACCAACAATTAATTATAGAGTTATGTTGTATTGAAGGCATATTGAAAATAATAAGGCTGCAAGTTTACCAAAATCATAATGATTATCTAATTTGGGGTTTAAATATTAATGGTGCCTTTTTTACAAAATCAACTTACTAAATAATAATTTCACCATTGCTTATACAAACACCAAATAAAATGTGGAATCCCCAACTGCAATAGTGTTACGAAATGGAGTTATAGAGGTATATAAGTGACATTTTCCTTACCAGGATCTGAATTGGTATGCTTGCTAGTTCCAGTGATGTATTCTACATTTACTGTAAGCTTTCCCTTACCAAATTTGTATTCTTCCAAATGAGGGAACTAATAATCAAAGAACCTAGGGCCATCTTGGTAGCCTACTATATGGAAGCAATCTATCATAGCTTAACCAAACTAGGCATAATGATGTTACGACTCTTCAAAAATTAGGATATCTTTTTATTTATTTGTTTATATTTACATATATATATATATATTTATAATTATATTAATTATTATGGATGTGCTTAAGGTATAAATTTATTTGAGAAAATTACAATTTTATGATGAAAATAGGAAGAATTAAAGTAATTAAAAAATTATTTGAAAATTATATTTGAATAAGTGTATTTAGAGGAGATTTAAGAGTAACCATTCCTATTTTACTCTTAAAACTAACCCAAATTAGCAAACTGCCCTTCCTTTACCTTTTGGCTTTAAATTCTTAACTATTTCTTCTCTATAAACTAGTTGAACCTTCCTCCTCCCTCTCCCAACTTCATTCTCACCAAAATTCAACAACAAAGTCTTAGAGGATCCAAGCAAACAACCAATCTTCTCACCAACTCAAGATACTTCCTCCATTATTAAGCTTATAAATGACAAATTTAAAGGATTTAGGTTAGGGAAAAGACAACTAAGGATTTTGAGATCTTATATTAAAGTATTTGTGATTTTGTGTTGTTCAAGCAATCAACCTTCATCTTAGCCCTTTTTCAATCTCTTCCAAACAATTGTAAGTAGATAATCTACTTAGTTTAAATAAAGCTTGTTTGATTTGTTACTTATTTTAAATGTTTATATGACTATGTCTGGAAGTTGAGGAATTTGTGTTGAAAAAAAATATCATTATTTGATTTGTTGAGGTTAATAAATGTGAAATGAGCAAAAATGATGGATATGTGCTAAGCTTTTTAGTTATGGAAGTATTTAGTTGAATTAAGGGAAAAATAGACAAAATATACAAATTTTTTTTGTAGATTTTCTACAAATCTACAAGTGCTACTCAAGTACATACTTGAGTATGAGATTAGAATTCACTTCTGAATGCCTATACTTGAGTATCCAAAAATGAATTGTTCTTTAGATAACCATAAGCAAGTATATGCTTGAGAATAATATCTAGAGTTGCTCTTTGAACAGTTGTACATAAGTATATACCTGAGTATGAGGTCAGAGTTCATTTTTATACCTCAATACTAAGGTACATACTTAAGTATAACTTCTATGCATTCAAATTTTGTTATATTATGGTAGTATGAAGTAATACAAGCCTATATACCTTCTATATATGGATGTTAAACATATGAGCAATATTGTTTATCAATTTGATTCATAATTGGAAATGTTGTATGAATGTAACATGTGTGAATGGATATTGAGGAAAAGGATGGATGATATGTTCATGATATTAAATAATATTAGATCCAAAAAACAATTTGTGAGATAAGAATGACTTAGGAAGCACAAGGTGATTTAATTGTTTCTTTTTATTATATTTATTTGTGATATTATACTTTATCACTTGTAAACATTATGAGATTGATTATTGTTTAGAATATAGAAA
Organism: Sindora glabra; assembly: GCA_020226215.1. NCBI lineage: Eukaryota > Viridiplantae > Streptophyta > Magnoliopsida > Fabales > Fabaceae > Sindora > Sindora glabra. The sequence continues at coordinate 74,879,346 of CM035235.1, forward strand.
AATATGATTAAGGAAAAAGTATGATTACATTTCATTTATTAAATAAATTATTTATTTATCGAATCAATGACATACTTTGTAATTGTTTTTTTCTTTTCTAGATATTTCTATGAAAGCTCCTCTCCTTCGCCAGCCCAACAAGAATAGACTCTCTGATACTAATCATAACAATGCAACCATAATTATTAATAGTTATAATTTATATCGTACAATGAATTGAAGGATTTTTGGAGTTTTTTTCTCTTCTTTGTTTTTTTTTTGCACACATGTTAAGCTGTTGGGAAAATTTTTCCAAGTGAAGAATGGTTGGCCTGCGCCGGGGGAGAAAGAAAGGAAAATATTCTTATCCTGCAAGAACTTATCCATCCTATGAGAGAAATGAAGGGAGACGAACGACAGTCAGGACCATTTTCTTGATCGACCAATATTCTAATATGGAATGGTCTTATCAGGACGTTTTTTTTCCCATTTTACTTATACTATAACATCTTATTTTTTTTCTTTTTATTTATACTATTTATAACTTAAATATTATTTACCTTATTACATACTATAAATTTAGCATAGTATAATTTTTAATGATAAAAATATTTTAAATAATTTATTTTACTATATATTTTATATTTAACTCTTATTACTTTATAGTTTAGGCATTATTTTTTCTTTTTATTTGCTTTGTTTCATATTTTTCTATTTTTTATATTCAATTTTTTACTTATTTTTTCATTATACTATTTCTAACTCAAACACTTTTGAGTATTATAAATTTAGCACAATATAATTTTTATCATTAAAAATTATAAACAATTTAAATATTTTATTTAATTAAATTAATTTATTTTTAACTCTTATTGCTTTATAACTCAAACATTATTTCTCTTTTTTATTTATCTTGTTTCAAATATTTCTATTTTTTATGTCCTCTTTTATTACTTATAATTTAGATATTAATATCATTAAGTAATATAGATATAATATTACATATTTTGTTTTTAAATTTTTAAAAATGTTTTAAAGAAATTAAAATTTAAGTATAGAAATTATTAATTTTATTAATTAAGAGAATATTCTATTTTTAATAACAATATTTGAATATTAAAGTCATATTTATTTATTTATTTGAATTTTACTAATATTTCCTTGATATTAATGTTTAAGTATTATATATCAAATTAAATATATATCAATTGAAATTTAGTGAAAATTTTAAATGTCATATATCATTTATTAATTATTTTTTTATTTTTTCTATTATTTATAAGTCAATTACTATTGAGTAATATAAATTTAAAATAATATAATTTTTTTATATGATAAAAATATTTTAAATAATTAATAATTTTATTCAATTAAACTAATTTATTTTATCATATATTTTATTTTTAACTCATCATATTTTATAATTTAGGTATTATTATTCATATTTGTTTCTATTACTTATAACTCATTCATTAATATTATTAAGTAATATCAATAATAAGTTATGAATTTTATCTTTAGAAAATTAAAATATTTTAAAAAATAGTATTTTAATATAAAAATTTTAATTAAATTAATTAATTACATATTCTATTTTTAATATTAATATTTGAGGAATAGGATTAAATTTATTTATTTAAATTTTATCAATATTTTCTTGATATTAATTATGTCAAATTATATATATATCAATTGAGATATTTTCAAAACTGTATACTTCATCTACTATTTCTGATTTTTTTTATTTTTACTTTTGTTATTTATAACTAAAATATTATTGAGAGTAATATAAATTAAATACAGTACAATTTACTTTTTTGATAAAATATTTTAAATAAATTAAGATTTTATTTAATTAAATTAATTTACTCTACTATATATTTTAATTTTGATTATTATTATTTAGCAATTCATGCATTGTTTCTTTTATTTTTATTTGCTCCATTTTATTTTTTTATTTTTCATATCTACTTATATTCATTATAAATCATACATTATTACTACTAAATTGTATCAATATGATATTATAAATTTTATTTTTAAATTATATATATTGAATAAATTAAAATTTTGGTATAACTATTATTAATTGAATCAATTAATTATTTCAAATTATATTTTTAATACAATATTTGTAAATTAAAATCAAATTGATTTATTTGATTTTTAACAATATTTTTTAATATCAATATTAAAGTCCCATGTATCAAAATAATATTTAAAAAATAAGTTAAATTTTATTTATTTAAATTTATTAATTTTTTAATAATATTTTTTATTATTATATTTTAAAATTAAAAACACATTAATTAGAATTTTTTAAGGTTTACAACCCATACATTATGTTTCCTCGTTTCAACTACTTCATTATATAGTTTTTTTTCTTGATTTTAGTTCACTCTAACTATTTAAATTTCATATGCAATATATTGAATAATATATATAATATAATTTATTTTATTTTGATTACATAATTATTTTTATTAAGTTAAGCACTTTAATTAAATTAGTTTGCTACATATATTTCATTTTAATTTTTATTACTTTACAAACCATATATTATTTCTCTTCTTTTCTTTTTTTTATACATATTTTTATTTTTATGTTCACTCATACTATTTGCAATTTAGACTTTAGGATTGCTAGATAGTATAGATATAATATGATATATTTTATTTTTATTGTAAAATAGTTTAAATTAGTTAAGGTTATAGAAAGTTTTAATTGAATTAATTATTTATACATCTTATTTTTAATGAAAATATTTAAAAGAATAAAAATAAATTTTTTATTTAGAATTTATCAATATTTTTATATCAAAATTTAAGTGCTATATTTCAAACTAAATATAAATCAATAAATTTTTTCTATACTTTACAATCCACAAATTGTTTCTCTTTTTTTTTGGTCTATTGTATTGTATAAAATATTTAGTTTGAAGTGACTTGTGTTGAATATTTTAATAATAAAATAATATATGATAATTTTTGCTTTAAGATAAAAGTTATTTATTAAAATAAATCATGTAAATGTTAATAAATATAATTAAAAAATTATTAGTTAGTTATTAAGATCATGATTTATATTTATTCTGCTACTACTCTTTATATTAGCAACGAATAAGTTATTTATATATGTAAGACAAAGTCTTTTTAAATCAAATACATATTTAAAAATATTTTAAGTTAAAATTTTAATATAAAATGTATCAACTGAATGAGTCAATTAGATTCTCTATTTTTTATTAAAATATTTGAAAATAAAAATTTAATTGACTTATTAAAATTTTTAATATTTTCTTGATATTATGTGTTGTCTTTTCACATTTGTTGGAAAATTTTCTTTAAATCAGTTTTTTTCTTTAAATATGATTTGCATGTATTTTTGTTATAAAAATGTTTTAAACAAATTAAACTTATTTTATTATTTTATTTTTATCAAGGGAAAAGATGAATTCATCAATACAAAAATGATAAGAAATTATAAAATAAACTAATACAAATTTTCCATTAAAATATTATATATAGTTTATTAATTTTGGATTTAAATGTTATTTGGGTGCAAATTTTAAATATATATATATATATATATTAAAATGCAATGATATAGAAATTCCTAAAAAATAATACCACTGTAACTGATCAAATGGTATTGTGTATATTTAAATTAATTTGATTTATTGTGAATTAAAAATATTTATATTATTAGTCAACACAAAAATGTTATATTATTAAAAATAAATGCAACTAAATTTTGACAAAATGTTAAGAAAATAGAATTTTCTTATAACGTAATAACATATGAATGAATGGTGATATAAAATCTATTTATATATTTAATTTCAATTAATTTTATAAGTTAAATAAAGTTATAAAGATAGATAATATGTTTTTGAATATTATTGAATAAACCAATAATTATAACACTTTTTTAACAAAATTCATGAATTATATAATTTATTGAAAAAAAAGTGCATGCAACCTTTAGAAAAGTGAATGCAACATAAGTTTAACTACACTAATTTATTCATTGATACAAAAATAGAATAACATTAACAATTCGTCGTTTATTTCAATGTAAGAAGTATTACAATTGCTTCCAAAGAACTTAACTAATATTGACTTAAAAAATAAGTGATTTTATTTATTAGATACCAAAATTATATTTTTAAATAAAAATTATATTTTTATTAAGAATATTATTGTCACTATATATGCATTTTCCATTTTATTTCTATATTAATTTCATGTATCAAACATAATTATAAAAAAAAATTCTATTTTATTATTATTGTTTTTCTCATTCCATCATACAGTGGAAATAAATTAGGCTCTTCCTTAGTAGCCTATGGTTTGGCTTAGAAGTTTGAGTTAGTTGATTTATTTAATTAAACAAATCAGGTCTAGGTAAATATATTATATTATCCTATTTGTTACATAAATATATTTTATTTAACTTTAAATTTGGCTTGTTGGCCTATTAGGCTAACTTATTTAACTAAAATATTATTTTAGTCTAGTTCATTTTCATTTATTAATTAGTTATATGATAATTATTACTATTATTTTACCATTGTACCTTCTTTTTCTTTTTAATTCAATTATCGATATTTTTAAATTTTAAAATTTGTGAATGATGAATTTATATTATTTTTTATTTAATATTTTTATTTTAAATAAATATGATTATAGCTTGTTTTGTTGAATTATTAAGACATCTATGGATAAAGTTTTGTTTAATATTTTATTTATTTAACAAAATTATTATTCTTTTTTTATTGAGAAACCTATTTATAACATACATATCTAAATTTATAAATTTATTAATAATTCATTTAAATTTTAATAGGTAAGCCTAAATAGGTCAACAAGATAGATTAAGCTCTTTAAATGTTATAAACAAGTTAAACCAAACTATAATTTTAACTTACAAATAGGTCATAAATCAAGTTCAAGCCAACAAATTTTAAAATAGGCTTAACTTATTTACGTTAAAACCTAGTTTAACTTGACTTATCTGCCCTCTATGACAAAAATATTCCTTTTTTATTGTTATTTAAATTACATACAATAAAATCTAAAGTAATAAAAAATACATAATTTATTATTTTAAATATCATTTTATAAATTAAATAATATATTTTAATATTTAAATAAATTATTATATCTTTTAAAATTTTATTATTGTTTTATTAAATGCTAACCTATGCGTAGCACAAGCTTGGTTTATTAGTTAGTATTATTTGTTGGCCTTGTACACAGATTAGAACAAGGTTTGGCAAAAATACTATTTATAAATAATTTTGAGATATTTATAAAATAAATTATTTCCTTAAATCACTTATATAATGATATCAATTTTAGGATTAACTTAAATTAATCAAAATTGAGCAACAGATTCCACATGGCAGGTAGTGACAAATGATTAATGTAGAGTTGATGAAGGAATTACTAAATTTTACAGTCACTGCTATGAGAAGAATATAGGAGGCTTGGATCGTGCTAGTATGCAAAGGAGCCGTTGTCGACATTGATATCCTAATAGTAAGGATTGAATGAGATTTTGTGGAAGAAAGGAAAATGGTTCGAGCTTTAGCAGCACAATTTTTTGGGTTGAGTAATAGGCCATTGGCCTGACGAGTTTAGGTCAGGTATTTTGGAGACCACCTCCTTTTGACTGCATTAAGTTGAATGCGAATGCAAATTGGACTAAGGGCTACTCATTTGTAGCAGTTTTGGCAAGAAATAATGAAAGAGGGGCACCAGAGTTATGGTACAGCAACTACAAATGCTCTTTTCACAAAGCTATTTTTGTCTTGTACACTTTCCTTGAGAAACCTGTCCAAATTAAGAACGATAATAAAGTGGCCATAGAATTTTTGCTGAGAATGATTAACTGTCCTTAGAAAGTGCTCTTAGTGTTTGAGATGCTGAGAACATTTTAATGATTACTCAAAACATATAGTTAAAATAGTGTACAAGAAATGTCAACATAGCTACTTATGAGATAGAGGTAGCAAACAAATAAGTTAAAATGAATATGGATTTAGTTAAAAGTAGATAAATTATTGTTAATTTATTTATCATCTATTTATAACTTAATTTAAATTTTAAAATAAGTCATAAATGACTTGTAATACTTAGATATATGATTATTTTGATTCATTCATTTATTTATCTGATCATTATTATTTTGTTTCTTATTATTTCTACTGATTTTAGTTTTTTCACTACTATATAGTATTTGTCACTACCATTTCAAAACAAAATTATACTTGGAAAATTTTAACTAATTTTTGTTCTATCTTTTAGAATTTTAATTTTTATTTATTTTGATGATATAAATAACTATTTTTTAACATTATATTTCTTAAAATTAAAATTCATAAAATTAAATATATCGGACCAAATAGTTCTTAAATATTTTTATGAGGTGTTTTGGTAAGTGTAATTTGGTGCCTGCAGCCATTTGCCACTGACTTATCTGGTTCAAGCCTCAAGGTTAACGGGAGACTCAAAATTTTCTACTTTGATTTAGTTTGAAATTAATTCTGGCAATCATCAGTTTTCCCCCCTTATGTGGTGACCAAGTGTATGGCACGTACTGATTTTTGTGTTAGTGTGTAAAAATAATCTATTGTAAAATTTAATTATTGTGTTCGTTTGAATATAAATTTAAAATGTGATGGTTAAAAAAGTTGTATTTTTTGAAAGATAAAATTTTGTTTTTTGAATTATTGAAATAACTTTAATTTTACCTTCCACAAATTTTCAAATATTTAGTATATTTTAAAAAGATAATTGGTATATTATTTTAGAGTACATTTGACAATCAAAGGCGGACGAATATTTTATTAAAATACAAGTATTTCTATAATTAAAAATTTCTGACTTTTAACTCTCAAATTTGTCAACAGCAACTTTGCGACGTAATCGTCTTGAAATGTATATTTACAGTCCAAAATCCATGAGCTTATGATGCATTTTTATAACCAATTATTCATAAATTCGTAAAATATTTATTTATAACATAATGTTTATCTTATACTATGCATCAAAGGGAACTTTAGAAACTAATTAGTACCATTAAATATATTATTAAATTTAATTTTTATATAATGTAAAAATAATATTAGTACAAATAGTTAAATTTGATTTTTTTTTCTTTAAATAAAAGCTAATACTATCACTTATATAAAGATATTATGATAGTTTAAGATATGTAATTTTAAAATATTTAAATTTATATAAAATTATTGCAAATAAGTTCATAAAATATTTTAATACAGTATTTTCTTTATTTATGATATTAATTTATATAATACATAAATTAATTTCTTTTATATATATAAATGGATAAATATTTATCAATGGATTAATTCATATTGACTCTTATATAGCTTGGTTAATAATGACCTAAATTATTTTAATTCTAAAATAAATATGAGTCGATATAAATAAATTAAAATAAAAATAAATATAAATGGGTAAATGAATATATATATTATAATTATCAGATCTACCATGAAGTAGCAAAATGGGCGTCTTATATAATTAGGGGTGGTAGTCTGGAAGAGGACATCTCTCCCAACTCTCCAATTTTTTAGAAATCGTTGTACTTCACAACATCTCACCCTTCAAAATGTGATGACCCTATCTATAAATAAAAGAATAAAAGTTTTCTAGTAAAAGAAATAAAAAACCAAAAGGTTCATTAAAAGAAAAGAAAAAGACCACATGTAAAGTATTATATCTTTCAATTAGTATATATTAACTCATCAAGTTCTCTCAAAGTTCAATTTCAGTTGGTGGTATTAATTTAAAAATTCTAGGATGACAACGTCCCTAAAGATTCGCAGCGACCATAAATGATTATAATTAAATAAATAATACTGCTTGATATTTTTTTTTTGGAAGAATCAAATACAATATCATGAAATTAAAATTCTAACTTAGTTAAGTGGATGGCACCTACTGAGTTAAGGACCCTTTATGGCCATGTTAGGTAGGGGCAACTCTCAATTATTACGAGCCCAAGCAACGTCTCTTGGTTTACAAAAGCATATTTATAGAGAAGGCTATAAATCCCTTAAATATGTTCTTTTTTAAAAACAGAAAAAAAAAATCTAACATTCTTATTTTTCACTCACACAAATATATAGGATAGTTTTTCCAAATTCAAACTATAATCATTGGTATCAATACTCTGACTTACAAGCCAATAAAATGATGATACATTACTTGTGTAAAAAAAAATTTCAAGTTAATTATTTCTTTATAAACATTTTAAATTAGACCTTACATCTATTTTAATTTTATTTTAACCTCAAGTCTTTTTTCAACAAATTAATAGTTAAATAAAAAGTAAAGCTAAATATTTTTTCTTTCTCCAGGAAAATTTAAAAATTTCTTACTTCAAATATTTATTCTCTCTCTCTTTGTTTCTCTCTTTTTTACTTCACACATGCATATTTCTAAAATTCATATTTGTACTTAATCTTAAAAGTATACATAATAAAATTATTATTTTATTAAATAAAATAACATATTAATTATCGTAAAAAATTGATAAAAAATTATGTTCATTATTTAAACATTGCATGAAATAAAAAATTACTTTTCACTATTTAAAAATACTCATTTATATTAAAGTAAATATATACAAAATTTGGTACTTTTGCATTAAATGGAGAAAACTATTATTTATCCAAAAAAATTGAAAAAAACCAAATACTATATTTTTAAATTCTTTATTTTAATTATTTTATTAACAATAAAGTCCTTAATTGCTGTAAATTTGTTTAAGAAGACATTACTGTATACAATGCAATAAAATAATATTTAGACATTAACATACCACATTCAAATAATTTTAGAATTTTTTTAATGTGTAAGATTTTTCATTTTTTTGTTCTTTTAAGTTATTTAGGCTTGTATATAAAATCAAATAATACCAAGAAATTATTAGTGAAAAACCAATATACATATACACGTACTTATATGTGTATGTATGTTCAAATACATTCTACCAAAAAAATAGATTTTAAAAAATAGGTAATTTGTTATTATAATTTTAACATAATACAAATATTCTATTTTCAAACTTGATATATTAAATTATTGGTTGTATTTTCTTTCTTGTTGTTGATTTCTATTTTCTTTATAATTTCACATATTACAAAGAGAAAAATAATTTATTTCATTTATTTTTTATTTTATCTTACATAAAAATCATTAATAACAATAAATTAAATCAATAAAATAAATATTTTATTTGAAAATCATAATATGTACATTATAAAAGACTATATTTAATATAATTTATAAAATGACAAAGGTAAAATGAAATACACATCTTATATTTTTATAAGTGCATGGATAATACTTTAATTTTTAAATAAAACTTAGTTAACATATTTTAAATAAGTTTAGAAATTTTAATTCCAAATAAGTGTAAAAAAATATTTATAAATATCATTTCTTTCAAAAATATCAATAGATATTAAAATTTTTATTAAAAATAATTCTAAATTTTATTACTAAATTAAGTATTTTAAAAGATTTTATTATGTATTTATTAATATATAAGAAATAAGTGAAGGAGATTATTAAAAAAAAAAGAGAAGAAGAAGAAATAAAAAAAAAAGCTTCATAAAGTAAAAGCTTATATTTTTAATTTATTAACTATTAACTAAATTTTACATTTTTAAAAAGATTATGTAATTTTTTGAAAGCATTTTAATTTTGAAAGCTTTAAATTACAATATATTATTAATAAGCTTGAGTTAGTAATCATTAAATTATATTTATTATATAGTAAAGAGGTGTAAAAATATACATATAAATTAAATAGATAATTTATTTAAATTACTTATTTTAAGTTATTGATGGATCTAAAATTAAAAAAAATTATAATTCAAAATAGAAATATCATGTCATTAATTCTTAACTATTAAATAAATTTTCTAATCATAAATATTAATCATTCATTTTTATATTATTAAAATTTATTAGTTTTCATCCTGTTACAAGGTCAAAGCATTAATATCTAGACTTTTATTCTAGGTATGTTAGAATTTTTTATACACACACATACATTTATATATATATATATAAGTAGGAGAGTGGTTCTTGTTTTGCTTTCAAGTACTCAGTGAATGCGGAATATGCAACCAATCTTCCCAATATTCAATTCATCCAATCCAAGTGAACATCCTATGTCCCCGATACAACATATTTTGCCCGCTTCCCAGACCCCACCCCAAGCTCTAGGTTTCATCTAGATCGTATGTGCTCCTTTTTATTTTCTTTTATTTATTATCTTTTTCTTTATACACATTAAAAGAAAAAAGAATTTCTCTTTCTTAAGAAAAAAGGGATAGATTTACGCGCCCCAACTCTTACCCTTTGCAAATTTATTCAGATGGTTGTGAGTGAGGCACATGATCTTTTATCTGATGTCTATAACATTTGAAGTACTGTCTAATAATTTTACTTTTTGGTCCTTAAAATATATATCATTTTAATTGTATTTTCATTGTTAATCTCCAGCCCATTGAAGAAAGCAAAATTGATATAAAATATTAACCGTCGTAGTTGAAGCAAGAGAGCTTTGGCCAACTTGTTGAGATAGCGGCAGGCGCGAGCTTCGCAATCCCACAGCTGCATGAGACTAACTTGAAGAAAATTTGATGGTTGAATCAAAATGTCTTTGCATGTGTACGTAAATGTATCAAAATAGGTTAAACTTAACAAATTAGCTTAGGTTTAGGATTCAGATTGGGAATGAAATTAAAAATGATAATAATAACTTGATTTAATAAGAGATTGAAACTCATTAATCCAACTTAATAAAGGATTGAGACTAATAAATATTAATCTGTCAGATTATTAAATTAATCTATTAATCTAATTTTATTGGACTAATGGGTTAATCATTTGAATTTGCCCGTTAATATAATAATATTCATTAATAATAAATAATTAATTTATTAATATGTATATGTGTACATATTAAAATTATATATATAAGAAATATTAAATAATTTTTAATGTTAAAATTAATGAATTTATATATTTGTCAACATATATTATATAAATTTATCAAAATAAATAATTATATTAAAATTTAAAAAATAATAAAAATTATGTTAAAAATTAATTATTATTATAAAATCTGAAAATTAATAAAAAAATTACACAAATTAATTATTACAACTAAATAAATGTATTAGTTTGAGTGATAAATTATTACTATTACAAGAAAATAGTGATATATTCATATATATAAGTTGTAAATTCAGTTAGTAAAATATTTGTAACTATTTTAGTTAATAGTAAATTTTTTGGATTAACTCTCATAATCTTTACTCTTCTAGTTGGGGTTCTCACATTATAAATTGTTGTGTCTTGATTTTTTTATTATTTTAGTTATATCTAATAACAATAAGAACAATAATAATTATATAAGTCTTTAATTGATAATGATAAAAATAAAATATTATATTTATAATAATAATTGTAATCATAATAATCGTTGATTTTAGTTATCTAATGATGTAAAATTAGTAATAAATAATGTAATAAAAAAAAATAATAGATTATAAAATTCATTAAGAACCACTTAATAAAAGTTAATTTAGGATTGATATTAACACTGTAATAATCCAAATTTGTTAAAAAGTAATTTGGTATAAATTTTGACTCAACATATAGTTTTTACTTGTAGATTAACTTAGTAGAGGTGGATTAACTAATTTGATAAGTAAAGTTCATGATAAAAGTATAACGCCATACATCAGTTAAAACTTTTACATTAAAAAACTTGCATGCTTAAAGTAACCCAAACAACGGTGAAGCCTCCTTCACCTGAAGGGAGTCATGCTCTCCTTAAAATTTTGAAAAATTATTATACAGATAAGTGATTTTATGAGAAAAATTTATTTATTGGCCCCTCTAAAAATGTAAATATGTGATACAATATAACAATTAATGATGCTAATACTTTTAGATTTAAAAGTAGAATTTATATGATTTGTTAAGATGAATATTAAATTAAGTAAAAACTTACTAAAGCAATTGCTTTGGTTTTGATTAGGATTTAAGACGAGAATTTAATATATAATATATATCATATCATTTAAGGATCTAGTGTATAATCGAAAATAATTTTGAAACTTTAATATTTTGCAATGAAAATTTCAAGCTCATTAACTAAATTCAATACTTGAAATAAGAAACTATTAAAATATTATAAATCTTGTGCTTAATAGATTTAATACTTAAAATTTTATCTCATTTGACACATCATATAATATAGTATAGTATTGCATATAATAAGGTAATATACTATATTATATTTGGTTTGTTACTGTATATGAAGAATGTTTGTACAAAAATTATTCTATCTTTTATTTATTATCATACTGTAGAAGAATATATGTGCTTAAAAATAATGAATTTAATTAAAATGCCCTTACATAAAAAAAATATATAAAATTATTCTAAACAAATTTGAAGTATATAATTGGACTAAAATGTCTTTCAACAACAATATCTTTGAAAAAAAATATGATAATAGATATAGATTAAAGATTTTCAATATGGTAATAAAATAATATAATATGCTTCACCAACATAAATACATGTGTTATGTGTATTCACACTAATATGTATTTGTGGATATTTGTATAACCAATTAGTGAAAGAATTGCAATAAATCAATTTGACAAAATAAAATTCAGTAAATATAATGTATATAATCTTGAAAAATATTAAAATTATAATATACATTATCCACAAGTATCATAACTATAGTCTATATAAGTGCCAATATAAAATAACTTTTTTAATTTTAATTTTCTAAGAAAGATATATGAGAGAAATGTAAAAGAGAAAAAAAAACCTAAAATGGATTTTTTGTATTTTCTTAGTTAAGGATTTACTTTAATACTATCCTATCAGCACTTAACATTTCTCTTATAAAGTGGGTAACTTTATATAAAATTATACATGAGGAAACTTTTAAATAAAGTATACAATCTGTTTAAAACTTCCAAACATAATATAAACCATGATTGTATAGTTTATTTAATATTACCAGTCTTGTATGATGTGTCAAAGGAGGTCTTAGTATTATATGCTTTAATATTATCGAACAATTTGAAAGTATTATTATGTTTTCATCTTTTTGAACAAATGGCAAAAAAGAAATCAACTAAAAAGAAAACAAATATAAAAGAGAAAGATAGTCTAAAAATAAAATTTATCATCATATTTTTTATTATTTACTGAAAATAATCATTAAATATATCAAAATTTATTTAAACTTAATTAATTTTGCATAATAGTCAAACTTTTTGAACTTTGGCAAGGGTAACAAGCTTGAACTTGACTTCGAATTCATTTATTTTTGCCAAATCTAAACTCAACAAATAAATGTTTAGTTTAACATGCTTTATTTGCAATTTTAATTTTCCATCTTACAAAAAAGATTTTTTTTTCATCTATCTTTTTTGGCTCCTTTAACAAAAGTCTCACCCCCCACTCTTAAACGCAAACATATATAACTTCATATGTCTTTCTCAAAGTCAGTTAATATACTGTTGAATTAAAAACAATAATAGTTGCTATGAAAAATAAATTACAACATGGGTTTTTTATTTAAATGTATAAAATTTTAATAATTTATAGTAAAATTTTAAAATTATTAATCAAGTTTACTGTTTAAAATTGAAAAATGTTATGAATTTAATATTAAATATACTATTAAAAATTAAAATTATGCTCATCTAAAAACCCCATAAATGCAAAATGAAGAATTGAATGAGGATGACCACCAATTTCACAATCAATTACCTTCAACAATTTAAAATTTTTCAATAAAATATTAAGGAAGCTATTTGAAAAGATTTATTCATAAATAACTTTAATATTTATCTGTCCTGCCTCTCTTTTGGATAAATTATATCTAAGTTATGTAATGGTTCATTGTGCACAAGCATCACTACTTCTTCTTTATTAATGTTTTTTAATGTTTAATCTTTCATAAACATAACATCTCTACTTCTAATTAACTTCTTTTCAATAGGATCATAGAATCTGTAGCCAAACTCATCTTCACTATTACCTAGAAATATGCATCATTTTGTATTCACATCAAGTTTGGATCTTTCATCCTTATGAATATGCAAAAATGCTTTACATCTAAAAACTTGTAAATGATCATAAGAAATAGAAACTCATAAATGATCATAAGAAAAATTCTTACCTAACTAAACCTTTTATGGCACCTCAAACTACAAAGGAACACATAGACAGCAATTCAAAACATACATAATTGTATTTAAAGTTTCAACCTAAAATGTTTTTAGCAATCCAACATGTAAAGTAAATATTTAAATTTCTTAACTAATGTATTGTTCATCCTTTCAATAAAACTATTCAATTTAGGAGTCTTTGGTCGTGTTTTCTAATGTTTAATACCTTATTCTTTGTAATAAGCATCAAAAGGTCTTAAATACTTACCTTCATTATCAGTGCATATATGATGAGAAAAATATTTAGTATTTTATTTTCTCCTATTTTATGCATCTTAGGTGTTACATGTGCTTAATTTTATAGAATAGGCCTTATTTTATAATTTTGGATTGATTTTACAAGTTTGTGAATTTATTCAATAAATGCTAGATTTTGATACTATTTCTATTTTTCAATCATATCTTAGGCTCCGAATCTTGGATTGATGCAAACTTTATATTGTTGAAAATCTAAAAGAGAGATCTAGAACTTTTATATTTTAGTCAAAGCCCAATTTGGACTCCTTCAAGCCTTTACTTAGCTGAGAAGCTTAAGTTCTATCTTTGTCCTAACCAAACCCATTTCTATATTTGGGCCATATCTGGAGTTGTAGTGGTCCAATTAATCTAAAACTAGTGTCCAATTTCTCAGAAAACATAGGCCTACAACTTTAATGTTCATGACTTATCCAAATTCCGTTGATTTCATGGTCAAACATGGGCTAGAAGTCAGATCTGCAGGAATTTCCTAATGCTACTATTGAATTTAATTGATTTGTAAAAAATAGGTCTGGACTTCTAGAAATTAGGAAAGCCTTATTATTGTAATCCTAAGAGTCATATAGTCCTAGTCCAATGGGGTTTTAGGCTAATTAAGTTATATAAATAGGCAAGAGAGCTGAAGAGAATAATATATTCAGAACACATAGAAATTTAGTAGATAGCCTTATTCTTTTCTTTGCTCTCTTTGTTCTCCATCAATGGAAGCCTAAATTCGTGGTTAATTCAAAGAGTTAGGGTTCTCCTCTTAAGGATTATGAGATTATAATTTGTAATGTTGACTTTTTTAAATTAAATTTGCTCTTTCTCTATTTACTTATGCTAAAAGTCTTAAGGTTCCTTGTGTTAGATATTGATTTGATATAATTGATATTCACCTTGTGATTTTTTATTTCTCTGCTATTTTGATATGAAATTATGATTGATAAATCATGATTTTATGCTTAAGGATAAAGGGTTGAGAGATTAATTGGATATTTCTAATTTAGTTTTCTCAAATCAACTGATTTCTATTTATAAATCAATTTTGATATAGTATAGGGATTATAACGATTACCTAATTCATCTAATCTTAATTGATCAAATCCTAGGCAATTGTCTGGTGTAGAATTCACAAATTATTGCCAGGATTCTGGATAATTCAAGGTTGAAAAATTAATTATAAATAGTTAAATCCTAATTGATCTATGATTAATCCAATTTAGGGTTTTCAATTTCCTTGAATCAGATGTTTGATTCTATTGAATTCTCTTTTATTTTAATTCTACTTTGCTTTTGTTTTGTGCTTAATTTCATGCTTATTACATTATTTAATTTATGCGACTAACCCCTCAATTCTAATTCTATTCTACATATAGTATATTATTGCATTCTGCAAATTTGTATTCTGATTCTATTTCTACTCCTATTTCTGTTTCATTGCATTAACATACTGTTACTTTGGTTTATTTGATTTTTATTGCATCAATAATTTAACTATTTTGTAAGTATTATTAGGAATTAATTCAGAAAGGATAAAATCAAAAGAATCACTAGGGATATGACCTAATTATGCCACTATATAATATTATTTTTCAATAACTAATTTTAATACAATTTTGGTACATTGCAATATGTACATCAATATACATTTCAATTTCTTCCCTATTTCTCTTTCAACAAAAGTATAAAATTGTTTAAATATCCTAAACACTAAGTTTTTTGTCTTTAATATGTATACATGTATCTTTCTTAAGTGATTATTAATGAAGTAACAAAATAAAAAGAACCACTAAATGTCCTTTACTTATAGGACCCCACACATCAAAATGCATTAATTCAAGTATCTTTGATTTTCTAGAAGGTGGATGACTTTTAAAAGTTACTCTATTCTATTTTCTAGCTAAACGATGATCATACTTATGTAAATGTGAATTTTGCACTCCATATAATTTATTTTTTTAACCAAAATAGCAATTCCTTTTTCACTTATATGACACAACCTTTTATATCATAGCTCAATCTTATTAATTAACTCTACAAAATTAATAAATTTTCTTGCAATTTTTGCTTGAGTCAAGTGATGTGAAAAATATTTACTATATTATTTCCTCCTAATTCATGTCTCATAATGTACTACACATACTTAATTTCATAAAATTAGGTTATTTTATAATTTAGGATTAATTTTATAATATTTTAAATTTATTCAATTAATGCTAGATTTTGACACTATTTCTATTTTTTAGTTATATCTTAGGCTCTAAATATTAGATTGCGGTAGTCTTCATATCATTGAAAAGCTTAAAGAAAGATATAAAATTGTGGTGTTTTGGTCAAGTCCAGTTTAGATTTTTTTAAAGCCCTTATTTAGTTGAGAAACTAAAATCCTGTTTCTATTCCAGTTAAGCTAGCTTCAATATTTGGGTCATATATGGAGCTACAGAGATCCAATTAATGTGAAACTAGTGCTTAAATTTTCATAATACCTAGCTCTATAATTTTTATGTTTATAGTTTACCTAAATTATATTATTTTAATGGTCTTATATTAGTTAAAAGTCAAACCTATAGGATTTTTACTATTATAACTTTTAGAGCTAATTGCTTTGTTAAAATAGGTTTTAAGATTTTAAAAATTAGGAAAGCCCAATTTTATAATAGAAAAAGGCATAAAATTTAGGTTCAATAGGGTTTTAGATTAATTAAGTTAGATAGAAGTGAAGAACTCATTAAAAATAACACTTTAGAGAGAATTCAGTAATACAATTTTCTCTCTTTTTCTAACTCTTGTGTTTTTTAGCCATAAAAGGTTAAATTTGATATTAATTCAAGAATTTTGATGCTCTTCTCTACTATATTATAAGATTATAATTTGTAATGTTAACTTTCTCTAATTAAGTTTTCTCTTTCCTTACTTACTTATGCTAATTTCTTAAAATTATTTGTGTTAGATGTTGATTTGGCATAATTGATATTCATTCTTGTGATATTTTATCTTTTGCTATTTTAATGTTAAATTATGGTTGATTAATCATGATTTTACACATAGGGGCAAAAGGTTAAAGAATTACTTTAGAGGTTTCTAATTTAATATCTCAATTTAACTGAATTTTATCTTTAAATTAATTTCGATCTAGTTCAAGAATTACAATGGTTGCTTAATTCATCTAATCTTATTTGATCAAATCACATATGGTAATCTAGCATGAGATTCATAAATTATTGTATGGATTCTAGGTAATTCAAGGTTAAAGAGTTAATTCTCAATTCATTGAATTGGCTATTTCATTATATTAGTTTTCTTCCTTGCTATTTATTTTGTGTTTTAATTCATTTAATATATTTAATTCAATTCATAAAAACTCCCAACTTTGATTTTGTGTTAGTTTTGTATACTACATACTATTGTATTTTGTCTAGCATTCTAATTAAGTTGCATTAGCATTTTATTTGCATTCATTTCCTAGTGTTTTTAGTTCATAAATAATTTAATTATTATGTAAACATTAGCAAGTCAATTGAGAAAAGATAATTCAAGAAATCATAGAGGTATAACTTAGTTTGTCCTATTATATTGTATTATCTTATGGCAAACTAGCATAATCTTATTTTAATATAGTGTAGCCTACATATTCATCTAGAAAAGTATAAAATACCTTAACCTTTAACCATAACCATAGGACCCTTAGTAAGCTTCTATTGATCATGTAAGAAGAAATTATCATAGCTTGCACATTATCAACAAGTCAATTAAGAAAAAATAATTCAAGAGATCATAAAGGTACAACTTGGTTTGTCTTGTAATATTGCATCATCTTATGACAAACCAGCATAATCTAATTTTAGTATAGTGTAGCCTGCACATTTATCAAGAAAAGTATAAAATACCTTGACCTTTGGCCATAACTGTAAAACCCTTGGTAAGCTTCTACTGGTCACGTAATAAGAAATCATCATGTTATTTATGCAATTTGTGTAATACAAAATGTAAAATTGGGGGGTTTGGCCACATGAAATTAAAGTATAAGTAATAAAATAAACAAACACAAAGTAAAAGAAAAGCAAAAGTAAAATTGGAAGAAACTCAATGAAATTAAATAGCCAATTTAGGAAAATTGAGAGCTCTAAATTGGATTAATCATAAATGAATTAGGATTTGAATTTTTTTATAATTAATTCTTCAACTTTGAATTACTCGAAATCCCTACAATAATTCATGAATTCTACGCTAGATAATCACCTAGGATTTGATCAATTAAGATTAGTTGAACTAATCAATCGCTATAATCCTTATACTAGATCGAAATTAATTTATGAATAGAATTCAATTAATTTAAGAAATTAAATTAGAAATTCTCAAATTAATCCCTCAACCCTCTGTCCTTATGCATAAAACTATAATTTATCAATTATAATTTCATAACAAACTAGCAAAAAATCAGAAATCACAAGGGTGAATATCAATTATATCAAATTAACATCTAACACAAGGAATCTCAAGACTTTCAGCATAAGTAAATAGAGAAAAAGGAAAATTAATTAAGAAAGATTAACATTACAAATCATGATCTCATAATTCTCAAAAGAAAAGCCTCAACTCCTTGAATCAACCATGAAATTAAGCTTCCATTAATAAAGAATAAAGAAAGCTAGAAGAAGAAGAAAAAGAAGAAGGCTACTGAATGAATCTAATTGTAATTCTGAATGTATTATTCTTTTCAGCTCCCTTACCTATTTATATAACCTAATTAGCTTAAAACCTAATTGGACTAGGATTATATGTCTATTAGAGTTACAATTACAATAATAAGGCTTTTCAAAATTTCTAGAAGCTCAAACCTATTTAAATCAAATCTTTAGAAGCTGTTAAATTTCTAGAAGTTGCATAAGGAAATTCCCATAAGTCTAACTTCCAGCTTGATTTTGACCACAAAATCGATGAATTTTAGAAGATCCATAAACATGAAATTGTAAGCTTGTGTCTTTTAAGAATTTCAGCACTGATTTTAAGTCAATCAAACCACTATAGCTCTAGATATGACCTAAATATAAAAATAGATTTAGCTGGGATAAAAATATGACTTTAGCTTCTTAGCCAAGTGAAGGCTTGAAAGAGTCCAAACTAAGCTTTTACCAAGATATAAAATTTGTAAATTTCTCTTTTAACTTTCCATCAATATAAATTTTACCTCAATCCAACATCCGAAGTCCAAGATATAACTGAAAAATAGAAATAGTGTCAAAATCCAGTATTTACCGAATAAATTCACAAAGTTGTAAAATCAATCTAAAATTATAAAACAAGGCCTATTTTGAAGAATTAAGTACATATAACACTTAAGAGATATAAAATAGGAAAAAAATAAAATAATAAATATTTTTCTCATCAATAATACTAAATATCTCATATATGCTAAGATTTCTACATTTATAAGTAATGAGAATAATGTTATTCCAGAAGATGCAGAAATTGATGATCAAGCAGAAATTTAACATGCAACAATTGTTTCTACCACTAAATTAATACCTTTTATAATTTAACCACCCACATTCGAACTTAACTCTCTACTAGAACATTTGAAGAATCCATTCTTAGAAGAGAATGAAAAGTTACTAGTGATTATAGCAAAGAATTTGCAAACTAAGTAGGAAGAAAAGTTATTAGAGATTTTGAGATCTCATAAGCAAGTAATTAAGTGGACACTTGCAAATATTCCTAGCATTAGTATTGAATTTTGTTAGAAAAAGGAGCTAAACTAGTAAGATAACCTCAAAGGTGTCTTAACCCCTTGATTATTGATATAGTGAAGAAGGAAATTACCAAACTATTAAAGGTTAATATCATATATCCCATATTTAACAACAAGTGTATAAGTTTAGTACAAGTTATTGCCAAGAAAATTGGATTGACAGTTATAAGGAACTAAAATAATGAATTAATTCCCACTAAAGTTCAAAATAATTGGAGAGCCTACATTAACTATAGGAAGCTCAATCAAGTAACCAAAAAAGATCATTTTATACTCCCATTTATTGATCAAAAGTTAAATAGAATGGTAGGTAAATCCTCTTATTGCTTCCTAGATGGTTATACTAGTTGTTTTTAAATTTATATTGCTCCAAAAGACTAGGAAAAGACCATATTCACATGCTCTTTTGGCATTTTTACTTATAAGAAGATGCCATTTGGCCTATACAATGCACTTAGCACATTTCAAATGTGTATAATGAGCATTTTTGCTTACTTTTTAGAGGACTACCTAGAAGTATTCATGGATAATTTCTCTATTTATGGTTCCCCTTTCGATGCATGCTTGGATAATCTTGCTAGGGTGTTAGATAAATGCACTAAAACCAATCTTATAATGAATTTTAAGAAATCTCATTTCATTATAGATTATGGGATAATTTTAAAACATATAGTGAATTGCAAGAGTATTGAAATAGATCTTACTAAGATTAATGTAATTATTATTTTATTTTACCCCATTTATGTGTGAGAAGTGTATTCTTTTTTTGGATATATACCCTTCTATTGTCCAAGTTGCTCAAAAAAAGTAGAGTTTAATTTTAACTATCATTGCAAAAAGGCTTTTGACAAGTTAAAGCAA
Organism: Sindora glabra; assembly: GCA_020226215.1. Taxonomy (NCBI): domain Eukaryota; kingdom Viridiplantae; phylum Streptophyta; class Magnoliopsida; order Fabales; family Fabaceae; genus Sindora; species Sindora glabra. The sequence continues at coordinate 74,900,492 of CM035235.1, forward strand.
ACTTTTACCACTACCCTTATTATTCAGCCACTATCTTGGAATTTACTATTTAGGTAAATGTGTGATGTATCTAATTATGTAATTAGTGCTATTCTTGCATAAAGAGCAAAAAAATAACTTTATGTAATTTTTATACTTTAAGAAATTTGGAAGCTACACAAATTAACTACATCACTATAGAAAAATAATTTTTAGCCATTATTTTTGCTTTAGATAAATTTAAATCATACTTGCTTAGTTCTAAAGTGATTGTATTTTTTTATTATGTAGTTTTGAAGTTCCTTTTGAAAAAATATAAGGCAAAATCCTATTTAATTAGATGGATGTTACTTTTGCAAGAGTTTGGCATTGAGAAATATAAGGCAAAACCTTATATGGATTCCAAGAGCTACAAATATTCTACCCATTCAAGACACTTTTCTAGATAAGCAACTTTTTCAGTTACAGAGAAACATTATTGGTTTGTTAATTTAGTGAACTATTTTGTTAATTGATGCGTTGAAGAGTACGGCTAAACATTATATGTGGGATAACCCTTATTTGTAAAGATTTTATGCTAATTAAATAATTAAGAGATGTATGTATAACTTTGAGTTTTATTCCATACTTGCATTTTGTCATTACTTACGCTTGTGAAGGTTACTTTATACCTAAAAGAATAGCAAGGAAAATGCCTAATTTTAGTTTTTATTAGCCTATTTTATTCTATGATGCTTACATATTTTGTAGAAATTATGAACAATATCAAAAAATAGGAAATGTAACTTATAAATATGAGATGCTTCATATTCTTATGCTTTTTATGAGATTTTTAATGTATGAAGCATTAATTTTGTAGGTCCTTTTCTCTAATCTTTTAGCTTTATTTATATTCTACTACCTATTAGTTATATTTCTAAATGGGTGGAAGTTAAAGCTATTAAAATTGATGATTTCCCGATTATTGTAGACTTTGTCAGGAATTACATTTTTAGTAGGTTTGACATTCCATCTGCTTTGATAAGTGATTAAGAAAGTCATCTTTGCAATCAAGCACTTAACTCTTTGTTGAAGAAATATGAAGTTTGTCATATAGTTTGTACACCATACCATCCCTAAATAAATAGGCAAGTAAAAGTTTCTAATAAAGAAGTTAAATCAATTTTAAAGAAAATTGTGAAGCTTAATAGAAAAGATTGGAGCACAGAACATTTGAGGCTATTAAAAAATGCAACAGGAATTTGAAGCCATTTGGAAGGGAAAGAAAATTTTAATTGTAAGAATTAGAGAAACCTAGACTTAAAGCTTATGGGAATTCTAGGCTTTATAAGGAGAAAACAAAGCCATTCTATGATAGGCTCATTTTTAGAAAAAATTTTAAGATTATTCAAAAAGTTCTATTATTTAATTGAAAACTTAAATTAATATTGGGCAAGCTCCATTCCCATTAGAATAGACCTTTTATTGTTACTAATATTTTTCCTTTTAGTGCAATTAAGATCAAGAAGGTGGAAAATAACAAAGTATTCAAAGTCAATGAGCATGGGCTCAAGCTATTTTATAAGGGTTTTCAAGAGCGAGTAGTGAAAGTAATAAAGTTGGAGATCTCGATTTATTCTTGATAAAAGATCTTGAGTCTAGCAAAAAATGTTAAAAAAATATGTTTATTAGGAAGTAACCTAAGCTTTTTGGATTTGCTTTCTCTTACTCTTCTCTTTTAATTTACTTATCTTATATTTTTTTAATGTTAATATGTTTTACATTGAGTATAATATAAAATTTAAGTGTGGAAAGGAGACTTCTAGGACATATTTTGTGTTTTATGTCTTCATTTAATGCTTTTGAAGTAAAAAAATTAAAAAATGCATATAAAAAATTATTTTTTTCACTTGATTTTGAGTCTTTTTGAGTCATTTTAATTACTTTTCATTGGTGGAGATTTTACATTTTTTATGAGTAGGATTTAAGTGAAGTTAGATAGGATTCATAACATGATTGAACGTATGATTTTGTTTCTTAAAATTAATTAGTATAATAATGGATTTTGAATCGATAGATTAAATATTGGTAGCATGACTTTCCTCATGAGACTTTAAGTCTTATGTTAATTATTTATACTATTCTCTTTCTTATATGATATTCTTCCATGATCTAGAATTTACTTTAATTTTTTTTTAGATTACATTTACACTCGCTTGCATAAAAATGAGAAAGACATTATTTCTTTATCTAAACTAGAGCCAAATAATCAACCTTGAATTTTTTTTCTTTGGTGAGTCCCCTTAAGCTTAATTGTCTTTTTTTTTGTTAATTAGCTCATAAACATTTCTATTTTTTTAATTAAAATAATAAATGTCTTTACCTAATCTTAAATATTAGTAAAGCATTTTAAATTTTTGTAAGATAGATTTTAAATAAGTGTAAGGGGTGTGTGAGTGTGTATATTGTGAAAATTTGTTAACTTCAACTTTAAAGGTTAGTAAAAATGAAAAAAATAAAAGAAAAAAGAATGTCAATAAGAAAAGAAATGAATAAAAATGATGACAAAGAATGAAAAAATGAAAAAGTGAAAAAAAAAAGAATAAGGCAAAAAAATTAATGAAAGGAAAAAGAAAGAAGTTAATAAATATTTGAATTTAAACTTGTTGTATTGAGTTATTATTATCCATGATTAGCCCATATGTTCATAGTTCAAATACTCTATTGATTTCTTTGGTTTCTAGATTAAATGATTAACAAGCTTTTAGTAAAGCAATTTTATGAAATTAGCTTGAGTGAAACATTTACCCTAGATACTTAAGAGTTGAAAAGTGAATTCTATTAGAATCTATTATATTGATCCACTCTTTTTGAATAAAATTGTTATGTTGGTTAGTTTTAAGTTTGTCAAAATTTTTATTTATGATGTGTTATGTCTCCTGATGGTTTTAATTATTTCTTGCTTGTAGAATTATGATTTTGAAATTTTTAAAAAGTAATTTTTTTTTAATTTTGAATAAAGTTACACCTTGCCCAAGGTTATGCAAAAGCTAAACATAAGAGAATTTGATGTTTGAGATTTTGTGTATATTATTTTCTCCTATTTTATGTCTCTTACTATGTTACATATGGTTAATTTTATGGAATTAGCCTTGTTATGTGTTTGGGTGTTGCTTTTCCAATGTTTTGAAATTGTTCAATTAATGTTGAATTTTTATATTATTTCAGGTTTTCAATTATAACTTGAGTTCTAGATATCAGATTTAGAAGATCTCTATATCATTGGAAATCTTGAAGGAAGCTTTACGACTTTCATGTTTTGGTCAAAACCCAACACCAACATCTAGAAGGTTAAAATTAGCCATGAAGTTGATTACTTTATTTTTATTCAAGTTGAATCAATCTCGATTTAGGTCATATTTAAAGCTCCAGAGCTCCAATCAAAGTGAAACTAGCAGTCAAAGGTTCCTAAGACCCGCCTTATAACTTTCATGTTTGTGGCTTAGTAAAACTACATGGCTTTTATTGTTTTACAATGACTAGAAGTTAGACCTATAAGATTTTACTATAATAACTCTTGTACTATATTATTTTATAAATTAAGTTCTAGACTTCTAAAATTAACAAGGCTTTATTCTTTATAATCCTAGGAGACATTATCTTAGCCTACTAGGTTTAAAAGCAAAGAAAATTAGATATAAGTTTTGTGCCTCTAATAATAAGAACATAATCTAGATAATTTTCTTCTCTTCTAAAAGTTTCTTCTTTAGCCATAGAAGGCTAGTTTTCTGATTAATTGAAGGAATTTGATGCTTATTTCAATTTGGATTATGAGATCCTAAGTTATAATGTTAACTTTTTCTCATTGGTTTTTCTCTTTCCCTCATTTTTTGTTCTGATTTTTTGGAATTACATAAGTTAAATGCTTATTTGGTATCATTTGTGTTGAATCTTATGATTTCTAATATCTATCTACTTCTATGTTGAATTGTGGTTGGTTAATTATTATTCTTCACATAGGAACAGACAGTTGAATTATTAAATCAAAAGCTTTTGGTTTAATTCTTTAATTCAGTTAAATTCTTATTTCAAATCAATTTAGATTAGGTTTTACAAATTATAGCGATTGCTTAATTCTACTAATCTTAGTTGATTAAATTCTAGATGGTTATGTAAAGTAGAATTTGTGAATTATTGCAAGAGTTTTGAATAATTCTAAGTTGAAATTTCAATTACAATTATCAAATATATTGTGATCTATAATTAATCTACCAAAGAGCTCTCAATTCCTTGGATCAATTATGTTTTGGTATTGATCTTTTTATATTACTTTTGCATTCTATTTCATTTAGTACATTTTGCTTAAATTCAAATCAAACCCCTCTAATCAGTTCTGTTTACATTCTTATATATTGTTTACATCTTGTCTACATTCTGTTTTATTTTATTTTGCATTCTATTTGTAATCATAATTAATAAATCATTGTGATAGAATGTGTCAAGTGGATCACTATCATTCAACCTAGTTATTACCTTATATTGCAATTTTTTTTATTAAACAATAATATCAAATTTTGATTGTTTTGAGACACAAGTTACAAATATACTCAACTCTTCGATAATCAAGGTCAGTTAAGTTTAGATGACTAAACTTCTTTTAAGTAAAGAATGATGTAAAGTCTTAAAAAAAGGGAAATAACAATTATATAAAAAATTAGGGTAAATGCTATATATTTAATTACATTAAAGGTCAATTAATTATAATAAAGATTATTAATAAATAAGTTAAACAAAAAGATAAATAACTTTAATTTCATTAAAGATCATAAATAAATAGATTAAACAAGAAGATAATCACTTTTCATTATTAAAAAAATTGATATTATAAATAGTGAAAATAAAGTAAAAGAATGAAAGGGTTTCTTTTTTGTTTTAAGCATCATAACTAGTAAAGTGAGAAGAAATGGACATTGCTATCTTTCAACTCAAATAAGTCTTTAATCTAGAATGTTTAGGTGTAACACTTTGAAATTAGAGTGATCAGGTAAGTAAGTTTGTTCATATTAACATATGTTATTCCTTCAAAAATATAATTCTAAATGCTATATTGTCTACAAATTTTGGAAAAAAAATTGATAATTGCTATATCTGTTATAAATTTTGAAAAAGTGATACACACACGTATAAATATGTATGCAAGTATATGTAAATGGTTTTGTTCCTTTTAATTTTTACATTGTTACTATTGATATAAAAAAAAGATAAATTATTGCATATCTAAATAGAAAAGTTTTAAATTTATTTGCTAATCTATTTTTATCATGGAGTACAATTATGCATAAAATCTCATTTTTTCCCTAAAACTTGACTCTAGTAAAATATATAGAATTAAGAGTTAATGAGAATTTCGCATTTGAACTCTTGTTAATATTTATAAAAAATATTTGTGAGTTATTAGGTTTCGTTATTTTCAAATTATTATTTACAAGGACTCTCATGCTAATAAAGAATACTTGCCCATTATTTTGGTTAAGGACAATACCTAACACTTTGCTTAGTCTATCTGAAAGTCCTACTAAGGGACAATATCCAGTACTTCACTAGTTTTGTTTGACCCTAGCCAAGGGACATGCTAGTGAGAGAGTATGCTAACATTTTGATAATTAAATGTTTACCTAGGTTAGTTTTGTGAGCCTTTGGACACATATATACACATTGAAGTGTTAGTATGTGATTTAAAAAAAATAAAAGAAGAAAAAGAAGAAGAAGAATTGCTCATTCTATTTACAAGGATCGGATCATCCATATAATATACAAAAAGAAACTCTAAATATTTGATATCTTTCTTTTTGAATGAGATCTCAATTCCAGCGAAAGTTTCATTAGATATCTTACAACTAGAATCCCTTTTTTCTCCAATCCAGTTCCTCCACCACTGCGAACCCTAGTTAGATTCAAGCATGATACACTTTTTAGTTATTGGGAGAACCCAAGTACTCTCTTTCGAATCCAGGAAAGAACTCTCAGGGATCTTTTTTCCTTTTGGAAGATATAGGAGCGAAACAATCAACCTATTAATATTGGAAGACCTAAAGGATTTTTCCAATATATCATTTCTGGATCCAATGGAATTCATAGGTATAAGAAGAAGCCCTATCAAATAGAGATTTTTTCATTCGACCATCTTTCGATTATTAATACGATATATAAGGACCGCTGCTATAAAGAATACTACACCCTTGATTGTGAAATATCCATTACTTATTAAGCCCTGTGAATTGCATGAAAGTGGGATACTCCAAATTCGGGAGTCCAAGAGTTTTATAAAACACTCTTGATGGAAAAAAATGTGAATGAAAGATCCCACTGAATTGAATTGGGTCCATGAATCTAAGAAATAGCAAGAATTCTTGATCTCTCTCAATATCTCTCTCAATTCGAAAATTCAAAATTTGAAATGATGCTCTTTCATTAAGTCCTCATAAATTGCATTGAGTTATCCTAAAGATTTTATTTCAATTGGAATTTGATTATTTACCATGTATGAGGATCCCTGCTAAGCATCCATGGCTGAATGGTTAAAGCACCCAACTCATAATTGGCGAATTCATAGGTTCAATTCCTACTGAATGCATGCCAATGGAACCCTCCAATAAATCCTAATGAGTCTATTGGAATTGACTCTGTATCAATGGAATTTCATCATCCATATATAATGAATTAATTGGTGTGGTATATCCATATCATAACATATGAATAGTAAGAACTAGCATTCTTATTGAGATTAGAACTCATAAGGAAGAAAATCGATTTATGGATGGAATCAAATATGCAGTATTTACAAATAAAAGTATTTGGTTATTAGGGAAAAATCAATATACTTCTAATGTCGAATCAGGATTAACTAGGACAAAAATAAAGCATTGGGTCGAACTCTTCTTTGGTGTCAAGATAATAGCTATGAATAGTCATTGATTTTTAGAATGAGCAATTCTTTACACATTTAGAAAGTTTATATCTAACCATTTCATCTCTTATAATCACAAAGATGTCTCAATAATGGAAAGGATAATTGCCATTGAGATCAAACATGTGTGCAATGTTGTTGATCCCTATTTCTTTGTATATAAATATATTTAAGGTTATCTTGTAGCCTAGTAGATATGTTGATATTACCATCATGTGTGCAATGTTGTCGCATATTAAATTCCTACTTTCAATATGGGATGTGACAATTTAATTTAAGTAAAGGATTATATTGTAAGATATATGATAATTTTAATTTCTTTTAAGGCCTAGCACACATGTACATAAGATCCACATGTATGACATATCATCACATTTTCATCTTACCAGTGGATTTAGGGCATGACAAATTTTAAACAATGTATATTAATTAAAAATAGTTTATCTATGCTCCTAGATGCTTTAACCAGCTTTAATAATAAGCTATAAGTTCAAATTTGAAATAGGAATAGAGAGAATTATCCTAGTTGCTACTTCAGGAGTAGGTAAAAGACCAAAGATTAATACTTGCACGGCTTTAACCCGGTAGGATGGCCGTTAGTCTTGCTAAGTCTCCTTCTAAGGAGCCACTCAAAAGATGATTGAAGATAACAAGAGCTAATCTACAAGTGCTTATAAGTTTTTCTATTGAAGTCTCCAATGATAGTCATTCAGGAGATCCCTCTCTGAAACATCATAAACACTAGTTAGAGGTTGAAGGACAGGAATCATATTTGTAAGATCTTGATAATTGGAAATTGTGTTCCTTTGAGAAGATCATATGTGAATGTATAAAGGGAGTCTTTGTAACTTGTGAAATAATAATTGGAAATTTCTCAAGTGATCATCGGATAAGGAACATGAGAAATAAAAAAGAAATTCAAAAGATCTTTTATTTATTTATTTATTTTTGGAACAATCAAAGCGGCTATAAAATAGTTTGTGCATTTCTCTTTTTCCTCTTTTTATTTGATTTAAAAAAAAAAAACAAGTTTTCCAGTTGAAAAATCTTTATGCTTGCTCCTTAAACCTTGAGTATTTATAAATTATTTTTAAAGGCATAATTAGAAGAGTATAATTGAATAGCCAAATCACTTTTCTCTCGAGCAATTAATTATCTCTATCATCACTAATTCTAAAAATTTGAAATTTTAAAAAAATTTAGAATTAATACCTGTTTTCATTTAATTAATTATATTCTTCAATTACTTGATTTTTTAATCAAGTATCACAGAACATTAGACTGTCACATCAATTTATTTTAGATGATTCTGAACTGCATTAACAGTCAGGAAGCCAAAAGATCAAATTCAAAGACGAATTTGGCGGCTAGCAAAAAGGAGCTAGGTAGAGCCTTTGTTTTGTTGTTGCAGTGATTAAGTGACATCACAGAGTTGACAAGAATCTAATCTAGGAAAATGCGAAAATAGACTAAGAATGATTATTCAAAACATAGTGCCATTGTGTCATTGTATGAGACAGCACAGTGTTAGACCAATTGATCCCTTCAAAAGCTCCAATCCGCATCTTGCTCTCTAGGCTCAACCTATTGACTTCAAAACATACATTTTACATGCATGAGAATCTACAGTGGCAGTCAAGCTATTGACGAATTTTGTCTCCAATGTCTTGTGCTGCATGAATTAAGCAGATATCTTACAGCATCAATACAAAGTATAAACAAATGTGGTGAAATTAAGCAGTTATTAAAACTCAATTATACCTGCCAAACGTCTCTTGCTTTAACGACGCTTTGTGGGGGAATGCCAATGTCATCCCAGTTAGCTGTAATGGGGTTTCGCTGAGGGCCTCGGTTCAGCAGGATCACAGCTACTCTGTAATTTGAAAGAGGGCCTGCCCATACCTGTTCATTATGCAAATCAAATCATTTCTTCCTCACAAAAAGGCCATTCAGCCAAGGCCCCAGAAAATACAGAGTTACCTCTTGATCGCCTTCCATCCGAACCTTCTTACCTTGAACACCAAGTGGATCTGTCATCAGAGAAAACAATGTGATTCCTGGGAACGACGCATGATCATTCTAACTGGTTTTCACATGTCCTGCCTTACCTTGGTTAACTGCAATAACCTCCTTATTGGCAACTATCTCCATTGTCTCTTTAGCCACATTTCGAACATCACAACCAAGAAGTAAAGGAGCCTGCTTACATCTTCAAATGAGGAAAGCGAAAAAAAGAAAGCAATATATGTAGAACAACAAGAATTTGACATATAGTATAGCACCTTGGAAATAGCCCACAAACTAAAGTGTACAATGTATTCATCTTTTGTCATGCCTCCATTCCCAACTTCAAGCATGTCAGGATCTGTTGTCATCAATGTTATGCATGATTCATTAGAGGATGAATTCCAAAACTAGTTTCTTCATGAACAAAACAATACTAACCGTTCCAACCACCGGGTCTTGCAAGCTCAGCATAAAATTCATTCTGATCTGCCCTCGAAATCATGCTGTCAAAAAAGAGTGGTTTCATCTAATTGCTTCAATACCAACTTCAACACAAGCTTGGCATAACTAAGATTTTTTTCTTTTAACCAAAAAGAAAAAAATTTCACCTTTCCCATGAATCATTAATGTCATTAGTGGTTCTCCAACTATTTCCCACTCGAGCACCCCACAAAGCAGGGTGCATGTCTCCCCTAATGAATATAAACCCATGTATGTTTGTAAATAACTAACAAATTTAGGGGAAATAACTTTAAATGTGAAAAATTTACAGAAATAGATTCAGTATTACCATTCACACAGTGAGAAGAAGATTGGACGGCCAGCCTTCATTAAAGCTCGAGTCATAACTGGGTATCTATACGATAATTGATAGAGTTAGAAGTAACATTCCTCACTGTCAAGTGATTAGATTAGACATCAAAGAAAGGCTAACAGCTACATGAAATTATCTACTTTTCAACTACCTAACCGTTGGCTTTGATCCATCGTTATTACAGTTGTCATACTTCAAATAATCGATACCCTGTAGATATAGAAAAATGAATCTGTCTAAAATCATCACAAACATCAAGAATATTATATCATCATGTAAAATAACCACATTAATTTATACCCATGATGCAAACGTCTTGGCATCTTGCTCCTCATGACCAAGTGAACCAGGCATCGATTTGCTACAGGTAAAATACCTGCATAATGAAAATGACTCTCATTATAACTATGTCAAGTTCAGAATAGATGGACAACGACCAAGTCCTGTAGGTACCCTGCATCGGAATAAATGCCAAGCTTAAGACCCTTGCTGTGAACATAGTCTGCCAGAGCTTTAATGCCTGAAGGGAATGTTGATTTCTTTGGTACCAGATTACCCTGCGACATTGCTAGGAGCATGTAAATTTATGGATTTCGTGAAAGAATTTTTAAGGGACTATGCTAGAAATAACAAGGGAACACAGAAAAGCCAAACGATTCATACCTTGTCATCTCGAGATATTTCAGCCCAGCAATCATCTGGAGAATGCAAAGTTGTAGATCAAGGTCAATAATTGGTGTTTTGATGTTTTGCAAAGCAGAAGGAAGTCAACTTGAAAAACAGTAGGTTGGTTTTCAAGTACCTATGTTGACATATATGTATCCAAGCTTGGAAAGGCCAGTAAAAACAAGAGCATCAGCTGTAAACCCACGAAGCAAAAATTTGAATGAGAATGGATATGCATTGAGTCACTGAAAACTCCAAAAAAACAACCCATGAGATGACAAGAGCTACCTGTTTGTCGGATTATTTTTTCGTCAATTTGACAGGAGAAATTATTCCAACTGTTCCATCTGCATGAAAGAAGAATCGATAACACTGAACAAGGGGAAGAAAACAAATCAGAAAAAAAAAAAAAAAAGAATCTTGCTGGTACGTAATTAATGGAAGCAGAAAAGGAAAATAGTGGAACGTATACCCCATGGGAGGTCTTGTGGCAAGGCCATTAGCCAGCAGATTTCTTCTGGAATTGAATTCAGAATCACAAGAAACACCGAGCAATGAGCATAATATGAGGTTGAGCAGGCTCATTGCAACTACCAGGCCCATCTCCCTCTCCATCTCGAAGCTCTTTACTGGGAAAAACAGGGACCAAGACCGCATTGTATTGTATTTATAATTATATTATATTATATGCACCACCGAGAAGCAGAAAGTGGGTTTCTTGGTCTGACTTTTTTCCTTTTTTTTTTTTTTTTAATACTTATATCTAATTTCCAGCAAATCGTATCGTACGATTATGGTAAATGACAAATTGCCGGTGATTTTCATTGGATCGGATAAGATTTGTACAGCTCAGCTCAAGCCTTAGCGTGTATTCTAACAGCACAAAATCAACCAAAAAAGGGGATTCATTATTGTCCGGATAAGTGAATCCATTTTCAGAAGAATGCATATTACGTTTGTTAGTATGCACAGCACACCCGCAGGGAGTGGGAGCAATCTAGAACCACCAAGACCTTAGTTATCAGTTCTTGATGACGACCCTATTAAACTATTAATTAATTAATACAGCGGGCAAATCTGGCCAAGAAAATCAACACAGATCTCATGACTCTCACCTGCGGCAATAGCCCCCACTTAAAAGTAAAGATAGTCATAATACCACAAGCTAAAAAGAGAGGAGGGAAACGAGTAGAAGTGGTCCTGGCTAATCACCTCCGGATATTTCATTTCATTTCATTTCTAAATTGATTCCATTTTTAAAATAATGTTGAATTTTAAGTAAAAAAATATTTTATTAATATCATTATGAAATTTAATAAAAAATTTATTAAAATTTATTTATTTGACATATAACATATATTATATAAAAGATTTATATTCTTCCTAATATTTTATTTATCATGATATCATTCAAATTTATCTTTTAATTGAATTTCATATTTTTTTTCCATTACTTTTCCAACAATAGAAACCATTTGCAAAGCTCCACATATATTTTGAGACTTACATTGCATTTGATTGGATATAATAAAATGGAATGAAAGGAGAGTGAAAAATCAAATGATCCAAAATTTTATTTATTATATACTATGGAATGAAAATATTTATTTCCTAAGGAATGGCCATTTAATTGAATGATAAAATGAGTCATTCTATTATTCATGGAATGATATTTTCACATATTTATTCCTCACTTTTTTATTATATTTCAATATTACTCTTAGTTAATAATAATAAAATGGACAATTCTACTATACCCAGACTAAGAGTCTGAGTATAGATACCTTGATTTAATAGTAATATAATAGTCATCAGATTTAAGAGATAAAAAATAGATGGTTGATATGAGTTTATAGGTTATTTACTAAAAAAATAAATATTACTTATGTGATATTAATTTTCTCACTTTCATACTTTATACTTTTTACAAAAATGATCATATGTACACCAATGTAATGATAGGCCTAGTGTTTTATTTTTTATGATTTTCTAAATTCTTTTTATTGAACATGCAAATAAAAATTTATTAATTAAATTTTTAATAAAGAGCAAATACTTAATTTCTCATTTAACATAATAGAAAGCATGTAAATGGTTTACATTTTAAAAAAGAATATTGAAATAATATTTTTTTACATTATCATACTTTTAGATATAATAGTATGATTATCAATTAATTTTTATTATAACAATACTATCATTTTTAAATTTAATACTCAATTTATTTAGATATTTTTTGCATTAAATATGAATTTGTCATTTTATTGTAATTTTTGAAATAATTTTTTAAGTTTTTATAAATTTTTTCAGTGTTAAAATTCATATATCTAGTAATGATTTAAAATGAAATTTTATAATGGATTATTAATATTAGGCGAATATTATTGGATTGATAGTGATTTGTATAATAATTTATTAAGTTATAAAATATATTCAATAACTAATACATGTGATTTGTATATAAATTATTTATATTAAGATAAAATTATATATGATAGATCATGTATATAATATATTAAAAAAATTATAATAAAATTTTTTATTTCTGAATGTATTTTTAATTTTAAATGTTAAAGATTTTTTATAAATTTTCTACTTTTAATGAAAATGAAAATGGAAAATAATTAAAGCAAATACATGAATTTTTTATTTTGATGAAAAATATGCACTTCTAAATTTTATATAAATAGGTATATAATATTAAAAAATAGTATTATTGATCTTGATGTATTTAGTTTTTCAAGTTTCCAATATCTAAGTAATGATGAAGAGTTTCAAAATTAATAATTTAAATATAATGCCATTAATAACATTATTATTTCTTAAGGAAGCATGTAAGATATTAAAATTAAAATTAAAAATTAAATTTTAAATTTTTTATATGATGAATTTATGATATTTTTGAAATTTAAAACTTTGGATAATTTAATAATTTTAAAAAATATTAAATTAAAATAATTTAATCACATCTGTTAATATATAAATAATTATGATTAAATAATTTTAATTTAATAATTTAAATTTTTATTATATCATTTTGAGTATCCGTGCATAAACTATTTATCAGTAAATGTATATAACCAATACATTTTTACTCATGATTGTTTATAACTAAATATTTGTATATAAATTATTTATCCATGAATGTATATAACCAATACATTTTTATCTACATATTTTTATTCATATATGTAAATAAAAATATTTTTAAAACAATAAAATACCAAAAATCATTTAAAAATTATTTATCCATTTTTTAAAATTTATTCTTAAAAAAATTAAAATCATAATATTGCATACTATTTTTAAAATCTAACATATAAAATTAGATTATATATATAAGCACCAATTTTGAAAATATTATTTCAAAAATTAAATATAATATATATATATTATGCAAATCCTAACTTTCAACGTATAATTCTTAAATTTAAATTGAAATACTTCAAATATTTTTAAATTTTAGATTTATATACAAAAAATTTGAAAATTGATTAAGTCAACATTTTATTAAGAGAAGTAAATAATAAATTTAAAAGAAAACTTAAGTTATGTATTTTCCTTTACTCTTTTTGGATCATAAAACATATTCAATAATCAATATATGTGATCTACATATAAATTATTTATATTAAGTCAAAATTATAAATAATAGATCATATATATAATATATTAAAAAAATTTGTAATAAAATTTTTTATCTATGAATGTCTTTTTAATTTTAAATGTTATTTTTTTTATAAATTTTCTATTCTCAATGAAAATGAAAATAGAAAAAAATTAAAGTAAATGTACGAATTTTTTTATTTTAATGAAAAATATGAACTTCTTAATTTTATATACGGAGGTGTATAGTATTAAAAAGATAGTATTATTAACCTTAATATATTTGATTTTTCAAGTTTGTTTATTATTGAAGGAATTTGAAATTATAATGAAACCTTTTAGTTTTCATTTTCCTTTTTAAATTTATTTTAAAATTTTAATTATTTTTTCAAATTTTTCATATATATATATATATATATATATATATATATATATATATATATATATATGTAAAATAAAGTTTCACCTAAATCTTTAAATCTATATAGGAAAAGATATTTAGATCCAACTTATTTTTATAAACCTATAAGTTCATAAAAAAATTTAGGACAGAAATAAAATTAGAATAAATTTAAGCCTTAAATTATAAAGTTTATAAATAAGTAAATTACCTAAAAACCTCTTTCATACATAAATAGAGATCATTTATTCATTGTTTTATCAGTAAAAGTATTAATACCCAAATTTTTAGTTTAGGTATGAAAAAACTACCCTAATAAAATAATATTGATTTTATATATTTTTATTAAAATATTTGGATAATTATATTTTTAACAATAAAATTTAAAATAGGATATATTTTATATTCTTTAAAAAAATTTACTAAATTAAAAATTTTATACTTTTATTATAAAAAAATTGGTAATTATAATTTTGATGATAAAATCTAAATTATAATAATTTTTATTTCTAATCATATCATGTATTTTAATAACATTAAATTATTTTACAAAATATTTATTATTTTATTTATAAGAATATTATTATCATTAACTATACTTTATCTATTCCATTCCTATGCTATTCTGATGTACCAAACATAAAAATGAAATAGGATACTCATTGCTTTCCTTATCATGCCAATTAAATATAATTATTGAGTGGTCATTCTCATTACTTTTTTCATTCTTATTTTCATTGCATTACATTTAATCTAACCAAATGCAACATTAGTATAAAGTATATAACTTAAACAATTTATTTTACTTTTTAAGCCAATAAATTAAGCCTAAAATTATTGTAGCCCTACCAAGCTTGTGGAATGATAGATTAAATGTTACAAAATACTCTTGATACCTTTAGACAAAATTGATATTATCTTTTGAAATTTTTAGGAAAAATTGTCAATATGTATTTTTATCAGTTTTTTTGAACATTTTCATATATTTTATAGTTTCTTTTATTAAAGTTGTAATTTTCACATAATAGACCATTTTTTATTAATTTTTATTATTTTACATCCTATGCATCATTTCTTTTCTTTTAATATATTATATTGCATATTTTTTTGTTATCTCTTTTTTTTTATAATTGAGACACAAGTATCATTGAGTAGTATCAGTATAATATAATATATTTTATTTTTTATTATAAAAATTATTTTAAATCAATTAAAATTTTAATATACAAATATTATTTGAATTACATAATTACATAATTTATTTTTAGTAAGAATTTGAAAACTAAAATCAAATTTTTTATTTTTATCAATATTTTCCTAATATTAATTTTAAAGTGCAATATTTCATGTTAAATAAACATTAATTGAAACTTTGTTTACAATTTAATATAGAAAGCATTAATTTATTTTTAATTAATATATTTTAAAAAAAAAGTCAAACTTTTAATAGATATGAATTGATTTCATATTTCTTTTTAATAAAAATATTTCTCATTTGTAAATATTTTACATTAGTATAAAGGTATAAACGAATTAAGTTACTCGTAAGTAATTTAAAATCAGTTCATGAAAAACTTAACTCAAATTCAATTTTAAGCATACCAAGTTCAGTAAGTGCGTGAATTAAGCTGAATTTTTTAATTATTTAACTCAAACTATTTATAAGCCTATATGAATCTAGCTATAAAATATATTTTTATTTTTATATTATATTTATATAATATAAATATAATATGGAACTAATATAACATATAATAAACAAAGAGTTAAATTTAGAATTTATGTTCTTCAAGTTTGAACAAGCTCATTGAAATTCATTTGTAATTGAAATTTGAGCTTGAGCTTGAATATTTTAAACTACTAAATAATATGCAAATCATTTAAACTTATAAATTTGCTTAAACTTGCGTTTGAATTAAGTTCATTGAACATTTTCAACTTCATAGGTTAGAACTGTTGTCAATCATACATATATTCGAGTTAGCTTCACTCATTTATAAATCTACTCATATATCAATCACTAGTGTGTTTTTGTCCATTTTTCCTATTACTTTACATTCATGCACATGCTTTTCTTTTTATTTTTTTCCTCTCTTTTTTTAAGTCTTGTTACTTTGTTTTTCTTTTTTTTTTAAGTTTTATTACTTCACAACTCAACCGTCATTTCTATTCTATTTATTTATTTAAATTTTATCTATATTTTTATATTAATTTTTCAATATTATATTTCAAATTAAATATATTGCAATCAATTGTTCAATTAATGCTTTAATATAAAAATATATTTTTTTAATTAATAAATATTAAAAAAGTTAAATATTTAATAGAAAAATATAAAATAATTACATATTTCATTCTATAAAATTGATATTAAATTTATTTTTTATTTTATGGCTATATAAAATTCTAATTGAACTAATTAATTATCTATTCCATTTTTTAATAGAATTATTTGAAAATTCTTCTTAGTTGGGATTGGCATTGAAAGTTATCAATCCTACAAAACCATCAAATTTGCTTAAATAACCAGAGCTAGAAGCCAGCTTACAAGTGTTGCATGAAGAAATCAATATGATGCTAAATCAATTGGCTACTAATTATAGAAATATTATGCTTTTTAGAAAATTAAGATATATTATATTTAATTTTATTAATAATTACATATTCATAGTGATAAATTAATTATTATATGTGTCTTTAGGGTGAGAATTAATTTAGAAAAAAAGATTTTACCAAATAAATAGAAAGAATAAAGTTAAGGTATAATTAGATTTCATTAGAAAAGGCAAATTGCCTTTATCACTCACAAAATTATCAAATTGCCCTTAAAGCTATAAAAACTATTAAAGCTCTCATCTTCATTTTTCTAAAGAAGTGTCCACAACTCCCCTTCTTTTTCCATGGCTCAACTCCATCTCCTTGAAAAATTAGTAAAATCCACCAAGAAATTCAAGAAAAAAAAACTTTATAATTCTTAATCAAATTCAAGGTAACTCCTTATATTTCTAGAAATTTTGTTGGTAGTTTCATTAAAAATGAGTTAAAAGATAGAAATAAAGTTTAGCATGATTTGTCCTTATTTAGCTATTGTTAGGGATGAATCGACCAATCTTCTAGCTCCTATTTATCTCCTTCACATTAACTAAGAAGATAATTTACTTATTACTAGTTAAATATTATAACTAGTGGTTGTTGTGATAAAGTTTGTTAATAATAGAAATTAGGGATGATTTGAATGTTGAAATCATGTTTAAATGGCAAGTTTAATGTATATAGAATGTGTAAAGTAATATGTGTGTGATAAAATTTGAGTTAGAATGGTTAAAAGTAAAGATTGATGGAAAAATTAGTTAAGTGTTAATTGAAATTTTGATAAAAAGCGTAAAAATTCAACTCATAATCGAGTGTGGTAACCAATTATAGCCCTTGGAAAATAACCTGATAGACTGTAATTAACTATAATAGTTAATTGTTTTTAAAGAAGTTTGCTTTTGTTTGATAATATTCCAATACCATATTAAAATATGGGATTTAATCTTCACTTTTAGAACTTTATATCCAATACTATATTAGAATACCCAAGGCAATATTCTAATACCATAATCAAATATAGAAGTCCATCTTCATTTTAAAAACTTTATATATTAATACCATATTAGAATACTCAAGGCTAAATCTTACTTATATTTCAACACCATATTAGAATGCCCTAGGCTTAATGTTACCATGCTTAGCAACTGTATTTGAATACTTAAGTCTAAATGCTATTTATAATTATATGAAATCACTACATGGGGAGTTAAATTATGTAAGATAGATATAGGCATGATTATATTATGAATATATGTCTAATAATGATTTAAGGAATGGTCAACTTATATTAGTATTATGATTATGATAACAATGTATTATTATTAATTAATTCCTTATTTATGTTTGTATTTATAAATGCATATATATGATACATGTTTACTAAAATCCCAGAATGAATGTGCTATTATATGAACCCCTATTTTATGGAATGATAAATGATAAAGGCATAAGAATAACATTTAAATTAGATTTATTGGTGATATTATTCTAAATTTATGAGAAATAAATATAACATTATCACATAATTATTTCATGAATGCTACTATTAATCTTTTTCTATCTTTAGGTCATAAAAACTAACTCAATTACAAATTAATAACAAATTTAGTCAAGCTATTATTTCAATCTATTATAGAAACTTGATTTAACTAGATGTCAATAATCAATCAGGATGAATTTAAGGATGCTGACTCAATTATATATGCATCAGCAATGAACTTAGTCAAGTTGTTATTTTAATATAACTAAAGAAAGCCAATCCAGCCATAGGTTAGCTATAAATTTAAAGATATTGAATCAAGTACGAGTTAGTAATGAATATAATTAAGTAATTATCTAAATGCATCTAAGCTCCATTCGCTATAAATTAAGGCCTTAGCTAGTCATTCAAAACACTTTTCTCCCATTTAAGTCTTGTATCTTTCTTTTTAGAATTTTTAAGGATGCTAACTTAACTATAAGTTAGTGATGAATATAATTAAGCAATCACCTAAACGCATCTAAGTTCCATTTGCTATAAATTGAGGCCTAGTTAGCCATTCAACTTACTCTTCTTCCATTCAAGTCTTACATCTTTCTTTTTAGAATTTTTTAGAATGCTCTACAAGTTAAGCTAGAATTTTTATAATGCTTGAGATGATCCTTTATGTGTAATATTTTATTTTTCTTCTTTGATTCTCTTTCAAGAATTAAAATGTTTATAAATTAGTTTATATTCAAGTTTTTCATTATTCTTTGTTCATTTTATAATTCAAAGATTATATTTTTTTAGTTTCATATAAATCCAATCAAGCTTCTTTTACATGATAATATAATTATTACTAGTAGAATTATTTTATGCATTGATCTTTTACTGTAGTATTATTAATTTGATATATTGTCGATCTTGGATAATGTAAAAGAAAATTCTTATATGCTTTAAACTTAAAAAGAGTTTGTTTATATCTAATGCAAAATAAGTTTTACATGGAATGCAAATAAATATATTCCAACTATCTGTTTGAGATGTGAGACAACAATTGAGACATAACTAAATCAAAGTAGGGAATGATACATGAAATATAATGGTGACTCTTAATGCTTTATTCTTATTTGATAAAATCTTTTTCAATATTCAAAGTTAATTTCCTTTTTTCTTATAAAGTGTCATATAATCAAATGAATTTACTATATTGTTTTTAAATTTTATCTACTAACTTGATTTATGAAGCTTTTTTTAGAAGGATTAACATCTTAATTTATATTGCAATAACTGCATTACATTTTAAGCATAATCAAGATTTAGCATTGTTTGTCAAGGAAGTATGTAATCAAAATTAGGTTTATTTTTTTATTAGTTTTATTAGTTTTTATAGATTTTTTTATCTCTTTTATTAATTTTGTTCACAAGTTTTATTTTATATTTGGTTTAAAAAAATAAAATTGAACATTTAGATATGAACTTATAAGTTTTTTTAAAAGAACTAAGCTTGAAGTAGCACAAGACTAGCTAAAAACTCTATCTAATTCATCTTCTTCTAGTTTTGAGTTTAGATGAGAACAATCCTATTAGGTTCTTAAAAAACTATTTGTACCTTACTCACATAGTCACACCTTCATGCATCATTTTACCCCCTAATACACCATAATTTGAATTTAAACTTGGAATGATTCAATTTTTGCCTATTTTGCATGGTTTAGACAATGAACACCTATATATGCATATTAAGGAATTTGAAAAGTAATGGCCACTTTTCATAACCAACCTAATGCTATAAATATTGTTAAATTAAAATTTTTCCTTTCCCTTAAAAGATACAACTAAAAATTGGTTATATTCTTTTAAACCAAAATCTATATGCATATGGGAAGAAATGAATCAAGCATCTTTTTTTTTTATAAATGCTTCCCATACTAAAAAAAACCAATGGTTTTAAAAGAAAAACCTCCTCATTTTTCCAAAAAAGATAGTAAAACCTTTTACCAAGTCTAGGAAAGATTTAAAGAATTGTTAAATAGGTGTCCACACTATAAGTATGAAAATTAATACTTAATTAGCTATTTTTATGATGGATTTACAACTAAAGAGTATCATTTCAATGAAATGATGAATTTCTTCAATAAAAACCCTTTAAGAAGCATATAATACCTTAATGACCTAATTGAAAAGGCTTACACCTAGACTAGACCTAATGTTACTAATAGATTCAATAAACTACAAGCCACTAAAATCTACCATTTCTTAAAAGAAGATAACCCTAGAGCCCAAGTAGCAACCTTATACCAAAAATAATAGAGTCACCTTTATAGTTAAACTGGTTAAGTCACAAGGTTCATGTTTTGTTTATGGAAAGATAAAACATTTAGCATAAAATCGTCCTATCTTAAGCAAGATAAAAGTGGTATATAAGGAACAATGTAATTTCATAAAGACATTTAGGAAACCTAACTCACCTTACTTAGAAACATACAATCCCAATTAGAAGAACCATCTAAACTTTAGTTAAAGTTTTGATTCCAAATAGTTTACATCATTTAATAATCAATAAAAAATTGATGCACAACCATTAAGGTCTTACCTTTCTTCCTCTATAGAAGAAACCTTACAAGCTTTTATGGAAGCATAAAATAAAACTAACTAAAAATTTGGAAGTATACTCAAACAAGTGGTAGAAGAGCAAAAAGAGATTAAAAGTCAGGTTACCGAATTAACTGATGCTATACAAAAACAAAGAAAATTTCCTTTTCAACTTCAACTAACCTAAAAAAGCAATAAATGGAACAAACTTCTATATTAAACTCTTAACATATTAAAGGCATTTATGCCATTACACTTCAAAGTGGAAAAGTAAAAAATAAGGTTCTAATTTAAGTACCTTTCCTTTAAGTTCTTGAATCTAGAATGAATATTCTGGAGAACCAAGATGAGATCCTAGAACAATTGCAACTAGTTAAAATTAACCTCCTTTTGTTACATGTGATTAAGTAGGTACCAACTTATGTTAAGGTAATTAAGGATTTATGCATCATGGAAAAGAAATATCATAATAAGAAGACCTTTTTTAACAAAGAAAATGAGTGTGATAATTAAGTAGAAAATATTGCTAAAGTATAAAGATCTTAAATGTCCTACAATCACTTATCATATTGGGACACAAAAGTTTGACCAAGCTCTACTAGATTTAGGGTTAAATGTAAATCTCATGCCTTATTCAATTTATTAGCACTTAAGACTTAGAAAGACTAAGCCTACATCTTGGCACTATAGTTTGTCGATGATTCCATAAAAAAAATCAAAGCTAATAGTAGAAGATGTTCTACTTTAAATTGATAAATTCTATTATCCTATTAATTTTTTAGTCATAGACACTTAATCTATAGTTAATTTTGAATCAAAGATCTCACTCATTTTAGGAAGACCTTTCTTTGCCACAACTAATGCTCTTATCAATTGTAAAAATGGTCTTATGAAACTTGAATTTGGGAATATAACTTTAGAAGTGAACATTTTCCATATTGAAAAATAATTGTAACAAAAAGATGATTGCTATCAATATAACTCATGATTGATCAAGTGTTATCTTTCCTTTTCTTTTTTCTTTATTCTCTCTTTCATTTTGTTTCATACTTCTTCTTTTTCTTTATTTAGTTTCTTATTTTGTTTTCCTAGCTATTTCATTTTACATATAAAAGTCATAAAACTCCTTATTTTCTTAAGTCTCCTTTCCTTTCTATCTCTCTATGACATTAAGGACATTGTCTAGTTTAAGTTAAAGATGGTAAGTTAGAGAATTTTTTTTTACAAAAAAAAAAGAGAAATAAAGTGTTAAAGAACATTACTTGATTGACAAGTTTAAAATGAAAATTTTGATTTGTTATCTAAGTATAATTCTAAATTGTTTAGTTCAAATCATTTTTTTATCTTAATTATTAGAGAATAATTTCTAAAATATGTTTGTACATTTCTAAGCCTTGTCATAAGATTGATGATCAATACATACAATTAAGAAAATTTTCAAGTTTTAAAAGCATACATTTTTTTTACTCATAAATCTTCTATGAGTGAGTGGAGAGAAATGAGAAAATAACTTCTGAGCTTACATTGATTATTTGAACTAGTTAATTTATTGCTTGAAATATGACCTCATGATTATAATATGGCTAACTAAAAGATAATAAGCTCTATTTGATGGATCAAATATTATATTCTTGAATTTTCTTTTAATTTTATTTTATTGGCATCAAGAATTTTACAAAAAATTTCCCCACTTAAAAAAGTTAAAAAAATAAAAATATATAAAAATTAAAAAGAAAAAATGGAAAATTTTAAAAAAAAGAGAATTTTAAAATTTCTTAAAAAGGAAAAAGAAGTTTTATTGTATGCATGGTTGAAATTCTTAGCAGTTAAGGCACTTATCTTATGATTAATGTTTAATTCATTTATATATTCTAAAAACGTAGCCTTTTTTCTAAAGATTCATTTGCTTTCCAACCCTATGAGTGAAATCCTTTACATTAATCTTAATATACTTACTTGTGAGAATATAGGGTTAAGGTTTTTGTTAGATAATTTTTAAAGTTATATGTCTTATGGTTTATGGTAAGATGAGGTTTAGCACATGCACAAGTATAATTTTGGAAACTTAATTGAAACAATCTTAATAGCATTTATGATTTTTCACTAATTTTGTGTATAAAATACTTAGATAATTTTGTTAGTTTCTTTTTTATAGTCATCATATTGTAGTTCTTGAGTTTCACTCAATTTGCTAAGGAACTAACAATAACCTAGTTGAGGACTGTGATAAGTGCATAAAAATAACTTTTAAATTGAATGTATTGATGGCATTATTTTAAATTTATGAGGAATGAATATGACATTATCATGTAATTATTTCATGAATGTCATTATTAGTCTTCTTCTATTTTCAAGTCATAAAAGCTAACTTAATAAAGAATTAATAACAAATTTGGTCTAGCTACTATCTCAATACTTTTTAGAAAGTTGACTTAACTAGGTGTTAATAATCAATTAAGATGAATTTAAAGAAGTTAACTTACTTACACATAAATAGTGAACCCAGTTAAATTGTTATTTTGATACAACTAAGGAAAGCTTGTTGTTAACTCAACTCTAAGTCAGCAATAAATATACTCAAGCAATTATCTAGATACATCTATAAGGATAAAGGTTAGTTTTGGAAATTCTAAGGCTCTCATCTACTATAAATTGAGCCCTTAGCTAGCCATTCAACTTAATCCTCTGCTTATAAATTTTTATAATAAGATAAGCATGTGAATTGTTTTCCAACTTTAATTATTTATTAGTTTGGAATGTTATTAGTATTATGATGAAATCCTAATTAAGGTGCATTATTGAATGAAATTTTGAAATGAAGGAATTATTATTGTGAAATGGAAAGACTATTATTATAAATGAAATAATGTAAAATGATATTAAAATTAAAAATGTTTTTGAATGGCTAAGGTGTTTGGAAGAGCAAGGTTGTGTTTATGAACAATTAAAGATAAAGGAAGTCATAAACTGGTCTAATTGTTTGCTTTTCATTATTTTTGGCATTTCATATTGTTTTTACTATATGGTTTTCTTATAAATGTGAATAATCATGTTAACTAATGAATTAAGAAAATGAGTATGAATTTTGTACATAATATATATAGGAAGATTGTATGGTCCTCTACATTTTTATTAATTAGATTATCTACTTAATGAGTCAATGACTCATTATTTTAGTGTTTTCTTTTTTATAAATGTGTTTGGAAAAGCTCTTCCACCCCTATCAATGACTCAAGAGTAAATTCTCCTTGTAATCATGCATAGTGCAACCATAATCTTATTAATGTATAGCTAGAAATGTGTTAGGCCTTGTTTATATATTTTCAAAGTGTTATAATAAAACCTTTTTTGTAAATATTTTGGAATTAGTTATAAAGTACATAGTTTCTAGAATCTATGTAATGATATCGAAGTTGAGGTTAGTTTATATTAGTGGAAATTAGGAAAATAGGTTCCACGTGTGTTATGGCTAGTGGATTGTGAGAAGAAACTAGGATCATAAGTTCATCATAGGATTTTAGTCCATAGTTAGTATGTTTATTACGGTTAGTATGTTTTGAATGTCTTATAAGTGTTCTTTTGGATTACCAAAAAAAATTTACCAAAAAACTTTATGATGGTTAAGCTATGCTCAAATATATTAAAACTCAAATTGGCTTGACACAATTTCACTTTTAATAGTATTTTTGAAGAACATTTATTAATAATTAAAAAAATTATATGGGTTAATAGGTTAAGTTGTACTTTTATAAAAAAATATGCTAATTATAAAACTTAAGGGATATAATAATTACTACTTTTATGCTAATTATAAAATTTAATAGATATAATAATTACTACTTTTATAAATTATAGACTAATTAATGTGTTTTCTTAATCAAGTTACTATTATCATCTTTATCATAAGTTTTTAATTTAAATTTTTTATTTAAATTTTACTGCTTATTATTTATTATATTTTAAATTTTTAAAAATTGAGGGTGAAAAATTCAAAAAATAAAATATTTAATTATTCCATAAAATTAATTAAGTTATTAGCAAAGAAATATGTTAGATTCTATTGTAAATATATATAATTATTGTATCTAGATTTTTCAAAGTAACTAGCCTAAAGCTCATTCCTATATATATATATAGTTATACTTCTGACTAGAAAAATATAAGTTGAAAATTCTCGAGTTAAGTCATAGAAACCTTAATTTTTTCAATATTTTTCCAACACAATAACCCAACATCGTCACTATGCTATCATTCGTACCTCTATCCTCTCTGGTTGATTATCGTTTGAATCTTCGATCATCAAACAACCACCACCATCATGTTCATAATCATTTCATTGGCCATCCACTAAAGCAAAAGGTGGCACTTAAACTAAGCATTTGATTGCTTTCTCAACTTAATTTGATAATTAGTTAATTTGATTTAGTTCTTACTTAACTCATTTAACTCATAAGCAATTCTATTATAGTTTTTATTATATTTATATATAATATAGTATATAATTAAAAATATAAAATCTAACATATTTTTATAGTTTAAAATTTATATTAATTAATAATATTTATAATTATATTAAATATCATACTTCTTAAAAAATATATTTATTATATAATTAATTAAAATATACTAATTTAAGCTTGAACTAGTCAATGCTCAGTTCAAATTTTTTCCATTTTAAATGAGTCATATTCAATAAAGCCAAAGCTTAACTTAGTTTAACTTAATTCCACCCTTAACTAAAGCATCGTTATCGACTAAGTTCTCATGCACTATCACTATTTGCTGCAATCCTATGCACTTTCACCCCTAATCTCCTTTCTTTAACGTGTGTCATCTCACTACTAACACTATTGTGATTGATTATCATTAAACTATTAAACCCTAAAAGCCCATTATCTTCCACCACTACATATGCTACTAAGTCCATTTATAGGCTTATCTAGTTATGACCCAAATTTGCTCTCTCCACCATATATGTACTCTTACCATCAACAAAGTTTAGTTTAGTCAACACTAATGACTTAAAACACCTAGTATTGTCACTAATCACATAATACCATTCTTCTGCATAGTTCTAGTTTCTTTTTAAATATGTTTTTCACCTTTCTCACTACTTTTTAAGCTTTTTTTTTAGGATTCAATCATGTCTTATGAGAATTCTTCTAGAAAATCTTGTTCTTTTTGGCATTTTTACTTTTTTTCCTACAATTGCTACTAAGAAATTATTAGGTTCTTTTAATTATATTTCTTAGTTAAAAGGTGTGCAAAAATGGTGCCTTGGTCAAGGTTTAAAGGATCATTTATCCACTAAACTTACTAATATGAAAACTAATAAAGATATTTCAAAGAAAGCTAATACACTATTGCGTGGCCCCTTATAGCAATTTATTGATCCCTTTCTTCATTCTATCTATACTAATTTTGAAAATTATTATAATATGTGAACACGAGCCACAAATCTTTATACTAATGACATTTAATGTCTATACTCATAATTTGTAGCAAGTTGATTAGTTTATGATAACAAGGTATGATGGTTTCAAATTTTATTAGCCAAATGTATTTTATTAAGGCTAAATTCAATACCTTGTTACATGTTGGTAAAACTAATACGAAAGACCTACACCAATGTATAATGTTCTTTATGGTTTGTGCTCTTGCTGCTTTAAGTCTTGAGCTTACTTTTGTTAAAGATATGATTCTTGCTAGTCTCGTTGTCTTTACATTGTAAGAAATTTTCTCTTATCTTTATCATGGTACTTTTATGTTACATTGCTAGGGCCATCTACTTTTGATAATTTTGCCTTAGCTTCATAAGTTCACTACAGTCATAAGAAAGAACAAAAAGGTGACCGTAGAGAAAATTGAAGGACTTAACCTAAGTATATCCATGATCACAAATAGGGCCATACTAAAAAAAATGTTATAAATTGCATAACAGACCTTCTCATATTAATGTTGCTCATATTGATAGTTTTTAGTTTGGGCAGTATGACGGACATTTATAGCAGTATGTATTATTTATTAACATTGACTATAATGATTATCTCAAGTATCAAGCATCAATACAGTTTTCCTTATCAATTGTTTCTATTGCCTACACTCGTAATTCCATTGCCTTTCTTACTCAGTCTACTTTTTTAAGATAATAAGTTCTTAATTCAACTGCCTTTAACCATATCTTTCATAACTATTTTTTATTTTTTTCATTTTCATAAATTTACCATTTTACTTTCTATTACTTTAGCTAATGGTTCTAAAATGATTGCAAAAGTTATAGGTAATGTCAAACCTTTACCTTCCATGCCTTTAGATTTTGTCATCTATATTCCTAACTATCCTTTTAATTTGGTATCTATCAATAAACTTAAATTGTTTAATCACATATAATAATGATTCTATTTTTATCTAGGATCCAGATGTAGAACAAATGATTAGCGTAAAATGTAAGCCATATGGTTTCTATTATCTTAACCTTCATTAATTAATATTCATATTACATTTAGTTATGTTTTATAAAAATTCATTCCAAGTTATTTTCCATTTTTTAATCTTTTAATGTTAAAATTAAAACCTAATTTAATACTTTTATTCACATGTTATATAGTGACAATGCTCATGAATATTCCTCTATAATTATTACTAATTTTTTTCTTGTGCTTATACCCCAAGCAAAATAAAGTTATTAAATGTAAAAATAAACATTTGATTGAAACTACTTACATCCTTCTTTTACATTATTATGTTCCTTTCATTTATATGATGATAATGTAATCATTCCTTATTATCTTGTTCAAAAGATACCTTCTTCTACTTTTCAACACAAAGTTTCTTATTCTATGTTATTTCTTGACCAATCATTATATGATTTCTCTTTTCATATTTTTGGTTGCATATAGTTTGTTTATAACATAACTTTTGGTCAAGATAAATTTTCAATTTGGTCTACCAAGCGCATCTTTCTTAGTTATTTCCACATTAAAAAATGTACCAGATGCTATTCTTTAAATACTTACTAATACTATTTGTCTATTGATATGACTTTCTATAAACCCTTTCCTTTCTACTCCACGCTTTCCTAACATCAAGATTCATATTAAGTGTTACCTATTCCTTATAATCCACTTATTTTTTATCCTATTCTAGTTATGTATGAGCCTACCTTATCCTTTCTATCTTTGTAAGTATATCATAAATGCTTCACACCACAAACTCCAGTTAATCCTACCATTGTTACAAATACTCCTACTATGCCAGAGACTTTTACTAATTCGCTTCTTTTCCAATATATCTATTTACTATAGGCTTACATTCTAATGATTAGTATCCCATTAACATTATAAAACATACACATTCTACTCATAACCATCATCCCATTTATAACCTTTTAAGTTATTGTCATTTATTTTCTCTTTATTATGCCTTTCTTTTGTCATTATCATTTGTTTTTATTCTTAAGACCTCTAATGAAGCACTTTCACTTTTGAGATAACCATAAGCTATGGTTGATGAATGGTTGCATTACTTAGGATTTGGTTCTATCATTTCCAAGTAAATTTCCTTTTTAGTTATTATTAGATATATACTATTAAATTTACTTTTGATGAATAAGTTCAACTTAAAGGCCATTTAGTTGCTAAAAGGTACACATAAGTTATGGGTTGTACTGTAGTAATACTTTTTCTCTTATCGCTAAAATGTCTTTTATTTGTTTATTTCTTTCTATGAATGTTATGCATAGTTGGCCATTGCATTAGCTAAACACTAAAAATACTTTTCTTTATAATGAACTTAAGAAGAATTATATATGAAGCAATCATCTCACTTTGTTGCTTAAAGGGAGTTTGGTTTGGTTTCCAAATTTCTCGCTTTCTATATAGTTTGAAACAATTTCTACATGCTTAGTTTAGGCATTTTAATGTTAATATCCAAGAGTTTGGCATAATTTAGCATAAGTTCGATCATCTTATGTTTTATAAACATACCATTCCAAGGAAATGCATTTACCTAATTATCTATGTTGAAAATATTATCATAATTAATAGTGATCATGATAGAATTAATTAACTAAAGACATATTTGTATGATCAATTTCATAATAAAGATTTGGAACTTCTAAAATACTTATTTGGCATTAAAGTCCCATAGTTCAGTTTTGTTATTATACTTTCTCAATAAAAATATATTATAAACATCATAAAGGAAACTAGTATATTAAATTGTAGGCCAATCCATTCTTTTATAGATCCTAATACAAATCTTCTTCTAAGATAGAAGAAGCCTTTAACTAATCTTAGAATATGTCAATGATTTATTGGTAAGCTAAATTATCTTACTATTAATCAGTTAGATATTTCTTTTAATGCAAGTATTGTTAGCCAATTCTTTCGATTTTCATATAATAGTCTTTGGATGCAATTATTCAAATTCTAAGGTATATTTAAGGGTAACATAGTTAAGGATTATTGTATAAACACAAAGATCACATGGTGGTGATTGAATATTCTTGGTATTGATTAGATAGGTTCTTTATCTGATAAATATTCCACTTCAAGGTATTGTATTTTTGTTATAAGTAATCTTGCATTCTAAAAGAAGGAAAATTAGAAGGTCATAACTAGATCAAGTGCTAAAATTTAGTATTATGCTAAGGCTTTGGCAACATATGAGCTTATGGGGATGACATAATTTATTCAAGAGCTTAAGTTTACAAAAGTGTCTCAAGTGAAGCTATTATATGACAATCAACTTGCATTTCATATTGTATCCAATCTGATTTTTTATAAGAGGACTAAACATATAGAAATCGATTACCATTTCATTTAAGAGAATGTATTGTTTGTTTATATTATCACTAGCCATGTTAACTTAAATGACTAACTTGCTAACATTCTTATTAAGTCTCTCACAAGTCTTTGCATTAATTTCATTTATAACAAACTCAATACATATTATTTATATGTATCAGCTAAAGGAGAAGTTTCAGATTATAATGTAAATATATATTGTTGTTGTATCTAGGTTTTTTAGAGTACCTAGCTTAAGGATCACTTTTACATGTATATATAGTGGTATTTCTGATTAGAATAATACAATTAAAAATTTTTCGTGTATTCTATTTAAATTTCACAAAGTATATTGTCATGCTATTAATGTTTAAGTTAGTATATTAATTTTTAAATATTTATGACATTTTATTTATATTTAAATATATGATGTATAATATTTTATTATTTAATATATTTTTATTTTTAATAATAAAATTCTAAGATATAAGATGTAATAATGAAATGTATAAAATGAGGTAAATCTCAATAAGAACTAAGAAGAAAGGCAAGCTAATAATTTCATATCTTAAGCTAATATCATCGATCTTCATTACTTATAACGAGATGTTTAATGAATTTCTTAAAATTAATCGGGTATTTGTAATTTAGGTTCTGTTTCACATAACTAACTAATAAGCTACTTAGTAACTAATAAGTTAGCTGAAAAGTAACAGCTTATAACTTATAGTTGATAACTGATAAATTAACTAAAGTGTTCGTAAAATTAACTGTTTAATTAGCTAAAATTGTAAAATAACATAAAAGGACATATTAATATAAATATATATATAATTAAAATAATTTCTATTTATTTAAAAATAAAATTATATTAATGTAATTAAAAAATTGAAAATAAAAGTATAGTTTCTAATATTTTATAAATTTATATATTTATTTACTTATATAATTTTTATTTTATTATTTATTATAAAATTATAATTACTTAAAATATGATTAATTATATTTTATAAAAATTATTTAAATTTATATTATAAAAGATATGAGCTGTAAATTAATAAAAAGAATAAGGATAAATTTAAAAAAAATTAAAAAAAGGGTAGCTTATAAGCTATAAGCTACTCTAGGTAACTTATTAAATCAGAACTTATAAGTTACCTGGAGTAGCTTATAAGATAGTACGAGAAATACCTTTGAAAGCTAACTTATAGTTTATTGACCAGATCAATAGGTTATAAGTTAACTTATTTATTGTACAAAACGGAGCCTTAGCCTAACCTTGAAGCAATTTCTTCTAAACAAAATTATAAGATGATTCAACTAGTTCTCTTAAAAGAGCAAACAACAGTTAGGCATCCTATTTTTTTATCTTTAAAAGAATTAAACACTTTAATCTCTTAATGAAAGTAATAAGAGTACTATTTAAATTATGTGTTCCTACATATATTTATTATTTTTATTATTAATATAGGAATAATGTGTATGTGATAAAAGAAAAAATATTTTATAAAAGTGCTAGAATTTAATATATCATTTTTTTTATAATCATATATCTAATTTTGTAAATAACAAATTTTCAATAAATATATTGCTTTTACTAAGTAAAAATACGCAAAATCAATTTACTTTTATCATAAAAAATGATCCTCATCATATGCTTTGCAATTGAAAATTATAATTAAATGAAAATTTTAACACAAAATAAATGAATAAATTTAATTTTTTATCATTATAAACATGGACCCGTTTCAACTATTTTATGAATAATTTAAAGTGAAGCCTATCTACATGAACATTGAAATGGAAAAGCAAATAGGAGTGAAAACATGAAGGAATTCCCATTAAAATTTCATGCCAACAAACAATGATTGATTCTAGGCCTCGGAGCCTTGTAATTTGTCAAAACTAATGACCATGACTTTGAGAGGGAGTTCTTTTTGGTAATCCATAAACAAGATGAGTTGATTTTGCCTTGGAATATAAGAAGTGCTAGCCTTAGAAAAAGTAGATTAGACTGTTTTAAAGTATCGGTTACTAGACAAATTGACAATGTAGAGATCAAAGAGTTTTGCCTTATTAAAAAAAAAACACTACATTACGATGCTTTGATAAAGAGCAAAGCATAATAACCAATAAATAACAACTTATTACTAGATATTATCCTACATTAATGAAAATGATGACTTGCAATCCACAATTTACCTTTGATGTCTTAACTTGATCTCACCTCAATCATAATGTTTATAAGTTTAGCTCAATTTAACTCAACAAAAATTAATGAACATTATAAATTTTAACAAATTCAAAACTCAATTGGAATTCAATTTGATCACATTAACAAAATTTAATTAAACAGAAGTATCACATTAACAAGATTTAATTAAATAGAAGTAAAAATTTATTTTTCTAAACAAAATCATAATATTTAATAGAGAAATTACATTGACCTCTCTGAAATTTAATCTAATTACATTTTGGTTCTCTTGATTTCCAAAATCATGTGCATCCTTTTCTTATATTGATTTTTATACTATAGATTTCCCTTTTCGTTAGTTCCCCATTAATTTTTTTTTTCAAATGATGACAATAATGACAATTTTTAAATTCTAATTCTCCAACTACCTTTGGTACCAATGGTTTTTCCTATTCTTAAATTTAAATATATGTAAACTTTAACTAAAAAAAGTAACTTTTATTTTAATTCAAAATTGATACAATTTAATTAAACTAAAAAAACTCCTTATTTTAAGGAATAGGATAATTGGGAAGGAAATCAAAATTTTATAATTGCTTATGTCAAATAAATATTCTCATTAATCATAAAATAAACAAATCTAATTTTACATAAAATTAATTCCAAACACATGAACCAAATGAAAGCAATAGTAAATTAGTCACAAATTTTTTTTGAAAGATTTTAATTCTTTCAAAAGAAAGAATTTTTGCCTAATGTTATTCAAACATGATTCAAAAAGTAAAACCCAATACAAAATTTTGCCCCCTTTTAAAAGAAACTTCTTATTCTTGGAATGCAAGTTTATTAACCTAAAAGATAAAAATAAACAAAAATTAATATATCAAATTCAAAAGTTCTAAAAAGTATGAGTTTGTTTCAACTATAACTTCAAATTTTAAAAATTATCTCAAACAATTACCATTATAATCATAAGCAATAATTATTTCCAGAAAAAAATAATACTACATTTTTGCATCCATATCCTACCTATTAAAAGGAGGCAAATGTGACATGGTCTAGTTTTTTGCCTAAATTCAACTTAAAATCATATGTCTTGCTTTATAAATAGGTCAGGCTTAAGTTAATAAATTTAAATTTAGGTTAGCCCTAATTTAGCTCTATTTTATATTTATATATAGAAAATTGCATCGTAAAGCCATTTCCTAAACATCTTTTTAAAGAAATGTTAGCACTGATCTTTATTTCAAATAGATGCCGATTTTATAAATTAATACTATTCTATTCACAAAAATATCCTTTTTTAACCATGAAAATGCGATTATAAATTAGGAACTTTGAAAAGGCATAACTTTATGATTAGTTAACTAATTTTAGCATATGACCACTCATTTTGATTCTTCTTCTAATGATATTTCAACAGAAAATAAGAAAATTTAATTTCGGTGGGTGTACCCAACTAAAAACATGTAAGTTAAGTTCAAAACTTTAAACAATCATAACATTATACTCAATTATCTTATTAGAGCAATTTTTTTTATTCCATGTAACTTTTCAAGATTTATGTACTTACAAAAGAATAACATGTTACTATTTCATCTTTAAATAGTAACATTGACTAAAAATATAAAATAAATAGATAAATCAAATCTCATTAACAAATAAAATTATTAAATAATAGCATGTTACTCTTTTATCTCCAAATAGTAACATTAACTAAAAACTTCAAATAAATGAATAAATCAAGTCTTATTAACAATCAAGTTGTTAAATAATAGCATATTACTATTTAGTTTCCAGATAGTAATATATTTTTATTTCATCTCCAAATAATAATATTAACAAAAAAATTAAAATTAATTAATTAATTAAATCTCAATAGTAATTAAACTGCTAAACAATAGCATACTATTATTTAGAGATGAAATAGTAACATTAACTAAAAATTTAAAATAAATAAATTAATTAAGTCTTATTAACAATCAAATTGTCTAAGAAGAGTATGTTACTATTTCATCTCCAAATAGTAACACTAATCAAGAACTTTAAATAAATAGATAAATCAAGTCTTATTAATAACTAAACCACTAAAGAGAAGCATGTTACTATTTGATCTCTAAATAGTAACATCAAATAGTAACATATTAATCTTCAAATAATAATTCATCCAAGATAATTATTTTTTAAAAACTAAATAGCAACATATTAATCTTCAAATAGTAATTCATTCAGGATAATTATTTTTAAAAAAAGGTAAAAGAAAGAAATTATTATATAATTTTATATAAGATTTTATGCTTCTAAGCTTTTATTTATTTTTATTTTTATCTTAACTAAAAATTTATTTTAATCCCTTAAAAATTAAATTTTTATTAATTTTATTTATAATTAAAATTTTATATTAATTTAATTTTTATAAAATTAAAAATTCTTCAATTTTAATTTTTATAAGTTTTTAGTATTTTATTTTTAATTTTTATAAGATTAAAATTCTCTAATTTTAATATGCGATAATAGAGATTTTGTTTCAGAGCTTTTGTTCATCGTAATGCACACTTCAAGTATGTTATTTTATTTTATGGGCATTGTGGCAAATTACTATTTGTGATGGTACTTAAATGAAAAAAAGTGGGCATATGACATCTCACTATAATAAATTATAACAAACGGTACTAGCCTAATTTTTTTTATTTATATATTAAATATTTATTATATGTGTAATATATATTTTATAATATAAATCTCAATCATAAAAAATTAGTATATGTATATGATAGTTTTTTCAATGAAATTTTTTTATTATATATATTAAATATAATATATACATAAATATAAATATATTTTATATATTTATAAGATTTAATTGTAATATATATAAAAATTTTAAATCAAATCGCTTAAGCATCCTTATTTCCAAAAAAGTCGGACTTAGATAAAAAGTATAAAGAAAAAAAAATTGCATTGGATCAAACTTAGTCTAAACAAAAAATATCTTAATATTTATATAAGTCCAGCCCGAATCTAGTTTGGCTCAATTTTTTATCCATCTCTACAACCTATCCTAAAACTTTTGAATCAATGAATGATATATTCTAACTATTAGGTGAATTAAAAGTCGCTACTCATTATCATATTTATACTCAAATACATGCCCTACACTTACCTAGAACTACTGCATTTATTATTTATATTGGCTCTCTCTTTATCAATACGGGAGAATAAGTTAAAGCTTACGAGTTATTTCCACCAATGTTGCATCTTCCTCAACCTAGCCGCATCCCTATCAACCTTGTGAATAAATTCAACTAATTGCTTAATTTTGACATAAAGGACAATAATTCAATATAATCAATTATATAATATATAAAACATTGGTAATATTAGTTTTTAAGGAATCCTGAGATGAGGAAATTATGCCAACTTGTCTAAACCATCATAAGCTTATTCTGTAAATAGAAAACTACATAACAATTCAAGAATATCGACTAATTGCATTACTGGAGATAAAGACCTCAATATAGATTAGGAGTTTTCATTTTGATGATAGCCTTAATTGTTATTCATGTCATAAACTTGACAAATTTTTTAATCATAATTTTTTCATACCTTGAAAAGCAAGCATTGGAGAAAATTAATGAAAAATCATTTGCAAATATAAATAAAACTTCATTAATCAATAAATTACAATATGTAAAACACAACATCATGTGTTTTGTCTAGAAAAACAATTTAATTTGGCTCGCTTGTCAGTCACAATATCCATCAACCTAAAACTAGTCCAAAAAATAACTTTTAAGCATGGTAAGAAAGTTTAGCATTTGTTTAAATTACATTAAAGAAAAACTTATTAATGGATGGCATAATCCGAGAGACACGGTTGTAGTTATACTTCCTCAAGCTATGTTCTACATATTTCTCACTCTAATATAGTTGTCAAGCACTTTAACAATTCTATTTTTCTTAGTTACCCTAAAAGCAAATTCTAATTAACATTTTATATTTTAAAAAATTTGCCTATTTATTATGAAAATAAGTATGCTAACCTAAAACAAAAAGAAATATTATTTTTGGACAAGAAAATTACCTAAAAAGAGGAATTTTGCATACTAAAGAGAAAAGAGTAAAGACAAAATCAAAATTAAACAAAAGAAACTTATAACATTAGCAAATTCAAGAATTAGGTTTAGAAATTTGTACTCAATGGCTCTAAAAATTAACCTTTTTAAATATCAAAGTGGTAAAGTTATGGACTTTTTGCTTAATAATAGATATAGAAGAATTTGTTCATATTAGATAATATTTTGATAGTTGCATGAGAAGCATAATGAATTCGCGCCACATAATCAAGAAAGATAAGAAATTTGAATGGAAAAATCAAAATGGAAATGACAAAGCACAAAAGCTTGAAGCCATCTTGTTTTTCCCAATCTTTTCCTTCTTCCCCTAATCTAATTTTTTTTTTTTTGCATTGATCAATATTGATATGCAAAAAAAAAATGAAAAGGAATTAATGAAGAGAAATATACCAAAAAACTCCACAAAAAGGCAAAGGTTTTAGAATGATATATGAAATTTTTTTCACCCTAAAAAAGAAAGAAATGGAATTAGTTTTGGATAATAAAGTAACAAGTCTAACCCGAATAAGACGAGTGTGTTTATTTTATACATTTTAAAAGGCAGACTTAATCTTTATTTTATACAAATAGCTAATAAATTAGTTAATTTATTAAGAAATATTTCATAAAAATAATTATTAAATTATTCAAAATTGTAAACTAACATATTAATAAAAATAGATATATAGAATAAAATAATTTATATTTATCAAAAGATCAAATTATATTAATGCAATTAAGAAGTTTAAATAATAATATAATATCTAATATTTAATTAATCATATTTTATGAACTTATATATTTATTTTTATAATTTTTATTTTATTATTATCTATAATAGAATTATAATTACTTAAAATATAATTAATTATATTTTATAATATTACATATTTATATACATATTTTTACATATTTATAATTTAAAATTAGGATAAAATTAAGTTAAAATTAAATTAATTATATTTTACATCATTATATTATGAAGGGTTTGGATTGTAAATTAATTAAAAGAATAAAGATAAATTCAAAAAAAATTTGAAAAGATGGTAGCCTATAACAAATCAATGTATGAAATATCTCTATACGTTAACTTATAACATATTAATTTATTTAATAAGTTATAAGATAACTTATTTATTATGCAAAATAGAGCCTTAATGGCTCAATTCGTAGTTGATAAACTAGTTGATAGTTAATAAACTAATTAATAACTAATAAGTTAGTTAATAAATGATAAGTTAATCGATTATGTTTGAAGTGTTTGGTAAAATTAAATATTAAACAAGTTAAAAAATTTTAAATGATATAAAAGAATATGTTAATATAAATATATTCATAAATTAAGTTACTAAATTATGTTAATGTAATAAAAATTTTTAGAATAAGAATATATTTACCCAAAATTTAATTAATTACATTTATGAGATTACATATTTTTATTCATTTATTTTTTAAAATAATAATATAATAACAAAAATTTAATTAATTATATTTTATGACATCATATATCTATTTAGTTGTTTACTTACTTATCTTTTATTTATTTATATTGAATTAATGAGGACATGTAAAATATTCATTCATATAATTAAGATATAAGTTGTCAGTTAATTAAATGAAGAGCAATAAATTTGAAAAAAAATTAAAGTTATTAGTTTATAAGTTATAAACTATCTTATGGAACTTATCAAATATAACCTTATTTTTTTCAAATAAATTAATGCACCAAACATCCTTATATGCTAAGTTATAATTTATTAACTAAGTTAATATACTATATGTTAATTTATTTGTTATATAAAATGCACATAATGCCTTCAATCAATGATAGCTGCAAGGGGTGTTTAGTAAATTTAGAAAATTAAAGGGAGAATATTTTAATTAGGCTAAATTTTGAAAGAGAACAATAATTTACTCTACTTAATATAATTACAAGCATAATTGAATAGCATATTTAAAATGATAAAATAAGAATTTTGATATATGATTAATGAATAAATAATAAAAAGTAGAAGTCATGGTTGAACTTTTTGCAAATGATGGAAAAAAAAAGTTTTGATTAGCTTTTCTAATTAAATGAGCTAATTTTCTTTCTCAAAATTTAATATAAACAAGTTGTAAACTAGGTTGAGTCGTGGAATTATTAAGTGGAGCCACCAATAAATGCAATGCTATAAAATAAAAATAAATAAATAGCTTAACAACAATTATATATCATTCATTTAAATAACTATAATATAATATTATACTGCAAGTTAAAATTAAAAGAACAAAAAAGTATTATAGTTTTGTGACACACTTTTTAAAATTATATAATTTTATATATAAAAATTATAAGCCAATCTAATAAGCTAATAAGCTATAATTAGTATGGCTTAGCTTTGTAAAATGAGTTAAAATTATCTGTAATTATGTTCTATTTTACAAATAGGCTAGTAGCTAGCAAATGGATTGTATTTTACACAATAAATAAGTTAACTTATGAATAATTTATCTTCAAATTAGTAAGCTACAAGTTAATTTTTAAAGATATTTCGCACTTATTTATTAAAAAAATAAGTTATGATTTAATAGACTCCATATTATAACTTATAATTGATAGCTTATAACTTATCTTTTTTTTTCAAATTTATCTTTTCTATTTTAATTAACAACTCATCCACTTAACAAATAAAAATAAGTAAGTAAATAAATATATAATATCATAAAATATAACTAATTAAATTTTAAATAATTATATTTTTATTTTGAACATTTTAATTATGGTAATATAATTTGATCTTAAAATAATTATTAATTATTTTTATTCATATATCTATTTATGTTATGAAACATCTTGATTGAATCATTTTATATTTCGGCTAATCCAAGAGCTAATTTTATGAAACATTTCTAATATAATCAATTAACTTATCAGTTATCAATTATTAATCAATTTATTAACTACTTGTTTCATATAATGCCTTGGCAAATAAGGAGATAGTTAATAGTAGATAAACTAATTAATTCTATCTATCTTGATTGTATTAGAAATGTTTAATAAAATTAGTTATTAAACTAACTAAAAATTTAAATGACAAAAATGACATGTTAATATATATAAATAAATGAATTAAATTAATTAATATGTATTTTGAAACTAAATTACATAAGTGCAATCAATATATCTAAAATAATATAATTATTTAAGATTAAATTAATTATATTTTATGACAATATATATTTATTTATATAATTACTTATTTTTATATTTATATATTATTTAAAATAAAAATATAATTACATACAGTTTAATTAGTTATGTTATATAATATCACATATTTAGTTATATTAATTAATGATCAATAAACTATATATTTATTTACATCATTCAATTAAATAAAAGCACAAGGCAAAATAAAAACCCCAATAAAAGAGGATAGGTAGGCAAATTAGCAACTAAAAAAATTACAACATCACGTGCTACTTACTATCCAAAACTGAATGGAAAACCAAATGAAAAACTTCGCCAGGCTTCAAATTGCATTGTGGAAAAAGGCATAGTACCAATGACAATGGGCTAGCCACATGATTTAGTAGGCCCGATATCAAAGAAAGCCCACATCTATGTGTTGCTGCTGACTCATTTGCACATTTTTCTCCATCAAACGGAGATAGAAAAGATGGCCCCATCTGCTCAATATGGGGCCAATTCTGTGAATACCAATCATGGAAGGGCAAGCCAAAAATTTCCTAAAAATAACACTGGAATGCCAGCTTAATTTCATTCTTTCAAATATTAATATCCTTTTTGATTCCGCATCACCGTCACCCTGGGTTTCTGCATCCCAGATTCCCATTGTAGCACTCTAGAATTCATCACATTGTTTTCATATTGATAAAAAAAAAATCTAGAAAAATATTTAATAATGTTATATATACCAAAAATAAAATTCAAAATTTAATTACAAATATAAATAAAGGACTGTCAATTAAATATAAAATTATAGGATAAATTTATAAAATTTAATTTAATAAATCTAAAAAATTAAACACCTTATTTTAGATCTTACTTTTAATGTATATAATATTTTTAAAAAATGGTAGTTTCCAATTTATTTGATCGGCCTTTTACTATAGGTCAATTGGTCTGTTAGCCTTCACAAGTAACAAATATAAGATGTACATGGCAAAGGGAATGTTTGTAGATTAAACTATTTCACACTAAAAATTATACTGAACATACTTTATCACATCGATAGAGTGAGTCTAAATTAAATCTAAGGAATTGGATGATCAATAAATGATAATAGAACGTAAAACATGTTTCTTTTTTAGATAAAAGCAATTAACAAAAGAGGATGCAAAGATAAACAACAAAGTTAAAAGAAAGAAATTCACAATGAAAAAATTTACTAGCTCAAGAAACGTTGCAAACCTTAATTAATCAATTTATCCTAAATAACACCAATCAAATTATTTTAATTTGATTAATTAACTAAGGATTACCTTGCCAGCAATTCTTATGTTCCCTAATTGATTAACCTAAGTCCAATACTTAAATTAATTCTTTATTATTCAAGCTTAAAACTCAAATAATAGCATTAAGATTTAAAAAATAGTTAACAATGTAACCCAGTATTGAATCATCAATTCAAATTTTACTTCTTTGAGGTAATGATTAATTTAATCGAGCATTAAACGACTAACACTTAATTATTACTCATGTAATTATCAATTACAATCCCGCATCATAACTAATTATCTAACAATAGATTATAAATGATAACAAACTAATAGGTTCAAATTAGCAAATTATCCAAAGCAATCATAACCTTGAAAGAGTATAAAATAAAGGATAATCAAATTAGAAGTAAATTAATAGGATAAAGTCTCAAAATTAAACTGAATTAAGGTTAGAATTCCCTTGAACTGATTAATAAAATCTAACCCCTCATGATGGTTTACAAGAGAAAGTTAGAAGAGAAGGGTATGCTAGTTTCTACTAATATGTTGTCTTTGGAAGCACAAACCTAATTATATCTAACCTTTTAAAGAGGAAAACCTATTGGGACACATTAAGATACCTTTTAAGGTTACAAATGACAGGATCTTGCTTAATTTGGAAGCTCATAACTTAATATATAAGTCAACTTCTAGCCAATATTTAACTATTGAAATGGTATAGTTTCACTAATTCCTAAATATGAAAATTGTTATATTGTATCTAAGCTAACTTTGGGTGCTAGTTTGAACTTATTATGACTCATGAAGCTTTATATATAGCCTAAAAACTAAGATTGGGTCAAACTAGATAGCAAAATTAGATTTTCTTCTTGGCCAAATATTAACTTCCAAATGTCCAAATTAAGTTCCAACTAAAATATAAAAGTTGTAAAACTTCTCCTCAACAACATAAATATCACCTAAATTAAACCTCTAAAACTAAAGTTATAACCATAAACTTGAAATAGTATCAAAAATTTAGCATTAATTAAATAATTTAATAACATTGTAAAATTATAATTAAATCATAAAGTAAGATTAATTCTATTAAATCAAGTACATGTAACACCCTAACATGTAGAAAATAAAAGGAAATAAGCCTTTAAACAAATTAAATCGAGCTTTTACTTGTTCAAGCTCAAATTTGGTAAAAATAAACAAGCACAAGCTCAACTATTAAATGAGCTTAATCGAGCCTAAACAAACTTTGACATATTACATATTTTTTTAAATAAACAACTTAGTACAAATAAATGACACTACAAGTATAAATCTCATTCTAATTCAACAAATATACATAGAAATAATCAAATCATATTTGAACATTATATAATAACTACACAGGTAACAATATAAGTGGGCAATTTCATATTAGAAATTCCACTAATTTTTTCAAGTAACTTAAACATAAAATCATTTAGGTTTAAATATTGGATGTACAATTTCTTTACTTTGCAAAATAAAAATAATAAGAGTTTTTATTAATATTAAAATATCAAGTAATTAAATGAATTGATAATTTAATAAAAATTTATAATTTAATAAAATCATAAATAATGTAATAAATAAAAATATAGATAGAAGCTTGTTTAGGCTTGTTTAAACTCACAAACATTACAAGTTTTGTATTTTAAAGCTCAAGCTTAGCTCATCATCAATTATATGAACTTGTTTGACTTAAACACAAATCAAGCTTTTTATGAGTTAAGCTCGAGTTATTCATAAATAATATGGTTTATTTACATCCCTAGGAGAAAATAATATAGATAATATTTTGCATATCATCCATAGTGTACATTTCGATGCTTAAGTCAATAATTGTTTGAGCAAAGTAACAATAGTAGAATAAGCTTGGAAAAGCAAGGCTCATGACTTTATATAACCTCTGTAGGGTCTAAAGGTAAAATTTGGTATGATTCAAAAAGCTAATAAGAATTGTACATATGGTTTAAGCAATTTAAGGGAATCTTGGTGCTAAGGTGATTCCTTAAAGGTGAAAACATTCATTTTTTTAGTGTAATTTCAACATAATCTAAGTGTATAAGGAGTGATGTTAATTAGACTGACACCATGGTTAGGCTAATTTAGGTCTCATGAAAGGCCTTTTAGGAGGTTAGTTTTGGGTCGATTATATGGGTTGATCATATTAGGCTTGGCCATTTAGCCTCTTTAGCAACGTAATAGGTTAGGCTAAGTAGAGCTTTTTTGCTTTTAGTTAAGTTGGTGGATTTTGGCCATTCGACTAAATCACATATTATCAAAAAAAATTATTTATCATAAAATAGAGTTAAATAAACAAAAGTTAAAACCTATCTATTAGATACTAATATTAAACCTAAATAAGCTATACATAATAGACATAAAAAAGCATTGTAGAAAATATCTTAGCTCCAAAATATCTATGCTCACATTGTAAAGCTCTTCTACTGGTCTGAGATTAAGATTCTTTAAAAATTTTTACAAGCCCTTAGCATTCGTGTCCACCTTAAGTAATCCTTCTTCAAGCACTTAAGGATGAAGTAATAGGTCTTAAAAGCAACCATAGTACAAAGAGCAGCTAAGTTTGAGTACCTAGGCTAATATAAACCAGTAAACTACAAATT
This sequence comes from Sindora glabra, assembly GCA_020226215.1. Taxonomy (NCBI): domain Eukaryota; kingdom Viridiplantae; phylum Streptophyta; class Magnoliopsida; order Fabales; family Fabaceae; genus Sindora; species Sindora glabra. Next base: position 74,943,742 of record CM035235.1, read on the forward strand.
TGTCCCATCCAAGATTAAATACTTACAAGTAATAAGCTATCTTGTTCTTTTAGCTTTATTAATAAGAAAATATGATCTCAATCTAGTCTCCTAACAAATGAGGAAATAAGTTTTTTTTTTTTGCTCTAGTAGTATTTTAAAAATAAATTTATGCTAAACTTTCTCCTTACTAATATTATATTTTAGAGTCCATCTTTTCACTAGCCTTGGAACTTAAAAAATCTCCATTTATTTCTAATTAAAAATCACCTAATTTTTGAAAAAACCAAATAATTTACAGAATGATTATATAAGGCAAATAAAACTCCCCTAAGGTTTGGTTAACTTATGCTTTAATTTAGGTAATTGTTAACCTATGCCTAAATATCTTGAAGGTGAATCCAATTAGATTTAAGGTTTAGGGAAAATCTAAACCAAATGGGTTGTATAAAAGGGCATTACAAGAACAAATGGTTAACATATTCAATTGATAATTGACAAAACAAGAATATAAGGTTTATTTGAATTAAGGATAATAAAAATATCTATACTCAAAGGATTTTATCCTAATCAATAGATATTTATTGAATAAATCTTATCTAAATTAAACCCATTATTTAATAGTTTAAGTTTGGGTCTAATCATTAAGTATCCAATAGTTTTTGGGTCTTTTTTTAATATCACATTAAATCTATTTGAATAACATATTCTATAATTAACTTATTATTATATAAAAATTAATATTATCACATATATAAGAATATTATAGTAATTTATTTAAGAGAAATAATTTTAAAAATATTTAAATTTACATTAAATTATAAAGATATTTTAAAATAATATTTTATTTATTTTATAATATTAATTTGTACAATACATAAATATCTAATTGTAATATAAATAGATAAATAATTATGTTTGAATTAACCTAATATGACTTTTATTTGATAATATTAATAATGATACAATCCACATTTACCCTATTATTAACATGGATAGTATGTATAAGTTAAAATAAAAATGCAAATGGATGAGAAAATAAATATAATTCATAATTATTAGGTATAATTATTACCAATAAGAAAAAAATAACTTTTTACTTTTTATTAAAAATTTTAAATTATATTTTTATTAGTAGGTCTAAGTGGATTCATTTTAAATCTTTTATTTGGGTCTTGTCAAGCCCATAATAAGTCTGGATCATTAATAGATCCAAAGTAATGGATCTTTAATAAGCCCAAATCTAATTAGGTTTAGGTTAAGTCTACTTAAATTTAACTTACTACCATCTCTAGTTTAAATATTCCTTCTTTACAATTCTTCTTTTATAGCTAGCCTATCTGCACATAACCTCTATAAGAACTAGCCTACTTTAGTAGGAAGATGTAATTTCCATTATGCCAAGCAAAAAGAATAATTGTGAACCAACTTATTATTGTTAAGTAATCAAGTTATAACTTTTTTTTACTATATAAATCCTCATAGAAGAACTTGTTCAACCAAGCCAATCCATTTTACTAAGTAAAAAGAGAGGAAATCTCATAAGATTTCAAGTTACCTTCATATTATACATTGCTTGAACTTTATAGGCACCCCATGTTGTACCAATTGTCGCTTCAAGTTTACTAGCCATCTATAAATTTTGAGGCAAAGGACCAGCTACTTGTGATGTGAACAGTATTATATTAATATTTTTCCTTATATTTAGGTCCCTTAGGAGGTGATAATACTTAATTGGATCTATTTTGCATTAATTTAAGACTAATTGCATTAATTTGGGCTTAATTGAATTTCGGGCTTAATGCTGATTTTTTATTCTATTTTAGTATTTTAGTTATAACTTGAGCTTCGGATGTCATATTTGAACAATCTATACACCGTTGGAAAATTAAGAAAAAGAGCTACAATTTTCATGTTGACCATAAAATCCAGTTCTGCCATCTTGGAGGTCAAAGATTAGCTCAAAGCTGAAGTATAGTTGCTGTCCAGGCCCAGTTGCAATTATCAATTCATATCTTGAGCTCCAAGGGCTTAATTGATGCAAGGCCAAGTCCAATTATTCCATGAAATCCATATCTAAACATTCCTGAAGCCCTTTTGAAGAAATTGAGTCGTTTTGAAGGCCAAGGAAGACAGATTGTGGCTCATTATTTCATCTCGGATTAGATTGAACTACTTTTAGTATTTTAGCTATAACTTGAGCTAGGAATGTCTGATTGGGCTGAAATTTTGTGGGTAGTTTCCTAAGATATTAGGCTACAAGTTTGTAGTTTAGGTCCAGTCCTAATTATGCCTCCAGGGTTATAAACAAAGAGGTTACAGAATCAGAACCTGAGGGAGAGAGCTAGACAGTTTCCTTTTTCTCTATTGTTCTTGGGTTTTTCTCTAATGGAAGGCTAATTCTCGGAGTTAATTTAAGGAAATTTGAGGTTCTTCTTCCTTGGAATTATGAGATCCTGGTTTGTATAGTGGTAACTATAATTGATTTTCCTTTTTCCTCATCTATCTTTTCTGATTTGCATGATCTATTGACTTGGATATTGGTTTGATATAATCTTTGTCCAATTCTATAAGTGATGTTTTTAATCTGAATTGGTAGTAAATTCTGGTTGACTAATTAGAATTTTTTGTGAGAGAAAAGGGGATGAATGATTAATTTAGGATTCTGAATTAATTCATTTAATTTGGCTAAATTTTATTTTTAAATTGGTTTTGATCTAGCTTAGGGGTTATGGCGATTGTCTAACTTAGCTAACCTTAATCAATCAAATCCTAGGCGATTGTCTTGCATAGAATTCATGAATTATTGTAGGGATTCTGGATAATTCAAAGCTAAATAATCAATTGTAAAATCCAATTTATAATGATTTGTGATTAATTTTTTGAAGAAACCTTGAATTCCTTGAATTGGCTGCTTGATTTCATTGATTTCCCTCTGTTTTACTTCTGTTTTTATGCTAATTAATCATTTAATTTGTGTAACTAACCCTCCTTAATTCTGCATTTTGATCTGCATAGTTTTTAATTATACACAACATACAACATTATTTTTTTAATTCTGTTTCATTATAGTCTTCAGTCTGCACATTTTGTGTTTGATAAATTACATAAGTAGATAGTATTTTGTTTATTGATAAATTGCATTCTGTTTAGGTAGCATTCTGTATTTGATAACATAATTAGTAGATAATCATAGAGAATTATTGAAAAGGATCTTTAGAGGTGCTGCAAATATTTTTAAGAATCAGAAATTTTAATTTGACCGGTTCGACAGCCATGATCAACTTGCCACTAATATTTACTTCGTAAAGGGATATTGCCACTTAATCTAACTTGCTAAATTTCTTAGTGATAATTATACTCACACTTTGGATAGCCTTCCACCTCCAAGAAGTTATAGCAGTAGTTTCTTATTCAAGGTCCTATTTCACATACCTTTGTATAAAAAGTTAACTCACTAAGGACTGAGACTTAGAAGTTACACGCCATAATTATTTAGCAAGCAAAGCCTTCTTAAAGCTTTTCATACTAATTAATCTCAAACCTCTTTTTCTAATAGATTTTTTAAATTTTTTCCTATGAGATCAAGTGCAACTTTCTTGACCACTCAAACTTTTTCCACTAAAACTATCTAATTTTAGTTTCAATTTGTTTCATATAATTTTATTAAAGTTGAGTTATAGTCATATGGTAAGTGTGAAGGTTTTATAACATTGATTTTCAAAGAACTATCCTACTTATTTATTATTATAACTTAGCCTACCAACTTTGCAATTTTTTTTATATTTTTTGAATAATTCCTTAATTAAAATCTTTCTTGGATCTATGATCCATAACAAATATATCCAAATATTTCTTCTATTTGTTCTTAACTTTGATTCTAAGAATCTTAGTAAGATAGGTTTAACACTCAATGAAGTTGTAGGGTTACATTATATCTCAAACTAGTTTTATTGATCTTTAGTCTAGCCTAATACCCAAATATGGTAAGAATATGCTTTACTACTTGGCAGGTTTGAGGAGTGGCTTGAAAAAATAAGACCAAGTCATTAATCTAGAATAAATGATTAATTCTTGGGGTTTTTTGTTCACCTTAACCCCTATAATTATCTAAATTTGTCCAGTTTGATAAAACATAGTCAAAAGGAAGTTTGTATACATAATAAACAAATACAAAAACAAGAGATCTCCTTACTTCTATCCTCTTTTGGCCAAATAGGCTTGGTTGGTTCCTTATTGACTAACATTTTTAAAAAGTAGTTGTCATACATTTCATAACCAATTAAATTAAATGTTTAGGAAACTTCATAATCTCTATGACCTTTTGAAAAAAGTCCCAATTAAAATTATTATAAGCTTTCCAAAAATCAATTTTTAATGCCATTTAGAATTGCTTCTTTCTCATAGAATGCTATATATAACGCAAAATATCTAAAGCTATAAAAATATTGTCATTTATAAGGCACCTTCTGATAATGTTGGAAATGAAAAACAACAAAGATGAACAAATAAGATTAAAGAATAAGAAGATGAAGAAAAACATAAAAATTTAACACTAAACATTGATCCTTTATTAAATTTTCATACATTTAGTTACATAATGATTTTTCATGATGATCATTTGCTCTACACATTTACTCTTTCTCATAAAATCACATATCGATCTCTCTAGAATAATCTATAGCACTACTGAATTACATTACACACTTTACACCAGAATGCTTTATGAACTCTCTCTTTTAAATATTCGCTTTTTGAATAATCTTTCAACACTAAAGGAGCACTTCCTTTTCATAGTGCTAAACACCAACCTTGCTAATTAATTATTTTAACTAAGTAATTACTTTAGTTAGGAACATTCTAATTATGTTTTGGATTATTCCTTTACAAAACAACCCTTAAGCCAAAATATTTAAATATTATATTCTTGACATACTCCAAAGTCTTTTAAATCTATCTATCTTTAATGGTTTAGTAAGAATGTTAATAACTTGCTCTTCTATCTTCTAGTAAACTAACTATAACTTCCTTTTGTTCACTTACTTTTTTAAAATGTGAATCAAGGCTCTATATTTATGTTCTTTCTATGAAAAACTAGATTTTTGGCTATGTTTATAGTTAATTGGTTGTCCACACATATCTTCATTATTCTTTTAACCTTTATATGCATCTACTTAAATAAATTTTGAAGCCATATAGCTTAACATATAGTTCTAGATACTGCCATATATTCAGCTCCACATGGAGATATTATTATAATTAGTTATTTCTTCAAACTTCATACAAAAATAATGTTACAAAATTGAATAACATAACCACTAATGCTCTTCCTATCATCTTGATCACCATACCAGTCACTATTTAAGTACCCTAAAAAATTTTCTACTAAAACAAGTGTTTTTAGTGAATATGATCCTTAGTGCTAGAAACATACCTCAGGATCCTTTTAACTGTCAATAGATAAGAATACTTAAGATTATTTATGAACTTACTAGCTAGACCAATCCCATACCATATATTAAGTCTACTGTTACATAAATGTCTCAGATAGCCTACAATTTGTTTAAACATTAAAAGATTGGCTACTCTTTCATTTCGCATCCTATATTAAGTAAGATTTTTGCATTATTATAATTTAGCATATTTAATCTTTCCAAAATATCATTAACTTACTTTCTCTAATGCATAAACACTCATTTTGAAATTTAAACAAACTTTATCCCAAGGAAATAAGATAATAATCCCAAATTTCACATTTTGAACTCTTTCTTCTTAATTACTTTAAACTTTTTAATATCCTTTTGAACTCTTTTGATTAATTGCTCTCACATACAATCTATACTCATAAGAACATTTCTCAAAACCATAATCCTTAAAAAGAAAAAAATTAATTCTCTTATTCCAAGTTTTTGGAGCTTATTTAACCTATATAAAACTTTCTTAAGTTTGTACAACTTTTACTTACTCCTTTTTACCTTAAATCTAGGTGATTAACATACATATATTTCCTCATCTATAAAACCATTTAGGAATGCTTACTTTATATCTAACTAATGCATGTTCCAACCTTTTTAAGTTGTCATTGCAATAACCAACCTTACTATCTCAATCCTTACAATAGGAAAAAATATTTCTTTATAATCTAACCCTTATTTTTATAGGAATCCTTTAATTACCACTTCAGCTCTACACTTTTCAATCTCTCACTTTGGTTTTATACATCTATTCCACATTAATTGACTTTTTATGTTTGAAAAGATTAACCATGTCTTATGTCTTATTTTTCTTAATTTCCTTCAATTTTTCATTCATTGCTTTAATCTAGGTCACTTCTTTGATTACTTACTCGAAGCTTATTGGTTTAAAATATACAAATAAGGCTAGGTGCACTAAATCACTATATTCATTCACTTGATCATATGAGAACAATTCATACTTTCTAAGTTTAAAAAATTATTGCTTGTTTTTGCTTGATCATTTACGTTCATAAGCTGATCCTTCATTTTGGATAACTTGATTAACCATTATGCAACCTGAAGGGTCACTCTCATCTTCAACTTTAAGTAGTACACTTTTTTGCTTTTCTTCACTTTATTTTTTTTTCCACTTCTATGCATTTGTTTTTATCAATAATCATATCATTATTGATAGTGATTTTGAGATCATAAAGATTAATCAATTTATAGCTTCTTGTTGAATGGTAACAAACTAGAACTATTTACTCACTTTAGTTATCCAACTTTTTCTTCTTTTCATTTAGAATATATACATGATACATAAAGCTAATTACTCTTTAGTGGCTAACCATAGAACTTTAACCTGTTCATACCTGTTCTAGAGTTTTATTGATTAATTTTTTAGTTAAGCATCCATTTAAGATGTACATAGCACATGAAATAGTTTCTTCCTAATAATTAGTTAGCATTTCTTTGTCATCAGTATGTTCTTTACCATATTTAATATGGTTTTATTCTTCTTCTTTGCTATTTTATTATGTTAAGGTGTGCATAGAGTTATAACTTCATATATAATGCCTTCCTTCTTATAAAATTCATTGAAATCATTAGAATTATATTCATTTTTACCATTAGTTCTCAATATTTTTAATAATCTCCCATTTTGCTTTTCTACAAGCTACTTGAACCTTTTAAAGGTTTCAAAGCCTTTTAACTTGTACTTGATCAAAAAAACCTAATTTTTCAAGATAAAGTCATCAATAAATGTAATGAAATAGTTATTTTCACCAAGAGATAAGACATTTATTAGTCCACACATATTAAAATATACTAATTCAAGAGGTTTATTTGTTTTATCTAAAGTTTGCATTTAGAATGACCCTTTGTGCTATTTTCCTACCATGCATCATTTGTAAAATTTATCAAGTTAATCCACAATAGGTAACTAAAATTAATTATAAAACTCAAATCAGTAACAAAAGTGAGTCCAAGTCTATCTCAAGGGAATAGTAACCAATTAACGAAAGTAATGAAATAAGGGGCTTTCTAATGCAAATATAAACATAAAATTAAAATAGAATTAAAATGAAATGGCACAATATGGAAATCCAATCCAAAGGAAATCATGCTTCAATTTTTACATTTATTATCAAAACTCAATGAATTTACTTATAATTGGATTACTTATCTTATAAATACCTTAAAGTTGGCAGTAAACATACAAGTTCCTAATGTTGACAAATCATGATAAATGCCTAATTAATCTCTTATTACTAATATTAATATCAAACAAGTGCCTAGACCTAATTAATAAAAGTTTTGAATTGTTAGAACAAGGCTAAGGCTAAATTTAACAATTCTACAAATGAAAATTATTTAATTTATTCTCTATTTTCCTTAAGCAACTAATTATTCACCCAAGCATTAAATCAATAAAGTTTAATAACTATTGATTTCAATTCAATTACAATTAATTTATAAGAAAAAATTAATTATAATTAATCATTTAGCTATAGATTACAATAAATAATTAATTAATTGATCATATTTAGTAAATTATCTAAACATTCATTTACAACAAGTGGAAAAAAAAGGATAATTAAATAGAAAGTAAAATTAAAAGCAAGGTCTCAAAATCAAACCAAATTAAAGTGTTAAGCCCTTGAACTATGAAAAAAATTAGCTACTGATGGTGGTTTACAAAAGAAATTTAGACAAAGAAAATTTGCTGCTTTTTAAGGCACAAAACTTAAATATATCCAATCTCTTGATGAGGAAAACCTATTGGGTTAAGTTAAGGTGTATCTTGAGCTTACAATGAATAGGATCTTATTTAATTTGAAAGTTTAGAACTTAATTTAAAAATTAAAATAATAAAAGAGTTTACAATAATAAATTTTTGTAAGTTAATTCCTAGCTAATGCTTGACTACCAAACAATATAGTTTCATTAATCCTAAAATATAAAAGTTATTCGACTAGATTTAAGATAAATTTTAGTATTTATTTATACTCATTTTAATAGTTAAAGCTTTAGATATGGTCCAAAAATTGAAACTAGGTCAAATTAGACAACAATACTAAAACTTTTTCTTAACTAAAGATGAACCTCTAAACATTAAAATTTGGTTCCATGCAAAACATAAAAGTTGTATAACTTCTTTTTATCTTTCTAACACTATAAGGATCACTTTAATTGGACTTCTAAAACTCAAGTTATAGCCAAAAGCCTAACATAGTATCAAAATGTAATATTAACCAAATAATCTAATAATATAACAAAATCATGATCCAATCACAAAATAAGATCAAATTCATTAAATTATATACATATAACACCATAAGAGTTAGAATATAGGGAAATAATATAAAAAATATTTTGCAAATTAAATTCCCTTATATTTATCCTTTGCATGTTCTCAAGCAAATATAACTTTATTTAAAACTAAAGAATAAAAAACTAATTTTTTTAATGACTTCAAAATCATAAAATTCATAGGCAAGAAACAATAAAAGCCCTCAAGAATTAAAATACATCATGAACAATAATCTTAACAAATTTAAAATTAATTAACATAGTAACTTCCTTTAAAAAAGAGAGATTAAATCAGCAGATCCTCATAAAATTCATTATCTATCTTTTAAGTGTTTAAACTAAGTATATCTCTTAAATTCATTCCATGAATTTTCCCAACATATTATTGCTTATTATTTAATCTCTATTACTCAAATTACATACATAATATAAATTAAAAGGACTTTACTAAAGTTATGTTAGGGCTAGGGAAAAAAAGGAAGGAAAATTAAATATATAAAGGTGAAAAATCATAAAAAGTAATGCAACATTTGAAATATAAAAACATATCATAAGCAATTATAACTGAACACAACATACTAAATTTAATTTTATCTACTTATCTACTTATCAACCTTTTTTTTCATTTTTTCTTACTTCCTTTCACCTTATTCTTTCTTTTCTTTTCCTTTTCATTACTTTTTGATGACAATTTTTTTATTTTTTTTTAAATCAGCCAAACCTTGAAATTGAAACTAATTATTTCTCTCACTTTTCTTATATATAACACACATACTCCTTTACATTTATTCAAAAACTCTTTTCATAAAGATTTCAAATGCTCTGTTAATTCTTTAGGTTATATAAAAACACTTGTTCTTCTTTGATAAACATGTCAATGAGCTAACTATAAAATAAAAACAATTAGGCTCAAGGAACTCATCGAAGATAAAATTTCATGGTTAGTTATTTAGTAATTAACTCATACAAAAAATGGTTTTATCATATTTATGCATATATGTACAAATGTAATTTAAAAGAGAATTAAAGTAAGAACTCCTCTCATTTATCTACAAATTTACAAGTAATAGGAACATCCAAATGGAAGAAGTATGACTGTGATCCCAAATGCCATGGAAAGTAGCTTGCATATGGAGATAACATCTAAGGCTATATTAAGTGTCAATTAATCAAAACTTTATTATGACTAAAAAGCCATAAATTTTTTCTAAATGCAATTAGGGCTATGCCAATTCCAATTTTCTCCTAAGTAGCACTATCAATTAGAAATTGGAAACTTCATAGAATTATAGGTTGACTTTAAAGTTTAAACTAAATTTTCCATCCTTTGTATGCCTCTAAAACACCACATCAAAATTGTGGATTTGATTTAGGAAAGAGTAGCTACTATCATTAAACAAATATCCTTAAGTAATAGATAAAAGAAATGGTCCTAATACATGTACTAGTAGGTGTTGTAAACTCAACCACTCTAGCCTTTAGCTCACTTTTTGCACTTGATTTAAATCATAAGAAGATAACACATCAAGCTCAGGAATCCATCTATCTGACCAAAAATAGATAATTACACCATCATTAACACCCATGTTATATCATTCTGCACACAAACCATTTCAAAAATTTAAGCAAGTTAGTTTTTTTTATCTCATCACCTAATTTATACTTAACTTGAATAACCCAAATCCATAAACTATTTATATTCCTTATAAAGTCCTAACCTACTTTCATTATATAGATTTTATTTGTTCTTTTCATATGTCTTAAGCCTAAACCTCCTTTAGGTTAAGATTGACAAACCATATTCCATTTAACCAAATGTAATTTCTACTTTATAGATATGGAAGACCATACAAAAATAACACATTTTTTCTCAATTTGATCACACACAATAATTGGAAGATAAGTTATGTGCATTGTATAGACAGGTATCAAATTCATTATACATTACACAATTATATAAGAAGAGGGTGATATTAAAAAGGATCTGAATGATGTCTTTTTCTTTTAGTTATTTGATTTCTCCATTGTGTTAGAGAGAATAGATACAAAATTTGTTACAGACCCATTATAAATATTAAAATGATTCTATATAAGGCTTATTGCACAATAAAATAGATTTAGATTATTTCATTTTCTTATTATTTTAACAAAAATATTAACATAATTTTAGTTTTAGGACCCACCATTTCGATATAAAAAATATATTTAACTTTCTTCTAAAATCAATCACTTTTTTTAAGAAAATGAAAAGATCCTTATTCCATTAAAATTTCTATGAGTATCTCTTTATTTCTAAAGGTGGCAATTTCTAACATGATACGATAATCTGATACATTTATTTGGGTTCAGGTTGACACACCAACCTATTTAAAAATTTATGTTAAATTTTTAATAATTTTTATTTAAGAAATAAATAATATTTTAATCATAAATAGATACATATATAATAAAAATATAAAATTATTAATTTAATAAAATAATAATAAAAATTAAAATAATATTTTATTAATAATTAAAAATATTTTTATAAAAAATAAAAAATAATTAAATTTAATAAATAATTTTATAATATATAATTTATTATTTAAAATTATTAAATAAATTAAACGAGTGGCTGTAGGTTAATACGAATAATACGATTAATAATTGGGTCGACCCGAATGATACGAATTATCACCCTACTTATTTCATTAGAATTCTGTGTGTATCTCTCTCTAACATGATAAAAAAATATCAAAAAGTAAAAGGGTGTACTACAAGTTCTATTTAAAAATATATATTGAGACAAAATTATCTTTATCTTACATTTTTTTCTTATCCTTTCCTTCCACAACATTATTTGCAAGAGTTTCAAGTTTGTTTAGTTGCTATTTTTAAAAATAATTTGTGTTTTAGATAAAAATTCTTGGTTGAGCAAGTGTCGTTAATAACGTAATTTTTTTAGCAATTGAAAGGGTTGGGAAAAGATAAAGAATGAAAGTAATTTTTATGAGCATTAAAATTGAAAGAAAGGTGATGTTATTCTCATTTTCTTACATTCACTTCTTTTTCACTCACTTGTGAAAAAACATAGGAAAGGAGCGATGAATAAAAAGAGTGGGTGTGCACTTATTCATAAAGAGCATTGCTATATACGTCAATAATGAGCTTTAAAAGAGCAAACCCAACAATAAACATAATAACCAAATAGCATTTTACACTAAGTCATATTTCTAATTGGTTAAGCATAGAGCAAGGATATAATTAGTTAAATATTGATATAATTCATATTAATTACCAAAAAAAGAGAAATATAATATTATACTTGTGCAATCTAATTTTTAAATTACTTTATAATTTTCTGTTTTAATAATAAAGATAATTTTCATATTATTAAAGTTACCTATTATCTACATTTATTAATTTATAATATTTTGTGCAGTTTTAAAAGATAAAAAAACTCTACTTTTTTGTCATGAATATTTAAAATATATAAAAAAGTACTTTTTCACTTATTATCTAGATTTGTAGAAAATAAATAAAAAGAAAATAAGAAAGATAATTTTTATTTAATTTAATTGAAAAGTAAATAAGAATAAAAATAATTTGTTAAATAATAAATTTGCTTCTTACAAATCAATAAAATTATCTAATAAGTTTTACAAAAAGAAAAATATGAAATTACAAAGCCTTTTATTCTTTTTTCACATTCACTTGGTAGAAAAATATTTTAATGATTCTTGTGACATTTTTTCAACATTTCTTCTTTTCATCTTAAATTTTCTACCTGATTCAAACATTGAAAAATATTATTTTCAATCATTTTTTCTATTCACTTTTTTATTTCATTATGCATAAATAACATAAAAAATTGAGAACAAAATTTGCATAGATTCTTAATGTAAAGTCATGTGTTAAATGTATAAGGTGAAAGGCTAACAACTATAATTTAATTTGATAAGCTTTGAAATTTGTTGCCTCCAGTTTATGGGCATTGAGACGTGAACGCCTTTTTAGCTGAGGTAGTGCACCTGTTGGTCAAACACTAAGAATGAGAATAGTAATATCCTGACACTTCCTAATCCATCATTTCCAGGTGTAGGCTTCTATAACCTAGCAAGGAACTAAGGTAAAATGCCCTAGTAAAAAATTTTAGGGGAAAATACACAAAACCCCCTTAAAGATTATGCTAGTGTCAAATATAGTACATAAAGTTTTTAATCCTACAAACCACCTCCCTGAACTTTGAAAAAAATTGAAATCGTTTAGTTCCATTTAAGGCTAACGGTGCACATGAAGAAAGCATGCTTTTTGTCTCCTTCTCCAATGCATTCTTAGTCATGTGGAAGCTTACTCTATTTTGCTCTCCTCTGCTTTATTCTAGTAATCTTGCAACCCTAAAGCTTTAAAACTCCAACTTTCTCTTGATATAACCTTCCTTTGCAAGATGCCACTGGAGCATGCACCTAATTAAATATAGGAAATCTGATTCTATTCATTTTTTAAAATTGGCAGTCATCTTCACTTTAGTTAGTCAATTTCAATAAATTTAGTTACTTTGATCCAGAACAGTAAATAATTTTGCGATCATCTCCAAGAAATGAAAATTTTCATGCATAATACATAATGCTCGATAAACTTACATCATAAGAATAGTTAGTACATATATATACAAGGAAAATAGAGCCTAGTAGATACAACCAATATACACATGGATCGAAAATGCAACTAGAAAAGAGAGGGAAATGAATTTACCCGTATTTTTTGGATTTGAAGTGGAATCTAGAAAAATTGGCTGCTTCTTAAGAGAAACTCTCCACTTGTGAAGTGTTGCCATGTCGATGTTGAGATCCTCCTTATGTTTCTAAAATGTTTCCTTTTAATTGCCAATTTGCTTGTGCACATGCGATGGGTCTATTTAATAAAATATTGGTATTACCTTATCTTTCTTGTATTCAAGTATGTGAGTGAGTTCTCTTAAACACCATATCGACGAAGCATAATTGTGTCATATTTATACATCTAAATATGATTCTGGTGGAGAGCAGCATAAAGATGGCTGGTGAAGTTTCTGCAAGGTTCGTCCCCTCTAAAGTATATAAATACATTATATGATCTTTTTGACAAAGGAGAAGCGGTAGAAGAGCACGAAGCAGCAACAGCCATATAGATCTAAGGTTAGATCTTCCGCCTATTACAAGATTAATAATTCACACTACACTTGGAAAGAGCAGCAACGGCAATGATAGAGTGCACGTAGGATATTCAAATGATGTGCATAGAAAAGAAGAAAGGGAGCGGTGGTCAGTTGAAAGAATAGTACAGACAAAGCTTTTACCTACCTAATGAAAACTCTTCCCCTTTCCTGCATTGCCATTGATACACTGCCATTACTAGCAAGAAAATGGAAAAGTAAGATAGAGGGAGAGATAGAGAAAGGGAGGGAGGGAAGGTAGGTATGAGAGGAATGATGAAATCGAAGCAAAGCAAATGAGTCACCTTAAACTAATATTGATGATGGATGATGGTTGGAGAGGAGGGGAGGAAGAGATAGAATTGGTTTTTGGGGCATAGAATAAGCATAATGAGACTAAAGCTTTCAGATGCTTAAGAACGCATTAGAGAAGGAAACAAAAGCATGCCTCCTTCAGGTGCACCATTAGCCTCAAACGGAACCAAATGATTTCATTTTTTTCCAAAGTTTAAAGAGGTGGTTTGTAGGGTTCAAAACTTTATGTACTAAGTTTGACACTAGCATAATCTTTAAGGGTGTTTTGTGTATTTTTTTCAAAATTTTAATTGACTAACCAATATTAGCCAGTAAGAGATTGTCTCAAATTTCAGTTTATGTTTAGTGACTTTAGTCCCTCAACTTGTTATTCAATGTTCTCCCATTCCAATTATAAAAGATGTTCTAATCCAATTAATTTATTTGATATATATTTTTAAAATAATATAATTTGAAAAGTTTGACAAGTGATTTTAGTTTTCAATTTTAATGACACAATTTTGAACCATTTTTATTATGCTAAATGTAATTGAAAAAATAAATCTAATGATTTCTTTTTCAAAAGAATTTTTTTTTTCAATTTCATGTTATTTAAAATAAGTAGGAGTAATAATTTGTGTTCACCTATATTGGGTTTGCATTGTATTAAAGTTAATGACAATTTGAGTAATAATTATGTTGTACCATGTCAACTTATTTATCAAATATCTTAAAATAAGTTAATCCATCTAACTTATTTAATAATTTAATTAATAAAGTTTATATAAATATATTCATCAAATTTAATTATTTATTATTTTTCTCTAAAAATATTTTTAATAATGAATTCAATACTTTAGTAAATTTTTATTTTTATTTTATTTAAACATGAAATTTATTTTTCTATAATATAATTATTTATAATTTAGCTATTAATTATTCTCAAATAATATTTTTAAAATTTCAATTTAAATTCTTAAATAAATTGATATATCAATTTAATTAATTTTAAATCAATTCTAATTTGATCCATTTATTATTTATGATAAACAAATTAGCTTATTTACAAAATAAATCTATATAAAGTATTTTGTGTTCTAATATGATGATAGCTTTCGATAACTGTTTTATAATTTTAGGGTCAATATAAAGTAAAATTTATTTTTAATTACTTAATATTAAAGCCTTAAAATATAAGGATACTTTTAATATTGAAAATTCCTTATTACAATAACTATTGGAATAATAAATAAAAGGTGAAATAAATTTATGTAAATGATAACTTGTTAATCTTAAGATGTTTAATCAATGATACAATGAACACAATTTTCATTACTACAGATAAAAAATTTGTCAGAAGAATGTATTGGAACATATATACTTCTTTTTATTAAATAATTATTTTTATTATATCTTCCTCTAACAAGTTATACATATCTAGATTGCATGACTTTTTTAATAATATACATAGACACCCACAATATCACAATATATATATATATATATATATATATATATATATATATATATATATATATATATATGAAACATTATATATTAACATACTTTCATTAATAAACTGCAATTATTTGATATCACATACAAATATATGACTATATTATAATAATTCATAATTATCCAACCTTTTGACAAAATGAGGACCAAGTACGTAAAGTTAAATGCCACCAAATGAACTGAAACTTGGTTGTACCTTTTAAAGTTAAATGAACCAATTGATATCAGTGTAAATTAGAAGATTTGTACTAATCAATAACTTTTTATAAAAAAAATATTTTTTATTCAAGTGTTCATTTACACATAGTTATAATACACATTTTAACAAAATTTGAATTGCAATAAGTATACAATCAACTAGTTAAAATTTTCTTATTTTATGTTAATTTTTAAAAATCATTGCTAAGGTCGTGACAAACATTGGATCGGTAAAAATTTTTGTAAGTTTTATATAATAAATAATGGATAGACCTAGATTTCGTTAAAAAAAATGCTTTCTAAAAAGGTTTCTCTAGGATTTTGAAATATTAGATGATGTAGCAATATAGGGTGTGTGTGCTTTCTAAAAAGGTTTCTCTAGGATTTTGAAATATTAGATGATGTAGCAATATAGGGTGTGTGTGGGAGAAATTTTAAGGTTTTTCTAGGATTTTGAAATATTAGATGATGTAGCAATATAGGAAATTATTAAATTAAAATTATTCAATCACATCCATTGAAGAATAAATTGTTGTGATTGAATAATTTTACTTTAATAATTTTAAAGCTTGCCATATTACTCTACATTTTAAAACTTAAAAATACTATAGCAAATCTAATATTTTGGATGACTCCATAAAATTTAAAGTGTTAGAGTGCAATGCTCAAAGTTTATTGATTAGAGTATCAATATAATATATATACAATTTAATTGTTTTGTAGAGAATAGTTGGTCAATTTTTTCGAATTAATTTTTCAACGTTGAAATTTTTATTTTTCAATTTTAGGGGATTCGATTTATATTATGAATTAAATTTCTTCAATTCCACGCAAAATATAAAAAAAATTAGAAGTTGAATAGCTCCCTTTAAGCACATAATCATGGATATCACTTAAATATTTTTTTATATTTGTTATACTATGAATAGGAATAAAATTATATCAAATATAAATAATTAATTGATTAAAATTGTCAATGGACTCTCAACAAAACAATAATTATCTTATTATTCGATTACTATAATTTAGAATTAAAAAACACTGTAACATTGAAAAAAATGATTGATAAATCTATCAGTGTTATTTATTTCCAAGTTTGATTTCTATTGATGAGATTTATTCTATAAATAATCTCTTACTCATTAATAGAGTAATTTTATAATTATCAACTTTTTTTTGGGCCAAACATAAATTGTTCCCCACTTCACCTAACCATTTGCTTCCCGTTCCCATTGTTTTGTGGTCACAGATTCTAGCATCTCTTTTGTCCAAGTCAAAAGATTTGACGTTGGTAATTCGACAACATCTCAAGATAGTTTACCCTACTAATTTAGTAAGATATGGAAGTCCCGTCTATCCATACCATGATTTATATTGACTTCAATTTAATTTAAATTCACATTAATTAAAAGTTTAATGTGCTCTGTTAATTATTGGATAATAAAAATAAAAAAATCTAAACGTAGATTAACTGTTGTTTTTTAATTAAAAAATTGTAACATTCATATATAAAGTTGTAAATTTTTTTGTTAAAGCTCATTTAATTGCAATAAAAGTGGATTTCTTTTTGCGGATTTTTTGCATATAAAATCCCACAAAATGGAACATTCTATTCTATTAAAAATATTATGAAAACATAAATAAATGTGAGAAATTCAATATAAAAAAGTATTTATGAATAAATGAGTGGTTGAAAATGTTATTTTTACATGCAAGGGGCGTCCCTCCAATAATATTAATCTCATAATCTTTGTTTTGTATTGGAAACGGAAACATACCCCACGGCTAAGGGGATGTCTATGTAAGCACAATAGAGTTGAGGAAAAAGACCGTAACCAACCAGCGACTAAAGTAGATTCTACGCTGTCCTATTAGATACGCTTCCACGTGTGCTCTGAAGGTTTTCTCCCACCACGTGAACATAAACTCTACATCTAAATAGAATCATAATGATGGCCCCAACTTCCGCACCCTACTTGCAGCCGGGGTGAATAGCCCCAAACACGTGTCAACTTCGTGGTTAGTCTTGAAAAATGGGTAGAATAAAACAAAAAAGGCCAGCTAAATTTTAGAAAGTGAATTCTAAGGTACTCTTAAGGTTTGATATCCAGGGTGGTGTGATAAAATACAAGTCATTAGATGAGATTATTAAATTAATGTTAAGATTTTTATAATCTCATCCAGTGGCTTGTATTTTACCACACCACCCCGGACACCAAATCCTTAAGGGCACCATAGCAAACATCATTTTAGAAACCAAGTACTTCAATTTGCATGTTGACAGGTAAATTAATTGAACCTAACATAAATTGAATTTATAGTGAGTAGAAATAAAAAATGTTATGCTGTTAAAAAAATCTTAAAATAAATATTAATATTTTCAACTATTATTTAGACATATTATAATAGTAAAGAAAAATTAAAAAAAATTGAATTCTAGAGAAATTAATACATATGACTTGCTTGTTATAGTCAATTAGATTGTAACTTTGTGTAATGCATGAATTACAATTTTATTTATATCTAAATTGAAATTTTATTTATATAAATAAAATTTAAATAAGTTTCATATTATATATAAAAAAATTTCTCATCCAATTAACCGACCCTAACTTTACTAACTTTCTTCATATGTATCATTCTATAAATTTCTCATTATCAATAAAAATATTTTTTAATTTTCTTTGCAACTCGACTTGAAAGGATTTGAAATTTAAAAAACTTTTTCTGACAACTTGTTTTACTTATTTTTTTATTTTTATTACTTTATAATTTACTATCTTTTTTATCATTTGTTTTATTATATAATTTGAGTATGAATATTTTAAAATTGAGATCAATTGTGTTTTTGTATTTTATAAGTATTTTCTCAAATATGAAAATTTATTTCAAGCCTCCTTTTTACACCCATATTGCTTTATGCTCATGTACTTATTTTGTTAAGACTTATTTTTAAAGTTTGTTTTGGTGAAAAATATCTTTCATAGAAATATAATCACAAATTAATAAGATTGTAAAAAATATTTTATATTAAATATAGGGAATCTAGTAGAAGATAATTTTTTCTTTTTCAAAAAAAAGTTAGTACCTTTTATTATCATATTTCTAGATATCATTATTTTATAATAAGGTATAAAGGTAATATGTAACTCTTTTATTTATGTAAAAACAAATGAAAATTTCCCAATGTCTTTTAAAAAAAATGGACCTAAAATTTGCACCATTTTCTCTTTCTTTTATTTATTTAAAATTCATCAATTTTTTACATCAAATTTTAAATTTTATATTTCAACGTAAATATAGAAAGACCCACATTAGAATTTTATCAAGAATTTAATATAATAGGTATTAATTTATTTTTTAGTTAATATGTCTAAAATATAAGTTAAACCTTTAATATTGAAATGTAAATTAATTATATAATTGATTCTTTTAACAAAAGTATTTTTATACTAAGCTGAAATCTTATTTTTTGAGCATATGAAAAGCATATATTAAATTTATTGATTACAAATTTAATTTTTTAAATAAATATTTAGAAATTAAAATCAAATTTATTTATTTAAATCGTATCAATACTTATTGATAAAAAATTTTAAATATTATATTTCAAATTAAATATATTATGATCAATTATTATTTTGTCAAAGCTTATAAAAAGTATTAATTTATTTTTAATTAATATATCCTACAAAACAAATTAAATTATATACATTTTTAATAAAATCATTTTAAAATTTGCATCAAATTTTATTTTTTATTTTGCAGATATTATTTTCTAATATTAAAGTATAAATATCATATTTTTTGTTTCAAGATTCATGTGTAAGGTTTCCGAGAGCAGTTTCGAAACAAAATTTTTGAGACAAGTCTTATTATTTATGTTGAATAGCTAACATGCATTTTTATATTAATATTATTACTATCTAAATTTTTACACTTACAAATAAATATCAAGCGAACAAGTATAATTATGTTTATGGTTCTCACTTTCTTCTTTCTTAGGAAGAAAGTCCATGCATATCTACAGGAATTCTATTTGCTGTAAAAATAGTGGAATTTCTTAAAATAAAATGGTGAAATTTAATTTGTCATCATGTATGGTGTTTTTTTATAGGTTTTCTATAATTTCAATTCATAGTTAAATGAAAAAAATTTATTTAAAAGAAATATAATAAAATTAAATAGAAACTATATAAATGAAAACTCTCAAAACCTATTTTAGATTTGATCTATTATTTATGAATCATATTTGAAGATGAATTTGATTTAAAGAGATTTCTTCCGATAAATAAAAAAAGTATATATATATATATATATATATATATATATATAGGCACACACTTGTAGTAAATTTATAATTGGATTTTAAATTGATTCACTATCGATTTATATTAGTTTTACATTATTATTCACTTATATATTTTCATATTATTAAAAATTTATTATTTTTTTTTAATATTCATAAAAATCCTTATTTAATATTAATTTTTAATGAAGTATTATTTTGTTATTCACTAATAATATAAAAAAATTTACATTAGTAGTAGATTAAATTTGAACTCTTCTAGTTTATAAAAAAAATTATAAATGATGAAATATGGTTATAATTTTAAATTATCTAAGTCACATTTAATAGGAGAAATATTTACTCTTAAAATAATTATTTTATTAAAATTTGATTAAAAATAAAAAATATATTATATTAAAAATAAAATATATAATTAATAAATTCAATTAATATTTTTATACCATAATTTTAATTTATTTAAATTTTTTTATAATAATTTATTATAAAATTATTTTTATTATAAAAATTAAATATATTGCTTATGCAACATCATAATATTAGTGTTGGTTAGCAATGGCAGAAACTGCCTTGCACTCGCACACAAATCTACAATCACATTCGTCAACGATCTCCCACAATACTTTGCTTAATTTATTAAATTGTTCCTTCAAAAATAAAATACAGTTTTTTAAGGAGTAACCTGCAATTTAAAAGTTGAAAGGAGGACAATTGTTATGGCACTGGCTTTGTATAACTTTTATTGGCATGTGGCAGTAATATTCCATTTTGTTCCAAATTATAAGTGGGGGATGGAAGTCTTGCCTGTGATCGGATGTAACACCATTCTCTACATCTGCGGGTGCCTGTGATCTGAGGCCATAGCTCAAACGAGATTGCTCATCTGCTTTAATTTTGTTGGTGACGTATTGGTACAATTTTTAATCAAATTCCTTCTCTTCTATTGAATTCCTGAACTCAAACAATTAATTTTTGTTTTATAACATTTTGTTTATTTTATTGAAAAGTATTTTTTGTAAAAAATATTAATTATAAATATTAATAAAAAATCATATATTATTTATATTAATAATTAAAAATATATAATAAAATATTTTTTAAATGAAAGAAATTATTTTTTAAATTTTTATATTTAATATTAAATAAATAATATTTCTTCTCTTATTTAAATATTTTATAATTATATTTTATAAGAAACATTATCCATGAAATTAAATGAAAGTATACGCGAACGACACGACACATTTCTAATCAGAGGGTGGGGGTGTGTGCGTTTTGTTCTGCAAAAGTATTTAGAAATGGAATACATTGTTAAATAGAGGAAAAAAAATAATACACTGATTGATATGCAGGATTTTTTTCTTAATTTTATGAGAGATTTGCACTCTATATTATATCAAAGTGAAGATAAAAATATGAGAATTGTGATAACTTAATTTTCTACTTGTAGTAAGTAGGAGGACCATGCCAAATAACGAAAATGCCTTTAAAACGATGAAAAATTAAGAAAATACATCCTTTCCAAATTTGAACAATAGAACCTTTATATTATATTTAGTTTTCCATAAAATTTTATATTAAATCAAGCACATTTATACTTGAAAGAAATAATTTATCATTAATGAACAATTTTAATTATTAGTTTTAAAAAATTAAAATCATGAGCATTTAATGCAATCATCTCTTGCCTCAAAATAAAGTATCTATCATTGTTTGAATAGATAATACTAAAAATTTATTTTGATTTTTGGAAGAATGAGTTTGTATTAATTTGATTCATTATTAAAGATTTATATCAATTTGATTATTATAAAATTAATTTTATGTTGAATTTTAATTCCTTCTACCTGAGATGAAGTTACTAAATTATTATAAAAAATAAAATTTAATATCAAATTAAATTGATATAAATTTTTAATAAAGAATTAAAATTGATACAAATTCAATTTTATAGAAATTAAAATATATAAAACTATCTTAGCTTTCATGAGATACACGAAATTTTTTAATAAAAATTAATATACTTACATATTTTATATTTTATAAATAAATATTATCAAAAAATATTATAAAATTAATATAATTAATATAGTTAAAAAATTATAACTAGAAATATAAAGATATGCATATATTATTCTCTTTCTCTAAATTGTTTTATAAAAAATTTATATTTTATTAAAAATTTAATATAAAATATTAGAATGAGTAATCAAATGAAAAAAATTAAAGTTTGAGGGATTAGATGCTCAATCTCAATCACATTTACATATTTTAAAATTAGTTTAAAAGTATAATAATCACTCTTTTATCAATAAATACATCATGATTTATCATGCATGAGTACTCTATCAATTTATAATATGAGTAGATACAAATAATTTATTAAAAATATAAAATATATTTAAATAAAATATTTACCTATAAATAATTTTAAATTTAGTGTGTTTAAAATATAACTAATAAGAATATTAGTAAAATTATAAAATTAATAATTCAAAATTTAATATAATTTAAAATATTATAAAAATTATTATAATAATTATTAAATTTGATTAACATTATGAAAGGACAATATTGTAAATAAAATATTTTAAAAATATATTTATAAAATAAAATTTTAATATATATTTAATGTAAATTAAATTAATTTTAGTTAAATAAAATGGCAAAAAATATGAAATATATTCTCATATGAGCATTAGAATCAAAATAATGTATTAGATATATGCAAAAATATTATAACAATTTATAATATAGATATACTTAAATAATTTATTAAGAATATAAAACATATTTAAGTAGAAAATAAAAATTATAAAATTTTTCATATAAATACTAAATATGATTTATTAATATATTGTAAAAAAATTTATTTATTTAAAAATAATAAAAATTAAGTAATTATAATATTTTAAATTTAAAAGGAAATTAAATTAATTAAAACTATAAAAATGATATATATTTTATTAAATGTTATTTGATATAAAAAATTTTGAAGATTGTTTTAGAAGGATTTTTATATTTAAAAAAATTACAAATAAAATAATTTTAAGGAAAGATATAAATATAGATATGAATTTTAATCCCAGTAAAAATATCATTCGGAGAGAGATAGCGAATCAAGAGCGAGACTAGAAAGCACGAGGTGGGGTAGGGCAGACCGCAAACCCACATGGTCTGCTGCGGAGCACAGATACCAGAAAATCTCCAACTGTGAGAAAAGGGTTAGGTATGGTTGTTAGAGAGTCCGATGTCACGCCCTCGGTCCCTCAAACCAAATTAATTAAACAGTCCAATGCAGCAACCTTCTTTTCTCATTGGGATTAATCAACGGAACCTATACTGAGAAATTTTTATATCTTCTGATTACCTTTTTATTTTTTATTATCTATCACAATTAATTAATTTTACATATATTAAAAAATAATTTAATTTATTTTTAATAAATTTTTTTAAATTATTTTTTATGTACAAAGTTCAAAATGATTGAAATTAAAAAAATATGATACATTGGATGCAAATAGAGTGAAACCATAGAATAATAAAATATTTATTAATAAAAAATAAAATTAAAAATAGAATATTTAATATTTAATTAAAATTCTAAAGTGACAAGCAAAAATAAATATTTTTTAAATATAACAAATAGTAAGAAATGGAGTGAATATACCATATATCATTAATTATAATTAGTAAATAAATAATAGTTGTTAATTTTTTTAATTTTTAATATTTAAAATTAAAAAATTTAAATTTATAATGTGCATAGATCCCCATAAAATTGACAAATAAACAAGTTGGCAATTATCTTTTATTTTTATCCTTTATTTATTAACTATGAATAAAAATGCATACTACAGTCAAAATATACAAGAATTTTCTTTTGCACACATTTAGTTTTTCTTGGAAATTTGTCATGTTATAATATTGTTTTCTTTTTAGAATATATGTTTTTAGCAAATCTCATTTATTTGTATATAAATGAAGAAATATCATATGCCTTTACACTTTATGAACTAAAAAATAATATATACATCTACAGTAATGGAGAAAAATAATTTATTCATTAAAAAAAGAAAATTATTTGTCAAAAGCATTTAACTCGTGTGACATATAATGTAACATTAAAGTTTTTTCTTAACATCCTGAATTCAATTTTAGGACTTGAGAGATTTTTAATTGGCCAATAGGTACATAACTTTTATATATTTTATTAATAAGAATTGATATATATAAAGAGATGTTGTTGAAAAAATAATTATAAAAAAATTTTGTATTTATTTCAACTTCCCTTATATTTATGTAAATTCCTATTGATAAGAATCTCTCCCAAAACTTTGCATATATAGGTTAAGTGATTCAATTATTCCTTTTATTATATTTCCACCGTCTTTTCTTGGGTATAGACACTCATAAAATTTACAAGTAAAAATTTAACATGTGGATATAAGGTTGTTGAATAATAATTACTTTACCTAAATGAATATAAAAGGTTATTTTAATTTCACCTCTTTATAAATTATAATTACCAACTTGCCACTAATTTAAATAAAATTTATTTATATATTTATTATGTTATAATTAATTTTCTCATAAAAGATTTTCTCAACTAAGCTCTCATAAGGTGTATGAATTATTTTATTATTTATTGTTATAAAATTTTTAAATAATAGTGATTTATTAGTTGACTTAGAGCTATTTTTTACTAATAGAATCCACAAAATGCATATTACCCAAAAAATTCACAAAATACAATTTATTATTTAATAGAGGTATTATTATTAATAAGGAAATAATTAGTTATGCTACTAATTTTTATTTTAATTATTACCATTTTTATTTCTTTTTTATCAATTAGTGCACATGATGATTGACAATTTTAAAAATAATAGAGATAAAATTAGAAAATTTTACTAAATACATTTTTAAATTTATTCTATTTTGTTTTAAATTTATTGAATACAATATTTTATCATTAAAATATTTATTTATTAATATAAGATATATTATTAAAAATACTATTCATTAATACAATTTATAAGTGTTTCATATTATTTTTTTATTTTTTAATGGCCTAGCCTCAAGATTTGTGATTAGTTATATTTCATTTTATGGCTCACAGTCTCACTTGTTAAAGATGTAACTTGGTTTGTTTATCTAATTAAACAAACCATATTTAAATCAATATATTGGTCTATCTATTATATAGGCTTAATTTATTTAACTTTAAACTTAATTTGTTAACTTAGTAGCTCACTCTATTTAATTAATATATTATGCTAATCTAGTTCATTTAAATTAATTGACTAACTATATTATAATTATTATTACTCTTTTATCATTGTACATTCTTTTTTTTTAATTTAGTCATTAATATTCTCAAATTTTAAATTTTGTGAGTGATGAATTTATACTATTATATTATTTAATCTTTTCATTTTAAATAAATATGATTATAGTAAGTATTTTGTTATGTTGAATTATTAAGACTTCTATAAAAGTGAAGATAAAATTTTGTTTAATATCTTTTTTATTTAAAAAAATTATTATTCTTTTTTTACTGAGAAACCTATTTATAATATAATTTAAATTTATAAGTCTATTAATAATTTATTTAAATTTTAATATTTAAGCCTAAATAAACTAACAAATTAGACCAAATTTTTAAAATTTTATAAATAAGTTAAGTCAAGTCAAAATTTTAACTTATAAATAAATTTTAAGTCAAGCTTAAGTTTAAATTAATAAATTTTAAAATAAGTTGGGCTTGTCTATGTCAAAGTTTCACTTGACTTAACTTGTTTCTAACCTAATCATCACTGTTAAATCCCATTTGTTAAAAGAAAACTCAGGTGAGTAGTGATAAGTTCGTAATTAAAATTTATATAAATATTAGTTTACAAAATATTTTCTATTCATTTAAGTAAAATAATAATGGTCTAACTACATTACTTACATGTTAAAATATTGTCCATTGATTTTCATGAGCATCTGCACCTAAATTCTCATTTTGAAGAAAAAAAATTATTTCTTTTCATATGTCACTTTAAAAACTTAATGAAACATTAATTAATTTTTTCTATTTCTATCCTTCTTTTAATTAGAGAGAAAATAGTGAAAATATAATAAAAAATAATGAAGAAAGATAAAGAATTATTTTGATAAATATAAATATTTTTGATGTGATCGGAGCCATTTGCTAATTTTTTTTAATATTTGCACAATAACCATAAATAACATACAAAAAGGAATAGGAGAAGTGAACGACAAGTTCTTATTTCTATTAAATATATTTTGTTTAAGTGCATTAAATAGATCATGAATTAATAATATTATATTAATTTCTAGAAAATTATTAACCTTCATATCTATATGTAAAGATCACTCTTCCATTTTGATGAAAAAAATATACTATAAGTTTAATAATAATAAAATAATAAAAATATTTAGATAATTTTAATAAAAAATATTAGTTTAAAATATTTAAATTAATTCTACTTTTTTATTTTCATAATAAATATATTTATTAAATTAAAAAATTAATAAATGTGATAAATTTATTATAATATATATTTTTATTTTATTATTATTAAATTAATAAATTTTTATTTAAATAAAATAATATACAATTTTAAATGCTAGTAATCTTCTGATACATACATATATATATATATATATATATATATATATATATATATATATATATATATTAATTGTGATATTTCTTATCTCCTATTATGATAGGTGACTTCTCATAATTTATCACATATTAATTTATTATTTTTAATAAAAATTTAATTTATCATTTCTTCTTTGCTTGAAAGATAAATTATAAAATAAAAAATATTTATTCTTATAATATTAAATTAATTTCAAATAGAAATTTAAATTTGAATCTCTATTTATAGTTAAAATTCACAGCTACCTATTTATTACATTAGATTTGTATAAAAATATTAAGATTAACAAATACAATATTTTCTATTTTGAAATTTAAAAATTATTTTATCTCTATCTTTATTTAATTTTATTTGAAATTTTTCTTTTTTTTTATCTTTGTTTCATTTGATTAGAAATTTTTTATCTTTATATTCATCTTATTTTACATCCAATTTAAAATTTAAAAATTTTCACCTATAATGTACTTACTCTCCATCTTTATTTGATAAAATCAACTTTTACTTCCATAACTAAATGAATAATTTAACTTACACCTATTTGTTGCATGACATTTGTTACTAAATATTTTAATAATTTATCTTCATTTGGTGGATTCTTACTATAATATTTATAAATTCATTTTTTTATTTCATAGTCTAATTAATTTTTTTTATTATGTTTCTAAATAATTATATTATATCTCTTACTTTTTTTCTTTTGTATCATTAACAAAAGGGTTGGATCAATTCTTCTTCAAAATACTCACTATATACTTTTTATTTATTTATTATTTTATACTTTTAATTATATTCTAAGAAAGAAATTATATTATAACGCAATTTTTAGGAAATACTATATATGAGTTGGTCATTAGTATATTCATCTCTTCCATGTAAATTAAAAAAATAAAATATTTAATATCGAGATATTAAATTTTAATTAATATGTATGTCATAATTTATGAATTTTAATGAGTTATTTGTACTATAAAATTATTACTTTTAAAAGTTTATTTTATACTTCAAGGTGATAAATAAAAAATATATTACCATTAAAAAATTTATAATAAGTTATATTATTAAATATTAATATTAATGATAATAATTATATTGAAAAATAATATTTAATTAATGTAATATTTTAATTTAAAATTAATTACTTATTTAAAGTCAAATGAAATTAATAAAAAATAACTTTTTAAAAACTGTTAACTTATATTAATCAAATTTTTATTTGATTTTTTATAA
The DNA here is from genome assembly GCA_020226215.1 of Sindora glabra. NCBI lineage: Eukaryota > Viridiplantae > Streptophyta > Magnoliopsida > Fabales > Fabaceae > Sindora > Sindora glabra. The sequence continues at coordinate 74,971,888 of CM035235.1, forward strand.
ATAATTAATATATAATTATAATATTATATTATTAAAATAAATACTCATACGTGCAATGTACGCTTTGACACCTAGCGTGTGTGTGTGTATATATGAGGCAAGCCTTTCCTGACACGAATCGAAGGAAATGGGATTGGGTTGGCGGCAGGCAACGTGCCAAGCAGGAATTTATCGAGAAAATACGTCAAAGCACGCAAATGGGTTGCTCCCTTTGACAAATATTGACGTCCACGCGGCACCACATCGGAATGAAAACTACAACTAATTAGTAATATATGCAATGCAATGTTGTATCTGACAAGGAAACCATCTTATTAATTTATTTTTTAATTTTCAATTTTCAAATTCCCATAAGATAGGCCTTGCGGACTCTGATTTTAGAGTCATTTAATTTACATCAAAAACTAACTTTTTGTAAAAATTTAAATTTTTTTTAAAATAAGTTTTTGTATACATTTTTCAAAAAGTGCCTAAATTGATTGATTGACATCAAAGAAATGATTTTTTTAAAAATAATTTTTATATTTTATTTGATTCGATATTAAATTTTTTAAAAATATTAATAAAATAATTACTATATTTTTAATATTATGATAATATATATTAATAAATTTTAGTTATTATTAATTAAATTTTATGAAAATAATTTTATTTTTATATCTGTAAATAATATTAAAAATATAATTTATCTAAAAAGGAAATGGGTAAATAACTTTCTATACTACATGAAAAGTAGAATTTCTTAAAAAAATTTATTTTTTACATTTTGTTGGATAACCGTAAATCAAACAATTTACATCTTTTCTATTTCTTGAAAATAGAACTTCTCACATTATTATTAAGAACCAAATAAACTTTTTATTCAATAATAAAGAAATTAAATTAGTAGTTAATTAATTATTAATTAATCGATAGTATTAATTATTTAAATAAAAATTTTAGTAAAATTAATTAATTTTTTTATTAATTATTTAATATAAAATAATATATAAAGATATGGTATATTATATAGTTTATTTGAGTATATTCTATTTTAATAATATTTCAAATTTAATATATTATTTATTAAATTATTCTTTAAAATATAAACTACTATATATTTATCAAATTTAATATTTTGTTACAATATATTTAGGTGTCTATATTTACTATTGGGTTATTTTATATCAAGTTTTCAACATCATATGTATATATATTATAATGATTATACAATTTTTATACTATATATATATATATATATATATATATATATATATATATATATATATATATATATATATCTTCTTCTTCATCACCTTTTTTAAAAAATCATAACTTAATAAAAAATTATTATAATATTTATAATATTTTATATGTTAAATGATTTTTTTTGTTTGAATGATATTTCAAAAATTAGATTGAACGTCAAATTCAAAAATTATTGTGAATGTATGTATTATATATATATATATATATATATATATATATATATATATATATATATATATTAATTTTTTAATCACTACTTTTAATGTGAAAATTATTAGGGCAAAATGTAACCACCCTAAATTAAATTCAAATTGGTATTTTACATATTTTTTTAAATATCTTTCAAGGTGTTATATATACATTGATACATATCAGTGTATATACACATGACATACTATATGTATGTTTATCTCTCTCTCTTAGCACAATATAATCCTTTAATTTATGTATATTATCATATTTTTTAAAAGATATTATTATTGATTTTGATATGATTATGTACTTCAAATTCATTTTAGATAATTTTATTATTCTTTTTAAATGTAAAGGTAATTTATTTTAATTAATTATTTTTTAAGCTTATACATTATTGTATAATATGATAACAGATGAAAGATAGAATAATTTTGTAAATATGTATCTTATACAACAATAGATAAAATAATTTTGAACAAACATCTATCTTATATATCATTATGTTAAATATATTATATACTATCTTATCCTATATAATATGATATTATACTATTCAATAATTTTTATACGATACTATGTAACATGCCTAAGAGTATAAATATTTAACAAAAATGAAAAACTACATCCAACAAAAAATTAATTAAAACATGTCCTTATTATTCTTCTATCCCTTTACTAGGTTCAAGTTTCAACTAATAAAATGTGTACTTAACTGCCACATTTTACTCTTATTGATAAATATTTGAGGTATTATTAATTTAGGTATAACTAATTATAATCAAACTAGAAAGTAAACTATAGTATTCCATGAGTTATTTGCAGTTATTTTTAATTTATAGTACATTTTATGTATAAAATATCATAAATCATAAAAATACTATTTTTTAAATGATAATGAAAATTCATGTATTATTTTAATGAAATTATTTTAATAATATTGATTCATTAAAAAAATGAACATCCTTAAAATAAAAATATAATTATAAATAAAGTAAAGGTATGATGGTTAATCATGACTCTTGCAAAAGGATTCGAGGTCTAGTTCCATAATTGGTGTCACCTTGTGGTAAATATTTAGGCAAATAAATAGTATACAGTTTGGGACTAATATTGGCTTCTTACTTTGAGAGACTTTCATATAATCCTAATACTAGCTTGCGTAGGATTAAAATGCATCACAATGTAACGACCTGCAAAGGAGGTTTAATTTAAAAAGTTTTTGGAACCTTCCAGAAAAATTTAAAGAACTCTTGAATGCCATAGAAACTTCCAAAAGCTTCCAGAGATTTCTAGAAACTTTCAGAAGATTCTAGAGATTTTTAGATAATTGTAGAAAACCCTGGAGAACTTTGGAACTTTATAGAAATCTCTAAGGGATGCTAGATAATTAAAGAATGTTGTAGAATAATATATAACTAGAGTTTTCTAGAAATATATAGTAGAAAAATCTATAGAGTCATTGTGGACCGTTAAATAAAGTTGATCTTCACCATTTGTTAAGGAGGTGAGAAGATTTTACAACTAAAGGTGAGGCCTATATAAACCTTTCTCCATCTCATTTGTAAGCATCTAAGCATTAGTGAAATAACAAGTTTCCTTCTAAAGCATTTCTTGTGTGGTTCTCTCAAACTCTCTCTTAAAGCTTTCCCTAGTTATCTTTGCCTACTAACTTGAGGATTTGGCTGACTTAGCAAGGTTTAAGGGGTTGAACATGCTAAGACCATCACGGTTGAAGGTCGAAGAGCACCAACGCCATGACAAGTTAGTACCAGAGCTTTAGTTTAAGAAAGCTAAGCTTTGTGGGCAAGGATGTTGGGAACAATTGAGGATGTTGCTATTAATGTGGAGGCAAAGGGAAGGAAGTCCTAACCTTCATACCAAGGGAGTAAAAAAGGTCAAGGGTCTAGCAAGGTACGTGCAAAAGATTTTGCTGCTTTCTCTTTGAAGGTGGATGCTTTAGAGGAAGCCATGCTAAAAATAGGTAATAGATTGGAGAGTGTTGAGAGAGATATAAGGACCCTTAAGAACCACAATATATGTAAGTTTGAATCCTTCAAGATAAGTGTGGAAACATTTGAAAACTTTAAGGTGTAACAAATGGTGTTTATGCGAATGTTAAAGGTAAAAGTGATGGATGTCATCACTGTCATGCAAGCTTAACTCACTTCACTCAAGACTTCTTTGAAAAGACAAAGGCGTACTTCGTTAGAGGCTGGGACTAATAGTGCAAGGGAAGTGAGGGTAGACCTTCCCAAACCTAAGGAGTTTAAAGGTGTTTGAAATGCTAATGAAGTGGAAAACTTTTTATGGTAAATGGAGCGACATGCAGAAGGCTTGAGGATGAATGATGACCAAGCTAAAGTATGTATTATTTTCTTATTCCTTACTGATAATGCCATGTTATGGTAGTGTAAAAAGCTTGCAACACTTAGGAAGATTTCAAGAATGAACTAAAAAGGAAATTCTATTAAGAGAATATAGTCTATGAAGCCCATAAGAAGTTAAGGGAGCTAAAATACAAAACCACTATTTTTTATTATGTGAGAGAATTCATAACACTCGTGCTACCAAATCCTTAACTTAAGCAAGGAAGACCTCTTCTTCTATTTCATTGATGGCTTTCAAATTTGGGCTAAGCTTGAGTTACAACAACATAGGGTGAAAGATATGGATGAAGTTATTATTGTGGCAAAAAGCCTCATGAAGTTTCAAAAAGAGAAAGGTGATAAGGGTGATTTTTCTAAGCCCAAGTATCCTAAATATAGCCAAGGAAAAGGTAGGGGAGATAAGGGTAAGTGGGCTAATAAGAGTGGTAATAGTAAACCACCATAAAATGAGCAATATGACAACTAAAAGAAAAATTCTCGTGGCCCAGTTAGTTACTTTTTGTGCAAAGGACTGCATCGGATGAAGGATGGTCCTAAGTTAAGGTCATTGGCCACCATGATTGAGGAAAGGAAGGTGCTTGAGGAAGAAAAAACTAGTGCAAGGATGGGTTTACTAAGACTTCTCAATGCCTTGAAGGCTAAACCCATACCTAAAGTCACAAAAAATGAAATCATCATGTATATGGAGGTAAAGTTAAATAAGAAAATTGCAAGTATTATGGTGGACATTGCGGTAACCTATAATTTTATTATACTAGAAAAGGCCAAGAGGGTTAGTCTCAATTTAACATAAAGGGGAGGATGAGTAAAGATTGTGAATTCCTTTCATAAGTAACTCAATGGCACAACTTGTGGAGTTAGCCTTTACTTTGGGTCTTGGTGTGGCAAAGCAAATTTTTCTGTTGTCCCTATGGATGATTTCAAAGTAGTGCTTGGGATGGAGTTCTTGAGGAAGCTAAATGTGTGCCCCATGCTATACTACAACTCAATGTGCATTCTTAAGAAGAGAGTCCCTTGCATGGTGTTCGCATCTAGTAGCATTATTAACTCTAATTATACATATCTATCATCGATAAAATTGAAAAAGAGCTTTAAGAAAAGTGAAGTAACATATTTAGCCACCCTAAGGAAAGAAAATCCTAAAGATAAGCAAAGAAAAGATATCCCTACAATCATTAAACAAATAGAGGAAAACTATGACATGATACCACCGAAAAAGCTCCTACCTCGATGAGAGATGAATTGCATAATTGAGTTAAAGTTAACTCCAAACATGAGTAATCATGACAAAGCTCACAACCATGATTAAGATCGAGGCCAAGAACAAAAATGAGATAAAAAAGATTGAGATCGTGAATGAGATCAAACATAGAGTAGAAGATCTCATTCTTATACCCTTAATCGGGTCTAGTCTCACCACACTCGTTTTCAAATGTGCTTTCCTAAGTATTACTGTTCACACTTGCGTTCATGATCTTTGGGTGAATGATCTCATCATTGGCAGTACCCCTATCATCAAATTTTGTCAACTAACTAAAGGAAGCATCATAGGAGAGATTTTATCACAGAAGACAACAAGATGACATAGAAAGGGTGGTGTCAAATCAAATGGAAGGGACTGCTAAAGAGCAAGGTAAGTTAGGAGGTATAAGAAGATCTTTGGTGGTTTGAAGACTACTTACACCAATAGAAGGACAAAGCTAGTGATGAAGGTGTCATTAGAATAAATGGAGGAGACTGTAATGACCTATGAAGGAGGTTTAATTTAAGAAGTTTCTAGAACCTTCTAGAAAAATCTAGAGAACTCTTAAATGACATAGAAACTTCCAGAAGCTTCCAAAGATTTCCAAAAAGCTTCCAAAGATTTCTAAATAGTTTTAGAAAATCTTAGAGAACTCTAGAACTCCGTAGAAATCTATAAGGGATGCTAGATAATTATATAATATTATAGAATAATATATAACTAGGATTTTCTAGAAATATCCTTGTAAATATCTAGTAGAAAAATTTAGAGAATCATTTTGGACTATCGAATAAAGTTTATCTTTATCGTCCGTTAAGGAGGTAAGAAGATTATAGAACTATGGGTGAAGCCTATATAAACCTCTTTCCTCCTCATTTGTAAGCATCTAAGCATTAATGAATAACAAGTTTCCTTCTAGAGCATTTCTTGTATGATTCTCGCAAATTCTCTCTTAAAGCTTTCCTTAGTTATCTTTCCCTACTAACTTAGGGATTTGGCTGACTTAACAAGGTTCAAGAGGTTGAACACACTAAGGCCATCACTATTTAAGGTTGGAGAGCACCAATGCCATGACAACAAGTACTTTATCCATATAGCATACACTATACAATACAATTAGGTTTTAACAACACATACTAATAGCATTTGTTAATCATGAGTACAAGAGGATTTCATAAATGTTAATTCTTAGATTCAACTCCTTATCACGCGTAACTTTCTAAAGATCTAATAGTTCTTTTACTATCAAGACTAAATTTAGTTTGAGAAAATCATCTAACTATAGCTTTTTTAAGTTAGTATATATATAAATATTAAGAAAAAAAGTGCTAAATAGGCATTACATTATACTATTATATGGTAAGGTAGGAAAACCTACATCTAAAAGACACGACATGGAATGACAACATATAAAAGGCAAGGCACTATTTATCTAAATGTAAGATCATTCACTTATTTATAAAATAAGCTCTTACTAAAGGCATACATGAATAATAAAGAAGAAAATACATTAAGCAATGAAAGAATTATTTGCAATGTTCATCTCATATGTGATATAACAACGCCAAAGTATAACTAATGAAAAGTTTATCACTTCTTAATGTCGTTTCAAACAACCCGCAAATTCTAGTTATATACCATTTCTAGACATCAATAAATGACAATGCAAAAAGCTAAAGAATAACAAATAGGTTCCTAAAAATAATTGAAGTATAAAAATATGAATAGTTTCATGAAAGATAATAATTTATGATCAATACATATTAAAAAGTTTGGCATTTGACCACCAATAATATAACAAATCTTAAAGAAAGGAAAAAAATAGCTAAAAGAATGAATTGAACAATATTTATATATCAAAGAACAAAGCAAATGCTATTTATATATAGAAAACATACAAGCAAAATCTCAACAGGATGTATTTACAATTTAATGAAATCTATTGGATAATAATTATGACCTTTTATGATTTAATCCATGTAGCCAATCCTATCTAATAGGAGTAAGGATTAATGGTTATAATTGTTGTAAAGAAATTAATTAAAGTTTAAATAAAAGGGGAAGTAGAAAGGTTAGAAAGAATATTGATATTACAGTAATGGTTGAATTCTATATAAGATATAACTCTAATACTCTATTTATATGGAGCCACTAAAAAAATAAAGACACAAGGACTTAATCCTATAATATAATCTAAGCACATGCTATAACTTTTTTTAAATAGTGCTTTCTAGTAGTTGTAATAAGCTTCATCTTCCTAGGCAATAATAACTTATCTTGATATTGCTCAATAACTCTTGTACAAAGCATGTTCAAATTCCATTTCAAGTTTCAATTCTTCCTACTATATTTAATTTGATATTTAACTCCTATTAAGAAAACTTTAAATTCACACTTCAATAATATGAGAGAAATGTGGATGATAAATCTTAATTATAATAGTAATCATTTAATAGTAGCAACAATTTATTAGATGTTGTGTAGAAATGTCCAATCTACACCATATCTTCAAGAAGTTTAGGATTGAAATGATATCTTTAGAAGCTTTAAGAAATAAACTCCTAAACTTTTGAAAGAGTTACTTGCTTCTGACGTCTTTAAAGTATCACTATGTAATAGTTGAATAAAAATTCAAGTTAGTAGCTATTACTTCTACTTTCTATAGTTTGAAAACATTCAAACAAACAATAAGAAACATATCAACATGACGAATAACTTCTATATGATATGTTACAGCAATAAGGTGCATTGTAAAACACACTTGTTTTTTTAAGGTCAATGAGGCTTTTATTGATTACATGCCATTTTCCTTTAAACATAATCATGAACATCAAAGTTTAAAGTGTCAAAGTTATGATAAAATAATAATGGAAAAGTAGCAATAAAGAAGGCACTTTTTAAGGCAAATGAACTATAGTTAACATTAGATGAAATCAAAACAAAATTATCTAACAAAACTTTCAAATGAAAAAAATACTTATTTTTCAAGAGTCACATTGTATATATAAACAACCAAACACTGAAAGACACAACTTGGAAGCCCCATGGCAAAAGCTTGTTTCAACACTTCAAGACTCATATCCTACTCGAAGGTAAACACCATTGTAAAAGATCATATTTAAAGTTTAGATTATTATAAAATTGGTGCTATAAAGTAAAAGGATAGTCAATCTATTAGTAAAATAGATCTAGAAGTTTTAAAAGAGATATTATATTAATGATAAAATTGGTTCTATTTTAGACTAGGGGAATCATTTTTCAATGCATACATTCAAGGCTCTTCTTTTTCATATTCTAATGAATCACAAAAAGTAATATACTATCAACTAGTATGTAAAATTATAAAATACAATATAAAAATAATAAGAAAAAACTTTGTCCTTGGTAAAATGTTCCTTGTAAAACATGGCAAAATATTCTTGTATGGACCATGGTAAAGGAAAAAAAATGTTTCTATATGGATCATGAAATAATGTTCCTTGTAGAACATGTTTTTACTTATGTAAAATATAATATTTGCAACAAATCAAGCATTTAATTGAAATAATATAAATACCACCCTTTTCTTTCACACCATAACAATGCTTAACCTTGTCCCATTTCTCAATAAGAAAAGATAGAACTTGTTACTTATAATTAAAATAAACATAAAATAAAAAGGCATCAAATGAATACAGAAACACAATTCAGTGACAAATATGAGAAAACTTTAGAAATAAAAAAAAAAAAAGAATTTACCTCCTTACAGTTAAAACTTAAATCAAATAGCACTAGATAGTAGACATCTTTCACCATTATACACAAGAATGAGACTTAAAGCCACAAAATGTAAATGAGAATGGTAGAAGTAGAACTTGTAGCATACAAGTAAAATAAATAACAAATAGAAAGGCATTAAATGAATATAAAAATACATTTCAATGAAAAATATGAGAAAACTTTGAAAACAAAATAAAGAAAAAGATTTTACCTCCTTACAATCAGAACCTGAATCAAATAGCACTAGATAGTAGACATTCTGAACTATTAAACACAAGAATGAGACTTAAAGCCACCAAATATAAATGAAATCGTCAAAGTAACCAATGAATATATATATACTATTGTTTAATTTGTTTACATAGCATGCCATTATAAGAGTAATCAGAACATAATTCAAAATCAAGTTAGAAAGGAATATGATAGCATATATAAATTAGATAATAAAAAATCAAATACTTTTCATCAATGGTTAAAGTAATCTATTGCATTTATCCATCCTAACATGTTCAAACACCTTGTTTAGATTTTTTCTCTTTTTACCTAATATGCTTAACCTTAGTTTTACTATATTATCTCATAGAAGTTATGAATACACAATAGAAATACAATCATGGTGTAATTGTATCCATCAATCAAAAAATTACCAAAGATATAAAAGTAAATGATGATTGAAAACTCAGTATAAATGCATGCGAAAAGTTTCAAAATAAAATAGAGAATTAGAATTTATCTCTTTTTGATCAAAACTAAATAAATAGCACTAGATAATGAACCTTAGAGATACAAAATGCATATAAAAATTGATAAAGTAACTCCTCAACATATATAACCATCATGTTAATTTCAATTTTCAAAATGGAAAAACCTAAATATAAAGGAAATTTCAAATTTCAGATGTCAAATAGGAATATTAAAATTACAAAAAGCACATAGGGTTTAATAAATTTAATATGCATGTAGACAAATGTTTTCTTAAAGGAAAAAAGAAAAAAAATGCTTGTAGTTTGCACAAATTAAGCAACAACAAAGATTGCATATAAAAAAGAATAAAAGACTTGTAAAAAGGGAAAATTGTTAAATATTAACTCCATTGGGATGTACAAAAAAAGATAGCCCTACATGCAAGAATGCAAAAAAAAAAAAATCATTTAGCTTAAATAGATAATAAGAAATATTACAATATAAAATCAATATAATTAGTTAACACTAAAAAGGAAAATGGATCACTACATAGCTTTTATTAGAAGGGACAAAAGTTTGTCGATGAAAAGTAATTCCATTGAAATAAAAGCAACAACCAATCAAATCGTATGTGATATAAAATTAATACTTAACAACTTGTGATACATAGCAACAATGTATTTTATATACACCATAAATGAGGCCTTACCCAAAATAAAAAAGCAAAAGTTACACTATAAAAACTAGCCATGCTTGAAATTGTTGATAAGCTCTTCTAAATTATGATAAGTTTTAGAGAAGAAAGATAACTATAATTGATAAGATTTAGAAAATACTTTTACATAGAAATAAATAAAGAAATATTAAAAGGGTGAAGAAACATCACCAATTTCTAAGTTTCATAAATATGATTTCAAAAGCTTATTTCTTTATACATAATATCATGGATGGAAAAGTTTATGAAAAATATAGTACCATCCTCTCTCTTCTCGACCTTTTCAAACAAAGCCTTCACGGTTTGTAGAAAATATTTTTTATTATAGAATTAATTCAAGCATAACTTTACTATTCACCTAAATGTCAAGCAAGCAAAACAAACTTATATCTGCTAAGCATATTTCTTCAACTAATTGATAAGTATATATTAGGTTTCACTTAAAGAGTAAAGTAACTTGTTTTTCAAAACTTAATTTTCAAAAACATTACCTAAAGAAGAAAAAAAAAGATAAATTTAATTAACTATTTGATGAGAAAAATATTTACTATTTTATTTTTTCTTATTTTATGTCTTTTAGGTGTTACATATGCTTAATTTTATAGAATAGGCCTTATTTTATAATTTTGGATTAATTTTACAAGTTTGTGAATTTATTCGGTAAATGCTAGATTTTGACACTATTTCAAGTTTTTAGTCATAACTTGGGCTATAGATCTTGGATTAAGGCAAAATTTATATTCATAGAAAGATAAAATAAATATCTATAACTTTTATGTTTTGAGTAAAGCCCAATTCGGACTCCTTCAAGCCTTTACTTGGCTAATAATCTAAAGTCGTAATTCTATCCTAGCTAAACCTATTTCTGTATTTGGATCATATTTAGAGCTATATTGGTTCAATTAACCTGATTTTAGCACCTAAATTCTCATAAGACACATACCTACAACTTTCATGTTTATGGATCTTCCAAAAGAAATCGATTTCATAGACTTATTCTACTTGGAAGTCAAACTAGTGAGATTTTATTGTTGGACCTTCTAGAAGAACTTGCTAGGTTTTATAATCCTAATAAGAGTAGGATTAGCAAAGCCTTAATTTTTTTAATCATAAGAGGACTAGGATTAGGATTCTATAGGTTTTATCAGATATAAATAGAGATAAGGAGGAGGGCAACAAATCATACAATCATACAATTAGACTTTACATAGTTCAGTAGCCTAGTTTTCTTTTTTTCTTCTTCAACTTTTCATCTTTCCAACCATGGAGGACTAATTTTTTGAGGTTAATTCAAGGAGTTTGAAAATTTGCTCTTGAGGATTATGAGATCATACTTTGTAATGTTAACCTTTCTTAATTAATTTTCCTCTTTCTCTATTTAATTGTGCTGAATTCTTGAGATTTCTTATGTTGGGTGTTGATTTGATATAATTAATGTTCATCCTTATAGTTTCTAAATTCTTTGCTATTATTATGAAATTATGGTTGATAAATTATAGTTTTATGCATAGGAACAAAGGGTTGAGGAATTAATTTAGAGATTTTTAATTTAATTTCTCAAATCAACTGAATTCTAATTATAAATCAATTTCGATCTAGTTTAGGGATTATAACGATTACTTAATTCAACTAATCCTAATTGATCAAATTCTAAGCGATTGTCTTGTGTAGAATTCATGAATTATTACAGGGATTCCGAATAATTCAAGGTTGAAAAATTAATTAAAAAAAAGTCAAATCTTAATTAATCTATGATTAATCCAATTTAGAGTTCTTAATTTTTTTGAATCGACTGCTTAATTTCATTAATTTCTCTCTGTTTTATTTCTATTTTACTTCTATTTTAAAGCTTAAATTTGTGCTTATTAATTATTTAAATTCGTGCAACTAACCCCACTTCCCCTGATTTTAATTCTATTATGCATATTGCATAATATAGCATTCCTCATTTAGCATATTGAATTATGTTTTTGCACACATTCTATTTTCATTATATTATCATTCTATTTGCATTAATTCTTCACATAAATAATTCAACAAACTATGCATATATTATTAGAAAATTATCTAGGAAAGATAAAATTAAAGGATCACTAGAGGTATGACCTAATTATGCCATTATTCTATATTATTTTTTTAGTAACCAGTATTCTTGACTAATTTTGGTGCATTGCGGCGTGCACATCACCGTTACAATTTAATGCACACAAACATGTCTTCATCATTAAATTTGGCAAAAACAAAAATTCAATACATGTATCAAATTACAACTTAAAAATAAACTCTTAATTATAATAAAAAAAAGTAACAAAATTGGAAAAGAACTAAGAATTTATAATTAGTAATAATTTACAATTAGGATTCAATCATTCAATCATTAAAGCATAAAATCTGTAGAATTTAGAAAGCAGATTAGGAAAAACATTAGATATGAAAATAGCATAATCAACATTTAATTCTTTTAATAGTCTTTCCAACTAAGTTCATCTAAGCAAGAAAAAAAAATCAAACACAAAGGACAAAGAACACATATTTTGATTAAAACAAAATTGGGGACATAAATAGCATTCATCTTATACATTGACCTTTTAATTAGCAAAAATTCACTTTATATTTTTCATTTAATTTACACAACTTAATCAAACTTGCACTAAAAAAATCTTCAATTTAAAGATTTACATTGCTAAATGCTCCACTTGGCACATTAAATAAGAAGATGAATAAAATGAAACCTAAAAACCTATATTACTTAAATTCATCCTTTTTCTTAAGCATTTATTTTCTAAGTTTATATTAATAACATTTACATGAGTTATTTATAACATTTGGTATATATAATGTTTCTTATATAATTAGCTAAAACAAAATAAGAAAAATAAGTTATAGAAGGCATATTGTAGTCTTAAGCTTGCTGAAATTTAAGAATTTGTATAGGAATCATGAACTTTAAGCTTTTGAAAAATTTCATAACAATGCACTTTAGTTTCATTTTGAAACTTTTATAAGTAAAGGATCTTCAAACTAAAAAATTGGGATATAATGGATCCACTAGTCAATTTAGCTGGTATGACATAACCTCCTATTATGAAGCAACCTTGAAGATAAGTGTTACGAAGGATGTATAATATGACTTACAAGTAGAGTAAAATAACAAAATAAATAGAACATTATTTGAATACAATTCCAAAGGATAAAAAATATAAAAATGATGCAAAAATAAAGAATCATACATCTAAGGGTTTTGAATGGAAAATATGAAATAATTTACTTAGTTTCAACAAAATAACCTGAATACTTGAATTGAATTGAATTAGTCAGATAATAGCATTGTGTGAATTCTCTTTTCAAGTCCATTGAATTAAGGAATGAACTATAATGGTTAAATTCATCAAAAATAGGAAGAAAATCTTATAAAACATGCAACGTGTTGGAAAGATTAAGAAGAAAAGTGTAGCTAAGGTTTAGGCATTAAGAGTTTTAAGCTATGAATTGAATTTAATATAAGTTTGAATTTGAATTTTTAAATTGGCATAGGACATTAAATTAGGAATTTAAATACCTACTACAAGCACATTTAAAGTTATTAAATTAGGGTTTAGGAATAGATAAAAAAGATCCCTTATCTATACATTTGTAGCAGAAAAAAAAAGTATATAGCTCAGATTGATAATAAGAATGACTGTACATTAGAAGGATGCAGTATCAGTTATCATAAAAAAGGAAATTGCATTATTATGTACTTTCTGTGGAATATGGAAGAGGTTTGTTACTAAGCAATTTCATTGAAATACAAGTAAATCGAAACCATTAACCAATCAGTTCATACATAATATAGAAATAACTATCCAACTTGTATAATATGAGTCTTAATTTCTAATAATACATTAGTATGGACAACAAAAGTTCTATTACTTGTTGTGGTAAAGCTTAGTGGAGAAGAAAGCACCATTGGTAAGAGATTTGTTAGATAGTATTAATTAGAGTGATCAAACAAAGATATGTCCCATGTTAGGTGTTTTGACTTATAAATAACCTTATGAATTAATTAAAAAAAAAGATCACAAATATGCGAACTATGTAGATGGAAAAGTAGAAACCACAGATCTAAGATAATGAGATCCTTGTCTAGCCATTTAAGGTGTCTAAATTAATGACCTAATAATAGATAAATGTTTACGAAAAAATCCTTCTCAAAATTGAAGGAACTAAAAAGCAAATGAAAAGTTTTCATAACCTAATAATCTAGCTATTTGGTAGAAGTAGAGCTTAACAAAAGAGAGAGAGAGAGAGAGAGAAACATAAATTACACTTACATTGTCTAAGATTTAACTTAATTATATTCACATTTTTTTATTTTTAGAAATATAGAGTTAAGCTCTATTTATTTTGGTAGAAAATATCTCCTATAAAAATATAATTATAAAATATCAATATGGTGAAAACTATTTTATATATTTAATGTCAAATATAAGGAGTTTGATAGAAGATAACTTCTTTTTTTTTTCAAAAAGGAAGTTATTTTTCTTCTTTATACTGGCTTTAGGTATTATTTTTTTAATTATAAGGTATAGATGCATATGATACTTTCTTAATTATATACAAGGAAATGAAATATGAAATTTTCTTATTGAAAACATTTTTTGAAAAAATAATTGGAGCCTTAATTTCCTTGTTTCTCTAGAATAAGGGAAGTGATCAATATATATATATATATATATATATATATATATATATATGAGAATAACTAGCCTCCATATCCTTATATGAAAATTAGCAACTTCTATTTTTTCAATTGGACAAAATATACTATTAATTTAATAATAATAAAATAACAATAGGTATTAATATTATTTTGTTAGCATTACTAATTTTTTAAATTAATGAGTGCATTTATTGTGCATATAAAAAAGAATAAGTGAAGTTTACTAAAATATTTTAAATTTACATTTCTTTATTAAAATTACTTAAATACTCATAATTATAGTGCTACTTTTTAAAACTAAAATTAATTTTTTAGTTGAACTAAAATAGTGAAGGCTAGCAATTTCTACATGTACATACATTCATATATATATAGAGAGAGAAAAGGGAGAGAGAGAGAGGATGAAAATATAATTAAAGTAATTAAAACTTAAAGAAATTAATTTGTCCAAAAATTAAAAAAAATCTCACAAAAATTTTGATAATGTGAGCATTCATAATCAATGTATGCTTACTGTTATTGAATCGTGTTCAATTTAGTTTCTTTTTGTTAAATACTTCATTTATTCATAATATCTCTAATTTAATTCCTTCATTTTTTTTGTCTACACGGATGCACAAAATGAAGGAAAAAAAAAGAAGTGTTATTACTAAAAAATTGAAAAAAACATATAACCATCAATTTATTTCTTGCTTTTTCCTTATATTTTCCTTATTTAACTTTCTTAAGATTTATCTTCTTCAAATTTGTTGTATTCATCCTTTTAAGTTATTATGTTGTGTAAAGCTAGCTGTCATCATTTTTGGTGTTAGCCCTACTTTTATTCTTCATTGGCATTTTTGTTAGAATTCCTATTTTGAACTTTTCCATTATTCATAAATAAAATTAGTGTCAACGTGGTTACCCTAATTAGTGATATAAAGTACTAGACTTTTATTAGTATTAGGTTTGATTTAGGTTAATGGGTATGGATCTTATGATGAATAGGATCTATAATCCAATTAACATTATAAGATAGGTCTTTACCTCTTTGACCTAAACAAAATTACATTTTTCCTCATTGGAGCACATATAAGAATTATTCTCTTATAATAAAGTATAAGGTTGAACAAAATGATCTTATCTACAATTTGCTAATATTTTTTGCAAGGAACTAATCATGATTTAGTGATTAAGCTTGATTTGGGAGCTTGATTAGGAATCCACAAATTGAAAACTAGAAACAGAAAATAAACAATTAATCTAATTTTTAAATAGGTTGGATCTAAAATTCAAAAATTTTCATTCTACTCCATTCAATTATTTTATAATATTTTACCTTTAGATTATATCATGAGACATAATTACTAATATAGAAAAATATGAAAATATAAATTTTATTCAGTAGTTAATATCAAAGTTGATTAATTATATTTCATGGTTAATTTATTGAAGTATATTTGAGTGAATTTTTATATGTTTTTAATAATTAATGTTATGGTTCATATGCTATGAAATTAGTGAAATTTATTTCATAGCTTTTATGACATTTGATCCATGATTTTCATAAATTCATATTTTGTATTGAATATTTGGTTTTGTAATAACTTTGCAATAGATGTGCATTATTCATTTTCTACATCAGTATATTAGTGCACGAATGTAGTTTTTTAAATATATAGTGCTACATATTATATTATATGTTATTGCATAAATCAAGTTGCATAGGTGCATATATTAAATATGATCTAGTGTTGTTTATATGTATATATGGCATTTGCTATTGGATGCATACATGAGTTTCTTTTTGCATGTTTTGAATTCATCCTATGCTTTGAAAATGCATACATAGTATAATAGTATGTTCCATATGAATCATTTTTCTTATGCATTTTTTGGGACATATATTTTCTATGTATGTTTGTATAAATCTTGCTAGTATAATAAATTTTCCAAAAGGCTCACAAATGCTAATAAACATTTGATAAAAGTTTTTAAGCTTGCTTTACTTATATCTGCTTATTTTAGGGTTTGCGTTCATTGTATATGGAAATTATATGAGTTATTGTTCAATATATAGTGCAACATACATTGTGTACACATACACGTGTTATTAATTTTTTATTAGCATCATTAAAATTTTCTTTGAAATAAATTTTGCAACTTCTAGAATTCTTATTATAGACTAGTTGTGTATATTTCTATATATATTTATGTAATGATTGGGTAAGGACAAAATGCAATGGCTTATGATAACCTTTTCCTAGAAAAATCAAGTTATTAATTCAAAATTCACTCCTTATGCAAATGGGATTTTTGGCTAAATTTTCTCTAACAAAGTCAAGTTATCACTTTTTTTTAGGTTTTTCAAACTTAAAAAATTTCAAAAATATTCCCAGAACAATAATTGGTTTTAAATGGTATAGAACTTTTTGAGATCATGAATTCAAATTTTTTATGCATTTTAATAAAAAAAGATAAGTAGGTTAGTTGTAGAATGAGATTTATGAAAAATTGGAGAAAAAATCATATGAAAAATAGCCAAAAAAATATGTTGAGTTATTCACAAATCACAATTAAGTTAGTTTAACTCGAGTTGTCAACCCACAAGAGGAAAAAAAAATGAAATCTTATATCCATGTGCTAAGCCCACTCGCCCCATCCTGTTGGTTTCTCATGGTAGCGATTACAATGTTAACTCCATTCTGAGGTGATAATTATGAGTATTTTTTCATAATTTTATGGAATCACAAATAATTTTTATTATTTTTTCTCATTTCATTTAAATATCTATTTGAATTTATTATCACTTAAAATTTTTACTATGTAATTCCTATATCATTAGTTATTATGTGTAATTTTTGTAGCATTATTTGATTCTATTTAGATGATGTACCAATTTTGAATATTATTACATGTTAATATAGGAATTATAAATAACTCATATTATACCATTAAATTTTGTGTAATTATATATTTGCTTATTGTAGAATTAGTTATAAAATTTTGTTTAAAAAATAAAATTATTTTAACATGTATCAAAGAGAGCATTATATTAGTTATATTAAATACCATTTTATTATATTATTAATATAGTTAGTTGACAATAATATCAGCATAGATTTAAGTATTATATTCCTAGGTCTTGAATATCCTATTGGTGTTAGGTTTTAAAAATGTAATATTTCATTCTTATATTTTATTATAAGGTTTTAAATACCTTTTTGGTATTAGGTTTTATGGTATAATACTATAAATAATTGTATAATTAATTTTATAAGGAAAATATAAGCATGATTAAAGTAACTATATGCATTAATGAGTTAGCATATTTTTCTCAACTTCTTTACCTACGTAGTTAACTTTTAGAAAGATGTTGATTAGGATAAACTATGAGGACTAGGCTAAGTCTTTAAAGTTATATTTGGTAATCATAAATATAAATTTAGTAGTTACTAAGAAGGAGTCCACTATTAATACAAATTTAAATGTTGAACAAGAGAATAAGCATTAAAAATGAGTGAACTTGAACTAGATATGTTTGATGGTTATAAAGTATATAATGGACATGACCATTATATAGAGTATCCTTGAGTTTTAAAATATTAAAACTTTTCTTGAATATATTTCTAAGAAAGTTATGAATTTTGATAAAGTTGAGAAAAACCATTATCTCTGATTGTTAAAAAAGATGACATATAAAATTGTTTATAGAAGGTGGGAGCAAATTTTGAATCTGGTTAACTATTATAATAAACTAAAGAACATGAATGTTGATTTAGGTTATAGCTTTCTCATCTGGTATGCACTAGAGTCATTGCCTGCTTGATTTGATGTTTTAAAACCCTTTTATAACACTAAAAAATGTGACTAGATCATTAATGAACTAATATCTATTATTAATTAAGCAAAGGAAGATACTAGAAAAGGAAGTATGGACAATCAACCTTATTTTTCATAATTCAACCTCATATCATGGAATAAAAAGGCATTTTAGATATAACCATAGGAAATCCATATATGATCAAAGGAATAATCAAATGAAGGATAATCACCTTAAACTTAAGAAAGCACAGTTCAATGGAAATGATAGTCTTGCAAGAAATATGAGTACAAAAGGTGGATTACTTGAAATATAAGAGATAAGTTAAGAAAGAGAAGAAAGGCATTGAGAAATATGATGAGATTAGGTGATAAAGAGATTACTTCAAATATGATTATAAATGTTATTAAATAATATAAATTTAAAATTATAAAAGTAAGTTAGATTTTTATAATTTTCAATTATATATTATACCATATATAAATATAATAAAAAAAATCATAATCAAGCTACTTATGAGTTAAATGACTCAAGTAAGAACCTAATCAAATCGAGCAATTACCAAATTGAGTTAAGCTACTTATCTGAAGTGCCACTTTAGGTGGTAGTGAGGCTTTAATAAAAGGATAGACAAACTAATTTATTTATCTCAATAAATATTCTTATATCAAGGAATGCAGGATATCCACCATTACTATATTTTGGGAGAATATTAAGCTAAAAACATTCTCAAGCATTCCAGGACATATTTTTCTAAAATTTGAATTAAATATAGGAATTTTACATTCCTTTAAAATATTTCTAGGAATGTGACAGATTTTATGAACTAAATGCTACCTTAAAAATATTTAGATCATGTCTCATTACTGTATTAAGAATATTGATTCTTATTTGATAACTTAGATGAATCTTAGGACCATTATATGAAGATTTATGTATAGTTACATTTAAAGTTATGTAAATCTTGTTATATATTTCTTAAGTTAATTCCTATTAGATATTAATTCTTTTGGTCAATGAGGTGTAAACATATAACGTGCTTGATATTAGTATCCCTTTCAGATATAATATTCAATATTGTCATATGATAATATCAATTTAGACTTATAAGTGTAATAATATTGTTATGACATTGATATTAATCCAAAAGAGCCATTATATTTATGAATTATATGTATCTAAGTGAGACAATGTTAAAATTCCTATTTTGGACGCCTCCATTATTCATAAATAAAATTTGTGTTAATGTAGTTAGTCTAACGAGTTAACCTTTTTACAAGCTTGGCCTATATATTTCACAAGTCTTAAAAAGTTTATAGGTAAATAGGCTAGTCTATTTTTTTAAAATTTAAAATAACAAAAATATTATAACCATTCCAAAGCATTATACATCCATTCATTAATAAGTCATAATATATTTAAAATCTATATATAACCTTAAAAAAACATCACATAGACATATATAAGTCATAAAATACTTACAAAATAAAAAAAATCTAGATATAATTTATAACAAACTCTACATAATCAAAAGTAGGAGAGATTGTAATTTTGTATAAATTGAAAATTTAGGTCTATATAAAAATTTAAAGATTAAGAATTAAAAAAATTATGTGAGTTAGTCTAACTTATTTGTAAGTTAGTTTGCACAGACCATGAATCAAGCAAACTAGGCCAGCATTAGCCCGTATATAAACAAGCTTTTAAAATAGAGATTTATTTCCGTAAAAGCTCATAGCCAAATGAACTAGCTTGTGGTTCACATGCTTTTTGGATAACTATAGTTCTTAGGCTTAATCTAAGTTAATGGGTGCAAATCTAATTATAGGTAGTAGAGTTGTTAAGTAGATGAGTTGGACCAAGCTCATTTGCGTTACACATAAGCCTCTATATTGAAGGCTTTAATCTAGTTTTTATAAGTTTTATTTTAATTTATAACTTTTAATTAATTAAAAAATTAAAATCATTTGAAAGTATCACATATTCATTTTCATAATACATTTTAAATTTGTATATAACCTTAAAAAATTACTATATATAAAATAAAAGTTAAAAAATACTTATAAAATAAAAATATCATCTATAAATTATTTATAATACATCTTTACATAACTAAATATGAAAAATAGGAGTATAATTTTATTTGAATTGAAAATGTAAGCTTATATAAAATTTAGAAAATATAAAAAAAAATTATAGGCTAGTCACTTGTTGCACCTTGATTTTTTAAGGCCATAAAAATGAAAGCTCAGGTCCTAAAAAGCATGCAAGTTTTGACCTATTTCAATAGCTCTAATGGGTAGCATTTATAACTCAACTAATATTACAAGATCAGTACCTACCTCTACCCAGACAAATAGTATACGTTCCTAACTAAAGCTAATAAAAGAATTATTTCATTAAAATAGAGTATAAGGTTAAGTAGAGTAAGTGATCCTATCATAGTTTGCTTGTATTTTTTTTTAGGGAATTGATCATGATTAGGGGCACTTAACGGGCTAAAAGTTTATAGGCCAAATGGACCAACTCGCAGACTTCCAACAGACTGGACTAGAAAAATTAGGCTCGTTTAAAAATAAGCCTAAATGGGTTGGTCTGTTTAGTCCATGGACTAAAACGGATCAATCTTAAATGGACTGGACCGATCCGCAGGCCTAAATGGATTAACCTTTTTTTAAAAAAAATATATTTAATAATTTAAATGATGTTTATATTAAAAAAAATATCTTATTAATTAATTTTATATTATAATTTAATATAAAATACAATTTAACTATAGAAAAATTAAATACAAATACTTAAAATAATTAAATATAATAAAAATAAAATTAATAAATATAAAAATATAATAAATAATAAAATATAAAATATAAATTAAAATACAAAAAAAATAGATCACCTGCAGATCGGTCCGATGGACTAACAAAACGGACCAGACCAGCCAAAACGGGTCCGTTTAAAAATGGGCTTAAACGGATTTTGGCCCGATTTGCTTCGTCCAGTTCGTTAAGCACTCCTAATCATGACTTGATGGTTAACCATGATTCATGAGCCTAATTGAGAATCTAAAAATTGAAAGTGGGAGATGGAAAAGAAATAATGAATTTAATTTTCGAATCAGGTTGGATTTTAAAGTCAAATTCTTTCATTTTACTTTGTTAAATTATTGTATAATATTATATCTTTAAATTATACTTTAAAATAAAATTGCTGACATAGAAAATTATGATAATATAAAATTTATTCAATAGTTATATTTTGTAAGCCATATGATTTAGTTAATTTGGAATTTAATTTTATTGTGATAATAGTTGTGAAATCAAATAATTATTTTTTTGGATTTTTAAATTCCTACTAGAGTGGATGGCATAACTAGTTGAAGAATAAGCAATGATAAATACTTTTATCAATAAATTGTATTGTAGTATCGCTTCCTAAACTTTTTTCAACAAGGTGCTAGCATTGATCTTTATGCTAAATAGGTGTCAGTTTTGTGAATTATTACTATTATATTCCTAAAATACTTTTTTTAACTAAAAGAATATGGTTATAAATGAGAAATTTTAAAAAGGCATAATTTTATGATTAGTTAACTAATTTTTGCATATGATTACTTATTTTTATTCGTCTTTCCATAATCTTTCAATAGAAAATAAAAAAAATTTAAGTTTGGTAGGGTCCACCTAATAAAAAATGTGTAAATTGAGTTCAAAATTTTGAATGATCATAATTTTCTACTCAATTATCCATTTTGGGTAAATTTTTTTTGGTTCCATGTAAGTTTTCAAGATCTATGTGCTTACAAAAGGCCATAAGCATTTTACCGCTTTGGTTGGTGAAAAAAGGATTTTTCAAGGATTTTTCTTTATTTTCTTTTTTTTTTTAACTTTGACTTCATTTTTATCAATTCAAATTCATTCAAATCCTATATTAACCTTTTACTCCCTAACTTTTTTAATGTCTAGTAGAGTTATAATAATTTTCTTAACAAATAAAATTACTAAATAATAATATATTCTTGTTTGTAAACTAAATAATAATATGTTACTATTTCATTTTAAAATAGTAATACTAACAAAAAATTTTAAATAAATAAAAAAATTAAGTTTAATTAATAATTAAATTACTAAATAATAGCATGTTACTGTTTATTTTTCAGACAATAACATGTTATTATTTTGTTTCAAAACACTAACCCCAACCAAAAACTCTAAATAAATGAATAAATGAAGTCTAATTAATAGCCAAACTACTAAAGAAGAACATTTTACTATTTCATTCTAAAATAATAACACTAACAAAAAATCTACAAATAAATGGATAAATCAAGTTTAATTAATAATCAAATTGTCAAAGAACAACATGTTACTATTTGTTCTCCATATAATAATACATTACTGTTTCGTTTCAAAATAATAACACCAGTTAAAAATTCTAAATAAATGGATAAATCAAGTCTAATTAATAATTAAATTGTCAAATAACAACATGCTATTATTTGTTCTTCAAACAATAACATACTACTATTTTATTTTAAAACAGTAACATTAATAAAAAATTTCAAATAAATGGATAAATCAAGTTTAATTAATAACCAAATTATGAAATAACAACATGTAACTGTTTATTCTCTATACAGTAATATGTTACTGTTTTATTCCAAAATAATAATATCAATAAAAAATTTCAAATAAATGAATAAAATAAGTTTAATTAACAATCAAACTGTTAAAAAAGAGCATGTTATTATTTTATTTCAAAACAGTAACATTAACTGAATATTTCAAATAAATAGATAAATTAAGTTTAATTAACAATCAAACTGCTAAATAATAACATGTTACTGTTTATTCTCTAGACAATAACATGTTACTATTTGATTCCAAAATAGTAATACTAACTAAAAATTCTAAATAAATGAATAAATAAAGTCTAATTAATAACTAAACTGCCAAATAACAGCATGTTACTGTTTTGTTCCAAAATAATAACATCAACTAAAAATCTCAAATAAATGGATAAATCAAGTTTAATTAATAACTAAATTGTTAAAATAACAATATGTTATTATTTTATTTTTAGACAATATCATGTTATTATTTTATTTTAAAATAGTAACACCAACTAAAAACTCTAAATAAATAGTCAAATAAAGTTTAATTAATAACCAAACTGCTAAATAACAATATATTATTATTTCATTTCAAAATAGTAATACCAACAAAAAATTCTAAATAAATGAATAAATTAAGTCTAATTAATAACTAAATTGTTAAATAATAGCATGTTGTTGTTCATTTTCTAAATAGTAACATATTAACACTAATAATTTTTTTTAAATAAATAGATAAATGAAATGTAATTAATAATCAAACTTTCAAAGAAGAGCATGTTACTGTTTATTCTCTAAGTAGTAATATATTGCTGTTTCATTTCAAAATAATAATATCAACTAAAAACCTTCAAATAAATAGATAAATCAAGTCTAATTAACAATCAAATTATTAAAGAAGTGCATATTATTGTTTCATTTTAAAACATTAACACCAATAAAAAACTTTAAATAAAAGGATAAATCAAGTCTAATTAACAAGTAAACTGTAAAAAAAAATGTTACTATTTATTGTTCAGATAGTAATATGTTATTATTTTATCTCTAAATAATAATACCAACTAAAAATCTTAAATAAATAGATAAATCAAATTTAATTAATAACTAAATTATCAAATAATAACATGTTACTATATCTCTAAATTCTTATTTATTTTTATTTTTATCTTAACTAAAAATTTATTTTAATTCCTAAAAAATTAAAATTTTATAAATTTTATTTATAATTAAAATTTTATATTAATTTAATTTCTATAAAGTTAAAGGTTCTCCAATTTTAATTCTTATAAGTTTTTAATCTCTTATTTTTTTATTTATATTAAATTAAAAATTCTTCAATTTTAATATGTGGCAAAAGAGATTTCTATTTTGTTTCTTTTGATCTTCTTGAAACGTACTGTAAATGTATCATTTTGTCTTCTAGGTATCATGATAAATTTTCGTATGCGAGTGCACTTAAATAAAAGAAAGTGAGTTTTGGATATTTCGCTATAATAAATTACACCAAACAACACCTATTTTATTTTTTCCCTACTTTTATTTTAAATTGGATTTTAGATTTTCAGATAATTTAGATCATTAGAATTTGGGATTAGTTGTCAAATCATCATATTTAAATCATAATTTTGCCAATTTAAGGTCTCAAAATATACGAGGTAGATTATAATTAGTTTTTACAAATATTCGGTCCAGCTTTATTGACCAACTTAAATGGGGACAAATGATAAATATTTATATCTTAAGAGTCATAATGATAATTATTTAATAATTATTTAACTATCTAATTATTACTTTTTAATTATCTTATTTCGGAAACTCTTATATAACGTATACACCAAAAAAAGGATGAATCTACAAATTACTAATATGGAATATTAAAGAGAAGTTGTGGCATTCAAAATCAAGTCGTCGTATTGTCAGTAGAGTATATCTTACAACATAAAATTAACCCATGGAGAGATAAGTGTTAGGGGAGGACATTTTAAAAAGTTTGAAATATTATAGAAGTGCGGGAGATACCGGATGCAAATAGAAAAAATATTAAGTTTTATTCTAACGCTTCGTATACATTAATGATAATCTGAACAACTTTCTCACCGAAACGATAAGATAGTTACTCACATCAAAGTGACGATGATATTGTTAATTTTTATATCTTAGTTTTTGTGATCATATTAAATTATTAGTAATGATGCTAAGTCGTTAAACCTAAAGGGCTAAAAGCCTAAAACTAAATTACTGCGGTTCACCTGAAACGTCACGTGTTGGTCTCATTTAATCTGAACACTTCTTTCAGTTATTTATAAATTATTTTTGTATCAATTTCATCTATTATTTTAATTTTCAATTAATAATTTGGTATAATATTTTAATTCTTTTATTAAAATAAATATTAAAAATTGATAAAATTAATAATTTAACATTATTATTTCTCTTTTATCTCTCTTTATTTTTTATTTTTAATAGATTATCTTTGTATTAATTTTGTTTCTTAAAAAATGTAAGTATCATTTTGATATCCAATTAATGATTTAGTATAATATTTTATTTTTTTTACCAAAATAAATGTTAAAAAATTGATAAAATTAATAATTTAATATTATTATTTATGTTTTATCCCTCCTTATTTTCTTTATTATCCTATCTTTACACTTCAAAATGATTGATAATAGATGATTTAACATTGTTATTCCTTTTATCCCTCTATTATACTAAAGAAATTTTATAACTTTTTTCATAATTTCATAAGATTTAAGAAATTTTAAAAGTGAAACATCTAATTTATTTTATTTTTAAATCAAAGAATTATTAAGAGAAAAATTATAAATAGAAGGAGAAGAAGCTACCTTGTTGATTTTAAATTTTAAAAGAATTATTTTCTTTTTCATTTTTTAAATTTAAAACTAATGGATTAGCTTACATTCTCTTAATTTATAATTTTTCTTGTTATTTGGTTTTGTTATAGAAATAAATTCTTCTTATATTTTTGTTTTAGTCTTTTGCTTTTAAGATTTTTTTAATCTTATACATTTTTTAAATAAAGAAATAAAAAATAATAATAATGTTAAATTATTTATAATTCATCATTTGAGAGTTTAGAAATAAGAAAAATAAGAATAATAATATCAAATTATTAATCCTATTAATTTTTAATATTTATTTTGATAGAGGGATCAAAATATTATATTAAATAATTAGTTAGAGACCAAAATAATTCTTAAATTCTTTGAAAGGTGAAATCGATATAAAGACAATTTGTTAATAATAAAAAAAATAGGAAAGGGGTAAAATAGAAATAATAATACTAAATTATTAATTTTATTTTAAAATTTATTTTGATATAAGAATTAAAATATTACATTAAATAATCAGTTGGGGATTAAAATGATATTTACATTTTCTGATGCACAAAATTTATACGAGGACAATATGTTAGGTACTAAGACAGATGTTTAATCTTTTATTTAAATAATAAAATACAAGTTTAGCTCTTGTGTGAATAAAAATATTATATTATTATTTTATATTTTATATTATAATTAATATAATAATATCATTATTTAATTTGATCAATTTTAAGATTGTAGGAATGATTATAAAATATTACTTTTACAAATACTACTTGAAATGGAAATTTCATGATTTTTTTAAATTTATCTGGACATTCACCTACTATCACTATTGGCGAGCCCCTAATTAAGAAAAGAAGGAGGGGAAATAGTAGGAAAAGGATTCAAAACCTTAGCCTCATGCATGTTTATTGATTAATAAGCACACTAATAGGACCACTCCATTAGTAAAATTTCATAATTTTAAATTATACAAGATTTGATATGTTTGATGCATTTCACTTGAAGACATTATATCATGACTAAACTATTTTAAATGTATATATTCATATTTAATTTATTATCAATGTAAAAAATTTTACATTATCAGTGAATGAGAATAAAATATGTCATTAAAAATTATTTATAATTAATAAATTTAATTATAATAAAAAAATTTAATAATTTTTATTAATGTAGTAATATATGAATTAGTGATAGTGTAAAACTTATTTATACTAACAATAAATCAAATTTAAATCCTTTAAATATATCATTTTTGCATCCAAGTTCTTAATTTTTCATGGATACCATTAATTGAACTTGCTGGTACTAAATTTTTAGTAAATACTGTAAATTCAAAATTCAATGATGAGCAAAATTGCATATTCTCACATGAAAAATCCTGCAAAGCAAGTATTAAATAATACTTGTTACAAAAAATAACCTCAATTATGCCAAATTTTAATTTGTGGTAATTATAAGCAATAATTGATTCTTAAATTAAGCTAATAATTTTTTTGAAATATAATAAAAATAATTATTATTGCAATAAAATGTTACACCATAAAAAATGAGTTATTAATTGATATTAAGAGTAATTAAGTGCAATTTTAACAAATCATGATCATTAAAAATATTGTGCTAATCAATGTTTTTGTCCAAAAGCAAGCATTTGAAATAATTGATTTCCTACATTAATAATATTAAATTTTGAATTGATTTGTTATGAGCAAATCAATGTGATAAAAAAAAGGACATCTCAGCATAATCCAGTGAAATGCACTTGCCTAATTAAAGTATAATTTTAAAGAAAGTAATACTACATATGTTATTAAATTACGAATTAAAATTATTAAAAAATATAATCATGATTATCTACAAAATCTTTTCTTCTTTTGCAATTGACCATGGAAATTTGTTGTGAATATTATATATGACCTCTCTATGTCTTATGGTTGGTTGAAATGAAAATAGTGTAGAGTTAATGAAAATAGGGTATGGAATGAAAAAAAAGAAAGAAAGAAAATAAAATAAAAATGTTTTTTTTTATCTCAATGGCGTGTTTAATGAAATGAAAAAATGAAAGGAATAAAAATAAAAATTATTATTAGAAAATAACAAATTTTTTACAGCGTTTTTCCGACTCTCAAACGTTATGGGTAATGACCATAAGAAGGTGTGATAAATAAGGCTCCAATTGCAATTTTATAAAATATTTTTATAAGAAAATATTAGTTATTTATATATAAATAAAATTGAGATATATTATTTTTATATCATGATTAAAAAATTATATATAAGAAAAATTTATACCTTATGGATGGGAATAATTTTCTCCTGAAAATAGAAAATTCGATTCAATTCTCACAACCTGGAATTCATGCTAGCTTTATATGGTTGATGCATGGCAATTGGCAAGACAAGAAGGTGAAATATACAGATTGGTTAGCATGAAAAAAAAGGGATTCTCATGGAGAGATCCTGTCAGAAAGTTTCACTTTTGCTTCCTTTCAGTATTCTATATGTTTAATGAATCCAACTACCAACCAACCCCACCCTCTCTTTTTTCCCAAAATTAACCACCCAACAACTTCTTAAGAGGAATCATGGACCCACTAATCATATTGTGAACTTGGATTTGGAATTTTTAGTTATTTAGTAGATATGCTTATTATTAATAAAATTTGAGATAAATATAAAAAGAAATGATTAAAAAATTAATTAATCATTTTTCTAATATTTAGTTCAATTCTTATTAGTAATAGATATATAAATTACATATTTATTAATTAAAAATTTTAAGTACTTGAGCAATTGTCCTCCATAAGGTTAAGATGAATCATAGCATTGGTTTTAGGGTTTTCCACCCTAAGAGTCCCATCATATTTACAAGGATTTCAAATGAATCATGATTTGTGGATCAATCCATATTTATCGTGAGTTTTTGTTAGTCTAAATCTCTAAAAATTGAATCTATTTCAAGTTTCAATAATACAAATTGATCCATCATAGATTCAATATATCTTGAATTGGTTCATATTTATTTAGTTTATGAATTTATAGTTAAAATTTATGAATCGATTCGTATTGGTCATGCATTTTAATGAGTTTAAAATCCTTAAGATTGAATCTATTTTGCATATAGATAATATAATTTAATTCATCATAAATCCAATTTATCATGAATCAATCTGTATTTGCATAGACTGATCTATTTGATAGGCCTACATTTTTATTAAGAAATTCTTAGGTACACTATACTTATTGTGTATTTATTATATTTATCAAATCAATTTAGGAGAAATACATTATTAAATAGTCTAAAAAATGAATTAATATATTATGAAAAAATATTTATTTCTCCCATGATTAATCTAGTATGCCTAACGAATATACATTAGATAATGTCTTTCTCTATGTTTATCCACTTTTACTTTTGTCTCTATGATGTATTAAATTTTAATTTGTTACTCCCGTTTACTTGTCATTTTTGAAGCAAGAGTGTATGGGAAGTTTTTCGGGATTAAAATTGGTAATGTTTAAAATGGAATGTCTCCTTCTCCTAGTATTTGGCAGCATGAATACTACAAACATTTATCCTTCATATTAAAGCATCTAAACTCTTGCAACATGTCACTTTTTTTTTTTCATTTTTCCCTCAAACCCTTCACTTTTTCCCTTTTATTTTTTTCATACACATGTTATCTGTTTCATTTTTTTTAAGCTTCTTTTTTCTTTGTTAACTGCATGCTTTTTTTTTCACTTCTATATTTTTATTATAAAATTTTTAGATATTTAATACAAAAATTATTAATCAATTAATTGGCTAATATTCTACTTTTAATAAAAAATTTGATATCAAAATTATTTATTTGAATTTTATAAATATTTTCTTAATATTAATTATTAAATAAAAAGTATTAATTTATTTATAATTTATATATCTTAAAGAATAATATAAAAATATATAAAATAATTACATATTTTATTCTTTTAACAAAAATATTCTGAAATTGATATCAAGTTTATTTTTTTATCCTGTCAGTATATAAAAAGTATTAAAAGCATGTATACTCTTGGTGCATGTCACTCTCTCATCTATCATTTTCCTCCAAAATTTGTGTTGAAGATTTTGATTTAGTTAAATCCAATTGTAGAGAACTTATGAGGAATGCTATGCTTGATAAGAAAAATTTGTTAATTTTGCTTATTTTTACTTGCTAGAAACAATGTATTTGTTAAAAGTATGAATGATTGTTAAAAAAAAATAGATTTTAATATTTTTAAAATATATTTTTTTATTTTATATATATAATTCTTATGTTAATAGTAGTAATGTAATATGCATACGTGCGAGTGCACAAGCCAAGTACTTGTTTTTATTAATTAAGAATTGACCAAACTGCGAGCGCGTAAACAGAAAGCGAATGTGTCTTTCGTTGTGGTGTGGAAGAAAAGGATATTCTATAGTAAATTGGATTGGATTCACATCAGGCTTTTGGAATTCCATCCTCTCCACTTTCCGAAAGTTCCAGCTGAAAAAAGTAATAAATAACAAATAAAAAGAATATGGATAAGATAATTGCGTGAATGAATCTTGAATATTTGGTCAAACCTCAGAATGGAAAAGGACATTGAAAACAAGGGAATTTTGATATCGCATAATGGATAATGTGATATCAGCCAACAAACCCTCCACACAAAGGAATCCTTGTATTTCAAGCAACCCACCTAACCACCAACCGATTTCCTACACCTTAATCAATTTAGACGTAGTTTTAGAATTTTCCACTTAGTGCTTCATGGCAGGATCTTATATCATAGTTTTGTTAATGGTAAAATTATTTTAGTTTTTCCAATGTAACCTTTAACTATGCCTGTGACTTTTCACAGTAGTTGTTGATATTCATATTATATCATATTTGTGAAAATGATTCTTGATTATATATAAAAATTACTACTACTAATACTTGATTTATAGAGATTGCAATTGCAATTATGTTTTTACTACTATAAAATTATACAAGAAGGATATTTTTTATTCAAGTCAATTATAATACCATTTATATCAATTCTCTTTGGTTATCTTCTTCTTTACATTTTTATTGTTATTCTCCCCACAAAATTTAAGATGGTATGAAAGCAATATTATCCATTTTGATACCTATGGAGTATCATATTTTCGATGATTTGAAAATATTGACTTTCAAATTTATGTCAAATTTTCTTCATAATGTCAAATCTATTATTATTCATAACAATAACTCCATTATTTAACTCTCGACAACTTCTACATTTTATTTTGTATCCACCATTATGCAATGACTTAGAACTAAAAATCCAATTCCCCTTTATCTCTTTAGTTCCAAGTCTTAATTATCCATGAACTAATTAACATTATCAACAACTGTAGTTCCAATTTATTACAATTCTCGAATTTTCATGACCACTAACATTATTTAATGAAAATATTTTTCATTCAAATTCTAAATCCTTCTTCAGCAATTAGCTCATTGAAAAGCTAAGTTTGAGAAATTTCATATTACCTAAACGATTCTATGATATAGCAATTTTAGACCCTTTTTCAACCAAATCATTTGGTTTTGCATATTCAAAGATATCTCAGCTGATGTTTAATTCTAAGTATCATATTTTTCTCAATTGATATTTCATTTTGGAGATCATATTTTTTGGTTGTATATCATTTTGACTACTGATTTTTGTCAACTAGTGCTTAATTCCAATTATGACATTTTGTTCAATCAATATTTCATTTTAACGATCACATTTCTTAGTCAATGGATCATTTTGATAATTGAGTTTTCTTTATCGATAGGCAATTCCAACAACCACATTTTATTCAATGGACATTTCATTTTAGCAATCACATTTTTTAGTACCATTTCGATTGTTAATTTTTCTCTTATGGTGTGTCATTCTAGCAACCATGACATTAAGTTTTAGGAAAAGAGCTCACATTGTGTCACTTCTAATTAGTCATATCAATCTTAATATTTTTAACAATTCCAAAATTTGTATAAGATTAAACTTGGGGAGGAGTGTTGAATATTCAGATTATATCGAATTTGTGAGATATGATTGTCATATTAGATTTTGTAATTAAGGGGTGTTTGAAAAATCATCCATAATATGATTGTTTGATTCAATTTGGTCACTTGCTTATTAATAGAGCTTCGGATATTAAAATCTTTCATGCTTATAAAGAGTGTAATCTGGTAGAAGATTGACTAATATCACATGCTTTAATTTTACCTTTGGATTTTCATGTTTTTTTTATGTCTCCCCTTAATAGGTGTGGATCTTTACTTTATAAGATGTAATGTGTATTCCTTTCTCTTAGGTGATTAAATTGTAATTGGTTTTTATCCTTTGATTTCTAAAAAGAAAAAGGAAAAAGAAGAAGAAATATGATAATTATTACTATAATTATATGTTTATTATTTGATATTGCAATTTATTGGTTTATAAGGATTACAATTATGTTTTTCCTATTATAAAAAGTAAAAAGTTAGAATATTTTTATTCAAGCCACTTACAATAGTAAAGTTATTTATATTAATTATCTTATTATCATCATCTCTAAACTTTATTCACACTTTTTCTAATAAAATACTAGATTAGAAAGTTAAATTTGATAAGCAAAATTTAAGTTTGACTCTTTGCACCAATATTGTTATACCTAGTTTGACTTACTTGATTCAACTACTTAGATTGGTAGTTGAAAGTGAAAATAGATCAGGAGGATTCTAAAATCTAGAATGGACATGAATCGAGATTGAGCCACTCAGAACTAGTTAAATTGGTGACTGGATTATTTAATTTAGTGATTTTTAAACTTCACAACAATAGCCCAAGGTCCTAATTTTTTGAAATAAAAAAAAATAATTATAACCTAAAGAGATAAAAAATGACTTTAATGGACATAACACAACGAAACAGATCATATTGTCTTTCCTTAGTATATTGCTCTTTTTCTTCATCTCTTTGCATTGCTATAGTATAAGTCGGTGAGCTGCAAGCAATAATGTGTTAGTGATGCCAATAAGTATTTTTCTTTTCTTATTTTCTTTCTATTTTATGTTTACAAGACATAAGTTTGCAACTTTACATTATGTTTGGAAATAGAGATTTGGGATGTAGCTAATTACATGTCATTAATTGAAAACTTATCCCAATTTTGGAAATTATTTATTGTGCTTTAGAAATATAGAATTAAACTTGTACTAATTATGCAAGTTTATTTTTTATATCTATAGATGTAATATATAATTTTTTATATATAAAAAGTATGACGATTGATTTAACCATCCAATTAAATTGATTAAATTAATCCGACTTTAACCTGATCACCTTATTGAATTAATAGTCAAACTAGATTTGAAAACATTGTTTTGCACTTTAGGGGACCAAGCACATCATCATTATCATTGATAAAAAATCATTAACTTAGAATTCTATATATAATAATTAACTAAGAATATAAAAATACCCTTATAATTATTAACTTTTTTGATTTTTTTATTGATAATTGTGATAATATACTATATGTATTTTAGTGCATATTACATTGTAGAGGAATTAAATTTTCTACCCTTTTATTTACATGTGGTATGATTTTGTTTTATTTTTCCAATGAATTATTTAAACTATTGAAATTGTTCATTTATAATTTATTTTATTAATCCATTGTTTATAAAAATATTTTTGATTAAAATACATAATTTACATAATTTTTTTGTATGATCTTCTTCTTTGTTATAGTCGAAACTCACAATTTTTTTTGGGTGCAAACCAAAACTCAAATTTGAAATGGATAGGATTTTTCTAACATTTTTTAAGCTCTACTTGATTTTGTTACTTTTTTTAAACAGTATTTGGGGTTTAAATAATTACATGTCATTAATTGAAAATTTATCCAAGCTTTGAAAGTTATTTGTTGTGTTTTAGAAATATAATAATATGCTTGTACTAATTACATAAATTTATTTTTTATATGTATATATATATATATATATATATATATATATATATATATAATATAATTTGTCATATATAAAAAAATTAGGCAACTAGTTTAACTATCCGACTCAATCAATTGAATTAATATAATCTTAATCCAATCGCCTTACTTGGAATAATAGGGTTGAATTTTAAAATATTATTTTACACTCTAAAGGACTAAGTATGTTATCATTATCGTTGATAAAAAATCATCACCTCAAATTTTAATATATAATAACAAGCTAAAAATATAAAATTTCCTTTATAATTGTTAATTTTGTTGATTTTTTTTATTAATGCAGTATATGTATTTTAGACTATGATAATTGTTAATTTTTTTATTAATGACTATGATAATGCAGTATATGTATTTTAGAGTATATTACACTTTAGAGAAATTAAATTTCATATCCTTTTATTTGCATGTGGTATGATTTTTTTTTATTTTCCCAACGTATTATTTAAAGTATTGAAATTGACACGCTTATAATTTGTTTCATTAATCCTTTGTTTATATAAAATATTTTTGATAAAAATAGATAATTTACGAAATTTTATTGTATCATCTTCTTCTTTGTTATATTAAAAAAAATTAAACCAAATATCATGATAAATATTACTTTCTGATTGCATTATTTGAATTGTGGCATTTAGGACCAAAAACTCATATTTTTTTCTGGTACAAATCAAAACTCAAATTTAAAGGGTATATGACTTTTCTAACAAATTTTTTTTCGAGCATTACTTGATTTTGTTAATTTTTTATGGTAAAAGTAATTAATTCATTAAATATGCACACACAAACATCAATGATTGAATTCTGAGTGAAAGGAAAATATAAATTTATTAAAGGATATTGAATACTATTTAAGTTAAAGAATGTTGATTGATTTTGTTGACTATTGACTAATTTTATTGGTTTTAATTGATGAAATAGAAATTTGTGACATAAAAATATGTTAATTATGCTTGTTTGTGAATAAAAAATGATTAAGATAGATAAAATATTAATATAATTATTTTTAACATTTTAAATTACAAATAAACAAAATAAATTTAAAATAATAATTTTTAGCGACTTGAAGGAATAGTACTTTTCTCCTTACTAGAAGTATTTTTAATGAAATTGTGTGGTTTTTCCGTCCTTTTAATAAAACAATCAATTGCAATATTTAAATTAAAAAAGTTAAATTCGAAAAGTACAATTTCTATCTAATCAGAGTCAAAATGCATATTATAATTCAAGTGTGTAAGTATCCATTCAACCAAAAAAAATATGTAAATATATCTTTGAAAATTTTTAATCAAATTATTTTAATGAAAAATTGATTCCTATGTCATGGGCCCCATCGATCGAGAACCCACAAAAATCTGGGGGGGCGGCTAGCAGGGATATCGGTAAAGGTCAATAAATTTTGGGATAAGGTGGGATTGACCTTATTTAAACACTGATACTCCCCCTGATTAAACTCCATTTTTGGTTTATATTATTTTTTTGGGTTTATAATATTTTAACGTTTTCTTTGTACACTTATATTTTTCTAATTATGAGATAAGAATACATTTTTACCCTTCAACATTTACTAAAATTTCAAAAATCTGTTTTTTAACCTTTTAATATTTTCAATTTTATTAGAACATTCGGCATCTTACTTAATCCACACAAATCATATATTTTAATTTTTTATCAGAAAGGAGCATTTTTTATCTATTATCTTCTACCAAATTTTTAATTTTATCTTCTAAACTCCATTTAAACTAAGTTTATTTCTCTTCCTTAAATAAAGCGACAGACTTTAAATAAATAATCAAATGACATGGATGCTATTGTTTGTTATTTTCTCTTTCCGTGAGTTGAAATTAAACTTTCTTTGGTGTCACCTAAAACTAAGAAAAGTAAAAATTAGTAAGCATCCCAGTCTAATTAGATTCGCAAGTTACGGTAGAAAGAAGGGATTGACTATTGACTAATCATTCTTTGAGCGTAGCGAACGCACATGCAGCAGAAAACGAGACAGACAGGGCAGTATGGGGTGTTGGCGATGCGCGATATTACCGGCTGAGACAGTGAGCGAGAGCGACCATTAACGGCAGGTCCTTACAATGCGGGGTCTGCTTTTTCTTGCATCCATAGCTCAGAAAATTACACAATACCCGAGGCAACGACAAGTTCACGGTTATTGTCGGTTATGGCAGTTTGCCACGTAATGTCCACGTGCTTCTCTAATCCTGATGTTTGTTATGTGGTCCCCTCCTTTGCCTTGACGATTGACCGTTCTTGCTTATGGCCCACCGTTATCGATTCTTACCGACAAATCTTTTCCTTCAAGCACCGCCAGTAGTGCATAAAATTGTTGTCAATTTTCATTCTTATATTTTAACCAACATATATTATTGTTTCAATTTCAATCTTCTACTTCACCTGGGTTGGTTGGTTGGGCAGAATGCTGTATATAAAGCCGCCAGCAATACTACTTCTCCAATTACCCATCTTGTTTTCTTTTCCTTATTGTATCCATCACTTCTCCGTGACCCATTGACACTCTACACAGACTCATTGTTGCCTCTCTCTCTCTCTCTTTCTCTCTCTCTCTCTCTCTCTCTCTCACACACACACACACACACAACAATTTTTCCTCGCAATCTTTGTGCTTCCGTTGAACACAAATAACTAATCCACACTCGAAACTAGTTAGCGGAGCTAAGCCCCATTATAGCTTGGGCAGGTGATTTTAACTTCTCCTCTCTTGCGCTGTGCCAAAGAAATGCTATGCTCTGTTCCAGGGTGTAGATGACGCCTTTACCATTTCCGCATGTAGGTGAAGAACAAGCTTTTACTGATTAAGCTTCACTCGACATAATGAAATACGTTTTGGTGACCGGCGGAGTGGTCAGCGGCCTTGGCAAAGGAGTCACAGCTAGTAGTATCGGTCTGCTTCTCAAGGCTTGCGGACTTCGACTTACTGCTATCAAAATTGGTATATTCTTCTCAATTCTCTTTCCACCTTTTCTCAGACTGCATTTTCCTTCTCTTAGATTTCTCTCTTCCATACACGTTTCTTTTGAGAATCATTCCAAGTTTTTTCCCCTTCTAAATTTTAGCTTCTGCCTTTTTATTTTCACAACCTTACTTGTCTATCCCTTATTGGTTTAGCTATTGTCAAATTTCGGTACTCTAAACTTCTCCTCTTTAACCGGGAAGGTGAGCTATACGAATTTTAGAAGCACCCTGGCCTGATTCCTGTTTCTTCAACAGAGGCGTCCCTTACCCTTCTTTGCTCAAAACACTTGACTTTCTTTTATATGACATTTCAACGTCAACAATCCTTGTTATTTATCATCACTTAGCTTTGTATGCTGATTTTTGCCCATTTTCTTCTGTCACCTAGATCCTTACTTAAACACGGACGCAGGAACAATGTCCCCTCTCGAGCATGGAGAGGTGTTTGTTTTAGATGATGGTGGTGAGGTATGTATTATTTACAATTTTGAGTTAAGACCATGACCAAGCATTTTTTTTTAAACGAGTAAGATTCAAATATTTAATCCATTCAATTTTTTTAGAGAAGGTGAGAAAATGGATTAAAAAAATGACGTTAACATCATGCATGATATGTGTCAAAGGTGGACCTGGATCTGGGAAATTATGAGCGCTTCATGGATATTAAGTTGACCCGTGATAATAACATCACCACTGGGAAGATTTATCAGGTAAGAATCAACCGGTAGACTCTGAAAATCACTGAAAAAATTCATATCTGACCTTAAACTTTTACTTTTTCATCTTCTGTTTGCATGACAGTCTGTCATTGACAAGGAAAGAAGAGGGGATTATCTGGGGAAAACAGTTCAGGTCCTGCTGAAGCTCAACTAATTGTATTATGGTTTGTTATGATAATAAACAACACTTTACATTACACGCTGGTCTTAAAATTATTTTGGATGATATAGGTTGTCCCTCATATCACGGATGCCATTCAAGAGTGGATAGAGAGGGTGGCCCACAGAGCAGTAGACGGAGAGACAGGTCCAGCTGATGTTTGTGTCATAGAATTGGGTGGAACCATAGGAGATATTGAGTCCATGCCGTTTATTGAGGCATTAAGGCAATTGTCCTACCGCGTTGGTCAGTATTCTCAGTTGATGACACGACACAAAGATAAAGTGCATTGTGTTATTAATTTTTTTTAATCAAAATATAGGATAGGGTATGGTTCTTACGTATATGGATGATGAATCTCTGATATGCTTCAGGCACTCATTGCAGGTCCTGGCAACTTTTGCTTGATTCATGTTAGCCTTGTTCCTGTTTTGAATGTCGTAGGTGAACAGGTAAGGTCTGATATGCCTGTAAGGTCCATTTTTAACATGATTTACTGATATTCATCTGACGCAGCGAATTCTCTCATCCATTTTCAGAAAACAAAACCAACCCAGCACAGTGTTCGTGAACTAAGAGGCCTTGGGCTGACGCCACATGTCTTGGCATGTCGAAGTGCAACGGTCTCTCTCTCTCTCTCTCTGCAGCACATTAACAGTTGTATTATGCTGAAGCACAACCGCACGCCGACTGGCACAAAAAATAATCGTGTATAAGAGCATACAACATAATTCTACTGAAATGTTCCAATTTTAAATTTCCTTAACTGTCTGTTTCTCAGGCTCTTGATGAAAATGTAAAGGGGAAACTCTCTCAATTTTGCCAAGTTCTGGTATAAGATTACAATGATAAGTATACTTTTGTGCGTGTTTCTTAAAATAGCTGTCGCTGCTCTAATGAAGTTGCATGTTTTCAGGAAGAAAACATAATTACTCTTCATGATGTACCCAATATCTGGCACATTCCTTTGCTCTTGAGAGTAAGTTGTCCTCTGGAACTGCTGAATTACAAATCCTCTTTGCTTGTAGTTGTATTTCTTACAAAATGTATTTTTCTATCTAGGATCAGAAGGCTCATGAAGCTATATTGAAAGTGCTGAACCTATTCGGGTTTGCCGCTCAATCTCAATCAGCAATGTTTTATTTTTCTTATATTTTCTGGGCTTGACTTTATAAATGCAGAGAATTTTCTTTTCATTGACTTTTCTGTGTGTCTTGTATGGTGGTTGCTAACATACAGTATAGCTCAAGAGCCTCGTATGGAGAAATGGACAGAAAGAGTTGAAGTTTGTGAAATGCTGCATGAACCGGTGGGTGCTACTCCGAAGCTAATCTCGAAATTATATTATCCATAATTGTTGGTGATGGTTATGTTTGTATATTTCTTGCAATTAGCAGGTCCGTATAGCAATTGTGGGGAAATATACAGGCCTGTCAGACTCGTACCTCTCTGTTGTAAAGGTGGAGAGAGCTCTAACCGGATGGATGCCTTTATTCTACATTAATGGTTAATTCGTGGTTTATGTAGAACAAATTACATACACTTGCTCCAATTGGCCTTACAGTTAAAAGCACTTGTGCCTTGAGATATACTGCCCTCCCTCCATGCCAATTTGCTTTCTTTTTTTTTTTTTCAATTAATTTTTCTCATTTTTTTTTTCATGAGTAAAATGTATAGGGTTCAAATGGTCAAGTTGAGGATGTTTAAGATATTTCCTGAAATGGATTTTTTCTTTCTATACAGTAGTTTAATTACAGCAGCCTTCATTTTGTCATTTAGAATTAAAGATATAAGTTGCAGCTTCGTGTGGTTCTGAATTTTTAGTTACTGAAAAAAGAAAGATTTAATCTTAATTATTAGATGAATGCTATCCTTTAATTTGACTTTGGCCTGTCCAAGTCCAGAACAAAGCATTTGGTGAATAGATACATAACTTTAGATGATAAAAGATTTGAAAGCATATAGCTTATAATAGTTATTTAAAAATAAAATAATCTTGGTTCAAATGTGATGAATTTGTGAGCAAGCCAATTGATGTTTAATAGAAATAACTGCAGAATATATTCTAAGTTTATTAGCTATTTAGCTACTGCCATTTTACCTTGTTTAGAGTATTATCGGCATAACTTCCGTCGTTGCATAATTATAGAGCACGTCAGGATGCCATAGTATTCTGTTAGATTTTCCAAATTAATAATCTAAAATATATCCCTTCATGAGGTGCATGAGGCTAAAGAAAACTTCTATTTCTGAGGTTGAGTTTTCCATATATCATTTTTTTAACGTAATTCAAGAAGAAGCTGCATTACGTTTTCTATTATTTTCAGGCATTAGTGCACGCTTCTGTTGAACGCCACAAAAAACTTTTTGTTGATTGGATTCCAGCTAGCAATCTTGAAGATGCTATTGCGAGAGAGGTGCTTCAATGGAGTTCCTTATGTTATAAAATCTACTAGTTACTCGCCAGACTGAGAACTTGGCCTAAGTATTGTTGTTTAATGTTGCAGAATCCTGATGCTTATAAGGCCGCATGGAAGTTGTTGAAGGTTTCAATGGCATAAGACAATTGTTACATTTAGTTATTGTCTGTCCCTACTTTAAGTTGCAAGAAAACATTATCTAAATAACCTGTCTTCTTCAGGGTGCGGACGGTATTCTCGTTCCAGGAGGATTTGGAGATAGAGGAGTTCAAGGGAAAATTCTTGCAGCTAAATATGCCCGTGAAAACAAGATCCCATTCCTCGGCATTTGCCTTGGAATGCAAATTGCTGTCTTGGAGTTTGCACGATCTGTTCTCGGTCAACATGATGCCAATAGCACTGAATTTGATCCTAACACGAAGAATCCCTATATCATATTTATGCCTGAGGTCAGCTCCATATTTTTGTCTTGTGTATTAGTCGTAAGAGACGGGTCAAAGAAATATTGAGAGCCTTTTACCGTTGCTTTTTACAGGGATCAAAAACACATATGGGAGGAACCATGCGTCTTGGATCGAGGAGGACATATTTCCAGCTCATGGACTGCAAATCCGCAAAATTGTAAGTGAAATATAAAGTATTCCATTTGTTATTCTCTTTCCTGTTTTTTAGTTTCTCTTTCTTCAAGGGCAATATGACAGTATTATGCATCGCGTACTATAGACTGGGCATAGGAGTATATATATTAGGTTGCTAATTCCTTTAACTTTCTCTTAGATACGGTTGTGAAAACTTCATTGACGAGAGACATCGTCATAGATACGAGGTAACATATATAGTCATACATGAAATTTTCCTCTAAAGGCGCACTTGGGCAGAAGATTAACTTTGTTGTATGCAGGTGAATCCTGATGTGGTTGCACGCCTTGAAAACGCTGGCATGACTTTTGCTGGAAAAGATGAAACCGGACGACGCATGGAGGTAAGGATATTATCTGTATAAAGTATGAAATTTGTTTTGGAATAGTTAGGTGTACTGATTCCTTGCTTGTTTATCAATGTTTCAGATTGTTGAGCTACCTAATCATCCTTATTTTATCGGTGTTCAATTTCATCCTGAATTTAAATCGAGACCAGAAAAACCTTCTCCTTTATTCAAAGGTACCTCTCTGATAAGTATCTGAATTAGGCATTCAACTTGACTTCGATTTATCGTGTGGTCTTGTATAATCTCCAACTCGAATAATATTTGGGGTATGGTCCTGCTTGTTGTGAGGTAAATGTGGAAAAGGTGCTTAATTAACTTACAGAGAATCGCATTTTATTTACACATGCAATTAAATAGAATTTACAGAGCAGAAAATGCTCAAATCAATAGACACATATTAATGTGGAAAACTGCTTAATTTGCGGGCAAAAATAAAAATTAAAAAAAACCACACCACGCAGGACGGTTTTGGAGCAATCAATGACTTGTATTTGGGCAGTTATCGGACTTCTATTACTTTCTGCTTGTGTTTTGGAGATAGGAAGGAGTACACATTCTATAGTAACGAGAACTTCTACGTAAAATGATATACAAACTTGAATCGCTTGACATTATATGAAATTTATGTACAGGGCTGATTACAGCAGCGTGTGGAGAACTGGACGCCGTCTTGCACGAGTCTTCAACACTTGTTAACAATCTCTCCAATGAAGTAGGCAATGAAATCCCTGTGGTCAGAGCATACCAGTATGGAATTGCAATGAGACCATGTTATGGGCCAAGAGAACGCGCTTATGAGAGTTGCAATGGGTTACATTTTTAAGACAAGGGTACTTTTCCTGTACAGTCAATTGAGCCTCGGTAGGTATAGTTTTCCAAGGAGAGCTTGATCCTGGTCTTTTTAATGGGACTGCTCTTCCATTTTCATGGTGGTGTAGCGGTGAACTCATGTTTCCTCCTCCTTTTGTTGCTTTAGTGAAGTCGTAACCCCTCCTTTTTCGAAGATTTGTCTTTTATTACGAGTGAAATCGAAAAGAAGGCATATGTACATATTTGTTCTTGAGACTACATTTTCACCTCATTTTCCATTCAGATTTGAAGAAAAAGAGTAGCTATTTATGATGACCATTCCATTATCATTACTCCTTTGTTACTCTTGCCAAGCAAGCACATAATGATTTTTTTTTTTTTTCAAATCTCCCATTCTCGATCTTCGTCGCTTATAAAAATAATAGTACTAATTTATATAGTCCCGTATATTTGTATAACTATTTGACTCTAATGGATGATTGATGATACTTTCATTAAAGATGTGTACGATAATAATTGCATGTCCTATAAACTTAATGAAAAATTATAATTATCATCTATGTATTTTGTGGTTTATAGTGTGTTTGGATGGCCTCATATGATATGTTTCATTTATTGATAACTTCATATGCTATTTTTTGTCCATATTTTGATGAGAGTAAAATATTGTGCTACTTATTTCATATCAAAGAGTAGTAAAAGCGAAAGTGAGTCAAATTATATCGGCGAATGGCATATAGTACGAGTGATCATCTTGGTACAGTTAAAAAAATAGAAGCATTAATTTGCATAAATTTAGTTCAGCCACATCTGATATTTATTGTTTACTCTTTTTTTTAAAAAAAAAAAACTCATAAATAATAGGCAACAATTAAATCATGGTTACAAGCAAACTTGAAAAAAAGGAGGAACTTTAAATATAGAACTTGAATTACTTTCAATTGCCTCATTTTGCACTTTTATGAGTAGCTTGATTAGGCCCACAACCAATCCAAACAATAGAAAAACATGTAGAAGCATATAAATAAATTTGAAAGAATTTTTTGCGGATATTATCTAAATCTTAAAATAGAATCACCACTAAATTATAATCCTTTTTAATAATGATCTTTGGATAATGCTCATGTCATGCTCTAATTTCTTAAACATGATCAGCATGGCTTACCACCAAGTGGTAGCCCTTGAACATATAACTTGTGATGCAACATTTGTATCTTTGGGGATTTGGCATGATATCCCTTGTAAAACTTATTTGATTGTTGCAAAGGTTTTAAGCATTGTGACCTAAAGATTTGAATTCTTCAAGGATTTTGTTTATGTTGATTAACAATTGTTGAAACTAATTAAAATGAAAAATTATTGATTTGATGAAAATTTGTAGTATAAGACAATAAATCAAATTAAACACCTAGTGATCCACTTAATATTCTTTCACATTAATTTACTAATTATGATTACAAAATTATCTAAGTCTTTTATGCAATAAAAATAAAAAAAATAAATGCAAACAGTTATGAAAATTAAGAATACATACTTAAGGCAATTATGCAAATAGTATGTATGTAGAATATATGAACAAAACATAATTGAATTGGACGGGTTATGATTTGAAATTAAACAGAATGCAAGGTTAAAAACAAAATACATAACTATTATAGAAAAATAATAGAGAAATACTATTGATACAAAGAAATTAAGAACTCTTTAGTAGATTAATCATAAATTACAAAATATTTGATAATTGCAATTAATTTCTTAGCTTTGAATCATTTAGAACCTCTTGCATTGATTCACAAAATCTATTCTAGATTACTATCTATGGGTGATCAATGCATATTAGTAGAATTAAGCAACTACCCTAATTCATAAA
Source organism: Sindora glabra (assembly GCA_020226215.1). Taxonomy (NCBI): domain Eukaryota; kingdom Viridiplantae; phylum Streptophyta; class Magnoliopsida; order Fabales; family Fabaceae; genus Sindora; species Sindora glabra. The sequence goes on from CM035235.1 coordinate 75,016,056, forward strand.
GTTAAATCTAAATCAATTTGGATGTAGAATTTAGTTGAATTTAAGAATTAAACCAAAAACTTTTGATTTAATCATTCATTCTTCTCTTCTCTCATGAAAAATGATGATTAACTAATCAAAATTCAACATAAAATTAGATAAAATCATACATCACATAAATAAATACACGTTATACCTAATATGGATCTAATCCATGGAAATCTAGAAAATTAGTGAAAAAAACTAGAGAAAAAGGAAATTTAATTAACAATAATCAATATTACAAATCAAGATCTTATAATCCAAACCAAGTTAACTCTCAAAATCCTTGAATTAATATGAAATTTAACTCCCTCATGGATGAAAAAAGAAACTTGATGAAGAGAAGAAAACTATTTAAAATTGTATATTCTTGACTTTGAAAGCACAAACTATTAAATCTGATTTCGTATGCCATAAAATATAATAAAGCAAGATAATATGCCTCCTAATCTCATAAAGAATGGAGTTTTGTTAATTTTAGAAGCTTATTGCCAAATTTACAATTTAATCTACTAATAGTATTTTATTATAGTAATTTTCATCAGTTAGCTTCCAACATATGTTTGACTCTCCAAATGATATAGTTTTACTGAACCCCAAATATAAAATTTGTTAGGCTAGGTTTTAGGCAACTTTAGGCATTAGTTTTACCTTTATTAGACCTCTGGAGCTCAATATATGGCCTTAAAAGCTGAGACTAGTTTGGCTTGGACAAAAATAAAGTATTAAATTCATGGCCATTTTTCACTTTTCAAACATTTGAACTAGGATTTAGTAATAGCAAGAAAGTTTTAGAGATTCCTTTAAGTTTTCCAACAATATAAAAGATTACCTAATTTTAATATCTAGAACTTAAGTTATAGCTAAAAACCTAAAACAATATAAAAATCCACTGAAAAATTTTAAAACATTGCAAAACCAATACTTAATCATATAACAAAGCCAATTTTATAAAATTAAGCATGTGTAACAAATTAGGAGGTATAAAATAAGAGAAAATAATATAAACAAAATCTTGTACATCAAATTTTCCTATATGTAGCCTTTGCATGACTTCAAGCAAACATAACTTTATTCAAAACTAAAGAATAAAAGACTTATTTTCAAAGACTTCAAAATCATAAATCCATAAGTAAGAAACAATTAAAGCCATCAAGAGATCTAACTTTCAAGTGCTTAAGGTAAGTGTTTCAATCAAGTTCATTTAATGAAATTACTCTAGCATAAGTTTGTTAATCATCTAATTTCCATTACTTAAATCTTATGCACGACATAAATTAAAACAACTTTATTCAAGATTATAATAGAGCTTGGGAAAAGGGAAGGAAAATTGAAGATATGAATGATAAAAATAAAGAAATAAATATAGCACTTGAATTATAAACATATGAGCTAATTATGAATGATTATAACTTAACATAATAACATAAATTTAAATTTAAACACTTATTAACTTTTCTTTTCTTTCTTTTTCAATTCTTTATACCTTATTCTTTTTCTTTTTTTTCCATTTTTTTCTTTCATTATTTTTTTATTTTTTTCTTGTCTTATTGTATTTCTTTTTTCTTTTAACCAATTTTTGAATTTGAAGTTGATAAATTTCTTCAACATACACCCACCCATTCATAGTTATTCAAGAATCCATCTATAACAAAAATTCAAATACTCTACTAATTCATAAGGTTAGGTAAATATATTTATTTTTAATTAAAAAATATATTCATGAGCTAATCAATAAAGAAAAGGCAATTAGGCTAAAAAAGGGCTTAATAAAGAAAAAAAATTTAAGGTTAACTATTTAGCTTTAGCTCAAATAAGAAAAAAATGCCTTTATCATTTTGTACATGCATAAATGAAATGTAACTTTAAAAAGAATCAAAGCAAGTTCCAAAAAAATAAATTATCATGAAAGAACATCACACAAAAAGGAAAAGGAATAGTATAAATTTTCAACATAAGGTTCAAAATCTCACTAGAAAAGTCATGCTCCTAAAATGTAATCTACCAATTCAAAATCTACTATTACACCAATTAATTTTAAGAAGCAAAACCATTCATTCAATTATGTTATAAATTCATTAAACTCCTATTGATTCCTACTTGTAAAAAATGTAAAATCTCTATTAATGAAAAATAAATAAAATGACTTAAAAAAGCAATTAGAAAAATATTTTTTTTATTTTTTTAAACTTCAAAAGTATTAAAGGAAGACATAAAAACACAAACTAAATCCCAAAAGTTTTTCCATACATTTAAATTTTACATTATCTTCAATGTAAAGTATATCAATATTAAGAAATATAAATGATAAGTAAAATAAAAGAGAAAGGAAAGAAAAATGAAAAGCTTGGGTTATCTCTTAATAAGTGCCTTTGTGTAACATCTTTGGCTTGATATGAATGTAACTTCTTCAACCAGGATCCATATGAAGATTAACTACCTCCTTTACTTGAAAATTTTCAACTTTGATATCATCAAATGAATATGTTATTTGTAAATTAGGATTGTCTAGCAAAATTTCTCCAAATACTATCCTTAAATTACTTTTTCTTGAAAATTTAAAATCATCTTATATAATAAATTCAAAAGGATTAGAAAAGTGACCAAAATAATCAATGAGAAAGCACTCTTTTATCTTTAAGAATTTAAGTTTGGCTATATGAATAGAAGGTAACAATTTAGTGGTAAGACCACTTTTGCAAATTGAATTTCTCTATGATCATTATTTTCTACACATTCTGAAACAACAATATTCTCATTACTTATAAATGCAAAAATCTTAGCATATAGGTCACACATATTATCATAATCAAAGCAAGTGCACTTATGGCTATGAATACAATATACAAATTTAGAAATCTTAGTAAAGTCAGCAAGCATGTCATTATAAGTACCTCTAGCAAGTACATGATAAACAACAAAAATCAAAACTAGTAACATCAAAAATAGCTACATAAAAAATAGAATAAAAAATAATGAGTAACAATATATAGTAAAGGCTAAAAAATGTTAATAAAGGATATAGAATTAGCAATAGAATGTTGTATAACTTAAAAATATCAAACTTGGTTGTTACATCACTGGCCATTAAAATTCATAGTTAATGTTCTATCTTGAACATCAATTACAATTCTTATGATTTTTAAAAAAAGCTAACCAAGAATGATTGGAGGAAAAGCCTCAGATGTTGCCTTTTTCATTTTTAAGATGTAAAAATTTGTTAAGAAAATAAATCCATTAACTTACACTAAAACATCCTTAAAAATACCTAAAGGGTAAGTGTTAGATCTATTTGCTAATTGCACAACTAGCTTTATTTATTTCAAAGGTCCCAAATTTAAAGAAAAAATAGAAAATCACATGATATTAATTGAACTTTCTAAATCTAACATGATATTTTCAATTCTAGTTTATCTTATAACATATGGAATGGTGAATGTGTTCAAATCTTTATATTTTTTTGATAATTATCTTTGAGTAATAGCAAACACATTCTTTCCTACACTTACTTTCGCATCATCCCTTAATTTTCTTTTATTAATGCATAAATTTTTCAAAAAATTAGCATGCCTTGGAAACTATTTTACCAAATTTAACAAAGGTATGTTAACTTTAACTTTTCTAAGAGTATCCAAAATCTATTTTTCATCTTCAATTTTATTTGGCTCAACAACTCTTCTTGGAAAAGGAAAGGGAATAGAAAAATCAATAGAAGATAAGGGTTTAAGGATAGAATTGACCTCACTTTTATTATGTTTTATCTCTTTTTTCTGGTTGCATTTTCTCTTAGCTTTCTTGTAGTTGATGGCTAGCTATTGGTTTGAAAGAAAGATAGATCTCCATTTGCTTGTCACTTTAAAGCTCAATCGCATTAATAACTTTATTTTTCCTTGGATTAATGACAATTTATGAAGGAATCTTGCTAGTGGAACCTTATGAATCTAATATGTTTACTGAAGAAGCTACTTGACCCATTTGATTCTTTAGATTTTCTATGCTTGTTCTAGCCTGATGTTGGAATTTTTAGATGTTATCTCTAGTTTTCTGTGGAAGCTATTGAATATTGTTTTTGGTTTCTTGCAAAAATTGGACAATATTAGTAGCTAAAGTCTTGACAAGATCTTCTAGCATTGTACATGGTTTGTAGGATTGGATGGAATTTTGTTGTAAGAACGAAGGAATTAATTTTGGCTAGAATTAGTGCCATATCTAAAATTTTTATGATCTTTCTAGTTAGGGTACTGATTAAGTTGCTACTATCGATACTAGTACCAAAGTTTACTAAAGAAGATTACTATTACATAGGCTTGAGGTTAACACAATATGGGGTAGGAGTCACTAGCATGAGATGGATAGGAGTATATACCACAAAGCCTAGTAGGATGAGGAGCTTGGATTTGTTGTTATTCAATGATCATTTGCTTTACTAAAAAGGTCAATTTGTCTAATTTGTGCTTTATTCTTTATTAATCTGTATAAGAGCACTTTATTTCATTCAGTTCTACTTAGAGTATTCAGTCTTTAGGGATTTGTTATTATGTTAGCTATTAAGTCTATAGTTGCCATAAGAGTTTTATCTATTAATGCTCCACTACTAGCAGCATCAATTATATTCCTATTAATTGGAAGAAACCTTATTGAATAATAAGTTGCTTATTGATTTAGTAGTATGGGTAACTTGAGCATAGTTTCTTAAATCCCTACTAATATTCATACAATGTTTCACCAGTTATCTACCTTATGCCATATATATCTTTTTTTTATTACAATAACTCTTAAAGTAAGGAAAAATTTCTCTAAGAATAGCCTTTTCATATCATTCTAGCAAGTAATAACCCTTGATTGAAGATAGTATATCCAATTCTTAGCTATATCAGTAAGGAGAATACGAATGCCTTTGATTTGATGGTTAATCAAACTACATGGAACTCCTTTAAATGCTTATCGTTTTCACTTGCAAGACTATGAACTCTAGAAAGTAAATGGATTAGTCTAAATTTAAGGTCAAAATTAGCATCTAGATTATGATATTGCATATCTAAAGGTTGATAAATGATATCATAGGCAGCCATAAGTGTGAATTATCTAGAAGGTTAGAATAGGGGATAAAAATGCTACAACTACATGTATTTCTAGTCTTAAAATGCAAATGAGAAGTTTTATTTATCTCAAGATCAAAATTTAACAATTCTTCAACAAATTTTCTAGTTATACATTAGATTACACTATATAGTACCATAAGGGCACAAAAACACTAAAATACAAATACTATATTAAAAATAACTTAAAATCTATTTAGACATTTTTAAAAATTATAGGATGATCATATAATGAAAGCTATAACCATGTAGAAAGCTACTCATTCTAAGATTAGTTTTAAGGGTAGGAGTAGGTATATATGTAACCCATATAGATGAACTAAGAACATTTAGTAAAGTATAAAATGAACTAAGATATAATAGAAAAGGATGAATTTAAGTGGAGGAATATGCATCAAATAAAGTATGCAATAAAATGATAGATATCATAAAATATAAGGAAATGCTAACAGATGTAAAATTGAGTAGAATGTTTGAATAAGTATACAAATGACAGTTAGTAAATGATGTTAAAGGATGCATTGAAGTGAATTCCTAGCAATGGTGCCAAAATTTTAACGGTTGTTAAAGTTAATTAAAAATAAAAATTACTAATTTGATAAAAACTTGTAATATAAGATAACAAACCAAGTTGAACTTCGAGTGACTCACTTAATACACCCTTTCACATTGATTTACTTATTGTGATTATAAGATTATCTAAGCCTTTTATGCAACAAAACTAAAAGAAATAAATGCAAGCAATTGTGAAAATTAAGAATGCAAAATTAGGGCAATTATGCAAATAGTATGTATGCAAAATATTGGAACAAAACAAAATTGAATTAGAGTGTTTTGCTTCAAAATTTAATAAAATGCAAGATTAGAAATAGAATATAGAAGTATCATAGAAAAAATAAGAGAAATAAAACTAAGTCAAGAAAATTAAGTACATTTTGGTAGATTAATCATAAATTATAATATATTTGACAATTGCAATTAATTTCTTAGCTTAAAATCATTCAAACCCCAATAATGATTCACAAATTCTATGCTAGATTACCATCTAGAAGTGATTAATTCAGATTAGCAAATTAAGCAAGTACAATAATCCATAAAGCTAGATTTAAATCTATTTAAATGTATAATTTAACTGAATTAAAGGATTAAACTAGAAATTTATAATTTAATGATTCAATCCTTTTCTGTCACATGAAGAATGATAATTAACTAATCAGAATTTAATATAAAACTAGATGGAAATCATAGATCATAAAAATGAACGTAAATTATACCAAATATGAATCTAATCCATACAAATTTAGAAAATTAGCCAAGAAAATTAAAAAAAAGAGGAAAATTAATTAATAATAATTAATAGTACAAATCAAGATGTTATAATTCAGATTAGGTTAAGCCTTAGAATTCTTGAATCAATCTAAAATTTAACTTTTCATGGTTGAAAAGAAAAAACTTAGAAAAAAGAAGAAAGCTATTTAGAATTGTATGTTCTTAACTTTGGAAGCATAAAACTTTAAATTTGATTGCCTATGCTACAAAACTTAGTAAACTAAGTTAATATGTCTTCTAGGATTACAATGAATAGGGGCTTTCTAATTTTAGAAGCTTATGGCTTAATTTATAATTTAATATAGTAATAGTGTTTTACTATAGTAATTTTTGCCACTCAGCTTCTAACCTATATTTGACTATCCAAATGATGTAGTTTCATTAAAACCCAAATATGAAAGTTGTTAGACTAGGTCTTAGGAAATTTTAGGCACTAGTTTTATCTTGATTAAACCTCTACAGCTCTAAATATGGCCCCAAAAACTAAGATTAGTTTAGCTTGAATAAAAATAATGTATCAAATTCATGGTTACTTTTGACTTTCCAAACGTTCGAATTAGGATTTGGGAAAAACATATAAGTTTTAGAGCTTTTTCTAAGTTTTGCAACAATATAAATATCACCTAATCTTGATATTTAGAACTCAAGTCATAGCTAAAAATATGAAATAATATAAAAATTCAACATTAATTGAACAATTTTAAAACATTAAAAAATTAATACTGAATTATATAATAAGGCCAATTCCATAAAATTAAGCATATGTAACATACTAAGAGGTATAAAATAAGAGGAAATAATATAAATAAAATCTTATACATCATTGATCTTAGCTTCATATGGGAGGAATATTATAGGAGATTAAAAGTTTTGTTGCTAGTTAAAATAACTTTAGCTCAAATTCTAATTCTAACTAGAATTAAGGACTAAAAGGATGAAGAAATTTCTATTAGTGACTTCAAATTTGCTATAAAGCATGGGAAATTGAAGATCGCTTGTGTTATATATTGCATTTTCAATGTCGCCATGCCAATTGCCATCTATGCTTATAGTATCAATTATCCAAAGCAGCTTTAAGGGTGAATTGTTATTAAACTAAGATTATAGATTTCAAATCTTATTCTAAAGCATTCAAAAGGCATCTCATAGCTGAGATTTGTAAAGCTCTCATGTGTTACCATGTGATAGTCACCAAAAGAGAAATAAAGCTTTTTTGATTAAGAATTATGATTATATAGATAACAGATAGGTAAATACCACATTTTAATTTATCTAAAAATTAATTTTGATCTTAAGAACTTATATGATAAAGCTCCAATAGTAATATGAGCAATTTTTAATAGTAAGAAAGTGATCATTAGCCTAAGATATTGAAGTGTTTGCCTATTTATAGGTTGAATCTCCATACCAAAAAGAGTGCTTTAAAACTAATATATAAAAGATCTAAGACATTACATATCTAGTGTGATTATTAACCGATGAGGGGAAGACACATGTTTAGGTAGTTATGTTACCTTGAAGAAGGTGTCTTTTATTTATGTAGCCAACATGCCTATTGTTCGAGTAGGTTGTTATGGCTTGTTTAGATGAATAAAGATTTTAATTTGATTACAAGGGTTGTATTATGTCTAAACATCCTTAATGTTTAATTGTCCTTGTGTAATATGTTTAAAATGTTAATATCATTTGTACCCTCTTCCCATTATCTCATTTTGATTCAAGGCTTCTTTTTTCTTTTGCCATATTTATAGTATATGATGGCTACATTTCCTAAATGGATTTAGGCCATTCCTTTCTTTCTTTCTTAATTGTTAATATACCTTATACTTAAATTGTGATTTTCCTTTTTTAGTTCATTAGTTTCTATTTTAAAATGAAATAAAGCCATTGCTTAGTTCTTTTCTCTCTCTCTCCCCATTATATTCTCTAGATTCCTAAGCAATTTTTGTATGGCATTTTCTTTCTTCTTTTTCATTTACCTTTAAGTTCTTATACTTCCATACTCCAATGCACTTTTTTGGATATTATTTCTTTGTGAATGTTTCTATTTCTATTTAGTTTACTTCCATTTATTTTGTTAAATTTGCTTAGTGTTTATATACTTTTCCTAAGATTACTTCTTATTGCATAAGGCTTATTCCTTTATGATTTCTTCAATTTATGAATGTTTACAATTTGCTATTGTGTATATGAGTTTTTATTTTTGAATAACTATTGTAATTTCTCTATTTTTTGCCTTATTTCTTCATTTTTCCTTTTGCATTTTTTAGTTTCTCGATTCTTATTTTTTTCTTCTCCCCTTTTTTTTCCATCATTTGACTATTATAGCCATTATCTTTTTTCTTTCTCACACCAACTTTATTTCCTTAAATATTAGAGTCAACATTCCTTTTTCCTTTTTTTCTTAAAAGCACTTAGTTACCTTCGCTTTGGCATTTAGTACTTATTCATTTGTTAACTTGTTTAACTTTAATAGTAGTAATTTGTAATTAAGTAGTAGTGACTGAAGCAATGATTCAACTTCCTTACTTATCTTAATGAGTTTCTCTCTCAATTTATTCCCCACCTCTCTCTAATTATCATTATAATGGTGGATTTGTCATAAAAGCTAAGTAGTATAATGTTACATCCTTTAGAAATTAAGATATATTCTATTTATTTTTATTGATATCTATGTATACATGATAATTAATTATTATGAATGTGCATAAGATGAGAATTAATGTGAGAAAAAATATAATTTTATAATATGAATAGGAAAAATGAAATTAAATATAAAATAATATAAAATTAGAATTAAATAGGGGTGTATGAAGGAGATTTATGATCAATTTTTCCACTTTGCCCATAAAACCTTCTTGAATTATAAAAATACCATTTTGGCTTTTAAAAGCCTAAAACTTTTATTTCTTTTGATTTTTCCCATACTCTCAAGCCAAAGTAACCTATCTTATTTCCCCTCATCACTTCAACTTCAATTTTCGTTCAAATTCAATAACAAGAGTGAAAGAATTCAAGCAAGCACCCATAGTCCTTAAGTAATTCAAGGCACTATATCTCATTTCTAAGCTTTGGATGATGATTTTTTGAATATTGGCTGACAAGAGAAAAAGTTAGGTACGTGAGGTTTTGTTTTAACCTTTGATTAATATTGATTAGGTCAAGCATTGCACAATCATAGCTTCTACCTATCTCCTTTATCATTAAGTAAATAGATAATCTACTACTCCTTAATTCTAAAATTGGTGTCTGTTGTGATAAAATTGTTATTTATAGGAATTTTGATAATTTAATGTTGAAAATCTTGTGTACATTGTGAATTTTTTCTATTATTGAAGTTGGTACATAGAATAGGTAATGTATACATGATGAAACTTGGATTGGAATCAATTTTAATTGGTAATGGATGAAAGAATTGAATTCACATAGTGAAAATTCATGAAATTAAAAAATTTGAGATCATTTTCGAGTATAATAATCAAATATAAGCCTTACAATCATCTCTAACAAGCCATATTCAACTATCATAGTTAAATATTTCAAAGAGGCCTCACCTCTAGATGAATATATTTGAGTACAATATTCAAATATGGCTTGAACAATTATGTCCTATAGGCTATACATTTGAGTATTGCAGAACTAGTAGCCTTTAGATAAGTATACTTGCATATGGTACTAAAAAATATGCCTCAGGCTTTGCCTTTAAAGCTTTCTATTTGAGTACAATACTCATATATCACCCTCTTTTCCAAATTTGATTTGTATAGCAATATACGAGGTTAATATAAGCTTATGTAGATGATAATTATACTTGATTAACTTTTGAAAATGAATGTATGAATATATGTTAATGATAAAATCCTATTAGGGATATGATATAGTATGGAAATGTCATTGGGGGAAAAAGTTTATGAAATGATAAAGTTAGTTTCGAAAGAATAAGGATAAATTTGTGAAAGGATAAGGCTAATTGAGAGATACAAGATGGTTTATTATGTTTTCTATTTTTATTCTATGATATTATACATTATCTTTATTAATACATACTTGCTTGGTTATGTAAGTAATTTACTTACTAAGTTAATAACTCACTTTTTAGTTGTTTCTTTCTTTACAAATTCTTTTATAGAAGCTTTACCTCCACTAGTAGTTCAGGAATAAAGGCCTTCTTGGAACTTGTGTCAACCAACCATTGTTAGATTTAGATTATAATTGAAAATAGTTTTAACCCTGTATATGGTTTTTAAGTATGCAATAGTGTAAAAGCTATTTGTAAATATTTTTAAAAATGTTTATGAAATGTGTTATTTTCTAGAAAGTTGTTTGATGATCTATTCTTAAGGTTAGTGAAAATCGAGAGACGGGTTTTACGCTAGTCACAATCTGGCGGGTCATGAAATAGTTAATATCAAAACATAATCTAAGGTTTAAATAGGAAAAAAAAGCCCTAGGATGACATAATTAGGATGTGATTATGATGCTTATTTGGTTGTTAGTTGAAACTATATCAATGACATGTGTTCATCTAAAAGCACATATCAAAATATATCACTAATACCATTTCCATGAACCTTAAATTATCTTAATTGTGTGGTGATGGAGCTTCTTTATAAACTAGTTGTTTGTGATAAATGTGCGAATTAAATGTTTGGAATTCCTTTGAATAAGGAATATGAAAAAAAATACCATAAACATTAATCTGGTTATCATAGTGATGGAGAATTATCTAAAGGATCATAGGCTCAAAGTGGTTAGTGTAAGGAAAATAATGATCAGAATATCCTCTTATAGGTTATTGCATTTATGCAACAATTCTTAACTAACATAGTGTAAATTCTTTCCAAGAAAAAGAGCAGGAACACCATAAAGACTAGGAAGATTAAGCTTCTAGTCAAAATAGAAAGAGAACAATCCTTTTTTTGAAGAAAACTTAGCTAACAAACTACAAGTTATCCATGAATTCAACAAGCTTAAACCATTCTATTTTACTATTATAGATCTAAATGCAAATTTACACCACTTTCTTACTCAAATTGAAAGATATAGGAGAATGCTCTTCTATTTTGATCCAAGACTCATTGAACTACTAAGCTATAGGCTAAGCACATCACAAATTACTAGTTCACTAGCACTATAGAAAATAGAGAAGCTAACTTACCACTCTTAACCTTGGTAGCATTCTAAGAATTATTTATGGATCAAATTTTACCACTAAGCATGTGGGAAGCCAAAATTAGAAAGTTCAAGTACTTGAAGTAGGGATCAATGTCCATTAGTGAGTATACAACATAATTTACTCATTTATCTCACTATATGGGATATTTGATTCCAAATGAATGAACTGAAGTATAGAAATTTACATATAACTTCTGAAATCACTTCTTCAGTGTCATCCAATTTACTTAAAATACCATCTTCCAAGATATAGTTGATTAAGCATTTTAGGTAGAATTGAAAATAAAAAATAAGAAGAAAGAAAGACGTAAGCTGCAGGAAGAAAGCACACTATGTTAAAGGACCTAATCATCCAACTAGTTTAGGAATGATGCTTCCTTCAAATATCCCTTATGGTAGAGGAAGTCAATCTTTTTCAACCATGCATCTAAAAGGCATATTCAGTGGACCTCCAAAAGGGAGAGATCAAGGAAATCCTATTACAACTTTAAAATAATAAAATTCTACTTTAATTGCATAATCAGTAAATTCATAAATGCATTAATAAATTAGGAAAAGTGCAAAAAGGCTTAGGATGGGTATTTAATTATAAGAAATAAAGTAATAACATGAAAATAGGTGTAAATAAGTTAATTGCATAGTGGTATAAAATTAGAATTGAATTAGGATGTTTAAAGGAGATTTAGGATGCTTGTTTTTTTAAAATGTCTTTAGTAATGCACTTAATTATAAAACTACCATTAGATCTTAAATTTACCAAGTTACCATTTCCTTTTTCATTTTTTAGAACTAGCTAAAAACTTAGCCTTTCTTCCATTATTCCTTCTCTATTTTGAGCTCTAAATTTATTAAAGAATAGCTAAGTTATTAAAGAAATTTCAAGGAACTTTTGTATACTTCAAGAAATTCAACGTAAGTTCTTTCATCCCTTACTTTATCCATGGTGATATCATAAAAGATGAAGTAAAATTCAATTTAGCGATTTCTAGCTAAAGTGTCTCCCATTTGTTCTTGATTGAGGAATTACCAAAACTACTCTTAAACTTATCCATTTCTCTAATTTAAGGTAAGTAGATAATCTACTTACTTTTATAACCCTTATAATTGTTAAACTTGAATTTTGATAGTTTATAATATTGAATGTGTTTGATGATTAAAGTAAATTAATGTCTTTATGATGAATTTGAGCTACATTGAGTTGGATAAGTGTTGAAATATTTTGTATAGAATGACCTATAGTGCATTGGTAAGTTGCATGTAGGATGAGAGGAAAATTTGGGTGAGTTTTTGTGTTTCCCAAACAAAATTTTGGAAATTCTAGAAGTTATATTCAAGTAAAGTGTTTGAGTATTGCCTTGCAATGGATAGTACTCAAGTGCCATATTTAAATACTTGGTACCCTTAAGCTACTACCTTAAAATCTTCGAATAGTATACTCAAATATAAAGGTTGTTATAGAGGCATGCATTTAAGTATCATAATCAAATATGGGGGGTTCCTCGGTGTCTTGCAAGGAATGTATTCAGCTATAGTACTTAAGTATGACTTCAAAATTAGGAGTTCATACTTGAGTATTATATTTAAATACCATAGGGCATTCTACCAAGTTGAACTAAAGTATTGGGTGGTTAAAGATATTCTTAATTACATGTGTGAACATGATTGTTTGGCTATGTAGTATAATGAATGATTTTTGTATTTGGATTGTTATAACAAAATGAATGTAATGTAATGCAAGATTTGAATTGTCAAATTAAGCTATAGTTTTTGAATCTAGATTTTCTTAAATTTTCATACTGCATTAATGATTTCGAGTGATCCATATTTCTTAATCATGTGTAATTTCTTTTATGGAATCCTAGTAGTATCATTATTTTCTTTACGATGTGATATCTCCATGCTAGTATGATATTCCATAACTTTATTTTGATCAATACGAATTAGTCCCTTATTTAAAGATAATATAATCTTTCTAGATTCATGACTCCTATTATTTATTCCATCTTCAAGGAACTTTATTGTACTAGTTTATATAATTCTGGTATAATGATTATGATAATAAAATTTATAGCCTTTGGACCATTTTGGATAACTAATAAAGTCATAACTTATGATCCTAGGATCTAATTTCTTTTTATTAGGATTATTAAACCTTGCTTTAACTAAGTAACCCTAGATACCCAAAACTCATAGAGTTTTAGGGATTGCCCTTGTAGGAACTTTGTTTAAAATATATATAGCCATTTTAATGGCATCTCCCTACAAGAATAAAGGTAATTTATTATTGCTGATCAAATACCTTGTCATATTTAGTAAAGTATTGTTACACTTTTCTGTAATGCCATTCTATTGAGGTATGCTAAGCATTGTGCACCACACCATAATACCTTTTTCTTGAAGGAAGGTAGCAAACGGTTTCAAATTATGATCGGTTTCATTGTATTTTCCATAATACTCGTCACCTTTATTAGATCCTATAATCTTTATCTATTTATCTAATTAATTTTCAACTTCAACTTTGAAAATTTTAAAGCTTCTAAAGAATCAGATTTTTCTTTAAGAAGATAAAGGTAACTATAATGTGAGAAATCATCAATAAAGGTAATAAAACATACTTTACCACCTATACAAGGAAAAAATGGTTCATATATATTCACATGTATCATTTCAAGCAACATGAAACTTTTTGTGAGAATACTTTTTTTAGTTCTTTTAGTTTATTTTCTTTTAATGCAATCTATATAAGTACCAAGATCTAAAAAAATTAAAACTTTCTAAGATATTATCATTTACAAGTCTTTGTAGACTTTCTTTTGAGATTTGTCCTAGCCTTTTATGCTACAACATTAATGATGTTTCTTTTAGTGCCAATATTAGCATTCACTTGCAAGGTAAAAATAAAATAAGAGGAAAAAGATAAAAAGTCAAGATTTATTTTTTATAAACCATAAACAAAATACCATTACCAACCAAAGCACTATATATATATATATATATATATATATATATATATATATATATATAACTTAAAGGCCTTATTGGCAAATTTAAGATAATAACTTTCTTGGTCAAGGCAATAAACTAAATTTCTAGAAATAGAAAGATTAAAAAAAAATGTTCTTTTAACTTTAACAAATAACCATTATTTAGAGTAAACATATAGGTTTGTATAACTTTAACCTCAATGCAAACTTTATTCTTCATATAAATATAATTTTCATTGTAAGGAATCCCTGCAAGGAATTTGAAATGTGAATCTAGCCACAAAGTATTAGAAGGAATGCCAACTAAATTGGTTTCATAATATATAGAGGCAATAAAATCACCTTTCTTTTCAAACTAATTCTTGCATTCTAGGAAGTTCTTCTTTAAATACCTTTTCTTTTTACAAAATAAGCATTTGAAATTTCCTTTATCTATATTGCTTTCTTCCTTTGATTTGGTGACTTTTTTGCTTTCCTTTTTACCTTTCTTAGATCCTTTTCCATTATGACCTAGTGATATCATGTAAACTAATTGTAATCTTTCTCTCTTTCATCTTTCCTCTTCTTGAATAAATATTGTAATAAGTTCATTTATGGTCCACTTTTCTTTTTATGTATTGCAAGTTATTTTAAATGGACTATATTAAAGAGGAAGAAAATTAAGAATGAATTGCATAAGAAATTATTCTAAAATGGTCATGTTCAATGCTTTAAGTTGTTCATTTATATTTGACATCTCTATAATATGCTCACACACACTAATAAGCCTTATCATATTTCTTAGTAGTCAAAGTGCTAGTAAGCATACTTATTAATACCTCATCAGTAGCCTTGAATTATTGCTCAATTGATATGAGGAACTCTTTTGTATTAAGAAAATTAGTTGGTCCTTTTTTAGTCATTTTTTTGTGGACACAAATCTAAATCTAAACATGCTAATGTAATCTTTAGTTCTTTTTTTCTAGTCACTAAAATTGGAACCACTCAGTTTGAGACTACTAGACATGTGTTTATAAAAAAAAATCCTAGAGTTATAGCTTATCAAAACATGCCATCCATCAGAAAATTTTATGTGACAATTCTAAAAGAACAATTTAACACATCACCATATCTATTCTTTAGATTAGATATGACATGCAATAATTTTAATCTAAAAATGATGATCTTTATTCACTTTGAAAATTATAAATGAAAATGCTTTGATCATTTTTACTACTACCTTTAGTGTTATATACCTTAAAACGAAATGACTTAAATTACTATAACATGGCTATAAAAATAATTATACCTTTAGGCATGAAATTATTTTAATAATCACCTTTTATTATTTGTGTAATCAAGCAATTCTGTAATATCATATGATTTGATCCATTTTGATGAAAATCAAATTAACTAATAATTCTAAAATATTGCATAAATTGTAAAAGTAAAAAATTTTTAATTGACTTGCAATATTACTTGTATGAGAAGTTGAGTACTTTTTAGCATATAATAACTCAAATTTATATAACTATAAAAAATCTAAATACTCATTATTTTTATAATTATAATCTCAATAATTTGCATAATTATATATATTTTATATATAATGTTGTATAATTTAGCTTGTTTTGGTGAAAGCCAAATCAACCAACAATATATTGCTAATATGTTACACAAATACGATCTAATAAAAGGTATAACATTACTTTTATAATTTGTGTAAAAATAAGATTTCATATTTTCATATAATTTAGATCAATTTGGTGAAACCAAATTGTCCAATTGTAACCATAATAATGCATAAATAGAATTTAATGGAATTATGAATATAAGCCAAAATCTTTTTCTAATACTAAATGTTGGAAAAATTTTAATAGGATATTAGGTATGCCATAATTCTTAAATGCCATTAACTAATTATAATTATAATGTGGAAACCTAAACAAATATCTTACATTATTTATTCTTCGTAAGCTATAAAACAACCATACAAGTTTAGAAGATGTACCTTAAGCTACAGCAATTGAAATCTTATGCCAACCTTAGAAGCACCCAACGAAGAGTAAAGGCTAAAACATATTTAAGACCTTGATCTTTCTTCTTTTTACTCTCCAGTTACTTTAATGCTGGTTTAGGTGATCAGAACCTTAGGATCTATCTCTTCTTCAACTTGTGGTAAATGAAGAGAGACATGAGCCCTTTATATAGAGTTTTATTGACTCTATTATCAAATAGTTATGACTCTTCAACTTCCTCCATTAATTTAAGAAATTCCATTTTATTATTTCAAGTGACCTTTCAATAACCCACCTTAATATGACCTTAATACGGGAGTTATACAATCATAGGCTTATTTATTTAATAAATAAATAAATAATTTAACATACCTTATAGTTATGGTAATAAAATTTAATCACATAATCAATAAGGTTTAATACCATACTTATTAAGATTTAACCATAATCTTAATATTCAGTTATTGCAATAATTAATGGGAATTAACTTTAATTATGACACTCTTTTATATGCCCATGACTTGTTTGATTGATTTAATTTATAAAGCCTTATAATTTTTTTTTGGCAACAAAAATGGTAGAAAAGAGAGGTTTTTCTAAGCATGTTGTAGTTACTAGCAATGAGCTTCTTAAAGCGTAATATGAAATCTAATTAAGTCAAAAGACAATAACTTAATAAACCATTGAGAATCTCTCTTTAGAAAAGTTACCCACCATAACACCTAGTTACACTTGGTATATATAACTACAATAACATTATATCATTGTATATTTGTCAATGATCATTTTTACAAATTAAAATTGAATTATTCTAGCCTAAATCACAATTATTATTTTACATGAATGATTTGTAATGTTGTAACTATTTATTGTCAGTATTCAATTCAAGCATTTTGTCCACCAATATTTATCTTGTAATATCTACAACAAATGTTCATTTAGGACACTTAGATCTTATATTCTAATTCAACTTTGGGACTATATAAAATCATACATCCTAAAGTTTTAGTTAACATTTGAGATCTTATATAATGAAATAAGAATAAAATAGAATTAAATGAAATAATCTTTACATATTTATGTTTAGTATGATTAAGAATAGAATGATAATTCGATTTTAATTTAATATGTATCACATTGATGTATTATAGAAATGAGATAGAAAAGTAATAATTGAGAATAACATCCTTATTACAAAAATAATAAATATTTTATTAAATAACTTTATAAAATAAAAATATACACATGATCAATATTAGAACTTATCACATTTTAAATTTTATTACTAAAGTAAAATTAATAAAAAAATTTATAGTGAAAAACATAAAAATTCTAATTTATCAAATTTATTGATTAGATAAATTTTATAAATAATACATAAATATCCTATTTTAAATTTCATTATTAAAATGCAATTAAAAAATTATTTTGATAGAAAAATATTGAAAAACTTGTTTTTGCTATTTATCTATAAAAAATAAGGAAAAATATACTTTATCCACTTGAGGTTTCATCTTTACCCATCTATGGTTTCAAGAATTACAAATTACCTACCTGTATTTCAAACCATTAACATGTTGCTAACCTTAATTGTTTTTTATCCAATAAGTTAATGGAATAATCATTTGACCTGACTTCATTGAACTTACTATAACATTCAACAAGCTCAAGGCAAACTCCCCTAAAGTTCAAAATTTTCTTTTTCTAATGGTATTAGGGCAAAGACTTGTTGTATAGCGATTTATAGTCATAACTATAACAACAATTGATGGATTGTTAGTGTCCCTAGAACCTAGATGATTGACATTAACACCCATAAACATAACATAACTTGCACCTTTAAAGTGAGAGAGCTTATCAATAAGCTCCACATTACTTCATCCTAGTTTTGCATTGATCTTGAGAGAAAGATTTGTAAGATATTAATCTTTCCCCTTATTAGCACCACTCATTATGCTAACTTTTGTCTCAAATATCCACTTGAGGTGCTTGTAACCTGGAACTCTATAAGCCATCACACATAAAAGAAATTGTAGTTAGCCTTAGCCAGAATTATAAACTTCCCTTTTAATTTTTTCAAGTAACTTTTGAATTAAGTGATTACTTGAAAGTTTTTCTATTTTAGATCGTTTATACTAAATATGCTTGTTCATGGGAATGCCAAATTTTTTGTATTTAGCAATCAGCTTTTGAATGAATTGTTCACCTCTTAATCTGTCCTTATATGGTTCATTATTTGTAAAATCTAGAATACCACAACACTCTACTAGTTTGCCTTCTACTATTGATTTTCCAACAAGGTTGCATTGACATCCATTCTAGAATTTTGCATTGCATTGCCCCTGCCAATGAACAAATTGTAATGTATTTGTTATGAATACCAGTCAAACATCATTAATATATCCATTCTCCATGAAAGGAAAAAAATTCACATTTAGTCGAATAACCTACCTTAATTAAAGATTGTCATTGTACACAAAATATCCAACATCCGCCTCAATGGCATATAGATATTCCCAAGTCATGTATCCATTACAAAGTGAACAACATACACTATTGATCCAACCATATTTACTTTAAGCAAGCATATTCTACAACTAGAAAGATTATAACCTGTTAGCATATTGCCCTAAAAATATTGAAAATGTATCCATGTGCTAGGTAATAGCAGGAGAGTCTTAATATCTTTGTTATATTTCATAATTGAAAATAGCATGCATTATTTAACTTTACCAATCCAAACAACAATAGCACAATATTATGATAAGGCTTTAATACAAGTTCCTTGTTGTGTATAACATGTAAATAATATTCTAAAATATATTCCTGGAAAGTTATAATCAACTAACAGACAATTATGTCACCAAAATAGTATAATGAGAAGAAAATATACCATATATTGAAATATTCATGAATTCATGAGCTAAAGTATAGCAGTTTAAACCTTTAAACTTCATATTTATTTACATTTCACAATACAAGAGCATAATGAGTTATATCATCTACACAATGCATTAAAAGTTGTAGTATTTGCTGGAATAGATAATATGCCAATATAGTTGCCTACAACCAAACCTCAAATTTACTAAAACAAATAATATACTATTCAATATATGGGTCTTAATTCTCAATATCAGTATTAAAGCACTAGGTTGATAAGAAATATTGCACTTTGTTTAGATTCATTAATACCAAAATATAGTTCAAACTTATAAAGCACTTGTAAATGTGCTCATCAAAATATATTAGTTTGTTTGTTGTCACAAAGCGCTTCATAAAACTGAAAAAAAAAATCCTTATTAGTAATTAAGAATGTGTAAGGTGCCAAAAGGCCTAATATTTCCTAAAATTAATAATGAAAACTCCTAAAATTCCTAATTGGAATAAAACTCATAATCTTTATATATTAACACTTGATTGAGAGCATTTTGAGGTAATTGATGCTCTTATGCCTCTGCCTTTACCTCTTCTTACAGTTAATTTAAGAAGTCCACTTCTATTGGCTCTGGCTATGACTTTTGATTGGTTAGATGCAATAGGATAGGATCTTTCAGAGAATTGTGGTGCTATTATAGGCAATGATGCAATGATATTAACTTGTAAAAGGGCAAAATTGGTTAGTGCATTTGGTAGCCATCCTATTTTTTTTTGTAGCCTATTGTGAAAGGTTTTTTTTATCCATATTGTAGCCAATTTTTTGTTGCCTATTATATAGCTTTCTTTACAGCATGTTATGCACCTTTTCTTATAGCTAGTTATGCACTATTCTTTGCTACTTTTTGATAAGCTTGTTGTACAGCCTGCATAATAAAAACCAAGTAATGTTAGTAATGTGTGTTCATTATAGCTTACAACAAAATTTTTAAGTAATTGTTACCTTTTATTTTTGCAATCTAAGTCTCCTTTGCCAAGGTGTTTCACCAGGTATAAAAAGACTTGTAACACCTAGAATTATGTCCTTCTTTGCCACTCTTTTCATAATGGATTGGTGAATTTCTCCTAGACTTTTTGTGGGGATTGGGTGGCTCATCAGTAGATCTTTTTTTTTTTGTAATTTCGGGTTTACTTGGTGGTTTTAAAACATATGGTGAGAAGATAGGTTCTTTCTTAGTTTTTTTCTATAATGCTTTACCAGACATAAGCTTAATGACCTCAAAATATGTTGCCAAGTAAGCATCCTTATTATAACAATGATGCATGTATTTTTCAAGTTGTTCCTTGTTTTGTTGAATTGCTGCAACAACATGCTTACAAGGTATCTTATTACTTACCATAGTCTACAACTACACTCCTTAGTTAGCAAATTCATAACATGGTTCTTATCCTCACTTTCCATCTTATACATTAACCTCCCAAAAGCTAATGCAAAGCAATTTCAAGAACTTTTCCTTAATGTTCTCTAATTGAGTTATTGCATTAGGACAATAGAACCCTTAATGTTTCTCCATTCTAGCGCACTTAACATGTCTCATGAATTTAACTCTTATCCACTCAAGCAATGAGATAATTAGCTTATCTCTTGCTGGACAAACATATGCATTAAAGGACTCGCTTAAATTATTAGTTAAAGAAGCACAATTTGATCTAATACTAAAATGAGAAATTGATTATGCAGCAAGATTTATCTCTATCATGTCTTTCCATGCGCCTTCACTCACGCTATGCAATTTTTCTGTTTTAGTTCCAAAAAGTTCAGGTGTACTTGCATAAGCACATTCCCATAATGCATCTCCAACTCCCTTTCTTTATGCTTCAACTTGAAATTGGCATAAAAGTGCCTCATGCAGTACCTATGTTCAACACCGAAAAATCTTTCTTTCACCACATCCAGAATACTTTGCATATCATAAGTGAACAATGTAACTATTTAAGCATATGAATAATAGTGAAGCAATGAGCAAAGCAATAACAGTGGAGCAATGAGTAAGCAATGAACAATTCTAAATATCAACAGGAGTGAGCAAAGTAACAAGAAAAAAATTAGAGCAATTCTAGATTTCAACTAATAAAGTAAAGTAACAATAATTAGAGTAACTAAAAGTGAATAAAGCAATAATAATCAAAGTAGCGAGCAAAGCAACAATCCATAAAAAATACAAAAACAATAACAACACAAACCACCTAATGCATCATGTAACATGTAGAATACAAAAATTACCTTTTGCCTATCTAATATAATAGTCAACCTAAGTTGGTTGGGAGATCCAATGTCCTTAGCAAAAATTTTCATAAACCAAGTCCATGTTTCAATTGTTTCTTGTTCAACAATAGCAATGTTTACTAGAAACAAGTTATCATTTCTATCCCTTGCCATAGTTATCATAAGTTGTCCTCTATGCATCTCTTTTAAACGACAAGCATCAAGACATATAATCAGCCTACGACCAGTGAAGAACCTCACCTTTTAAGCATGGTACCTCAAATATAACCTTTTAAACCTCAATGGTTCCCTATCTATAGAAATATCGCATATGATTTTCACAACTACTTAGGTTTGTGGTTCTTATCATCTCCCCATAATCTTTTAATTTTTTATATTGAATGACCTCAACACCTTCCAATGTTGCCTTAGCCTTTCTTTTAGCCCTATATGCTTGACTAAGAGTTATGTCCATTGATATTTTCTTTCTAATTGAAATTTGCACATTATAGACTGCCTATTCAGGATTATTAATAAAGTCTTTCTTAAACCTTCTTACTAAGTATGTCAATGTTACATAAGGATTGTTAAATCTGCTTCCATATGTACAAGTTAGGTGGAATGTTTTTATTTGAATGTTTTCAGTTTGCCTATTCTTTGAAGCATATATTCTCTATCTATATTCATTTTTGCATTTAGCACTCATCTTATGCCTTTTATTTAATGCCCAATTATGATCTATTGAGTTTAAAATAACATACTTCTATAATGCTAGTCTAAATGAGGCAGCACTTATAAATTCCAATCCTTCCTCTAATCTTAGGTTTACGTGTCTAGTTCTTCATTAAATTTAAGTCACTTTTTTTAATTGACATCATTTTCATCATTTGAAACAGAAGGACTAGTTCCATCATCATAGTTAATGGCTTCTTATTAAACTTAGTTAAGTCAAGGCCTTCATCATTTTGGATAATTTCTATGACCTCATCACTCCTTCCTTATTCTTCAGTTTGGACTTCAAAAGGTTGTTCAATATTACCTTCCTTTAGTTCACCATCATAAGCTTTATTTTCCTTACTTGTATTGCTTCCAAAGATGTCATTCTTTTCGAGTTTTCAAGCTCAATATTGAGAAATGATTACCTCCTTTCAAATAGTTCTTCTTCTTCCCTTTTAATAACCTTATCTTTCCTAAATTGTGATTCTCCATTTACTTCTCCATCTCCCCTAATTTAACTATCTTTAATTGCAATGACATAAATATGGAGGCTATATGATTTTGCAGCCTTATGTTGATTTAGAAAGTATGTAACATTAACATCAATAGTCAATGCTACTAGTCCATTTTCTAGGTCTCTCTTAGGTTTTAACCCTACCATTTTGCAAGGGATAAAATACCCAATTTCTTTCCAAATTAAGACAAATTCAAAATAAGCTAGCCTATCTTCATCACACCTAATACATGATGTGGTTACCCCACCAACATAAGTAATAATCCTTTTTGTTTTTTGCAATCTACTACCATGGTGCATATATACATTGAAATACACACTCATCTATAATTGAAAATTACATATGGTAAAAAAAATCCAAAATGATTGCAAAGTATATGCAAAGTAATAGGACTACGGCCCATAAAAAAATGAAAAAAACACCACTATGACGTATTGTTAATAGCATTGGCAATTTTAAAGAAGTTTAAACAAAGTCATTCCTTTCATGTGCTAATGTACAAAATGAGGCCCCACAGACAAATTAAAAACAAAAGTCATTAACAAGTGGGAAAATACACATTTGGAGCAATAATGGTAATTTCCAAAGCTCAACCAAAACATGTGAAAAATAATAAACATTCAAAACATGTATATATGTTTTTCATATACTAACATTCTGTAGTTGTTAGTGCAAGTGATGCAGCCTACCAAATTGCAAACAACGCTTCATATAGACACACCAGTGCAAAATAAGTCTTCTGAGCAAGGCAGCAAATAAACCTTCACGAAAAAGGAGAGTGAACCAGCACCATTTGAGCAATTAAATTTGTTTTTCAAAGCAATGGAGATAGGGTTTAATTTGGAAAATTTGATTCTTTGTAAGTGAAAAAGTGATATGCAGAAGTGTGTGCAAATCAACCAGGGGCAATGTGCTTTGCATATGACTACTCTGTTAGCTTTTTGAATGGAAAACAATTAAGGTTGGCAACATGTTAACAGTTTGAAACATAGGTGGATAAAATGTAATTCTTGAAACTACAGGTGAGTAAAGTGAAAAATGGTGAAACATCAAGTGGGTAAAGTATATTTTTTCTAAAAAATAATATTAAAATATATGAAATATTAAAAGGAGAAAAGTGTAAAAAATCATTCCATTTTATCACTTTTGTAATAAAATGAATATTTCATTGTGATAAAATAACCAAGTAAATGAATATTCTCTTTTCATGATATCTATCACATAAGCCCTTTATTCATTCTCATTCCACTCTATCACATCAAAGATATCATTTTTTTTCTAATAGTTTTCATTTATAAATTAATAGTTACTTGCATGATTTTTTTATAAAGTCCAAAAAAGAGTTCATAAATTGTCGTTTCAAAGGAAAAAAACCAAGTATAATACATAATAAACACTATTATTGAATATTAGTATCAAAATCAATACTAAAATTCGTGAAGAAACCCTAAAAGATAAATAGCTCCAGTTTAAGATCAATTTCTACCCACCAACCCTGAGTGAAGTATCAATTTGTTCCTGAATTACCAATAACTAGCAGTCAATGTCTTTGGTACATAGTACATGCAATCACATATCAACAGGAGGTAACCCAAAATTGCAATGGACAAATTAAGTCCACCAACGCCAATGCATGAATCCCTCAAACTATGTCCCGTACCTTTGGCTGGAAAGTAATGGCAGCATACATGAATCATCTGTTCCCAAATATTGAATAAACAGTTCTGCTGTTTCAACATATTCCATCTCTCACTTCCTTTCCCCATCTTCTCGCAATGTAACGTGATTTCACTGTAAATCACACACTGCATAAGAAGGTGTGGTATTCTATCATCTACTTTTTTGGATGTGAGAGAATTATTATTCATATCCTAATTACAAACTTCAATGTCTCAAATCATAATATAACATAATTATCTAAGATAATAATATAATAATCATAAATAATTCCACATTCTCCATTAACTCCGCCTCCTTCAAACACAATATCCTGAGATACGAAGACAGGATCACACCCACTTCCTGTAAACACAATATCCTAAGGGACTGAAACAGGAAATAGTTTGGCTAGTTATATTAGTGAATCCTCTTTCAATACAACACGAGAAAACTTGAGCCTAATGGTTGATAGAGACTCCAATATCCATAGTTTCGAGTCCGGCAATCAACAGATTCACAACGAACTAATCACATTTACCATAAAAAAGCACCTCTAATTACATATCTTTCATTTCCTGTTCAAATTGAGGTGATTTTTCACGAATAGGTTGCAAAAGTAGCTTCAAATCGTTGCAAATGTGCACTTTCTCTTGATCCAACAGATCCCCTGCATCATTCAGCCTCACATCCGTGTACGTAAAAAGGAAAATTCATTAACAGTTTTAAAAGCAGACTGATGATTTATATATGCATCCAATACTGAATTACAGCAACAATAATGCCTTCATACATTTATTGAAGTTATGGCTAGAGATGGCAAATGAATGGATTAGAATGAATATAAATTGGATCAAAAGTAGATGGATCATTGTTAATCTATTTATCTATTTAAAATTCAATGTAAAATTTTAAATGAATTATGGATGACCTATAACCTTTAATTATATAATTAACTTGATCCATTTATTTATATATTAAATTATTATATATTTTATCATTTTTATTAACATTATTTTTACCATTAGTTTATATTTATTACTATTATTTTAAAACAAACTTATGTTATTAAAATTTTTATTCTTTATTTTTATTTCCTTTTTAAAATTTTAATTTTTATCTCATTTTCTTAAAATTAATTTTTAAAATTATTTTTAATATTAAATGTAGTTGATTAAATATTTTAATAATAATATATATTAAATAAAACTTATTTAATTTAAAATAAACATTATAGTAAAGTTAAAAAATTTAAAATTATAAATTATATGAATTTTTTTACAATAATAAATTATACTCTTAAAATTGCATATATATATCAACAATAAAATTTTAATTTGTAAAATATCACATGAAAAATAAAAACTATTATTGATGTGTTGATATTTGCATAGTATAGCAAATAATCTAATGTATAGTTATATGAAACATTACATGTGACATGTAACATTGTAAGATTTTTTATTTAAAAATTAAAAAAAAATTAATTTTGAGATTATTTTTAGGTTTTAATCATAAAAATAGTAAATTATATGAATTTTAATACAAACAATTAGACTTGATTTTACTTTTTTATAAAAAAAGTTGATATCTTTATATATATAAAAAATATTATAATATTTCATTTCAAATAATTAATTTTAAAAATATTTAAATTATATTAAAATTTTAAAAATACTATTATATTATTTTTTTATTTTACAATATTAGTTTGTACAATACACAAGTCTATTTCCTATAAATATAAATAGATAAATAATTATTTATGAGTTAATCCAATATGACCTTTATTTCAATGAGTTAATAATAACTCAATCCATATTTACCTTAAAATAAATAAATATGGATAAGTTAAAATAAGAATGGATAAATAGATATCGATTAGGATTGTCAAGTCTAGTTATATCTTTAATGCTTTCATTAGTAATAACAAGCAAGCTTTCTAGAATTTATGAACAATACCTCCCAACTCAGCATTAGAACCTACACCTTTGGTAGATTGAACAAGAACCTACTACTAACTGCTAAAATAATTTTAAAATAGGCCCATTGATTTGAACATGTTTTTAAAATTTTAAGAAGACTACGATGTGTAACAACATGTATTACATAAGAAAAACATGAAGTTTTGGAAACCAAAGCTACCCTTGGCTCTACTAATGATGATCTGTAAGGAACTATTTTACAAATTACTTTTCATCCCCATTATTTTTTCCATTGCTTGTCTTACTTAATCTCCTTCTCTAGGACCATGAGTTCTTGATCCAGGTGTCTTTGATTATACGTTTAGTAACCCTATCTTGCTTTCTTCCTTTCATGCATCTAACTGTTTGCCTTCTGTGACTTTAGTTGATGGATAAAAAACGATTGCTACAATTGTAAGTTGTGCCAAAGCTTTACTTATGCCTTTAGATATTGTCCTTTCTATACCTTATTATTCTTATAATTTTATATTTATTAGTAGACTTACTTGTAATCTCAATTATTCTATCATTTACTAATAATATTGTTCTTATCTAGGATCAAGGTATGGGCTAGATAATTGGCACAAGACATGACTCAATGGATCTCTATCATCTCAACCCTCCCACCTCTCATGTTCTTCTCCCAATTTATCAAAACTTCAAAAGATGGTTCTTGATGTTTCTTCCATAACTTGTTTTCATTGCAAGTTTTATCAATTTGGTAAACAATCTCAAGATTCTTGTCTGAAAAGAGTCAATAATCATGCTACATCCCCATTTACTTCATTTCATTCTAGTATTTAGGGTCCTAGTTGTGTCATATCTATTTTTGACTTTTGGTACTTTGAGAATTTTGTTCATGATTATTCACATTGCACTTGATTGTATTCAATAAAAAATCATTTTGAAATGTTTTCTGTTTTTGAATTTGTGCTAAAGTAAAAAAACCTAATTTAACACATCTATTCAAATCTTGCACAATTCTCTACAAATTTTACTAATTTTTTTATCTTTCTAAGGAATTATACATTAATCCTCTTGTGCTTATACCTCTTAACAAAATGGGATTGTTGAGCATAAAAATTAACATTTGATTGAGACTGCTTGCACCCTTCTTTTACATAATAATATTCCCTTTCATTTTTTTGCTGATGCTATTATTGTTACTTCCTTCTACTCTTCAACATAAAGTTCCTTATTTTATATTATTTCTTGATCAACCTTTCTATGATGTTTTTCCTTAAGGATTTCGTTACACACGTTTTGTTCATATGACTCCTAATCAGGATAAATTTTCAACTAAGTCTATCAACCGCATCTTTTTTAATTATTCTTGTACTCAAAAAAGTTACAGGTACCATTCCCCAGAAATCCGCAAATATTATTTGTCCTTTGAATGCTCTCCTAATGGCAACATACATGAATCATCTGTTCTCAAATATTGAATAAACAGTTCTGCTGTTTCAACATATTCCATCCCTCACTTTCTTTCCCCCATCTTCTCGCAATGTGACTTGATCTCACTGTAAATCACACACTGCATAAGAAGGTGTGGTATCCTATCATCTACTTTTTTGGATGTGAGAGAAGCATTATTCATATTCTAATTACAAACTTCAATGTCTCAAATCATAATATAACATAATTATCTAAGATAATAATATAATAATCATAAATTTCACATTCTCTATTATCATAATATACGAAGACAGGATCACACCCACTTCCTTCAAACACAATATCCCAAGGAACTGAAACAGGAAATAGTCCAGCTAGTTATATTAGTGAATCCTTTTTCAATACAACACGAGAGAACTTGAGCCTCGTGGTAGATAGAGGACTCAATATCCGTAATTTTGAGTCCGGCAATCAACAGAACAACGAACTAACCACATTTACCATAAAAAGGCATCTCTAATTACATATCTTTTATTTCCTGTTCAAATTGAAGTAATTTTTCACGAATAGGTTGCAAAAATAGCTTCAAATCGTTGCAAATCTGCACTTTCTCTTGATCCAACAGATCCCCTGCATCATTCAGTCTCACTTCCATCTACATAAAAAGGAAAATTCATTGACTTATAATTTTTCACGAATAGTAATTTTTCTCTTGATCCAACAGATCCCCTGCATCATTCAGTCTCTCCTTTTTATTCCACCTCTTCCTATCCTCCATCTATATCTGAAGTGTTATCTATTCCTTATAATTCTCCTATTTTTGCTTTGATTATATCTGACTCCACCACATCTTCTATGCCTTTGCAAATTTATCATAGATGCGCTACACCAAAAAATCCTCTTGCTCTTACACCTACTCTAGAGACTCCTGTTGACACAAAACTTGTTAACTCACCTCCTACTCCACCATCTCCACCTGCTCCAAGCCTACCTTCTAAAGATCAATTCCAATTGCCATTTGCAAAAGTACATGTTCTACCCGCAATCCCCATCCCATTTATAATTTTCTTAGTTACCATCATTTATCTCCTCCATAATATGCCTTTCTTTCATCATTATCCTCTATGTTCATTCCTAAAACAACTAGTAAGGCACTTTCCCATCAAAGATGGTAACAAGCTATAATAAAAGAAATGACTGCTTTGCATAGTATTGGTACTTACGACTTAGTTCGATTGCCCCTAGGTCAATCTCTCGTTGGTTATTGATGGATTTTTACTGTTAAAGTTAATCCTGATGGACAAATTGATTGACTCAACGCCTATTTAGTTGCCAAAGGGTACATATAAGTTTATGGATTAGACCCTAATGATACACTCTCTTCTATGACTAAAATGTCCTCTATTCAACTCTTTCTATCCATGGCAATTATGCATAGTTCGTCATTGCATTAGTTTGACATTAAAAATGCTTTCCTTCATGGTGAGCTTCAAAAGGACATTTATATAGAGCAACCTCCTAGCTTTATTGCTCAAGGAGAGTTTGGTCTAGTTTGCAAACTTAGTCACTTATTGCATGACTTGAAACAATCTCCAAGTGCTTGGTTTGGACATTTTAGCACAATTATCCAAGAGTTTGCATGATTCAATGTAAATCTAATCACTTTGTTTTCTAGAAACAAACACTTAGTTGTATATGTTGATGATATTGTCATTACTAGGAATAATTAGGATGAAATTAGTCAACTGAAGACACATTTGATCTTAGAAAATATCAAAGATTAGTGGATAAACTAAATTATTTTACTATTACTCAGCCAGATATCTCTTTTGCCACTAGTGTTGTTAGCCAATTCCTTCAATCTCCATATAACAATCATTGGGATGCGGTAGTTCAAATTCTCAAATATATTGAGGGATCACCAAGTTAAGGATTCTTGTATGAGATCAAAGGATGTACTAGAGTGATTCCATATTCTGATGCTAATTAGTAAGGGTGGCAATTCGGGTTCGGGTCGGGTTGAGTATAACCCGAACCCGTTTATGCCCAACCCGAACACGACCCGTTTAATAAACGGGTTGACCCAACACGACCCGTTTATTAAACGGGTCAACCCGACAAGACCTGTATAACCCGAATATAAAAAATATGTTTATAAAATAGTAATACAACCCGTTTAACCCAACCCGAACCTGTTTATCAACCCGTTTATATTAATTTTTTATTTTATATAAATTAATAATTAATAAATTTATATATTATATAACGGGTTGACGGGTCGGGTTGACCCGTTGAATAACTCGTATAACTTAAACGGGTTTGAAACAGGTTAAACGGGTTGACCCGAACCAGACACGAAATTTATTCGGGTTAGACGGATCAACCCGATCAACCTGTTTATGACCCGAACCCGTTTAATTCGTGTCGTGTTATCGTATTGTGTCGAAAATTGCCACCCCTACTAATTAGGCAAGATCTCCATC
This sequence comes from Sindora glabra, assembly GCA_020226215.1. Lineage (NCBI taxonomy): Eukaryota > Viridiplantae > Streptophyta > Magnoliopsida > Fabales > Fabaceae > Sindora > Sindora glabra. Next base: position 75,046,534 of record CM035235.1, read on the forward strand.
TAATAGATAATGCACTTCACAATACTCTATCTTTATTGGTAGTAATCGTGTATCATGGAAAAGTAAAAAAGCAAAAGGTCATAACCAAATCAAGCACTAAGGCGAAATATCGTGCTATAGCTTTGGCAACTTGTGAACTTATGTGGATAAAACAATGGATTCAAGAATTGAAATTTACAATAATGTTTTTAATGGAGTTACTATGTGATAATCATGCTACACTTCTAGCATCCAATCCACTTTTTCATGAGAGGATCAAACAAAGAGAAATTAACTATCATTTTATTCTAAAGAAGGTGCAATCTGGTTGTATTGTCACTAATTATGTTAGCTTAAATAACCAACTTGTTGATGTTCTTATTAAATCCCTTAGAGGTCCTTGCATTGAGTTCATTTATAACAAGCTTGATGCATATAATCTATATGCTCTAACTTGAAGAGGAGTGTTAGACAATAATGTAAATATGTGTTTGTTAAGTTCTAGTATTACTAGGTAGTCCCATATCGATTGTATCTAGTAGGTAGTCCCATTACTACTTGTATATATATATATGTAACTTTGATCAATTATAAATAAGAAATACTTTTTCCTCCATGCACTACTTGTATATATACATGTATCTTTGATCAATTATAAATAAAAAATAATTTTTCCTCCATGTGTTCTATCTAACTTCACAAAAACAAGTAAGACAACAGAATTAGAAAAGACTTACCCCTAATACTCTATTTATATAAAGCTATCAAGAAACCAAATACTTTAATACCAAGGTTATCAAATTGTGAATCATATCAGGAATCAATTGGTCAATTTTATGAATTGTGAATCAATAAGATTCTAGAAAGCAATATGAAATGTTATGTAGAATTTTATATATCTATCTATCTATATATATATATATTACTTCTCTAATATCATAAACTCAAAAAATTATATATGAAATTTAAGAGTAAAGTCATACAAACCCTAAACAAAAGATGGTGGGGGGATTTCAAGGTTAACAAAATAAATAAGGTGTGAGAGGATAAATGAGTGAAAAAGGAGTTAGAACATGTCTAAAAAACTGATCAGTTTTTAAAAAATAAAAATAAAAGAAAAAGAAGTTATAAAAAAAATCATTTTTTACCTAGTTTGAGTCTGGGTTGGGCATAATCCAACACAGTTTTGGGCACAGCCTAGTTGGCTAGGTAATACTTTTCCATTGCACGATTACACAATGAACTTCAGGGAATTGAGTAACTCATGCGATTGTGCAACAATTCTACAATTCATCCTGCAGTTGTAAAGAAGAATCGATTCATTCGCAGATTTGAATCATTTTTTTTTTTTGAACCAATGCAAATCACACGATTTGTACAATTATGACCTCCACGTCTAGTATTCTTAACTTTAGGTGCAAGAAGCAAGCCCATCACATAACCTGAGCTCATAATATTACAATTTAATTACTAAATATTACATTATGACACTTGGGGAGAAATGGTTTCCAAGGAGTAAAAAAAAATCACTTGCATTGATTTTGTCTGGTTGGGTTAGTACTATCGGCATAACTTGATGGATGAACGAGAACCACCGCTTAGGAGATTTTAATAATACAATGTAGGCATAAAAGAATATGAAGTTGAGGAAGATTTCACAACTTAAAGTTGATGTCTAGTTTATACATACTTCTGTTAAGATACTAAAGATCACAGGCCAGAAACTGGACAGAAATAATTTTGGTGGAGGAGGACCATCACACTGCGGTTCAAAGTAATAAAAAAGGAGAATCATCTCATTGACAATCCACTTAGAGGATGAAGTGCTGGGGTCCCAGTGCAGTTTGCGGTCAAAATGATCCTCTTTCTGTAGTAGAACTGCGAGATCTTTGCTTGGAGTCCTTTTTGCATTTTGTTTTTCTTTGTTTGGGGTTTCTTGGGTCTTTTCTCTAGCTATTTTGGACATAATTCTACCAACTATCTATTAAGGTTCTGATAATTATATGGAGATAAGGTCTTTTTGGGATTATTGCCAGTTGGCTGTTTCGTAGTGTATCTATTTAGAACTAAATGCTAGAACATTTGAACAGCAAACTCATCACGTTATCGTGATGGCTGAAAGCTAATGGTTTCCCCCAAGAGACAAGCTTATCTATTTTTCAGAATGGTTGAGAACCTGTATTGAATAATTGTTAGGGGCCTTGTTTTCTTTTGCTGTAGTACACAGCCTTTTGGTTTCACTTCCATCCTCTAGTCCTTTATTTTCTTCTTCTCCAAGTATAATTTTCCACAATAGAATTTGGAGTTGTTTTTCCCTCCTTATTTAGACTTGATATTTTGGGCTAGCATCTAGTTGAAAAATCTGCTTGGTCAAGAATGGATCACTAGCAAGAAAGTGAAGAGTCCAATAAGGTTTTATGAGAGATGTTCCATAAACCACAAATTGTCACATTATAATTGTTAATTCTGATTATGGAAAGTTCATAATACTTTAAAGTCCTTGCTATATCATAAATATTTATGACTCCTGCATTCCATTATATTAATGATCAATTTTTGAGTTTATACATCATTGATTTATCCTAGTTGTCTCATGTGCCTTCCCTACTTTTTCATGTTTCAAAACTACTCAAATGAAAAGTACCTGCAAGTCATCCAGCTCACCAAACGAGAACTCTGGGATATCTATTGAACCCCTGACCAACTTCTTCTCTTCTCGTATGATCCACTCCCCTGCTTTCAATTGCAACTTGGGGTAGCTTTTACAAAATTCTTAGATTTAGGCTCCACTTGTTTAGTCAGAAAAATCTTCCGTAGGAAAATTTCATTTGTTTATATATAAGTAAAGGATTCCATGCTACCTACACCTTATGATGAACAAAATAATGCATGTGGAAGAAAACAACTTATTCTCTAAAATAATTGATGTATTTTTGCCACAAAATAAATATAACATTTTTTGGGACCTTACTTTTTTGCAGTTAAAAACAAAAGCGAATGAGATTATTCCTACTAAACATATTTTTCAGACAAAATAAATGGAGCCATAAGCGTAAAATACAAATAAAAACAAGCAGTTTATCCAAGTATCAAGGATGAATCCTAGAACAGGAAAATGTAAAGCCACTTGCCTTTGACTTTTAATGTTAACTCATATGTGTAACCAACACGTTTCTTGTTTCGAACTATCACCATGAATGCCTACATAATTCACAACCATAAATTGTTTTTCTATCAGATGAGGAGAAAACAGTTTAGAAATAAGTCCTTAGACTTTACTTCCTCTCTTCAACAAATATGATCATGTAAATAATAGGATACCCAATGTGTTACAACCATTAGATGACAAGGAGGTTTGGTTTATCATATGTAACTCAACAAAGATGGTTAAAATGAGAGTAAAGAAAAAGGAATTTTTTTCTTTTTAAGGAAACCTTTCAAGTGTCTAAAATGACAATTTTTCATATGCAATAATTGCCGATTTATTTTTAACCAAAGAGCTCAAAATGGTTTGTTGGATAGAGCTCAAGGGAATGGATACAGAAATCACTCAAAAGCATGTTTGATTACCATATGGAATAGGAATGGCCACCATTATCCTTATTACAATTTTATTTTTTTATAGTCTTCACCTTTTAAAAAAATTACTCTCATATTAAGAAAATAAGATTTACTCTTTGTTGAATTAAACAGAGAAAACAGAGACTCACGAGAAACAGGGACTGTTTTCTATTGAATTCTGATGATAATTATTAGAATATGTGTACACATATATATACAGCTGATGTAACTTAAAATAGAAAACAAATATTCCTACATTAATGGCCTATCGTAATTACTAATGGCCTATCGTAATTACGCTAGTAATATCCCTATAATTATGTACAGAGATTATGAGAATTTCCATATGTTAGTAAATAGGTTCCACATCTATTATATTCTGCTATATGTACCCTGTATTATAATATATATAGTGACTGCCTAACTCAGTTGAGGATATGGCAATACAAATTTCTCTCTTAATTAACATGGTATCAGAGCCTTTTAGTAATCCCTCTCCTATCTCAATCAACAACCCAACTCTCTCTCTCTTCTTCCTCCTTTTCTTTTTATTTTTCTTTTATGCGTGACTAAGGTCACGGTGGGACCAGCGGCACTCTAAGCCGCTTATTGGTGGAAGCCCACATCTCGGGATTGCTGTTTGGTGGCGGCGTACGGAGGTGGAGACCCGAACGGTACTGTTCAACGCCGTGGAAGCAAAACCGGAACCGATACGGAAGGTTTAGGTACACCGGACAACAGATCGGGCTTAGACGATCTCGGCTAGGCGGCGCGTGGCATCACACGTGCGGGTGTACGGAGGCGCGTGAAGCCCACTCGCAGAGGTAGGCGGCGGCGCGTGGAGCATTTTCAAGCGGCGATCTTCCGTCTGGCACTGTTTCGAAGGACTCTGAAGGGCTCTATAAGGTTGGTTTTGCAGTTTCGTGTCCTCAGGTGGCATTTTCTATTTTCTGGATAATTTTCTTCTAGTTTTTTGCTGTGCTGGCTGGATATGGATACTAGTTCTGATTTCATGAACAATTCTGGAGGTCCCAATAGTTCTGGAAATTCAAGGAGAGAATTTAGATCTAATTTTTTAGAATTATTACCAGTTGGTGGAAAAATAATATAGCGGAAGTTAGATATTGAAGGACGACAATATGTTACCTGGAAAAGAGCAATTGAATACTATTTTGATGAAGTTCGTATGACACATCACCTTACTTAAGAGCCACCCATAGAAGATCCTGATCAACAATGGATCATAGAAGATCGTCGGTTGTTCAGGTTGGTTTGTAATACTTTAGCTACTGAAGTTGAAGATAACACAGCTCATTGTCGTACTGTTAAGGAGTTATGGGAGTCTATTGAAGGCTTATATTTGAAAAAGGATGATCTGAATCAAGTATATGATTTGACTGTGTCCTTGTTTTAATCAGATGAGAGAGGTAAGACCAATGCTCAAATTTATCCTGAGTTCAATTGTATTTATGAACAATGGAATTCTCTGCTGCCTATTACTAGTGATGTTAATGCAATGCGTTCTCAGCAAGAACAACTAGCCGCTTTGTGTTATTTGATGCGTTTACCTCCTGAGTTTAGCACAGCACGACAGCAGGTCTTATCTAGTTCTGAGCCCCTCACCCGGAAAACAGCTTATTACCGAATTCAAAGAGCATCCAAAGATATTTCTTCCTCCTCTCCATCTTCAAATATGAATGAGTCAGCAGCATTAGTTGGCTCAGGTGCTCGTGGAGGCCGTGGTAATTCTAGAGGTGGTAGGGGAAGAGGAAGAGGGCGAGGTCATTTTAATGAAGGAGGAAGAGGAGGTGATTGGCAGAATCACTCTAGTGAAGGAAGGAGAGGAGGTGATTCAGTTGTGATTTGCTATCATTGTCAAGAACAAGGATACATCAAGAAATTCTGTCTGAAGTTGGTAGGAAGGAATACCCAACAGTCCAGGTTTGCTCATATGGCACAAGAGTCAGAAATCAATGGTAAATTATTATCTGATAGCAAATATGCTGAGTACTTGCAATTAAAGGCCTCTGTACAGCCGCCACCCACCCAACCTACTGCCACCATAGTTCACACAAGTAATCCTACTGCATGTCTATCCCATTCCAATTCTAGATGGGTCATTGACTCTGGGGCTGCTAATCATATGACGGGTCAAACAGGTATACTATCTTCCTTTACTAATTCTCATCCTTCACATGTCACCTCAGCTAATGGGTCTACTGCTTCTGTTGTTGGAAGTGGCATGGTCAATCTCACCTCTGATATCTCTTTATCCAATATTTTGTGCCTCCCAAATTTTCCATTTAATTTATTTTCAGTTAGCCAAATTACCTGTGCTTATAATTGTGGTGTTTTCTTCTTTCCTGGTTATTGTGTATTTCAGGATCTGCTGACGAAGAAGATTTTTGGTAGGGGATATGAATCTGGGGGATTATACGTGCTGGTTGATAAAGTTTCTTAACCAATTGCTGCTGCTGCTACCCCCACTCTACATCAATTACATTGTTGCCTTGGCCATCCCTCGTTGCACTCTACATCTTTACGAAAATTATGTCCTAACTTAGCGTCTATGTCTCATTTAGATTGTGAGTCTTGTCAATTTGCTAAACAGCATCGCCAATCTTATGTTTCTAGAGTTAATAAGCGGGTTTCATCCCCCTTTGAGTTAGTACATTCAGATATTTGGGGGCCTTGTCCGGTTATTTCAAGGTCTGATTTTCGTTATTTTGTGACTTTTGTGGATGATTATTCGAGAATGACTTGGCTCTATTTAATAAAGAATCGTTCAGAGTTGTTTAATATTTTTTGTACTTTTCATGCTGAGGTTACAAATCAATTTCAAACAACTATTCGTAATTTTCGTAGTGATAATGCTAAAGAGTATTTCTCTTCACAGTTTTCAGCCTATTTGTCTCAGCATGGTATAATTCATCAGTCTTCCTATGCTGTCACTCCACAACAAAATAGAGTAGCAGAACAAAAAAATTAACATTTATTGGAAGTTTCTCGGGCACTTTTATTTGAAATGAAAATTCCTAAAGTTTTTTGGGCAGATGCAGTTTCTACAGCCTATTTTCTCATCAATCGCATGCCTTCTTCTATTCTTGGTGGTCAGGTACCTTTTTCTATTTTGTTTCCTTCTAAGCCTTTTTTCCCTCTTTCCCAAAAATCATTATATGGGTTGAAACAATCTCCTCAAGCTTGGTTTGGAAGATTCAGTGAAGTAGTGACAGAATTCGGAATGAAGAAATGTGATCATGACCACTCTGTGTTTTATAGACAGCCTAGTTCAAGATGTATTCTTTTGGCTGTATATGTTAATGATATTGTGATCACAGGGAGTGATAAGTTGGGGATCTCACAATTGAAAGCCTTTCTTCAGGTTAACTTCCAAACTAAGGACTTGGGAGCGCTTCGCTATTTTTTAGGCATTGAAATTGCTCGAGGGCGAAAAGGGATTTTCTTATTTCAAAGGAAATATGTGCTCGATCTCTTGAATGAAACAGGGATGATTTGAGCTAAACCATGTGAGAACCCTATGATTACAAATATTAAACTTAATCCACAAGATGGGAAATTACTTGAAAATCCTGAACAGTACAGGAGATTGGTGGGAAAATTAACCTATTTTACTATAACTAGGCCTGATATTGCCTTTCCAGTAAGTGTGGTTAGTCAGTTTATGAACTTCCCAAGGACTTCCCACTGGGATGCTCTTACACACATTTTGAAGTACTTGAAGAAAGCACCTGGTTGAGGAGTCTTATATAAAAATCATGGTCATTGCAGAGTGGAGGCTTTTTCTGATGTAGACTGGGCCGGATGTCCTATAGATCGGAGATCAACTTCTGGGTATTGTATATTTGTTGGAGGAAATCTTGTGTCATGAAAAAGTAAGAAGCAAGCAGTGGTATCTCGCTCCAGTGCAGAATCTGAATACCGAGCTATGGCTCATGCTGCATCTGAACTTGTATGGGTTAATTATCTTCTTCAGTAACTTGGCATCAAGACTCATGGGATTATACAATTATGGTGTGACAATCGAGCTGCTACTCACATTGCCTCAAATCCAGTTTTTCATGAACGAACTAAGCATGTAGAAGTTGACTGTCATTTTATTCGACAGAAGTTACAAGAATGAATTATTAGTCTTAGACATATTAGAACAGGGGAACAATTAGCTGATTTATTTACTAAAACTCTTCCGGAAAAACGGGTTGATGAAATTTGTAACAAGCTGGGCATGATTGACATCTATAGCCCAGCTTAAGGGGGAGTGTTAGTAAACAGGTTCCACATCTATTATATTTTGCTATATGTACCCTGTATTATAATATATATAGTGACTGCCTAACTCAGTTGAGAATATGGCAATACAAATTTCTCTCTTAATTAACACCATAAATCTTTACTTAAGAGGATTTCCACAAATCTTTCTTTAACACTCCCCTTTAAGTTGGAGCATAGACATTAATTATGCCCAACTTGTTATAAATATAATCAATTTGAGCTCTATTCAAAGCTTTTGTGAAGATATCTCCCGGTTGATCTCCTATTTTGACATGCTTGGTAGAAATGAACTTCTCTTGTATCTTTCACAAATAAAATGACAGTCAATCTCAATATATTTGGTATGTTCGTGAAAGACAGGATTGGAGGCAATATGAAGAATAGCTTGGTTGTCACACCATAGCTTTGCTAGCAGTGAAGAGTTAAGACTAACTTCACTCAACAACTGATATACCCATATAATTTTACACATTGACTGAGCCATTGCTTTATACTCAAATTCTGCACTAGATTGCGACACCACATTTTGCTTCTTACTTCTCCGTGATACTAAGTTTCCACCAACAAAGACACAATATCCTGTGGTGGGTCTCTTGTCAACCTTTGTTCCAGCCTAGTCTACATTAGAAAAGCATTCAGTATTAGTGTGTCCATTATTTGCATATAGCAGATCACGTCGTGGAGCTCCTTTCAAGTAGCAAAGGATTTGTAACAAGGTTGCCCAATGATTGATCGTTGGGGAGGCCATAAATTGATATACAACACTAACAGGGTATGCAATATCAAGACGAGTCACGGTGAGGTAATTTAACTTCCCGACCAGCCTCCTATATTTCTCAAGGTCTTCAAACAACTCACCATCATCCTTTGTAAGATGCAAGTTAGGAGTCATTGATGTACTACATAGTTTGGCTCCTAATTTTCTTGTTTCTTCTAACAAATCAAGAACATATTTTCTTTGGTATAGAAAGATACCTTTCTTGCTTCTTGCAACCTCCATTCTTAAGAAATATTTTAATTGACCCAAATCTTTTATTTGGAATTGCAAGTGAAGGAAGGACTTAAGAGATGAAATGCTTGAATCATCATTTCCAATGATCACAATATCATCAACATACACAATAAGTACAATTATACTTGTTCTTGACTACTTATAGAATACTGAGTGATCACATTGGCACTTGAATTGTTGAAAATGGTTTGAGCAATTAGCTATAGCTAGAAAATCTATTTATATACAAAAGTTGTAATCAATTAAAAAAAAACTATGATATTAATTATAATCCTAATCAAGATAGAAAAGGAAAAATATTAATTTAAAATAACTTCCTAATATTTACATAATCAATCTAGAATCGTTCTAGAATGATTTCCTAAAAAAGTTATACAATAATTATTTCCTAAAAAAGCATCACTTCCAATCATCACAATATCATCAACACTCTCCCTCAAGCTGGAGCATATATATCAAATGCACCCAGTTTGTTATATATATACTCAATTTTTTATCTTTGAAGAGATTTTGTAAAAATATCAGCTAGTTAATCATTAGAGTTCACAAAAATAATATTGATTTCTTTTGAAGTTATCTTTTCTTGAATGAAGTGGCAGTCAAGTTCAATATGCTTAGTCTTCTCATAAAAAATTGGGTTTGAGGTAATATGCAATGCGGCCTGATTATCACATACAAGTTTCATAGGACTTAATTGATATAATTTGAGTTCTTGTAACAATTGTTTCAACCATATAAGTTCACATATAACTAATGCCATAGCTCGATACTCTGTTTCTGCACTTAATCTTGCAATCACATTTTGCTTTTTGCTCTTTCATGAAATGAGATTTCCTCCAAAGAGAATACAACATCTAGAAGTGGATCGTCAATCACTTGGAGACCCAGCCCAATCTGCATCAGAATACCCAAAAATTTGAGTGTGGCCTCAACTCTCATATAATAATCCTTTTCTTGGACTCCCCTTAATGTATTTGAGAATTCACATAACAACATCCCAATGAACTTCACAGGGAGAGTTGAGGAATGGACTTACTACACTTACAGCAAATGAGATATCAGATTGAGTACTGCCATCAACCACAAATGAAGGCATCTGGTTGATTAGAAAGCAAGTAATGAAAACAGCATTTGCCCAAAATTGCTTAGGAACATTCATTTGAAAGAGAAGGGCTCGTATAACTTCAAGTAAATGTTTATTCTTTTGTTTGACAACCCTATTCTACGATGGTGTATCAACACATGAAGATTGGTGAAGAATTCCATTTTGAAGCATGTAAGACTGAAAGGAATTTGAAAAGTATTCTTTTACATTGTCACTTCGTAAAGTATGCATAGAAACATTGAATTGAGTTTTAATCTCAACACAAAATGCACAAAAATGAGAAAATAACTCAACAATTTTTCATTAAATATAACTAGGTAACACGATAGTAGTCATCAACAAAAGTAACAAAATACTTAAAACCAGATTTAAAGGTTATGGAACAAGGACCCCAAATATCAGAATGAACTAACTCAAATGGGAACACAATTTATTTATTGACCTTAGAAATAGAAGGAAGACGATGATGTTTGGCATATTAACATGACTTGCAATCTAAGGAAGACAAATATTAAAACTGAGGGTAGACTTTCTTAAGGGAAGGTTGAGAAGGATGATCCAATTGACAATGTGCCTCAAAGGGAGTCAAAACGCTAGAACAGGCAATGGATCTTGGAACTTGCATGTCAAGGATGTGAAAGCCTCCAGACTCATGACCTTTACCAATAGTCTGCTTCGTTATAAGATCTTGAAACAAATAATGAGTCGAAAAGAATGAGATACAACAGTTTAAGGATCATGTGAGTTTACTAATGGAAATGAGGTTAAAAGAAAAATTAGGTAAACTTAATACTGAAGTTAATGAAAGTGATAAGGTTAGGTTAATAGTCCTAAAACCTAAAATAGGAAAGGTGAATTCATCTACTAAAGTAACATAAGGGGTGGTAGTACGAGACTGGAAAGAGGAGAATAGACTAGGATTACCTGTCATATGGTCTATGATCTTAGAATCAACAACTCATTGGGATGATGAAGACATAAGGCACTTAGTGAATTTAATTGTCTCAGCAATTGCAGTAATAGACAAAGTGGTGGATTTGAGTGACTCCTGTGGAAATTGAGAGAACTCATCATCAGCAGAGACCAAAGTAGTTTTTTCAGAAGGTGCTGTAGTGTGAGCAACATTTGCTAACTAAGCTCTTTGTTGTTTATTTTGAAGTTTCTTATAGTTGTGCTTTGTATGCCTCGGCTCATGACAATAGTAACACACAATACCACTTGACTCCTGACTGCAATTGTCATAAGTGGTAGTTCCTCCCATTCTACTGTTCCCATGATGGTTTTCGCTATCACGACTCACAAGTGCACTATTGTTATTAATAGGAGGATAAGATTGGAGATTCTCTATGCAAAGTAATCTAGAAAAAATGTCCTGGAGAGAAGGCATCTCAGGTTCAGATAAAATTTGGGATTTAGAAGTTTCAAATTTTGGCGAAAGACCAGTAAAGAAGCTTATTACAGCCATCTTGTCCCGTTGAATCTGTTGGACCTTCACATTAGGACTAAAAGGTAGTAACACATTAAGCTCCTCATAAACATGCTTGAAGTTCATGAAATAAGCTGTGAGGGACCTATCACGTTTCTCTGGACAGTAAAATGCACTACACACCTCATAAATACGAGAAATATTCCCTTTTTCAAAATACAAAAAATCCAAAGAGTCCATTAATTGCTTTACAAGCTCACATTGATTAATCAAATCAAGTACCTCAATGTCAATCGAATTTCGGATTTATAAAAATAGCCGAGTATCATCTTTCAACCAAGCTTGCTTTGTGCCATCTGTAGGAGGATTACTGGTAAGATGATCATCTTGACTGATACTCAGTAAATAAAGTTAAATTGTCTTACTCTAATCCAGATAGTTGGATTCATTAAGCTTATGATTAGTAATCTTTGCTATCACAAGAATAACTTATGCTGTAACTGGTGCTTTATTTTCTGCCATTAGGGAGATGCAATACTATGCAACCAAATTAACCAGTAGAACTAATCATCCAAACACCGCAAATAGGTTTAGATGCAGTCCACAGTAAGCCCTACATCCCAAAAACTTGCATAACAGTACCGAAACAAAACCCTCACCCAAAAACAGGAGGGAAATGGTCGGAAAGGTTGAATGAACGCTAAACGAGAAGGCAGGAAGACAAGACGTTTGCGTACGCGCTGGCGCATGTGAGAGAACATCTGAAATCGAAGCAGCGCATGAGAGTTATACACACCACAAATGGCCACTGGATTTTGGGGACTAGCTGAACTCGAGATGGTGAGTCTCCTAAGGTAGGCAATGATAACCCTCAAGAGACCTAACCAGCTCTGGATAACATGTTGAATTAAAGAGAGAAAATAGAGACTAACAAGAAATAGGGTGAAACAAAGACTATTTTCTATTGAATTCTGATGATAATTATCAGAATATGTGTACATATATATATACAGCTGATGCATCTAAAAATAGAAAAATATTCCTACATTAATGGCCTATCGTAATTAAGCTAGTAATATCCCTATAATTATTGTTAGTAGATAGGTTCCATATCTATTATATTCTTCTATATGTACCATGTATTATAATATATATAGTGACTGCCTAATTCAGTTAAAGATATAGCAATACAAATTTCTCTCTTAACTAACATGGTATCTAAAGCCTTCTAGTAATTCTTCTCCTAACCCAATCAACAATAAAAAGAAAAAAACAACCCAACTCTCTCTCTTCTTCTTCCTTTCCTTTTTATTTTCCTTTTATGTGTGACTAAGGTCACGGTGGGACCAGTGGCACTCTAAGCCACTAATTGGTGGAAGCCCAGACCTCAGGATTGCTAATTGGCGGCGGCATACGGCCGCGTACGGAGGTGGAGACCAGAATGGTATTGTTCAACGCCGTGGAAGTAGAAGCAGAACTAAAACCGGTATGGAAGGTCTAGGTACATCGGACAACAGATCGGGCCGAGATGATCCCGACTAGGCAGCGTGTGGCATCACACGCACTAATGTACGGAGGTGCGTGAAGCCCACTCGCAGAGGCAAGCAGCAACGCATGGAGGCATGAGACATCTTCAAGCGGCGATCTTCCGTCTGGCACTGTTTCAGAGGACTCTGAAGGGCTTTATAAGGTTGGTTTTGCAATTTCGTGTCTTCAGGTAACATTTTCTATTTTCTGGATAATTTTCTTCTTATTTTCTACTATGCTGGCTGGGTATGGATACTGGTTCTAATTTCATGAACAATTCTGGGGTCCCAATAGTTTTGGAAATTCAAAGAGAAAACTCAGATCTAATTTTTCAGAATTATTATCAATAGGTGGAAAAATAATAGAGCGGAAGTTAGATATTGAAGGATGACAATATGTTACCTGGAAAGAGCAATTGAATACTATTTTAATGAAGTTCGTATGACACATCACCTTGCTTAATAACCACCCATAGAAGATCGTCGGTTGTTCAGGTTGGCTTGTAATACTTTTGCTACTGAAGTTGAAGATAACACAACTCATTGTCATATTGTTAAGGAGTTATGGAAGTCTATTGAAGGTCTATATTCGAAAAAGGATGATTTAAATCAGGTATATGATCTGACTGTGTCCTTGTTTCAATCAGATGATAGAGGTAAGACCAACGCTCAAATTTATACTGAGTTCAATCGTATTTATGAACAATGGAATTCTCTGCTGCCTATTACTAGTGATGTTAATGCAATGCGTTCTCAACGAGAACAACTAGCTACTTTGTGTTATTTGATGCGTTTACCTCCTGAGTTTAGCACAGCACGACAACAGATCTTATCTAGTTCTGAGCCCCTCACCCAAAAAACAACTTATTATCGAGTTCAAAGAGCATCCAAAGATATCTCTTCCTCTTCTCCATCTTCAAATATGAATGAGTCAGTAGCATTAGTTGGCTCAGGTGCTCGTGGAGGCCGTGGTAATTCTAGAAGTGGTAGGAGAAGAGGAAAAGGGCAAGGTCACTTTAATGAAGGAGGAAAAGGAGGTGATTGGCGGAATCACTCTAATGAAGGATGGAGAGGAGGTGATTCAGTTGTGATTTGCTATCATTGTCAAGAACAAGGATACATCAAGAAATTCTGTTCGAAGTTGGTAGGAAAGAATACCCAGCAGTCCAGGTTTGCTCTTATGGCACAAGAGTCAGAAATCAAAGATATTTCTTCCCCTTCTCCATCTTCAAATATGAATGAGTCAGCAGCATTAGTTGGCTCAGGTGCTCGTGGAGGCCGTGGTAATTCTAGAAGTGGTAGGAGAAGAGGAAAAGGGCAAGGTCACTTTAATGAAGGAGGAAAAGGAGGTGATTGGCGGAATCACTCTAGTGAAGGATGGACAGGAGGTGATTCAGTTGTGATTTGCTATCATTGTCAAGAATAAGGACACATCAAGAAATTCTGTTCGAAGTTGGTAGGAAAGAATACCCAACAGTCCAGGTTTGCTCTTATGGCACAAGAGTCAGAAATCAATAGGAAATTATTATTTGATAGCGAATATGTTGAGTACTTGCAATTAAAGGTCTCTGTACAGCCGCCACCCACCCAATCCACTGCCACCATAGTTCACATAGGTAATCCTACTGCACGTTTATCCCATTCCAATTCTAGATGAGTCATTGACTCTGGGGCTACTGATCATATGACGGATCAAATAGGTATACTATCTTCCTTTAATAATTCTCTTCCTTCACATGTCACTTTAGATAATGGGTCTACTGTTTCTGTTATTGGAAGTGACATGGTTAATCTCACCTCTGATATTTCTTTGTCCAATGTTTTGTGTCTTCCAAATTTTCCATTTAATTTACATTCAGTTAGCCAAATTACCTGTGCTTATAATTATGATGCTTTTTTCTTTCCTGATTATTGTGTATTTCAGGATCTATTAACGAAGAAGATTTTTAATAAAGGATATGAATCTAGGAGATCATATGTGCTGGATGACAAAGTTTCTCAATCAATTGCTACTGCTGCTACCCCCACTCTACATCAATTACACTGTCGCCTTAGCCATCCCTCATTGCTCTCTTTACGAAAATTGTGTCCTAATTTAGCATTTATTTCTCATTTAGATTGTGAGTCTTGTCAATTTGTTAAATAACATGGTCAATCTTATGTTTCTAGAATTGATAAGCTGGTTTCATCCCCCTTTGAGTTAGTACATTTAGATATTTGGGAGCCTTACCCAGTTATTTCAAAGTCTGATTTTCATTATTTTGTGTCTTTTGTGGATGATTATTCAAGAGTGACTTGGTTCTATTTAATAAAAAATCGTTCAGACTTGTTTAATGTTTTCTGTACTTTTCATGCTGAGATTACAAATCAATTTCAGACAACTATTTGTAATTTTCGAAATGATAATGCTAAACAGTATTTCTCTACATAGTTTTCAACTTATTTGTCTCAGCAAGGTATAATTCATCAATCTTCCTGTGCTATCACTCCACAATAAAATGTAGTAGCTGAACGAAAAAATCGACATTTACTGGAAGTTTCTCGGCCACTTTTATTTGAAATGAAAGTTCCTTAAGTTTTTTGGGCGGATGCAGTTTCTATTGCCTATTTTCTCATCAATCGCATGCCTTCTTCTATTCTTAGTGGTCAGGTACCTTTTTCTATTTTGTTTCCTTCTAACCCTTTTTTTTTTATTTCTCCCCGTATTTTTGGGTGTACCTGTTTTGTTCATTATCACCATCCCTAGGTGTCGAAATTGGATCCTCGGTGTTTGAAGTGTACTTTTCTTGGCTACTCTTGTACTAAAAAAGGGTATCGATATTTTTCTCCTGAGTTAAATTGTTATATTATTTCTTTTGATGTTTCATTTTTTGAGTCTACCTGATTCTTTAGGTCGTCTCCATCTTCCTCCCCCTTGCCAGAATCAAATCATGTTGATGAATACTTTCTTGTACCTTCTCCTTCACTGGATTCACAAGTTCCTCCACCACAAAATTTGGTTCGACCTCCCATTCAATTTGTTTATTTTCGTAGAGTGCAGGTACCACCAGCAACTCCTCCACCAGTCATGCAACAACCATCTGATCCAAACTTGCTTTCTCACGGTCCGTCAGCTTTGTTAGTAGATAACTAACATTATGTCCCACATCACTTATGTTTTATGATATGTATTCTGTATTATATTATATACAGTGACTGCCTAACTCAATTGAGGATATGGCAATACAAATTTCTCTTTAATCAACATGGTATGTAGAGCCTTCTAGCAATCATTCTTCTATCCCAATCAACAACCCAACAGACAAAAACAACTCAACTCTCTCTCTTCTTCCTTCCTTTTATTTTTCTTTTATGCGTGACTAAGGTCATAGTGGAATTAATGGCATTCTAAACCGCGTATTGGTGAAAACCCAAACCTCAATGTTGCTGATTGGTGGCAATGTACGACGATAGAGGAGATTAACGGTACTGTTCAACGCCATGAGAGCAGAACCAGCTGCCGGAAGGAAGGTCTGGGTACATCGGGCAACAGATCGGGATGAGTCGATCCCAAATAGGAGGTGCGTGGCATCACACGCACGTGTGTACGGAGGCGCGTGAAGCCCACGTGCAGAGGAGAACAGAGGCTTGTGGCGGCCTGTGGAGGATCAACAGGCCGCGATCTTCAGTTTGGCACTATTTCGGAGGGTTCTGAGTTGTTCTGTAAGGTTGGTTTTGCGGTTCTGTGTCTCCAAGTAGTGTTTTCTATTTTTGAGATAATTTTGTGCATTTCTGCTTTGCTGGCTGGATAAATTAATTCATCATGGATGCTGATTCAAATTTGAAATGCAAATTTGGGAGTCCTAGTAGCACAAAAGAATCAAGAAACAATGGTAAATTACTATCCGATAATGAATATGCTGAATATTTGCAATTGAAAGCTTTTTTACAGTCGCCACCTACTCAACCCACTACCTCAATAGTTCAAACAGGTAATCCCATTGCATATCTCTCCAATTTGAATTCTAGATGGGTCGTTGATTCTGGGGCCACTGATCATATGACAAGTCAAAAAGGTATTGTGTCTTCCTTTAATACCTCTCATCCTTCTTATATTACTTTAGCCAATGGGTCTACTACTTCTGTTATTGGAAGCGATATGGTTAATGTCACTCCTAATATTTCTCTTTCCAATGTTTTGTATCTCCCAAATTTTCCGTTTAATTTACTTTCAGTCAGCCAAATTACTCGTACTTATAATTGTGACATTTTCTTCTTCCTGGTTATTGTGTGTTTCAGGATCTGTTGACGAAGAAGATTTTGGGTAGGGGATATGAATCTTGAGGATTGTACATATTGCATAGCAAAGTTACTCAACCAATTGCTACTGCTGCTACCCCTACTCTACATCAGTTACATTGTCGGTTTGGTCACCCTTCATTAGTATCCTTACGAAAGTTATGCCCTAACTTAGAGTCTGTTTCTCATTTAGATTGTGAGTTTTGTCAATTCGTTAAACAGCATCGTCCATCATATGTTCCTAGAATTAATAAGCGAGTTTCGTCTCCATTTGAGTTAGTACATTCGGATATTTGGAGGCCTTGTCTAGTTGTTTCAAAATCTGGTTTTCATTATTTTATGTCTTTTGTGGATGATTATTCAAGAATGACTTGGCTTTATTTGATGAAAAACCATTCAGAGTTATTTAATATTTTTCGTACTTTTCATGTTGAAGTTACAAATCAGTTTCACACAACTATTCATAATTTTCGGAATGAAAATGCTAAGTAGTATTTTTCTACACAATTTTCAACTTATTTATCACAATATGGTATAATTCATCAATCATCCTGTGTTGTTACTTCACAACAGAATGGGATAGCTGAATGGAAAAATTGACATTTAATCGAAGTTTGTCGTGCCCTTTTATTTCAAATGAGAGTTCCTAAAGTTTTTTAGGCAAATCCAGTTTCTACAGCTTGTTTTTTGATAAATCGCATGCCTTCTTCAATTCTTAATGATCAGGTACCTTTTTCTATTTTGTTTCCCTCTAAATCCTTATTCCCTATTCCCCCACGTATTTTTGGATGCACATGTTTCGTTCATGATAATCGTTTTCAGGTATCCAAATCGGATCCTCGATCTTTGAAGTGTATTTTTCTTGGATATTCTCGTACTCAAAAAGGATATAGGTATTTTTCTCCTAACTTAAATCATTACATTGTATCTTCTGATGTTACATTTTTTGAATTTACCCCATTCTTTGGGCCTTCTCCATCTTCCTCCACCTTGCCAAATTTGGAACCTGTTGATGAATATTTTCTTGTATCTTCTCCTTCACAAGATCCATAAGTTTCTCCACAACAAAATTGGGTTCGACCTCCAATTAAATATGTTTATTCTCATAGAGTGCAGGTACCATTAGCAGCTCCTCCACCAGAAAAGCCACAAACATCTGATCCAGACTTAATTCCGAATGATCCGTCAGCTTCATCTCCCCTGCTGGTTTCTTCCTCATCAAATCCTCCTCCTGTGTCTCCTGATTTGGATCTACCTATTACTCATCGGAAAGGTATTCGTACTTGTATTCAAAAAGGTAACCCAAACCACCCTCATTCTATTTCCAACTATGTGTCATATTCTTCTTTACCTGCTTCTTCTCGATCATTTATTGCCTCCTTAGACACTATTACTGTTCCTAAGTCATACTCTCAAGCTCTTTCTCTTGATGGGTGGCGCGCTGCTATGAAAGAAGAAATGATAGCTCTTGAGGCAAATCAGACATGGGATCTTGTACCTTTACTTAATGGAAAACAATCTATTGGTTGTAAATGGGTATTTACTGTAAAAGTGAATCCAGATGGTTCTATTGCTTGTTTTAAAGCACGTTTAGTAGCTAAGGGATATCTCAGATTTATGGTATTGATTATTCAAAGACTTTTTTTCCAGTGGCCAAAATTACTTCCGTTCAATTGCTTATCTCTCTTGCTACTATTAATAACTGGTCTCTTCACTAGTTGAACGTTAAAAATGTCTTTTTATATGGTGATTTACATGAAGAAGTATATATGGAGCAACTACCTAGGTTTGTTGCTCAGGGGTAGTGTGGAAAAGTACTACGTTTGAAGAAATTATTATATGGATTGAAACAATCTCCTCGGACTTGGTTTGGAAGGTTCAGTGAAGTGGTGACAGAATTTGGAATGAAGAAAAGTGATTATGATCATTCTGTGTTTTTCAGGCAATCTGATTTAGGATGTATTCTTCTAGTTGTGTATGTTGATATTGTGATTACAGGGAGTGACAAACTAGGCATTTCATAATTGAAAGTTTTCCTTCAGACTAAATTTTAGACTAAAAACCTAAGAGCACTTCGGTATTTCTTAGGCATTGAGATTGCTCGATGAAGAAAGGGGATTTTCTTGTCTCAAAGAAAATATGTGCTTGACCTCTTGAAAGAAACCGGGATGATTGGTGTTAAACCATGTGAAACTCCTATGATTACAAATGTTAAGCTTAGTTCAGAAGATGGGGAGTTACTTGAAGATCCCGAGCGGTACAAGAGATTAGTAGGAAAATTGAACTACCTTACTATAACTAAGCCTGATATTACTTTTCCAGTAAATGTGGTTAGTTAGTTTATGAACTCTCCAAGAACCTCTCACTGGGATACTCTTATTCATATTTTGAAGTATTTGAAAAAGGCACCTGGTCGAAGAGTTTTATATAAAAATCATGATCATTACAGAGTGGAAGCTTTTTCTGATGCAGATTGGGCAAGATGTCCCATAGATCGAAGATCCACTTCTGGGTATTGTGTTTATTAGAGGAAACCTTATATCGTGGAAAAGTAAGAAACAAGCAGTTATATCTCGCTCTAGTGCAGAGTCTGAATATCGAGTTATGGCTCATGCTACATCTGAACTTGTATGAGTTGCTTATCTTCTTCAACAACTTGGCATCAAGACTCATGAAGTTATACAATTATGGTGTGACAATCGAGCTGATCCAATTTTTCATGAACAAACTAAATGTAGAGGTTGACTGTCACTTTGTTAGATAGAAGTTACAAGAAGGGGTTATCCATCTTAGACATATTAGAATTGGAGAACAATTAGCTGATTTATTTACTAATGCTCTTCCAGAAAAACGAGTTAATGTAATTTGTAACAAGCTGGGCATGATTGATATTTATAGCCCAGCTTGAAGGGGATTGTTAGTAGATAAGTAACATTATGTCCCACATCACTTATGTTTTATGATATGTATTCTGTATTATATTATATATAGTGACTGCCTAACTAAATTGAGGATATAGCAATACAAATTTCTCTTTAATTAACAAGCTTCATCTCCTCTATCGACTTCTTCCTCATCAGATCCTCCTCCTGTATCTTCCAATTTGGATTTTCCTATTGCTCACTGAAAAAGTACCCGTACTTGCACTAAAAAAAGTAACCCTCACCACCCTTATTCCATCTCCACCTATGTATCTTATTCTTTTTTACCTGCTTCTTCTCGAGCCTTCATTGCTTCTTTAGATTCTATTACTGTTCCTAAATCCTATTTTGAAGCTTTCTCATAATGGGTGGCGTGTTGCTATGGAGGAAAAAATGATAGCTCTTGAAGCTAATCAGACATGGGATCTTGTATCTTTACCTGATAGTAAACAATTCATTGGTTGTAAATGTGTATTTACAATCAAAGTGAATCCGGATAGTTCTATTGTTCATTTAAAAGCGCGTCTAGTCACTAAAGAATATGCTCAGACCTATGGTGTTGATTATTCAGAGACTTTTTCACCTGTGGCCAAGATTACCTCTATTCGTTTACTCATCTCTCTTGCTACTACTCATGATTGGTCTCTTCACCAATTGGATGTTAAAAATGTCTTTTTATATGGAGATTTGAATCAGAAAGTGTACATGGAGCAACCACCTGGATTTATTACTCAAGGGGAGTGTGACAAGGTATTACGTTTAAAAAATTCATTATATGAGTTGAAACAATCTCCTCGAGCTTGATTTGGAAGATTCAGTGAAGTAGTGACAGAATTCGGAATGAAGAAATATGATCATGACTACTCTGTGTTTTATAGGCAATCTAGTTCAGGATGTATTCTTCTGACTGTATATGTTGATGATATTGTGATCACAAGGAGTGACAAGTTAGGGATCTCACAATTGAAAGCCTTTCTTCAGGCTAACTTCCAGACTAAAGACTTAGGAGCGCTTCGGTATTTTTTAGGCATTGAAATTGCTTGAGGGCGAAAAAGAATTTTCTTATCTCAAAGGAAATATGTGCTTGATCTCTTGAATGAACCAAGAATGATTGGAGTTAAACCATGTGAAAACTCTATGATTACAAATATTAAACTTAATCCAAAAGATGGGGAGTTACTTGAAAATCCTGAACAGTACAGAAGATTGGTGGGAAAATTAAACTATCTTACTATAACTAGGTCTAATATTGCCTCTTCAGTAAGTGTGGTTAGTCAGTTTATGAACTCCCCAATGACTTCCCACTAGGATGCTCTTACACACATTCTGAAGTACTTGAAGAAGGCACCTAGTCGAGAAGTCATACATAAAAATCATGATTATTGCAGAGTGGAGGCTTTTTCTGATGCAGACTGGGCCGGATGTCCTATAAATCGGAGATCAACTTCTGGGTATTGTGTATTTGTTAGAGGAAATCTTGTGTCATGAAAAAGTAAGAAGCAAGCAATTGTATCTCGCTCCAGTGCAGAATCTAAATACCAAGCTATGGCTTATGCTACATTACCTTCTTCAGCAACTTGACATCAAGACTCATGGGATTATGCAATTGTGGTGTAATAATCGAGCTGCTACTCACATTGCCTCAAATCCAGTTTTTCATAAACGAATTAAGAATGTAGAGGTTGACTATTATTTTGTTCGACAGAAGTTACAAGAAGGAATTATTAGTCTTGGACAAATTAGAACAGGGGAACAATTAGCTGATTTATTTACTAAAACTCTTCCAGAAAAACGGATTGATTAAATTTGTAACAAGTTGGGCATGATTGACATCTATAACCCAACTTAAGGGGGAGTGTTAGTAAATAGGTTTCACATATATTATATTCTGCTATATGTACCCTATATTATAATATATATAGTAACTGCCTAACTCAGTTGAAGATATGACAATACAAATTTCTCTCTTAATTAACAATTATATACAGAGATTATGAGAATTTTCACAAATCTTTCCTTAACACTCTTTAATAAAATTATTACCATTATGGAATAGGAATGATCATTTACAAAGTTAATGGTCCTTATTACAATTTTATTTTATATATATTTAATCTTCCACAAAAATGCTCTCATCTTAAAAAATTAAAAATATGGTAAATTTGCTGATTCCTTTCAACAAATAGGCATTATTAATTATCATTGCATTTCAACTAAATATAATATTTTAATAACTATTGTAGAAATTAGTATTTTATCACTTTTTTTACAAAGAAATTACTGACAATGAGTTTTTTTCATTTCCTATGCTCATTATTTTGCTATTAGCTCCTAATGATTTGAAGTAGCCTGCAAGCAGCTAGTGGCTGGACTTGACTTTTTAGCTCAATAAGCCAACTGACGGGCTAAATGAGCTACAATATCAACAATTCAAGTGTATTTTCAACCAACTGACAAAAAGAATGCACTTACGTTTTAGATGCAATCTAGAAGTGAATAGATATATATATATGTATGTATAAAATCCCCAGAGTACCAAGTATAGATGCTATCTAGAAGCAAATAGCAAGACACTCACATCGCCCACACATTTTGTTACATCTACTACTTCTGCTCTGCCTAAAGCAAATGGTAAGCAGCTTACTGAAATAAGCAAATCCTGCAAAATAAATTTAATTAAATGTAACACTAAAATACATTGAAGAAATAGTCATAGCTTCAATGAGACATCTTCAGAGAATGTCTGTCCTGCAATGTCATGACAAGAAGTAGCATGTCAAGAGATAATAACCCATACAAGTTGATAACTACATGGTCCTTACCAATTAGGAGAATTCAACCTTCTAAAATAGTTGACCAAAATCAAATGCAAGGCAAGCTAGTCTCCACACACAAATAGACACAAAATCATTATTGACAAAGGAAAAAAAAATTACATGTAGATTGTGGAAACTCAAACCTTAATTCTTTGAGAAGCCCAATTGTTGAGACTTTTCTCTTCCCATGTTCCAGCCTGTACCAATTTCAGAATATTCAATTTAATAACAACGATCAATACAAGAAAATCCTACCACCAATCACTTTCCAAACTCCTTTAACAAACAAAATAATTCCTTTAAAATTTTAGGAAAATATATTATCGGTGGTCATTTTTCTTCCAAAAAATTTACAATATTCCCAACTATTACTTTTTCAAACATATATCTTTTAGATCACCAATTTTTCTCAAAAGTAAGTGTGATGATTCACGTATTTTGTTTTCGGAAATATCTAGAAGGAAGATAGTGTGGTCTCTCTACTCATTGTTATACCCCAACTTTTTCTCCATATAATACTTGGGGTTTCAATGTTCCTTGAAACTTCCTTTTCTTAAGAACTTTCATGGAGGAAAAAAAAAACCTTCCAGTGATTCTTAAGCATTCTCTAAAAGTGAGGAATTCCTTCTAGAAACCCCCCCCCCCCACAGATACCGAGATCTTCCTTAAGGTCCTGTTTTCATTTGGTCAGTGGTCTTCAATAGGATTAATACTAATGAAATGAGCAGTGATCCCAAAAACCAATCCATTCTTAGCAGCCAAATACATTTGAACGGACTTTTCCAATGTATATGTGAAATCTTGGTGAATCCTTGTGTCTAATTCAGATCCAAAGTACCAGAATACGTAGGATCAGGTTTCAGCAGAATGCATTCTATGCAATGCCGAGGTGTTTTTGGTTTGGGGCAGGATTGCTTTCATAGCTTCTCTATAGCATTGATCACATGATCTTTTCAGAAAGTCTCCCAGATATTTAGAACAGTTAAACATAATAAGCATCTATACACTTATGGGATGGAATTTGGTGCTCTGGTACAAGTATGCCATATATAAAGATTCATGCATATTAGACCAGCACTTTGACATCAAAATTGATCACAAAGATTGAAGTATTGGTCAAGACATAGCACAATAATAATAGGCAACAGCAATGGCTGCAAAATATGATGGGAATGGACTATGAAATTGGTTGCAGAAAATCTGATGCCTTATAAGCAAAGAAGGAATCCTTGCTTCTCTCATTGCAACCACAGCAATCTCAACAGCCTTACTGCAGCAACTGAAGACTTTCCTCAATTGAAATTGCAGCCCTTGATTGGAATTACTATCAATCCCGAACTTTCATATAGAGTTATTTTCATTTTTTTTCCCTCTTATTACTTAGTCTAAGAACTGCTTCTCTCCTTCCAATAAATTTTCTTAGATAGTGTGGCTTAGGAAAGAACAAACGGAGTTTAGAAAATTGTGACGCTTGCTGTTCATGGTCTATAGTATAGACATTGTGGTTTTGGTAAGAATAAGGGGAAAAATGGAAAATTGGGAGGCTTGCTGATTTATGGCATATCCATTAGAATATAATGCTAGAATTTTAAAGAGTAATATCAGCTTATGTTCTTAGTGTCAAGCGAGAATAGTTTGTTAGCTAGCTTTGGCTTAAAGCCCGTATCTTCTTTGGATTCAAGTTAGACTGATTTGCAAAGGAAATAAAAAATGTTCTACACCTTTGATCAGAAGATTTTCTTCCATTAGTTTTTAGCATTTTTTTCATTTCTTTTGTCGATTGCTTATCCTCTTCTGATGTATTATTCTTCCTTCTTTTGATAATATTTTCTTTTTCTATAAAGCAAGAACCACTGTTTATTGCACATTAAGGGCGAGATGGCTTAAAATCCTTAGTCAATCACCTGATCATCACGTAAAAGAATGAGTAATATAGAAGAATTCAAATCGAAAACAAACAAACAAACAAATGATTGAGAAAGGAAAAGGTTTGTTTGAAGTAGTCGCCGTAAAATTTAGCGCATTAAAATAAATAAATAAATAAATAGTTTTTGGTAGTATAGGCTCGTACGCGATTCCAAACAGAACCAAGGGTGGTAGGCTGAGATTTGCAAGATCGAACATCTTCAGGGGTTAATTTTTGAGGGACTGGCAGAGGAGCTGCACCTTCCGTTATCTTCCTGACCCAATAGGTGTACGATGCACCCTGTTGCTGCTCTTTCTCCGACGATACAGCTCCTCTGAACTCCATTTTTGTCCCTGCCTTTATTCCTCTAAACAAATGGACGGCTTGCTCTCTTCGAAAGCAGCAGTTAATTACAACGTCGGTTAAATGTCCAACTACATAAATATGCAACTAAATTATACAACTGAATTAATGCAATTATTTATTGAAATTCTACCGTTCTTCCGGAAGTTTCCAGCAGATCGGGAAGAATGACGCTCAAAATTTAGATCACATTGCACTGTCGTTCCTTAACTCCGGTAATATTGCGTGTTTCACACCCGTTTTGCATTTGAATACCATTATTTGGAAATATGCATACAACCACCTTCGTAATTTGCAACTTGAGTTTTGAATTCATGCCCTGTGTGGGAGTTTTTTTATTTTTTAATAAAAAAATTATTAAATAGTGGCAAGCTATTTGGACTTATTAAATGAGTCAGTTTAACTCGTTAATAAAGTCAATTTTAAAGGGGGTCGAGTCAAATTGACATGTAATTTATGAGGTCGCAACATATATATAAAATAAGAATATTATTTACAAAATGATTAAAGTGGAAAAGAAAATTGTAATTTTATTTATATTAAAAATTTGAGTTTACATAAAAAGTAAAAATTTAAAAAAATATATTGAAAATCGACTCAATATAGCCTGATTATAAATTAATTTACATGAATAATAGGTCAAGTAAACTGAGTTGAATTAACCTCACATTTAAATGGGTCTCCAATAAAGGCTTAAATTTGTAAAAATTCATGAATAAACAGGATATCTTGAAAGCCTGAACTCATTTCAATTATTATAAAGCTACTTTGTTATAAGTAAATGTGACTTCCATAATAAAGGGAATAATCAATTGAAATGTTATTGCTTTCTTTCATCAATAAGTATTCACCATAGTACCATATACAAGTGAAAATCAAAGTCAATAAACACATTACAATTTGATTCAATTAGAGTAATGTTGCACTCCTTTTATTAGAATGGAATGATGATTCACTCTCCTTTTGCATTGTATTTTCCGTTCAATTATTATCTTTAGAGCTTCCAAAGTGACACCAATTTAACAACATTTTAAAAAGGTGTTAGCTTGAGTGCATTCGAAATTTAAGCATCATGAAACCAAACTCTTCTACAATAAAAAAGATAGAACAAAAATGAAACAATTTTATATTATAAATATAACAAAATTCAAAACTCTAAAATTTGAAATGATAAAAATAGTTTAGTAAAAAGTTTTATTAATAGTAATTGAACTAAAATAATTTTTCACTATATAAATGTTGCAAATAGTTATATCTCTTCATAATTTAAAATTCTAAAATAATAATTAAAAGCCATTATTTGTTCACCAATTTTAACCCAAAAAACTTATATTTATCTCTTATTGTATAAATGATTACTATGGGAAGTACACTAATTAACCCACTAAGGGTTTTCATTTATATAGCTTTTAAAACTAACTTTCTAAAGTGATACAAGACTTAAAAAATTACCAACATTTGCCCTACTACTTTAGAATGCAAATGGTTATATTTTACTTTCACATAAACAATTATTATGCATACAAAAAGGTATTTTTCAATTTGAACCTTCACTTAACATGTATATCATAGAATTCTATGGAGTTGATGGAATACACAAATTGAACCTTAACTCCTATTGTTAGAATTAAAGATAGAATACTCACTATATCCTTTTAATTTCATTTAAAGGCTTATAACTAGTTTAAATAGATGCAACGAGATTGCTATGTTAAAAAACCCTAATTTAAAATTGTGATCTAATAAAGTATAAGCTTAGCATATCTGTATAGGTTAGTATAGTTTTGGAATTGTATAGGCTAAAAGCTTAGTAAGCTTTTTTTGTGAATAACTACTAGAGTTCTATTAATAAAGATTATGGTTAGCTCCCTTTTCCATTTCTAATAAATAAATTTAACCCATTAAGAGTCCTTATGATAAAAAAGAGTGAAGAAGAAGACTTAACTAACATAAGTTATTTTACTTTTGCTAATAATACATGGATGATTCAACAAGCATGTAAATTTAATTCATAGATTGGTATTCTAATATCTTACATATGTGATTTTAATTAAATTCTTATATATGGTATCAAAGCTTACATATGTGAAATTAGAACCCAAAAATTACTAATTTTATTTTATATTGATTTGTTTGTGGTTCTTAATGAAACTTTGTATGTATGATTCTCCAAATAAAATTATACCATCTATTAATTATTCTTATTATTTTATAAATTTAATTTTATATAAGAATTTCTAGTTGGAGAAAATTTAAAGAGCTAAATTTGATGTTATTTAGATATAATTTTGAAAATTGATATTCTTGATGTGTATTAAGATTTTTAAATTGAAACTTTTAAATTAGTACAATTATTATATTTTTTGTGTGAAACTTTAAGGAGATTTAACTTATACAATTTTTCACTTATTAAATTTATGAAAAAATTAAACAAATTAAGGAAGTTTAAAGGATGAATCTAACCATTTTCTTTCTATTTTTTGAACTAGAATATAACTTGCAATTAAGTTTTTTGAAACACAGATTGATTGGATTTGGTTAGAATAAGTACAAATGATGGTAGGCCACATCTGCCAATAACTTCATTATTAAAAGCTATTATAAAGGGGTGGAAGATGAAAGTGCTATACTTTCTACTTATATATAATTAATAGTCCATAACATCTAAGTACCAAAATGTGATTTGGCTCGATGGTAAGCTTAGATTATTAATTTCTTTTCCTTCATGGGTGAGTGTTCGATCCTCTAAGAATGCAAAATTTCTTTTAAATGCTATATTATGCATTTTTTTTTAATAAAATTGGCTTCAATGAAGCCCATAAATACACATTGGTCTTTTAAGTGCTAGTCTGAAGGAAAGAAATACATGTACATTGGTATTTTAAGTGCTATATTATGTTGTTAAGTTTAAAATTATTTAAAAATATATATATTCCAAAAAAATTTACAAATTTTTTTAAAAAGAATAAAGTAAAGTGCTTATAATGCATTAGTGAATTTCTCTTTTTTTAGAATTTTTTAATTCATTTTCTATTATTTTTGAAGAGTGGATATAGTTAAAAATTCAAATTAAATTAAATTTAAATTATGTTCAAGACCTTTTATGCAACATTATTTGAGGGCTAATTGAGATATATCAAGATAAGAGTGGTCTATTATATATTAAGATAAGAGTTTAGATATATCAAGATAAAAGTGGTCTATTATATATATGGTTAAGTATACAAATCAAGATTTTAAACAATTTGATTTATTTTAATTTTGTCAATTTAAGAAAAAAAATTCATTATTATTTGCAAGTATTTAGCTGTCAAAGTGACTTGCTTATAAATACTACTGGAGTATGTTTTCTTATTCAAATGTTATGGGATTATATTCGAAGGCCAATAGAGATATATCAAGATATGGTATTTCATTAGGAGTAGCTTATGAGATACTTATGGTTGGGTATGTAAATCAAGATTTTAAATGATTCAATTTAATATAACTTTCCTAGTTTAAGAAATTTTTTATCAGTAACTATAAGTGTCTAACTAACAAAATGGCTCACTTATAGATATTAGTGAGATTTATTTTCTTATTCAAAGGTTACAAGATTGTACCAAGGTTATTTTATATAATCACCTACCCAAAGAAGATTATTCTATAAGATATTTTTTGGTACAAGACATAAGGTATTATAATTGATAATACATCAGTTTAGAAAGTTTGTTTATCTAAAAGGGATGAGTTTTCAAACATTAAGGTATTTTAATATTAGGCTTATAAAGAGAGTACTTACTAACATATCATATTCTCTACTTAAAAGGAAGAATGTGATGATGCACTTAGGTTCTCTAATAATTATTATTAGCACACCAAGAATTGTTGCCATAAAGTTTAAATTGTCCATTGACTAATGTTGCATTTTCTCTTGAACAGTAATTTTTACCATGAATTCTATCATTTCATTAAAGATTGTGATTAATACTGATTAATTTTCATTTTGTTATAATTGTACTTCATTATGGCTAAGGGTTTGAAAAAATTGAAATTGTCATGAGTCTTAATCATTATTAATAAGGAAAAATTAAGGCACATAGGTCTTACATAGACTAATTAGGTGCACTGCATTATTATAATATTTTTTGGATATTCATTAATACAAATAATTTATGTTTCTATTAAGAAACATATTGACGACGATTTAATTAAAGTTATATTTTTTTTAATTTATCCTCTTATTAATCTTGGTTTATCAATAGCATAAATCTTTATAATAAATGACTTTTTTAGACTTTTTATGTATGATTAAGTATGCTCGTAATTACTTATTTGAGGCTATTAAAATGTAATAAATTTATGATCTTAAGATCTAGCAAAATGTAAATTTATTATCTTTCATTAGCTAGATTGCATGCATACATGTTAATTAAATATGCATGACTTTTGGGGTAGTAAATATTTTAATAAGAGATAATTTATATGGCAAAATGAATATTTATTGTCAAGAATGATTCCTTTATAAAGTTTAGTAACATTTTCTTATTCGATTGTAAGGACGTTTTCAATTATTACATATAATAACTTGCCTAAATGGGGTTATTGTCTATTCTAATTAGAAGAAAATAAAGCTTTTTGGAATGGACGATGCACTAGCTTGGCATATTTATTTGCTTAAAGAGGATAAATTTTTCAATACTTGTGTATTTCCTTCATTGACTTCTTTTTAATAGTTTTATGAAAAGTTTTATTGCATATTGTTTATTATGCCTAAAAAGGAGCATGTAATAAAGTATTTTGAACAATTGTGATGCATTAGCAGCATGAAGAATAGCTATGAAATGCAATTATGAATAGCCACTAAAACAAAGCATTTATACTATTTCAATTTTCCAACAATCCGTAGTGTTCCAATTACTACTACACTAAGGGTACTCACTTTAAGATGATGTAAATTCATCTATATCATGAAATTTTTACATTTTAGTTTTTGATACTTAACCCAAGAATCCTAACTCTAGGGAAAATTTCTAATTTTATTTAAAATAATCTTTTAAAAAAGTAATAAAATTTATGTTAGTAAAATATTGATGTGCAGTCTAAGGCGTGATATAGATTACTATTCTCAAGAAATTAT
This sequence comes from Sindora glabra, assembly GCA_020226215.1. Classification (NCBI taxonomy): domain Eukaryota; kingdom Viridiplantae; phylum Streptophyta; class Magnoliopsida; order Fabales; family Fabaceae; genus Sindora; species Sindora glabra. The sequence goes on from CM035235.1 coordinate 75,076,836, forward strand.
CCGAACCTCTCATACAGAGCTTGAATTGATAATTCTCCTAAGATTCAACTTGCATGACCAAAACAGGAAGTAAATAGCAGGAAAATGAAACTCGGCAAGTAGGAGAAAAATGTTTTAGATAAAGTTACCGTAAATATATATGTTGTGTAAAATGAGAGGAATAGTATACTATTTATAGATTGAGAAATATAGTTGTTGAAAAATAGTTATTGGAAATATAGTCATTAAAGATATAGTCGTTGAAATATGGTCATTGAAAATATAGCTATTAGGAAATAAATGTTAAAATAGTTGTTAGAAATAAATGTTTAAATAATCATTGAAAATTAAATGTTTAAATAACCATTGATATTTAAATTTTTTACTAAAGCTAAAATCTAGTTTTGCAAAAAACTGGGCTTGGACCTAACCTCACATTTTATTCATGCGTAGGGGGCTACTTTGTTTCCTTATTACTTTATATAATAAAAAGTTTCATATATAAACCTTATAAACCTTCTCTTAAATCCTAACTTGCCTGATATAGAAGTTAGTCTTTTGAAATACTACTCAATATACAATAATCCCCATACATTTCAAAAGACTTATAAAAGAAAATAAAGAAATAGGTAAAGAATCTTTGTTAGATTCTCAAATAAATGTAAATCATCGATTTGGTGTCTTTATAAATTATGAACCAAATCTATAAAGAGAAAGACTTAATTTATAGAGTTACTGGTGATATATTTAATTTCTATAAACCAATAATCTTTTATTGTAAAATAGCGGTCTCACCAATCAATTTACATTTGTAAATCATTTTCCTATACAACACGATTTTGAGCTAATAGGTTATATGTGTGCCTGGTAGTTCATGAATGCTTTAGAGACCTTGCCAGTACCTTATAGGAGTAACTCTACTCCACACTCATATAGGTGAATCCATTAGGTGTACACTATAATTAAATATACCACCTATAAAGGTTATGGAATTCATTAAGAGTCAAGCTTATCTTAACATATAATTTGTAATTTTAAAGCACTATTCATATAGGCCATAAGAGGGATACAAAATTAATTTTAGTACTTTTAGAACTAACATTGACTCGTTATTACCTATATGAACCTACTTCGTTGTATCACCAATCATATAGGTAGGATTATCGTCAATGTTAATTTTTTAAAATGGTATTAGTCTCATTCCCCTTGATATTTTAATTATTTATTTTCTATCTAAGTATACCATTAAAGGATTAGCTAAATTCTTTTTTGACTTCACATAATCTATAAAAATTATTCCATCTTTAAGCAATTACTTCATAATATTGTATCTCAATTTAATATGTTAATTTTTGCCACTGAAAGCTTTAATCTTTACAATGGTTATTACCGATTGGCAATCACAATATATAGATACTAAAGGTTTTTATTTTGTGCCTAATGGTATATTAAATAAAAAATTTCTTATCCACTCAACGTCACTTCCAGCTATCTTAAGAGCCATAAACTCTAACTCCACGGTGGATTTAATTATAATTATTCACTTGAATGATTTCTAAGCCACTACATCACTAACAAAGGTGAACACATAACTACTAGTAGATTTTGTCTCATTTGAATCAGAGATCTAATTATCAACATTGTATCCTTCTAATACAGTGGGAAATCTATTTATACAAAATATCATAATTCATTAGATATTTTATTATTTTAGTCATATTCAAAAGATACTTTAATCCTAAATTTTTTTAGTAAATATGTACCAATTAAATTTGCTCTAATATTAGGCATATACAGAACATTTGTCAAATGTGAGTTTTAAAAATATTTTATCTTTTTCAAGAACCTTCATAGTTCTTGAATCTCCAAGATAAACTAGATTTTCTCCATCTCTAACTAGTGAGTAAGAGATGAAGGCTTCTTTATTAGCACAGATATGTCTCATAGCATATAAGCCTACAACTAAATCTTTCATATTGGTCATAATATTTGCTTGAGAAATGACCACCACAATTTTATCATCTTTATCATCTCTAACCAAATTTACTTTAGGTTTGGAGGATTATCATTTCTTATCCTTTTTCCCACATTGGAGTCCATGATGTTCTAGCTTACCACAAACATAACAATTTCCTAAATTTTATTTAAATAAGTATTAGGATCATAAAGAGTACTAATAGGTTTTTCCTTTAGATACCTATTTCTCAAGAAGTTTTTTTTTAATTGTGTTGTTAAGCCAACAAAATGTCACTATCTTTCCTTATAATTCTAACCCTTATGATAGCATAAGTTTTACCTATATCTTTCATATAAAAAATTTAAGGTTAAAAAAATTAATCTTACCTATTATATTAAAATTAGTGGAAAAAATAAGAATATTATCCATATATAAGCTAATAATCATATATTCATTATTTTCACATTTTGTATATACACATTTATCTACTTTAACATATAAAAAACTATTAAGATTTGATCAAATTTCTCATAATAATATTTAGAGGGCCCGTTTTAGAGCATACAAAGACTTTTTCAATTTTTAAACTTTTTTTAATTCCTATATTGGGACCTCACAGCCCATAGATTATATTATATAAATTTCTTCCTCTAAATCTCCATTCAAAATTTTTTTTTTACATCTATTTGATGTACAACTAATTCAGAAATAGAAGCCAAAGTAAACAAAATATGAATTGAAGAAATTATTGTTACTGTGTAAAAGCATTGAAGTAATTAATATTTTATTTTTGTGTAAAACCTTTTACAACCAATCGAGTTTTATATTTTTCAATTGAACCATCAGGATTTTTAAAAAAAAAATCATTTATAACTTATTAGTTTTGCTCTGGCAAGCAAGTCCACTAATACCCAAGTTTAATTTTGTGAAATTAATTCAAGTTTTATTTTGATTACTTTCTTAAAAATTTTGCTTCAAAGTATGTTTCAGGATCATTATTAATAATTAACGTAAGAATCATTTCCAAAAGAGGTTTCTTTTCTTAGCTTTACACTTCTTCCTAAAACTTCATCAGTTAATTCTGAATCAATCAGAGGTGCATTTAAAGTCTTTGTTGTCTAAGAAAATTTATTATGTAGTGGATAAATGTGTTAAAAGGACGTAGCATTCTTTGTCTCTATTAATGTATTACAGTGAAGCAAATCACTTTTATATATAGAAATATTACTTGCATATCCTACACATACACAATTAGAGGTTTTTTTTTAGTCCTACCATTTCTTAGGTTCAGGTTATAAAACTTTAGCTAAACACCCCTACATTTTCAAATATTGTAAATTACATGCATAACTTTTCCATAATTCATAAGGATTTTCCCCTATTTCCTTATAAGTATCCTATTTGCAAGTGACATGCAAAATGAATTTATAAACACCAATTATATTGACTAACATGTTTATTGACAATACATATCGAATTGAAATAAAGCCTATTCAAACATATTAAGTGAACAAAATAATAAGTAAATATATTGACATGAACTTATATAAGTATGTTTGTCATGTATAAATATCTTTACCTTCAAAGTTAGAAAAATAAGATTCATTAAATCTAAAATGCTAATTAGTTAATGTCTATGACCTCACAAATATGTTGTTTTATTTATAAACATTTAATAAAAGGAATTTATTTCTAACTTTAAAAGTATAATGTAAATTCTCATAAAGGATTAATATAAATTTTCACAAAAGATTTAAGTTAAACATGAAATCAAGGACTTCTAAAATATTACTTTTATTATTTTTTCCACATTTTTATAGTGTATTATTAATAAAAACCAAACATGCTAAGTCGCACAAGAAGTTATGAAGCAATTATTGGATAGTGATGTTCACATATATAATAAAATATTTCTTGATAAAAATAAATTTTTAAACAATGTAACTCCTAAAAGATAAATTAAGATATGAATAAATCAATAATTAGATTATCATTTCCTTTAAATTATGATTCAAGGTTTAATAGCACAACACATGTAAAACACCAATATACCAACTGGTAATAGTAACAAAAATCTTAATGTTGGAATGAAATTTGAGTAGAGTACATACTTACTTAAGTTCATAAGTTTTCAATTTATTTAGGTGACCTCATTATAAATAGTTAAAGAAATTGAATCACGGTTGCCCTACAACGATTATAACAATCTATATCTCAAATAAAAAACATAAATGAAGAGAATGGTTAAAGAAATTACATTATATAAATTAATAATATAATAAATTAGAAATTATTTTTGAAAACTTATATGTAGAGATATTATTTTTAAAACTATACTTGAAAAATAATTTCTTGAGATTGTTAATAAAATATTAATGTGCAATCTAAGGCATGATATAGATTACTATTTTCAAAGAATTATCTAAGCCTCTCATACAGAGCTTGAATTAGTAATTCCCCCAAGAATTAATTGATTCTTTTATCCTAAAATTGCACGACCAGAATAAGAAGTAAGTAGTAAAAAAATGAAACCTAGCAAGTGGGAGAAGAATGTTTTAGAGAAAGTTATCATAGATATGTGTGTTGTATAAAATAAAAGAAAAAATATAATATTTATAAGGTAAGAAATATAGCCATTGAAAATATAATTGTTGTAATATGGTAGTTAGAAATATAGCTATTGAAATTTGGCTATAGAAAATATAGTTATTGAAAAATAAATGTTAAAATAGCTGTTAAAAATATATGTTTAAATACTTGTTGGAAAATAACCATTGAAAATTAAATGTTCAAATAAATAAATTGACATTTAAATTTTTCACTAGAGCTAAAATTTGGTTTTGCAAAAAATTGGGCTTGAACTTGGCCTCACATTTTATTCACACGCAGAAGAACACTTTCTTTCCTTGTCACTTTATGTAAAAAGAAGTTTTATATATAAACCTTTTTGTATGTCCTAACTTGCCGAATTTAAGACTTGGTCTCTTAAAATACTATTTAATGTACAATAATTTATAATCTAGGAAATTAAAGTAAATTGTTTAGGTCTTGAGAAACTATTTTTAAGAAGAAAATCATTAGTATGATTGCCTTTATAATTTAACTTTTTAAATCCGATAAATAGGAAATAAAATGGAAAGTTAGGATGATTTGGGGATTCTTGAAGGAAAATAATATTTAGAGGTGAGTATATACTTCACTAAATTATTTCAATACTAAAGTTATCATATTTACATTATATGTGTGAATATTTATATTTATATAATTATATTTATATATTTGAAGGTTTTCATATATCTATATTTGCTTCGTTAATTGTGAGTGAGTTCACTTTTCAAATTTAACATTCTTGGTATAAGCAATGACATATATTTGAATGATATGTTATGTAGATTTGCAGATTTTTTATATTTTGATATCCATTTTACACTAAAAATACCCTTACTTATAGGTTTTAGTTATGTTAGGTTGGCATTTCTTGTAGTAATCCTTTTATCTAATTTCTATTATTTATTTCCCTTGATTCCTTGTCATGAAAATTGATTGTTATTGCTTGGATAGAAATAATTTATAATACGTGGATGCCTTCATTGTGAAGATGCATGGCTTAGCATTATTCATGAAAATGCACTAAGGGAGCATCACTAGGTATTGCTTCAATTTAGTCCAACATATTAAAAATTAATTTCCATATGGAAAACTTGTACTTTACTAAACAAACTCCCATTAATTAACTTGAAACTTAAATGTAATGTCATTTAATTTGCAGTAATAGTATGGGGAGTTCTATTTCTTAAAAAATAGAAAAGAAATGAGTTATTTGTTTCGCCATTATTTCACAAATTGGGAGTAATAGGATTTTTCAAAAGTTGTGCTTCCCATAGAGTATGGAAAGTTACTTACCCATCTCCTTCTATGTAAGTTTTACTTCTTGTATTCTTTATGAATATAGAGATAAAATTATCTTTATAAAATTTAATTAATGATAATATTTATTAATTTGTATTATAATAATTTTGAGAATATAGTAGTCATTTTCTAACTTTATAGAAAATTCAAAATTGAACTAAACAAAATAAAGAAAATTACTTCTTAAAAAATATTACTTCCTCAATATTAATCAAATAATTTTGAGTGTTTCTTGAAAAGTTATTTCATAAAAAATGATTAGTGTGAGTACCTTATATGTTTAAAACCATAATGATTCCTTGACTAACTAACATATGTTAAATCAAGTGAAATCATGCTTGCAATTATAGTTAAAGAGGATCTTTATAATCAATTTATTTATTCTTAAAACTTAATGATTCACCATAATAAGCTTGTCTAAGTATTAGGAAAATTGATTGAAATTATATATAGTTTAGTGAATAGACCTTGCCTTAGTAACCTTGATTCTAAATGGAGGGTGGAAAGCTTTAGTTCTAGTATAATTTAAATTTTCTAATGATTATTGTAACTATATCTTGAGGCTAAAGGAGAGCTTTTAAGTTAATTTATTTGGCCTGATTGAAGGAAAATGAATTAGGTAACTTAATTATCTTGAAATTAATGTAGCCCTCTTTATGTTTCTATTAAACTAAAGTGGAATATATATGTCTTAGTTACAAGTAATATATGTTAATAGTAATTTCCACCTTTAGATAATCTTTTATAAGCATTGTTTGAGATGAGAATAGTTGAATACACCTCATTTTGTGGAGGTATTAATAGTATAAGAATTTCGAGAGTTTAGTATGTACATGCATTAACTTTTTTGGAGAAGTGTGAGTGAACCTTATGTGGGCATGAGAAAGCGTGGTATGGAGGCTTATATAAAAGTAAAAGGAGTTGCGTTATGACCTTAAATACTATAAATGTCCTATTTAATCATTGTATATAGTAAACTTAAGGGTTACAAATTCTAATAGTCATAAATTTAGAAACCTTAATGTTACAAGTTGTGAACTTACAAGTTAGGAAGTTAAGAACTTATTATTGGTATTAAGAATTATAGACACATTCAATGTTTGAAATGGTTTAGTTAGGATGAGATATTAAGTGTTATACTTTAAATTAAACTAATATAAATTTATGTCACAAGGTACACAGTGACTAAAAGAAAGAACCCAAATATAATTATTGCAATTGGAAATTTCAAGTCCTTTAAAGAAAGATTGAAATTATAGAGTACAATATTTAAGTTGTATATGAGCATAAATCTTTAAGATGAAGTTAGGAAGTGCTAAATACATCTAGTGATAAGAATCAATACGACTTAGATATAGTAATGGTTAAATGGATAGGTTACTATTTAACTTTATAGAATTTGCATATTTATACAAAAAAGTTATGTAATTTAAGCCAATTTCATGTTAGAACACTATGCCATTAGGATAATACTTAATGATTGAAATTTTTATTTGCTATCAATATATATAGGGGTGTAATAGAGTAAAGGATAATACCTAAGTTATTTGTAAGTGAGGATGGAACACTAAAGGGATAAGATGTCACGACCTAATTATAATCATCATGGTAAGGAACTATTCTTCAATAGTCCTACACACCTCACTTATAATTTAAACATTTAAAAAAAAAATAAGTAAACAAACTACCACTTCATTTAATAAAAAAGTTGAGCTAACTTATGAACTTACTTTCAATAAGGATAAGTTAGCTTAATTATGCCTTGTGGCACTATTTTCATAATACCAATCCAACAAAGGATGACTTTGGTCTTAAGCTATTCATGTATAACACAATTCATCAAAATACATCCATACAACTATTGCCAAGTTCATAAAAAATGGAAAGATTGAATATAAAAAGGCGTTTTGCTTATTATGGTAAAGGTGATGCATCTGGTTGAGTATCTAAAAACTTAAAACCACATAAAAATAAGTTTATGAACTTGGCGAGAAACATTCTATCTAACGAAATTAACACCACTAATTAAATAGATATTTAGCATAGAAGGATCAACTTTAAGATTTATTTTTAATAGGCAATTTCAAGAAATGTAAATTCAATAGATTACAATTTCCACTTAGGAATATTTAACTTTAATAAGTCATTAAGGCTGGCACCTGTTTAAGTAAACATCAAGAAAGAGATTTCTACTAAAGAAATAAATTTTATTTTAAAAAAATGTTTCTTTTGACTTTCTTCATCTTTATTTCACAAAACTTCAATGTTGTCCAAGTTTAATCTTGTCCCTTTACAAACAAGCACATAGATCATATGTATTGAGCCACAATATGAATATCAATGCCTTAACCTTATCAAATTTTGTACATAATAAAATTTAATGGATTAATAGCAAGTTCCTTGACTAATACTTCCATCTCATTACCATAATAATAATGTCACACACACACACATTCTAAAATGCCTTAATCAAGTATGTCAGCCCAAATGGAAGTTAATATCCATAATTTAAGTTTGCATAACATAACTAGATAAATTCTTGTACATTCATCCACTTTTTAGTCATAAACACTCTTACATACTCATTTTGTTCCTACTTATTCATATCATATGTATAAAAGGTTCAATATGGTTTAAAATTATCAAAGCATATAAATTTTTAAGAAAAATATGATATAATCAATTATATAATTGATTACGTATGTTTAGAGAACATATTATTGATTATGTTGGTAAAAAAAGAAAATTTTATTTTATAAGCAATTATATATTCCCATAGAGCATAGAAATGATTGCATAATTGATTGTGTAGGTCCAAAGATAAAATCTTTGATTATAATTGATTACAGAAGCTCAAAAAGCATATAATCGATTAGGCTAGGAGTTTTTGTAGATTTTTTTGTGAAAATACTATTCATTTGCCCCTTTTTTGCCTCGAATCTCATTCTTAACATAAAATCTTGCAACCAAAGCACCAAAGTTCACAATAAACACTTGAATACAACATTATCCCTCAACAAAACATCAAATATAAAGCTTATATCACAAATTCATCCCAAATTCTTTTATAACCTTATATATGGTAAATTGCTATAAAATGATGAATTCAAGCTAGAGTTTAGGTTAAATATTACTTACAATGCTTAGAGAAAAAGTGGTCGAGAATGATTAGATCTTTAAATGTCAAAAGCAAAAATCCTTAGGTTAAGGCGTAATAACCTTCCTTAACTAAAACAAATCTAGAGATAAATGAGGAAATAGTCAAAGAAATTAAAGCAATCAAACACTTTAAAGATTGAAAGTTTTTAAGCTCTTTCACCTTGATGAAAGGAATAATGGAGATGGAATTAAAATTCTTTTTATTGAGGTTGGAGTTCAAGCTTAGAGAGGATGATAGGAGGAAAAAAAAAAGGAACAATGAAGTAAAAAATGGTTATATTGAGGTTTAGATATAAAGACATTGAAGGTAAAATGGAAATTATGAAATATTACTTACAATGCTTAGAGAAAAAGTGTAATATCCCAAAATAGGATAATAAATATCAAGCAAAAAATTTCTCTAGTAGAAAACCTTGATTTAAAAAACTCGATAAAAAAAATCAGGTGAAATTTGGAGAAACTGTAAAAGTAATTTAAGAGTGAGCCCAACTAGAGTAATTTTAAAAATTTTAATAAGCATCAAAATAGATAAAAATAAATTAAAATTCAATAATAAGTTTAGGAATTTACTAAATTCTAAATTTTGGTAAATCGAAAAAGTGAGAAAATAAACTGAAAATATAGCAAATTAATTTTAAAATTTATAAGCTAGCCTAAATTAATTTTTAAGACCCAAAAATGATCATAGAGGACTAGAAATGAATGTCCACAAATATTTAAAAGTTAAGGAGTAAAAATGCAAGAAAATAAAAAATTTAGGGCTAAATCGTAATAACACCTTTTACCTTTTTAAATGGTTAATATTATTTAGTATTAGGCTGGTTTGACCTCATTTTTGGAGGCCCAAATCTAAATTTTAAGGCCCAAAAAAATGGGCTCAAGCTTCCAAAAGAAGCCAACAACTTAAGTAAAAAAGAGACAAATCTAGGAGCAATTTCGTAATAAGCATTATCTATGTTTTTATGTGGCTAAATTTCAATGGCTAAGAAGGTAATTATTTTCTAGCTGGAGTAGCACACTTGGATGCCTAAAATGCCCAACCAAATTTCCACAAATCTTTCTCCAAAATTAATAAATGTTAATAAAAAATTTATGAATTTTTTTGAAATTTGGGGTTAAGCTTTATATAAATACTTGTAAGGTCCTAAAAGCAAAAAAATTCTACTTTCTAACTAGCTCCAAATTGCGACCAAGGAGGAAAAAAAAAAAGAGAAAAGCTTAAGCTTGTTTAAGGGTTTTTAACTTGTTCTCCAAAGCTTGCAAAGTAGCTTGATACTTTCTTTCAATTTCTTCTAAATTTTATTATTTTCTCCCTTCCTAAATCTCTAAAAGAAAACTTGATTAATTTCTTTTAATCCATTTCCTTCCTATTTCAAAGAACTATTGAAAAAAAATAAGGAATGGAAAATTAAGGTGAGTGGTAAGTCTTAGGTTTCTTAAGTAGAAGATGATATTATTGATAATTTGTATTTCTATTTTGTTATTTGTGGTATAATGTCATGTGGTTCCATTTTGAAATTATCTAAATGAAATTATGATCATATGTTATTGGCAAGTTGATGTTGTGAATGATGGAAAAAGGATTCAGGAAAATTATTTAGAAGAAATGGAAATAGGAAATTATGAAAATGAAATTAGCTTTTTTTTTTCATATGGTGTTGAATTAGGGGTTTAGAATACTCAAAGTAATTGAAATCTAGGAGACTTTAAAAATTTAATTTTTAGCATTCTATGGTTATACTTAGTGTTAGGATGGTTGTGGATGAATTTGAGAATTTTTGGAACTTAGGTGAGTAATAAAGCAAGTTAATAACGAAACATTTAATTCTGTTTACTTGAGAACCGTCTATTAGTTGGCCATAATTTCTTACTTATTTGAAGCATAAAATGATCAAAAAAAATTATGAAAAATAGTGTTTTTACTTTTCCATATGCTATGAGACTCACGGCCAAATTTAGTGGCATTTAGAACTCATTTAGTTATCTAACAAAATTTTTTATTTCAAGTATTCCAATGTAGTCTTGGTTTTGAACCTTCACAATGTAGCCTCAAGTTTTAATTTATTTGACACAACAAATGAATGAGAAAAATTATGAAACTCTTAAAATATATCTTTTAAAACATTAACAAGCTTGTGGCAAAATTTGGTAACAATCAAAGTTGATTTGATTGCATAAATAATAGCTTTATTTTAATAGCTCTGAAACTGTTTGAATTTGGCTAATTTGAATTCTTGCTTTTGATACACCAATAAACTAATGAAATTATTTGTACAACACTCAAGTTATCTTTCATTTAATGTGTTAGAAATGTTGTAACAAAATTTGGTAATAATTAAATTCTATTTTTCAGCTGACTCCTTTTATTTCTCCATCAACACACACAAGCCTTTTCTTCTCCATATTTTTCTATTCTTCTTTTAGCAAGCTAAGGGAGTAAAATTCTTATTAATAACTCATACTCTTCCATTTAAACAAGGTAAGACTTTTTAAACTCTAATCCTTGAAAAGCTTTTTCCTATCTTCTCTTTGGATTTGGAATGATTATAGGATTTGGTTTAAAAAGGGATTTTGAAGCCTTAACCCCAAAATTTTTATTTTTGAATGATTAGGAGCAAGTAAGCCATAATTTCTTCCACCTAGTATCTCTTCCAAATAAGGTAAGTAAGTTATTCTAAATAGATATGGGTTTTTGAAGGATTTAAGTTAAATGATGTTAGATTTACTATATTCTTCCTAAATCATGAAGTGTGGTGATTTGTGTGTTTTGATTTGAAATCCTTAATGGATCTAGTTCATATGATGTTATGATTAAAATATATAGTATGATGTTTGAGTATTGTAACTTATAAGATGAAATTTTGATGATTCAATCTCGAATGAATAGTATTTTTATAGGAAATTTTATAAAAAACCAAGATATGATCGATTACACAATTGATCATGTCATAAAAATTTGCCTTCTGGATAGACATAATTGATTAAATGCCTTACTCTCCAGATCCTTATAATCAATTATATAATTGATTATGCCCTTGTAGAGTTGCCTTTTGGAATTGCATGATTAATTATATCTTATATAATTTTGGATAACATCTATCATAAGAATTTTAAGGCATGTAATTCATTCCATACTAATGATATAAGTTATATTAAATAAGAAACTGGGGTCATACAAACAGATATAGTGATGTTGAGATATGTGAAAATGTGTTATGGTTTGACTCTTGCAATAATTGAGCTTGAATTGTTACTGCATATGAACATTAAGATGAAGATGAATTGATGATACTCGTAACTTGAACACCAAGTCCGTTTTATGTATATAAGGAATAAGGATAACTTGGAGGGATAACGATGACCTTGTGAGGAAGAAGGATGAGTGGAAGTTACAACGAGATTTACTTGCATTTTTTTTTCTGTAAATGTTTTTGAGATAATATTGAGTTATAATTCTAGAATTAAATGAGTTATGAATTTTTGCCATTATTATGCATATAAGAATGTTATATTTATTAATGATTTGATTGTAGAAATTTGTAAAAGATAAGTCATGAGTAAGAGACGGTAAATCTATCTCGTAAAGTTTTAATTGTTTTATAATTCATTTATCTTGAGATGTTCACTTATTAATTCTCAAACTTACCCTTCCATATTTAAAATTGTAGATTCTTAAATTGAAGTTCCTTTATCACCATTATAATGAAGATAAGTCCTTTAGAAATCTATTTGGCAAGGTTATAGATAGCAATTAGATGTTTTATTATAAATAGACATATCTTCTAAGTCTTTCTTTAGAGGGCCTTGGTTCATAGAACTTGATACTTAATTAGGGATTCTTTTGCACACATTAGGAATTATAAGCAACCTTAATTTTCCTTATTTTGCACAAATTAATTTGATGAGTATTGTTACTATAATTTGCTAATGCCAATCTCATTACTAATTATTTATACTATTCCATGTCTATATGTATGCATGCATGTATGTATTGAGTATGACAAGGTTATATTAGGGGAAATCAATTAAATGGATTCCATGTTTGCCGTGCCTAGGGAAGAGTTATAACAAAGGTGATATCAGAATATGGTTTAAGATTTTTCCAGTAGAATAAGGCTCAAAGATTGGTTAACTAGATTATATTTATTCGTTGTCTGAATAAGTATTGATTGAAACTATACCAGCGTCATATCTACACTAGGTATCACATGCCTTTCATACTATTTCAATGGACCCTATGATGCTTAAGAATGTTGGTGGTGGAGTATATTCTTCTTGATTTGCTTATTGTTCACTTGTTTCTTATCTAAGTGTTTGAAATTTTTGTGGATTAAATAAATGATGAATACTAAAAGTCAATGAATGGATGAACCCAACAATAAAGAATCATTTATAGGTTTGTTAGCTCAAAGTGGTATACATAAAGAGGAAGATAGTGGACAACAGATTCCTCCTTGAGTTATAGACTTTATACAACAAGTTATGACATAAGTAGTTAAAGTTCTTTATTGTGATTGACAACAAGTCACTTAACCAGCCCTTTTTATAATACTCTATCTTCATTTACATTTTCATATATAACTTACAATCTCTTGTGATTGATCATCTATTTGTGAGTATGAGCAAGAGATCAATGTTTCCAAGCAGTGCATATTTGTGCCATTGATGCACTACAGATTTGTGGTCATTACACTCATAATAACAATTTACATTTGATTGCCTTATTTACACAAGCATATTTGTGCAAAAACCTTCTTGCATTTTATGCTTTTGCTTTCTTGCAATTGTTTTATGTAAAAGATCCAAAACACTGTTTATTTGCTGTGAGGATCAGTCACATTTAAAAAAAGTCGAATCAACATTGCTTCTTGCATTTTCGACCACAAATAGTTTCTAAATGGGAAATAGGTATTTTAGAAAACGGATTTGGGATTATTTTAGCAATTTCTACTTGCTACAACAAGGATTTGGTCATTTGCGTTGACAAGGCTCTTTTTAGTTAGTGTTGGGTTGTAGATTAACTAATTGGTTGGCAATTGACGGGCTGCTAGTAAAATCCATATTAAAAGGTTGGCTCCCATGTTGGTCCATGTCCGTTAGGCTAAATGCTCATGAGTTACAATTTGCATAAGTTTATCTGCATGGTGTCACAAGCTGGTAATTATAACAGTTCGATAGACAAACATGCTTGGATTAAGACGAGACTTGGTGAAAAAATCTAACATGTTATGAGGGTCCTGTGGCTAAAATTTGGGATTAATTCGGCTTGCGTACTATTTTTCTCGAATTTTCCAAGTTTGGGGGTATTTTAGTCATTTCGAAAGGTTTGAGAATCCGACAGGGTTCGAAAAGTCCATATTTGGAATCCTCACATTTTTATCTTCATATTAACTAGTTTTTGTGATAAACGGACATCCGGAGCATGACAAAAAGGGCTTATGACAACTTAAAAAAAGTATGTCATCTTCCTACGGAAAGCCTTTTACTCAAAATGCTTTTTAAGGGGTGGAGTGTTTCAAGGGTCTATGGAACGCCTGGACATTGAGCTAGGAACAGAGTGTATTGACTTGTGGCCATCCCCCTGCACACTCAACGCTATGAAATGAAGCATAAACTAAGCAAACGAAATATCCCTCTCCCTATTCATTTGTTCCTTACAGTCTGTAGTGCACGGAAGCTTCCTGTGTGAAAAGATCTTGCGATCCGATATCTGCGGGCATTTCGGCAACATACGATATTGGCTTGTGGACTTATGAGTCATGTTATCTTTACTCAAGTGTGTTAAATGAGGATTTAAAGTTGAAAGGCTGGCACGTTGGCCAATAGTAGTAAGCATGTGCCGTACGGTTTTAGATAGAGAGCCGCCAACCCGTAACAATGGCCCCGCATTGAGACAAATGAGAATTTAACAGGACATGTCCGCTCTAATCTGCAAGTTGACCTGCAAGTTGACCCACACAACCTGCAAATTTGAGTCCGTTTAACAGTCCAAAATATTTTCTACTTGGACCCTTATGGCATATCATTTCAATAGATAGTCTGTTTCTCTCACTCGAGCTTGAGCTGTCGCTGTACTTTTCAAGCTAGAAGTTCTTTCTTTCATCCTGTTATATCACTCAGACTGTCCCATGTAAATATCTACGTTGTTCTCCAAGTCGTTTAGCTTTCTTTTCCTGCCGTAAATATACGGTAGGACTTCTATTCCCAGACAATTCAATTTATCTGGATATAGAAACTCGGACACGTAACGCTAATTCACAGGAAAATAAGGCTAAACAAGTTGGAGATCAAATAAACAAACACAAGATTACACATACAACTAAGATACTCCAGTAATTGACTTCGGCTTGACTTCCTAATGGGGACCTTTGATTTGCGGCAGATCTATGAACAATGACATTACCAAGTTGTGCAACCTCTCGCAAATCTAATCCTTTGAATTAAATATACTCCAAACTGATAATGAATTTCCAATCCTTCTTAAAGGGATGGAAAATGGTCAACATTGCAGCTTGATAACCTAATATTAGACCGATAAGTGAACACGTACTCTTTTCATCCCTTCCTTAAACACATTACTGTCCTACCCAATGTACTTCTTGAAATTATGGAGTGTTTGTTTTTGGAAGGAGTTCATATTCTGGGGGCTATGCTTTGTTCGTGTATGTTGAGATTGCTAATCTTTGGCATCTATAATTAAGCCAATTAAACTTTGCTGTAGGGATAGGTGCTAGCGTATTGTAAGAGTTTCCCTCTCAATCACTCGAGTTAAATTTTAGGGAACAAATTGTGCTGATAGAACTCAATTTCAATGGTATCTTTGGATAACAATTGTTCTTGCTATCTGCAGTCAAATTAAATACTTGACTAGTCCTTGACAGATAGTTAATGGCATGATTATAAAGTGCAGCAAATATTCCAATCATATCACAATTCACAAATAAGACTGAGGGCTGCAATTTCGTCAAACCTATGGGAGGTCAGAGTACATGGTCTTAATTAAAAAAAAAAAAAAGTGAGAATAATAGAAAATTAAAATAGCCGAGTAACTATGGTAAGGAATGGAGAAGAGAAAGGAGACTAGGGAAGAGGGAGGGAAGGGGGGCGGAGGGCCTCAATAGGCAAGCGATATGATTTTTTGCCCAGTGCAGAAACATGCAGTGCCGTTGGTTAAACTACTTTCAAGCTCTTCTAATCCAAGACCCCACCACCACAGGAAAACCTTACAATGATCCTACTTTGTTATTTAACATTCATACTGTGGCTAGATATCTCAATTTATCTTTGGTTTTGGTCGCCTTGGCCTCAATGCCATATATAGGCACCCCAAGACAATCAAGAATGCGGGAATTGTGGTCGCATCAAACACCATATGTACCTTTCTCTCTCTTGTGCAGTTAATTGGATGGAGGAGGGAAAGAGTTGCATTGACATGGTCAGCAAACCTGAGTAAAGAGATTACATTAGAAGAAACCAATAAAGTGGATCCCAAGTTCCGGGAGCAAAACACCACATGAATAAGTGATCTCTAGTTCAAGTAAAGCACAAAATACGATTACTTTAAACATTTTCACCAAGTATCACAAAGCAAAAAGCCCCTTAACTGCACCAAACTCTCTCCCTTACCCCATTAACCATCATTTCAATCCAATCTATGTTTTATAACTTCGGAGCTTACAGTGACTAGCTATGTCAGTCTAAAATACAATCATATGCATTTCCAACTTAAGACACATGTCTAAAGGTTGTTAAAATCTTACAATTCACAATTTGATTCATGCAATTCAATTCAACTCAGGCATCCAGTGATTCAATTCGCCCATATGAATTTAAGGTATCAAAGAATCTTAAGAAGAAATGCATGAATCTTATGATTCACGCAATATGGCCTATTCTACAAAACCTCACTTTAGAAAACTTGTTTTTTTTTTACCTTTATTTTAGTTATAATAATATATATTTTTTAAATATAATAAGGAAGCATTATTTGACTCTTCTGTTATTAAACTTGCATGCTTTATCACTCCAATATTACTTAAATATCTATTTGAAAGTCAATTTTCTTCTTAATTATTTAGTTATTTTTGTATGTATATAATATAAAGTCATTTTAAGTCTTAACCATGCACCTTATTTGACAACCTTGCCAAGACACGAGTTTAATGAATTTTCTAACCTCTTAGATGCGTCATCCAGTGTGTTTAGAAGCCTCACTGCATCATCGTAACGTAATTCTCCAGTGACGGTTGATACCTGAAAATGCAATATTCATGAGCCATTTGCAAGGTCAACTTACTCAGAATAAAGATGCAAGTATAACAGAAAGTAATAGGGAATAACACACACCCTTCTCCAGAGGCTAACAACATAATTGTACTTGTTTACAAGCTCCTGCTCCAAGGACTGGAAGATCTTGAAAGATTTTTCAGCTTTAGTTGTTAAGGCTTCATAAACAAAAACTTATCATATCACTATATGGAAAGAAGGTCCTACAGTATTCCTTGTATTTACATCCTCCCAGATGCCCTTATGCCCTAGTCTGGAATTCCTGTTATTCCTGTGCCCATATATTTTGTTAAATAGAAGAAAAAATTTCTTTAAAGGGCAGACAAGGAACAAAGTTGAAGAAACGTGTTATAAAAATTATGGCCACTGAACGACAAGAGAAAATAATTCATGGTTGCTGGAAGATTATATATGCAGTCTGAAATCTCAAGGATCTCTTGGAATATGGTCATCTCTCTAACATCAGTGGCAGCAATACTGCACCAGAAGGATACTAGTACGCTCAGTGATCAGAAGATGAATAGCTGAATTAACCAGTTGTACTGACTCCTCAAGGGCTGTTATAACATAACTCCGAGCAATTGAATCAGACTGAAACTGTGAAATGTGCCAACCTTGTGAAGTAATGGAGAAAGGGTTGCATCCTACTGACCACATCCAATCCTATCATGTGCAGAAAACATATTTTAAGAATTAAGACTGAAAATTCTATTAAACTTCATCATAGATCGAAATTCAGAAGATGGGATATTCAGGAAGCCAGTGCCTAAAGTTTAAAACTCACAAAGCACATGCACCTTTTGATATAGGACAGAGAAGATGGATCAATCACATCCACCTTTAGATTTTCATAATTATTATGCGATTCATGTAGGTCTTATTTGTAGGGATTTACTGTAGTAATTTTGAGTAATTTTAGGAATACAAAATATAGATTTGAAGTTCCAGTAGGATACTATATGGGTTAGAAGTGTTTCAGAAGGATATAAACTTAGCGAGGAAGTCTTATCATATGTGTAACTAAGGCACCAATGTCTAAGACGAAAGATACCTCATATTTCTTATTTTAATGATATCAAAGGTATTTTACATTTTTTTCCTGGTGAATTCTAGTGTTATTTCCCCAGCAGATTATAGTTTACCAACTAGAATGAAATCTAGTACCCATGTTCACAATTCTGTCTCGCATCACATGCATATGTATCGTGCAAGCATGCGAGTCTTGAAATGCATATGTTCATAGATGACCTATTTACTTCCCCAATAATTACTAATAATAGATTAAATCCAAAAACTGGTTGAGCAGCCTAAAAGTTCCCATACTTGTGGGAATGCCACTTTTATTCTTCTCTTTATTTAGCAGAAGCAGTCACTGGAGAATGCCATGTCCAGATAACCATGTACATATAAAAATGATGCTAACCACTACCTGTGAATACACTGGAATTGAAATCACACAAATGACATATACTTAGATTACATTTGAAGTAAAGCTCTAGATGCATCATATGGATAATATGGACAGAAAACACACCTCAATTGCAGTTTCATGCGCTTGACTATATACAAGATGAAGGGGGAGCAATCCAGCAAGATGTTCAGCAGTAGCAGCCATGGCAGCTTTTATAGGCTGCCTTTATTATCCAGACAAAGGATAACATCGTGTCAGGAAGTATATAAATGTGGAATGATAAACCTTTTAGAAGCTAACAAAGCCACAATATAATTGCTCAGTAATCAGTATGAAAATATATTGTCCATCAACATGACTCAACAAATGTTCTAAAAGTGCTAGTTGACCACATGAGCTTGAGCTACGGGGAGAAGGCCTTTTTGTATGGTTTTATACTTGGCTACCAAATGACCTCTATTAGTCTCCTGAATCACTCTATTCAGGAGCATAGTTCTGGTGAGAGAATTTATTTCTCAGTCTCTTGGCCTCAGGATGAAGGGAATCTTCCTTGAGAACACTCAACTACCTAGGGATGATTAGTTTGGCAGCCCCTCATAGCTTTCCCCTGATGTGTGCATGTGCTGATTCTAGAACCCCTTCTTTTTGGAGTCATTGGCAAAATCAAGGAGGAAAAGGCTCCATAGAGCCAAGCTGTTTTGGCTACTATATGGTACATGTGGCTGGATTGGAATGCTCAAACTTTAAAGGATTCCATCTTTTTAGTATTTCTTGTTTTCAGGAATTATGTTTCTTTCCCTTGACAGATATGTGGAGGATCTGGGGGGCCTTTCTGTTTTAGGGAACTTGTTTTTCCTTTTGTATATTTTTTCCTTGAGGAGGATTCCTTCCTTCATTGTGATAATAAAATGAATATAAAAAGCCAGTGTCTGAACCTAACCTTAAGTTCCATAGAAGTGATTTCCCATTACACTGCACATGACTTTCCCAGGAAGCAGGCTCTGACTGAACCACAATAATCATGTCAGAAAGTGCCTTTGCCTGATAATGTTTGTCTAATAATAGTGGTTCACTGTAAATGAACCAAAAGACTGGAACCTCCAATGTGGACCTTGTATGTGCATGCTTTCCTGCATTGTTGACAAAGATTATCAAGTCAATTCCCACAATAGCACCCTCCATAAAAACCTTTTTCTCAACTTGATGTGAAAATGACAGGTCATAAACAGAATAAAATGAACCAGAAAACACAGTCAGAGTCAGAAATCAAAGCCTTCCACTGTTGCTGACAGTCTGCAAATAAACCACTCAAATAAACAATATTTACATCTATTCTAATCTAAGACCTCTGAACATCACATTCCTTAAGGTCAGAAATTTGAATTACATGATTGTACTCCCTGTTCACTCTTGTTTTATATATGAAATTTCATTAGAAAGGCAGAAAAGTATGACAAGTTAGTCCTTGAAAAACCTGGCACTTTGCTTCAAGCCTGTAAACAAAGACGCTGGACAGGACGTTGAAGTTCTACCCCTCCTAGTCACTAACAAAAGTTCAGAGGAAAAAATACACCAAATTTGCAGGACACATCAGACATTAACCAAGAATGCCAGAAAGTCTATCACCATTGAGTTGAGTATCACAGGTAAAAATCAGTCAAATGAGTACCAGTCTCTGAAAAGGCAAAATATATAATTGTACAATTATTGGCAAGATTATCAGTCCTGTTATCAGCTACAAGTCTTCTCTGGAGCAGTCGTAAAATAGAAAATAGTATGGTGAAAAAGGTCAATTTTTTGAATAATGAATTGAGCCATACTGTACACCTAGATACAGTATCAATCTGACATAAATCTTAAATTATAATTAAAAATATGTGCATACCTATAGCATGAAGAAAATACTCAAAATAGTAAATTTAAGCCAAGTTGAACATTGTTGATAGTTTGATACCAAGTATGGTACTAAAGTAAGCTAACAAAGATTCCAAAATTATCCATCAAGTCTAACACAAGTCATAAACTCATAATTCATAAGCATAAAGGTCAAAATGACTCAGAAAACTTAGCTAGTTACATCTAATTATTCTCCTTTTTAACTTTGACATCACAATCACCACTTCTATTGCTAGGGTGATTGTTCAGTAGTAAATGATAAACCTCTTTTAATATTCTTGGCCCGAAACACCCTATACAAATTGGCAGCTAATTTAAAAAACAAAAACAAGCTTTTTGAGAGGACTTCACATCTTATTCTTATTTAGAGATGCCCACAATAAAAAAAAAGGTCATTTACTCAACCTGTATTGTACATGATTTAAAGCACAGAACATTTCAAACATTTGAGAACTTCAGGGATATTAAAAACGAAACCTTTGATAGAGCCATGTTCATTCAACCTCTGCAACTGGTACTGAAGAATTGATGAATCAAGATAGGTGCGGACTGTCTTTCGATAGGTTCCATTGACAAGTAAAAGAGGGACAGCAGCTGCTCGTCGTGCAACTGAGAAGGCCATTGCCAAAGCAGGATCCTCGGACAATGGCAACCTACAAGCCATATATTAGTTATATTAGTAGGAGACCAAAGGATGCACATTTCAGAAGCATATGACAAATAGAAATAAACAATTTTTGGCAAATGAAAGAGTAAAGCTAAAAGTCGTTGACAGCATACATGTGTTGACTGAACATTGGTTTTTGAGAAGGCACCAACAACGAGGAAAATCCTTCCATAATAGCCTTCATATCCACAGGAAGTTGTTTAATATGCTTGACTTTCTGCACAAATAATCATAAATGCTACATAAATTTTCACTAGTGCAGGAGTATTCTTCAAAAATGGACATACAGCATACCTCCTGTGTGATGAAGAACATTTGAAATGATATCTTCTCATAATAACGGAAAGAACCATCAGCAATTGAGGGTGATACAATGTGTCTCATGGAGCCCCACAATGTCGCACCAAGATGTGCAAGAAAAGCATCGCGTGCAACTGTATAATTTTGAAATTCCTACAATGGGTCAAAGCCATGAAAGTAGCTCTTGTGAAGGTCAAGTCAGCATGCAAGACTTAAAAGGAATTGCAGTCTAACAATTCAGACAAAAAGGCCTAAACTAAATTCCCAGCATTGTCAT
Source organism: Sindora glabra (assembly GCA_020226215.1). Taxonomy (NCBI): domain Eukaryota; kingdom Viridiplantae; phylum Streptophyta; class Magnoliopsida; order Fabales; family Fabaceae; genus Sindora; species Sindora glabra. The sequence goes on from CM035235.1 coordinate 75,098,677, forward strand.
ACCTCATACGTATCACTGAATAGATTCCAGCCTTCCATCCGTTTTAAGGCCTCCACAGCCTTCTTTTTATGACTTTCATCATGCTCTTCACCTTCAAACAACTGTAGCTCATTTTTCAGATCCCGCATTCTCTCATCAAGTTCTGTAATCATAGATGTTATAAAATCTGTATAGTTACCAGCTGTTATGCAAGCTAGGCAGTTATCAAAAACTACGATAAATGTATAGATTTTACAGCTTTTTGGACCACCTAACAGTTATTTATCTACTTTTTTACCACACAACTGTTATATCCCCAAGGTTTGATGGTGGAATAAATTAATCAAAGGAAACAAATCTAAGAAAATGCCTCAAATGCCAATGGAAGTGAATTAAGGATCGAGTTTTTCTGTCAGTACACAGCCAATAGGAAAGCAAAATTATACAGGAAAAGGACCAAATAAATTTCACAGTAGGTGACAAGGGAACAAACAAATTACAACTGAAAAGTGGGGAAAAAGAACACTAAGCAAAATGCAAACCCCCAACAAGTATGATATTATGAAATAATAATGGAAGAAAAGATAGACTATAAAAGCATTCTTAAAGAAGAATACCTTCACAGAGAGAAAGCTTAACCTTCCTTCCCTTGCAATGTTTAAAAGCAAAAAGCTCATAGATATCAATCTCAGCCAGAAGGATATCAATTGCCTGGTGATCTTTCTGCAGCATTTAAGTTATAAGTGATCACGATCAGGACTCTTAAATGAATAAGAGGAGGGAAAGATTTGTTTATTTGGGGTGTGGGGGACTTTTCATAAACATGTTGGAGGCCTGCCTTCTCTTTCAACTCCATTTTCAATTTGCAATCACAATCAAGTTTCACAAAACTGCATAACATAGGATAAAACTGATCTTTATTTCTTACAGAAACTGTTTCCCTCTCAATCATTTCTCCACAATAAAATGATGAAGGAACTATTCTCAAATTTTCATCAATCAAAGCTTGTCACACTATAACCCCTTGCTAACAAATCCCAGACATCAACTATTATGAAACCATGCCAAACAAAGAACCCATGACAAATCAACAGTCAGAGAGCATGAAAAGAAGTTATAAATTTTTGCGCGGGCAGCAGAACAAGGAAGGATTCTTATAGCTGATGTTGTCAGTAGGCATTGTATATGTAAAAAGCATATTGAAACAGATGATCATTATTCACTATCTTGTTGCTTTAACTCTTTTAAGCCTTTGTAGTGCAAAAGATTATGCCAATGAATTGCATTTTGTGTGGGGCAAAGGAACCATCGAGGGCTTTCAAGTTCAATACCTCGAGGCTGTTGCAGTGTAAACTAGTTTTGGTTTTGTAATGGAACAAGTGAATGGTCCATGGGGCTAAAATTTCTATAGTCAAGTTCATGAGCAATTAGAGCAGTACACAGCTTGCATTTTTCCTTTTTCTTTCTGAGTATTTCTTTCACTAGCCAACAGATGTATTGTTCTCTTTAATGTACATCCAAAATATGTGCGTTGCTGTGCCTGTGTTATTCATAGAGATTTTACCAATTTATTGAATGAATCTTGGTTAGAATACAAAAGCATTGACATACAAAAATCCACAGGAACAAGCCAAACTATTGGGTACGTTGGGAAACACAAATGAATCTTGGTTAGACATTAGATGTTCATATTCATGTGACTACAATGACATTAAATAAACGCACAGACACAAGCCAAATTTTGGTTGTACATGGCTGAATAATGGAAAAAGGAAAAAAGAAAAAACAATTTACAACATTACAACATCAATTTTAATGAACCCAAATAACTTCAACGGACCTAACCGCATGGGTCAAAATTGCTTAAGAGATGGTTACTGACGAAAAGCTAGTCAAGCCCACATGCACTAATACAGTGCTTGCCCTACTGAGGCAATATCCAGTTTTTACCATGTGGAGCCCATTAGGTTCCCTAGACCTGCCTCAGGTTACTGTGCTTTCAAAGGAAACTAAAATACATCTAGTAGCCACGACACTGCCCTGATACCACTGTCACTCACTATGCTAGGCAAACAATGTTATCAAGGATGGATGCTTGGCCCCATTATGGCTGACACAGCATGCACTTGAAGAGCTCTTGTGCTATTTTTATACTCAAAAGGCAACTCGAAAAAGGCAATACAAGCAAGTCAGGTCAAGGTCCTTATAAAAGAACAAAACTAGAAGACATCAAGAAGAAACAAGCTCATCAACAAAATAAATCTTGAAAGGAGGAATAATATCATATCGATATTGTTAGAGAGTAATTAGGTTTATTATATTGGGCTTAGGTTATATTATGGGCTTGCTAGTCTTGCACCCATAGTTAGGGATATTAGAGTCTTTATGTTTATTAGTAGCTCTATATAAATAGAGAATTAGGGTTGAGTCTAATGTAACAATTCAATTTTCTTATTTTATACAATAATATCATACTTCTACCCCTTAATTATTTACTTTCTCTCTACTCTTTCTCCCTTTAAATCCTACTCCCCCTCAAGCTGAAGCTCACTAAGCTTAAGCTTGTTAGATAAACTTGCAAAAACAAAATAAAATAAAACATCACTAAAGAAAACTTGATGAACTTTATGAACAGCCCGCAAACAAATATTTTATAATAAGAAGCAAGAGGGAAATAAAAGATATTTTATCTATTATTATATCCACTGCTAAACACATACATCACCAAATACAGCAAACTTCTCCTGTATAGCATCTTGCAACCGATCTTCAGCTTCTTCTTCTGAAATTTCTGCAAAATATGAACAACAGTAGTCTCCTGTATATCAACTTTCTCTCTACTCTTTTCCTTTTATGCATGTAACTACCACAATCAGACACTTCGGCTAGATATGAACAACATAGATAATGGAACCTTGCAAAGTGAAAAAAGGCCGGTAGAGCAAGATGCCTAGCTCCACACAGGCAATGAAAAACCTCTACAAGAGACTCGCCAAAGTCCTACTCTAGTATAACTTCAAGTTTTCCCTTTATTTGAAGTAAATAATAACTAGTAGCTCTTTATGAGTAAACCTGCCAAAACGAATATGGTGCTTTGATTGATCTTGTTTCATCTGCTTGACATGGTAACTAACATCCTGGAATAAAATGATTGGGGTTTGAAACCAAGTTGACAAAATCTAAAAATGTCATAACTACCTGAAACTGCACCAATAGTCTTTTCCACATTTGGCAAACTGGCTTCTGTACGCACACCTTCTCCGCCAACTGCAGGTCCCCATGAAAAAGGACCAGCACTCAAATCTATAAATGCCCATCTGGTATGTAATATTAATAATCATTAGGAGAGAGTAAGAAACACTTATACGATATTTGACTTTAGCTTCAGCATGAGGAGAGAGAAATCAAACCTGTCCTTTCCAATCCATGTGTCTGTCAGACATTCTGCATGAAGACCATCAAAGTCCCCTGATTTTAATCCCCGTTCAAAGAGGAGCTTAAGGTCTTCATCCTTCCCTTTCAATAACTTGACATACAAGGAAATTGGCAAAAGTTCATGTAGAATGTCAAAATAAATAAACAAATAAAGCTTAGTTACTATCACCTTTTTGTCCAGAACGTATCCAATAAGAATTTACCTGTAAAGCTTTGATCTGAATGATATCAGCAGTGTCATTCCCATGATACAACTCCTCGAAATTATCCAATGCATCAAGCCAAATATTGTACCATTCCACCTAAATTATGAAGTTGTATAAAAAAAAATAGATATAAAAGTCCATTTGTTTTGCTAGAAAATAAAATTTTATAGAAAGTACTTTCCTACAAAGTTAAATTAATTTTCTATTGTTTGGACACACAAGAAAAAGTACTTTTGTTTGGCATATAAAGGCAAGTCATTTTCTTTTATTAAAAAATATTGTTATACATACAAATTTTATCTTTAAGGTTAAGCTACACAATTATTGTTTAATTCTTAAAATGTTTTCAAGAAAAGAGTAAATAAATTTTTAATAGTAAAAATTAAAAGTTAAGTAAATTAATGTGTCAATATAACATCTAAACAAGAATATTCAAATCTTTCACTTTTCATTCATATTACTTTATCCAAAATTGATAACCACATTTGTTAACTCTTAATTGCCTAAATACTCTATCAACATCAATTAAATATACTTATAAATTATCAACATTTATAGGGATTGAAGGAAAAAGAAGAAGACAGATAGGAGAGACACTAACGGAGTAGGGGAGGAAAGGAAGGATAGAGAGCGAATAGAGGGGCACGAAAGAAAGTAAGGATAGGAAAAACAAATGAGATAAGAAAGGAAAAGAGTGAGAGAAAAATAAGACAAAATAAAAAATGGTAGAGAGAAAATTAGAGGAGAGAGAGGATAGAGAGAGAAGGAATAAAGGTAGACAGAGGGAAAGAGAGAGAAGGAAATTAAAAAGAGAGAGTGAGATTATATAATATATGGTGATTTTAATCACTCTCCCCCAAATACACTATCATTTTCTACTGACCAAAATCCCTAAGAATTGAATGGCAGTAAAAGCCATGAAATCCATAGTTTTTTAAAAGAAAAAAATTTATAGATAGAAGAAAAAGGGAACAATTAAAACCAGGATACAAAATCCTACATTAGAACATAGAAATGAAAAGAAATAAAGAAGGCAACAGAATCAAACAAACGAGCAAATCAATACAGGACAGCCCAACAATCTTTTTGAAGTAGAGAAAGAGGGACTCTAAAGTAAGACTACGAAGTGACTAGCAATAAAAGCCATGAAATCCTTAAAATTTATTTTTAAAGAGAAAGGGTGCCAGAAAAACGAGGATACAAAATCCTACATCAGAACATAGAAATGTTTCAGGAACCAGAATTAGAAAAAAAAAAAAAAGCAAATCAAGACAGGACTGTCCACCAATATTTTTCAAGGGGAGAAAGAGGGACTCTAAACTAAGACTAAGAACTGACTAGCAATAAATGCCAAGAAATCCATAGAATTTTTTTTCTTAAAATTATAGATAAAAAAAAAATGGGTACAAGCAAAACCAGGACGCAAAATTCTACATCAGAAAATAGAAATGAATCAGGGAATAGAAACAAACAAATGCACAGATCAAGACAGGACTGTCCACCAATCTTTTTGAAGGGGATAAAGCGGAACTCTTTCTACAGAAGCAGTGCACTGAGAAGGGAGGATAAAAGAAAAATGCCCATTAGACAGCCATGTCCCAAACCAAAAGCTCTGAAAACCCTAATAAACACCGAAGATCCAGGAACCAAATAAGAAAGATGCCTATTAGACACCACAAAGTTCTACTTTACAGTTTGCAAGATTTCTCATTATTGATTTTATTTCACTAAAAAAGATTTCATTAAAAATAAGGAACATGACAAGGGATTCAAAGAAAAACTTAAGATAAGGCCTTAGATTCTTCTCGATTTTTTTCAGATGTATATCATTGAATTTCTTGAACAAAACCTTTAAGACAAACTTGTCATTTATGAACTCCCTTTCGAACATGAGGACACTTTCAAGGTTAAGGTTATTATTTGGATTTTCATTTTTTTGGACACAACTAGTATTATTAAAAGAAGGAAGAAGAACACATGAGAAGAGGAAAATCAATCCTCAAAAGAAATCATCTATCTATCGAAGTTCTAAAACAGATTCACAATACCTTTGCAAATCAATTAAACTAATACCTCAGAGTAAACCTCGAACTTTAAGCCCAAGCAAAGTAACAAACATAATATTGTTCCGAACCATAGACAACCATGAGTTTTTATTTGCACTCAATTTTTGATGTGATTAACACCAGTTATCTGTCACAGGACTTAGATTTTATGGAAAATACGCAAGAGAGGACTATTAGGTACTGTGCACAGTCAGCTGTCTTATGCACTGGCACATCATGTTAAATGCCTAAGACAGGATACATAGCCCGATCATCTCTCGTGACACAAGCTTCCGTTTGTTGCTTTGGTATAGTTTTTTCAAGGGTTGAGTTTATTGGACTGGCAGCAAAATAGGTAGCTGGCTTAAGCTAATGCCATGTTGTGTAATTTTGTGGTGCTTTATAGCCTTTAGCATCACCACTTCAGTAGATATTGTACCCTGTGGTCATGTAATATTTTCTCATTTAATAAAATATTCTATTTCAAACCAAAAACATAGAAGGGTGGTGGATACTCTGATAACAGGCAAACTAAATAAAATTACGTGCACAGAACCTAGGCTAAGAGCTCATAGTTTCTTTTGAGGATTAAGTTTAACAACTCTTCAATGGGATTGGACTTCTATTATAGAACTTGGGTGGATTTTTTTTGTTTTAAATCCATGAATTTCCATACTTTCAATAAAATTTTTTCTTCAATAAAAATAAAATAAAGAAATATATAGAAAGAAAAAAATTAGCTCAAGGAAACTCTTCAATCCACATCTGACAGAATTTTTTTTCAGATAGTAGGAAACATGGAGAACAAACAATGCCAACACATCTATTGATAAAAATGATTAGGGTTTGGGGGGAGGGACTTAGGTTTTTATGCTAGTAATAAACACAAATAGACAAAGATTCTAACACCCATAAAATTTGAATTGAAAGCACCACAAGTAAGCCCATATTATAGGCCGACTAGAGAATATTACTTTCTAAAACCCCTCAAGTTGAAGCTTGCAAAGCTTAAGCTCGTTAAATAAATTTGACCTCTCAAAAATAAAATGTAATATAACATAATTATCAAGAAATACTAGACAGAATTAAACATCTAGGTATGGTGTGAAAAAAAAAGAAAAAACCTAGTAAACAACTCCCCTAAGCACAAACATTCACAAATCCCAAAAACAAACCCCAAACCTCAGCAGATACAACTTATAGAAGTCTTCAACTAACTACCTGAGTTGTCCCCTCAACTACTTAGCAAGTCCTCAAAATTAGCAACACCTGTGGTTGGAATTATGTCAAAGCCAACAATACTACCACAAATCGTGTTTCCCAAGTTGAGTTTATTGCAGCCAACTCCACAACATCAACACAAGAAATGCACAAATTAGACTTGCGGAGACACAAACTGTGTTTCAAACCATCCTAAGACACGAAAATAAAAATTTGCCCAAATGTGCATGGTACCAAATGCATTGAAATGTACTTTGATCGTAGCAAAATAGAACTGAGAAAACTTTGCTCAAAACAAAACTGTCACACAACCTTGTCTCATCCAACACAAAAGATGCAAACTTGCTAACAACTCACAAGACATTATAAACAAAATCTCATCAAAGTCACCATTTCACATCCAGAACAACAATTTTGATAAGGCAATTACAATAACCGCACAATATAGAATCAGAATGATAGCCAAATCACAAGAAAACATTTAGATTGGCAACATCCAATCAATAACACCACTAAACAGGCGCACCACTCTTCAAAACCCAAAATATAGAACAGCCCAAACCTGACTAACAACAAATGTGAGTTACCCAGATTTGAGTGTGCCAGATGAGCATAATAATGCAGAAAAAAACCACCAAAACTACCTCCAACAATGAATTCAAACTGTACCGTATCAAGCAAATTGGATCAAATACATGACCAGTCAACAAAACTGCATGAAATCATGCTTGAGAGCCACAAACAATCCACTAAACACTGCGTACAACATAGATATTGAACCTGGATGCTCAGAGAACCCAAAATTGCCTTGCCTAGACAAGAGCAGAACCAAATGCAGCTTCATCTCACTTTTTTTTTTTTCAAAAGAAGGAGAAGATTACAAAACAGAACAGGACAAGAAATCCTCTAACGAAAGGAAGAAGGCAAAAAAGATACTTAAAAAAAAAAAAAAACCACCGAAGCCATCCTATCAAATCTAAGATAGACTTTGAATTCATTCGCAAATTTGTTAAACTTATAACTAAACAATGTTCTCTAAGCAAAAGAGAGGAAACAACAAAATTTTATCGCACACAAACACCACCTGTTGATATAGCTGCTTAAAATTCTAGCATTCCTTGCCAACTGTAAACACCATAAAACAGGAAGTCTAGCAACTTCCTACAGAGCTCTTTTTTCCATATTCCTCACAAAACCACAATATCTAGTAGTTAAGAGACAGTCCAAAGTAGCTGGACAAAAGCCCACAATGGTCCTGCTGCTTTGTCACTCAAGTGTATTTTTCTATTTGTTTTTCTTACAAATAACTCAAACTGACATAATAATAATAATAATAATAATAATAATAATAATAATAATAATAATAATAATAATAATAAATTTATCTACATCAGCAACTCAAGCTTCCTTTGAACTTGCTAGAAACATAGACCCAAGAGGCCTCAAGATAGATAATATAGCTCTAATACCATGTTGAGAAAATAATCAGGCTTTAAAAGGGAAAGAAATAGGGAGAGGCTAAACAAAATTAGGGAGAACACTGATATTATGATATTAAAATTCAACAAATAATAGCTGAATTACAAAAGACTCAACCAATTAATCCTAATGATCTATTTATACAAAGCTACTAAGAAACACAAATACAAAAGGACTCTAAATTTTGGATGCTCCACAAGCAAGCCCATGAAATAACTTAATTACTAAATATTATTTTCAAACAACATCTTTTGCAAAAAAGCCAACAAAGAACACTTCCACAAAATATTATTCCCCTTTTTCCAATGGAACAAATAATATGATGCTCCAATAAGCAAGGGAAAACAGAGTCCACCATTGTCTCAAGCAAATTTGAAATGGAATAACAATATATCAGCTTATTTGAGTCCTATGCCATTCTTACAAGCTCATGCAAAAATTACATTACAGAATAAGCAATTATAACAAATAATCAGATCATCCACATAAGGTAAAGAGAAACTCACAATATCAGTGTCTTCAGTTCTTGTCCATGCAAACTTCATCATTGGATGCTTTGCATAAAGTGGCCGTTGAATTTTATTAAGAGCTGTAGAAATATTTTAATGAAGAGTTAAAAGATAACCTCACTATGCTTCATAAGGTATAGGATTTATTTCGGGAGGAAATGGACAAGTACACTGTATACAGATCGACACAATTTCCAAAGAAATTAAATTGTCAAATTGGGAAAAGATACGCGTATGGTTTTTGGCATTTAAACTGTGGGTCCCATGTGCAAAGGAATTGTGTCTATTTTCCCAGAAATTGACTGTCAATTTCATTATGGAAGTGAAGAGATCAATAACCAGTGGACATGAATTCCAAAATCCACTAAGAAGATATTTCAAAGGGTATATAGGCTCCATATGGTACAGGATTATTTTCGAAGGGTATGTCCAGCAAACAATGAAAAGGGATGGCAGACAGTTATGATGACTTGTAGGATTTGGTTAGTCCAATTTTTTGGTTTTTCTTCCTTTGAGTTCATTCTAACATGTATAGTCAATAGAGCATTGCTTACCAAGAATAGTTTCAGGAATGTCTTCTGACTGAAGAATTTTCAATTGCAAATTCTTGTTCTGCGTGATACAAAAGCAGTTAGTGCTGAATTTCTATGCATCAAGGGAGGAAAGAGATACTAAACAGAGTTCTTATACACAATTCCACAAAAAGATCTATGATGAAAAATGCTTTGATATAACGACAGATTTTAAGAATAGAATGAACAGAGCACATTAAGAGAAGTTCTATAGAAAAAATAAGGAAAGAGGCGTATACCTCCTTGAGTAAGTTCATTTCAGATTCAGATAAACCTCTCCTGCATGGTTGGAAATAATACATGAAAAATGACCAAATCAGAAGGCATTAATATGTTCGTTACCATATAGAACCAAGCATATTAAGTATGTTTAGCATTGATTTATATCATAATAAAGAATTATTTTACTGATCTCATCAAACTTCAAAAATGTAAATAAGATGTGGACTAGACACACCATACATACAAAATAAGACCTGGGTGCTTACGCCCTGAACTTTTCAAAGAAATGCGATTGAACACCCTGAACTATTTTCCTATGTTATTAAATTAATTGCATGCCCCCGTTTGTGTTGCAGAATCAAGTTCCTCACTCTATGTTGTACTCAATGGAATCTCTTCCTAAGCTTCCTCCCCTTATTTTTGGACGTGCTTGTTTTGTCTGTGAAATTTCTCCAGGCAGAGACAAATTATCTGCCACATCTATAAAATGTATTTTCCTGTGGTATTCAATATTAAAAAAGGGTAAAGGTGCTACTCTCCAAGTATGAAAAATACTTCAATTTAACAGCTGCTACCTCCTTTTAAGACCTCTCCCTTTTTCAAACAAGTCTGTTCTAATGTTCATGCTTTTGACTATTCTAATCTTTGATCCGATCAAGACCACTCCAACACAATCATCACCTGAACAAGATTGACCACTCATCACTTATCAACAACATCCACGTCTAGCTTAGCATCAAACAACTGAAAATGCAACTGAAAAGTCTTCTACAACAGAATCACTAGACATTTCTCATAGCCTTCCTTATGCACTCCGCAAAGGAGCTCATTCCACTCAATTGTTATCCTGTTCGTTTATCTACATCTCATTGTGGCCTTTTGTTTCTTCCTTGTCCTCTGTTTCCATTCTAATACTGTGCATAAAGTACTTTCTCTCCCAGGTTGTCATCTGGAAATGCTTGATGATGGTGACTTTAGATACTAGCAGTACTGGGGATTTGATTCATTTATTCCCAGAGAAATCTCCTATTGAATGTCACTTGGTTTGCACAGTTAAAGTGGGTCCTGATGAGCAAAAAGACTTTTTAAAAGTAAGATTCGTAACTAAAGGTCATACTCAAATTTTGGGGTCAGACTAAATTGCCTCAGTTTGCCTCCGCTTGTCCACTGCAGCCATCCTTCAGTGGCCTTTGCATCAACCGGAAATCGAAACTGCTTTCTTTCTTAGGGATCTTTAAGTTTATTTGGAGCAATCTCCCGAGTACATTGTTCAACGTTAGACTAACCACGTTTGCTGATTGCAACCCTGCATTTTATATATACACACACATATATATATATGTATGTATGTAACTCGATACAGGTTATTGGGGAAAATCCAGCACTCCCCAACCACTTGGAAAAGGAGATTTCAAAGTAATTTGGCTGCAGGGCAATTGAGGGGGAAAAAAAGGGTGAGGCAAATGTTGAAGGGGTATTGCACATCAAACACGGGGACAGAGCAGTTCTTGGCCTGTGAACTTGCTGAAATATTGTTAGTGTTAAGTTAATCTTGCTAAACACTCACATCCAAATGAAAGACTTGAGCAAATAGGGAATTTTGGATTTCCAAATGGTCTTCATTGGGTTTCCAATAAAGACCACACATGCTTTTGGCAACTTCATCCATACCATTAGTAAATAAAGCCACAATTTTGGATAACAGATTTTCTATCAAAGAAACATTTTGGAAACCAGATTACCAAGCCTCAAGCCACCCCCTCTATTCTTCTCTTTCAACATAGTTTATGCTCTTCCCAATAAACGGAAGTTCTTATGACTGGGTTTAGAAGTTTTTGCAGCACCAAGATCAGTATTACAAAATTCTGTCCTCTTGTATCTCTGATTATCAGTATTACAAAATTCTCAGACTTGCTACTGGGATGGGGTTGTTTATTGGCTTCTCTTTGGTGTTCAGCAAATTGCTTCTTTGAAGCAGCTTTCTTGCTAGACTCGCATCAGGGGCAGAAAGACAATCTATATTGGTTTCTTTTTTTTTTTTTTTTCCTTGCTTTGTTTTGCTTCTATTTTTAAGGACAAGGATATATTATCCCCTCTCTAAGTAACAGGAAAAAAGGAATACAAAACAGAAGATCAGAAATCCCCCTTAATGACAAAAGAGATGAGGAAGGAAAGAAGTACAAGCTATATAGAGAATAAAATATCCCTAATAAATAAGGCACAGAAAGAAAAGGTAAGAATTAAGTATAGCAACACAATCAGCCTTGTCAGCATGACAAAGTGCCCTATGCCTCCAGCTTTCTAACTGTAAATTCATCAATTTATATCATGCAAAATTTACAATAAAAAGCAACATTTAAACAGATCACTCACCGATACCCGTATGTGGCTCTCTTTGCATCACGCTTGGGATTCAAAATGAAAATGTTATATGCATTCTGAAGTTGAAGGTATTCAACAAGGCTAGCCAAAAGTACATCTATCATGTCCACATCCACTTGCCAAATGCTAACGTCTTTGTCCCTATAAGCAAAAGTTGAAAGAGTAAGGAAAGACACCAGAAAGCAACCAAACAAAAATGATTTTCAGAAAAACTCTTATATTCTAGAGAATAAAAATACATGAGAAAAGAACCAAAACAAATTGAAAAACCATTGGAATTCATTTTTGCAAGACATGTGAGCAGTGGCCCTGTGGAAGCCACTAGTAAGTTTGTACGATAGTTCGACCCAAAAAAAAAAATGGATAGAAAAAGAAATATTTATAGTAAGAAGAAAGAATACAAATGTGGAGGATAAGGGAGCCCGAAAAATTAATACAAAATTGCAGCCCAATTTCTATGCAAATTAAACAAACTCAACCCTCTAAAAAAACCATTAGCTTTTGACCAAAGAGAAGCAACAAATAGAATCCTATCCCATAAGAGAACATTTGACTGAGCCTAATTTTTGAAGATTCTAGGATATTTCCATTTCAACCAAATGCACCAAATAGCTGCAAAACAAGCACAATCCCAAAGAGCGTTCTTATCCTTATTCGCCCCAAAACTCCTAAAATTTATAGATAACACAACCCAAATTTGAACGGCATGCCCATATGATAACGAATAAGGAAAATAATTAAGTACAAAGCTCCCAAGCCATATCAAAAATGCAGACACAAATGATTGTTGGTCTCTGGAGATAATGCCTTATGAGGCCTGTGCACCTGAAGCATATCAATAGTATTGATCCTATCTAGAACAACAATCCAAACAGAGACTTTAACCCTAGAAGGAACTTTGATCTTCCAAAAAGACTTAAAAATAGGTAGAAATTGACTAGAAGGATTTTTTACCAAAAACTTCAAAAAAGACTTGCATATATAAGAACCAGATAATACTAAGCATCATGTGCACCTATCCAAAGGAGAAGAAAACTTTAAGGAATCCAGCAAATCATCAAGACAAGCAATTTAGAAGCCTCCCTATTGTTTAAATTCCTTAAAAAGTGAAAGTTCTAGGAGACATTAAAACCTTCTCATTGAACAAAAGAAGAAATGACAGCATCATGAAGAGTGGATAAACTAACTAAAACACTAGATAGATGCAGTTTTTAGAGTTTATTGCTATGCAATAAACCTTCTCATTGAAACCCCCATTTATTTATTGAGTTTCAAAAAGCAGCATTTATATGCCAGTTGCTTGTTTTGATTACGCCTTCATTATAGCAGTTAGTTGATGTAACTTACACATCCTACATGTTTTAACATAAATCCATCATGCATCATTAATGCCTTTTAATCATCCAAAATATAAAACTAAAGAAAAAGAAAAGGAAAAATGGATGGTATCATCACATAGGAAGAAGTGTATTCGAAATTAACACAAATATTGGGAAGAAATTATAATATAATGTTTCTATTAAAAGGAAGTATAGGCCAATCCAAAAAACATAATTCACCTGTTGCCAAGTGGATCATCTTTCCGAGCAAAAACACTCACAGCACGCTCAAATAATGAAGTAACCTTCTCCCCCATTTCAATGGCATGAACAGAAAAACTGTACAGGATTTTTCACTACCAAAGTAAGAAACTGAAACAGTAATTTTCTCACAGAATAATTCAGAGAAAAACCAATGAAGTCTCTACAGAAAAAAATACATACTAAAGAAAACCAAGGAATAATGCTACACAATCACATAACATCTAAATTCAAGGAGCCTGCTTTCAGGCAAGAAACCCCACCTCAGTGCCCAATAAAGCAAAAATCATAAAGACAAGAAATAAATACACAGATGGGAAAAGGCAGATTAATGAATTAAATTTCCATTTAAAAAAAGGGACATAGTTGAAAGAAGTGAGAGACTCAAAAACCACCAGACAAAACTTACTTAAGAAAACAACTGAATAGATAATCAGAACCAATATATATTCCCTGAAAGTGTGGCTAACATGATTGAGCTACAGCTACTCCTGCATGACTTCTTATGATAAAGACTAAGAAGTTTTTTGGTTAACTGGCTTTGGCATTTTCCCCTGGAGAGTGATTCTCTTTGGCATAAGGTTATTAACAAGGTGTCCACAAGAATAGTTGGGGTATTAGCTTTTTGGCAAATGCATCAAAAGCAAGAACCTTGAAACTCATCTTTCAAGTATATCCCTCTTTCTTTCCATCACTTCCCTTTTGTGTGTGTGGGTAATGGTTCCTGTTTCCGATATTGGGAGAGCTGCCGGATAGGGGCTTTTTCTTCTTCCTTGATTCTATTGCCTCTCTAGCTTGTATCAAACATCTATTAATAGCCTTTATGCCCACATCGGTACTCATTTCTCTTGGAATTTTGCATTTTTTTTTTCAGAATTTTAACGATAGAGAGGTTGTTGATCTTGCTTTTTTATAGCTACTTCAGACTCGTTGACTTGCTCTACTATTTTTTATTTAAGGCTGTGGTCTTTAGAATCTTCTAATATCTACACTTGCATGTCTTTTTTCATCTTCTGATTTATAATCCGACAACAAATGTTTTTTTTGAGCAAATCTTCTTGGAAGGTTAAGGCTCCCTCCAAAGTGGTCACTTGTTTGAATGGTAATTCTCAGCAGAATAAATACCAAATTATCAACTTCAAATTTGAAGGCCGAATAAGGTTCTTTCCCCTGATATTTGTGTTATATGTTATCCAAATTTGGAGACAAATAACCGTCCTTTTACATTGTGACATGCATAGCAGCTTTGGAATTGCCTTCTTGGTTTTGTCCAGGAACAATGGGTTTGTCCTGCTTCATTGGATCAGTTTTTGTCAATTACTACAAAGAGCTTCAGTAGTATGAAGTTTGATGTGTTGCAGAAGCGTGCTCTCTTTTTTTTATTTATTATTATTATTTTTTTTTTGGGGGGGGGGGGGATGGTATCTATGGATGAAAATGAATGCCAAATTTTGTAGCAAAAATTTCACCCCTATCACCTTCCATGAGATAGAGTTGTATTCTTTCTACTATTTATAGAAGTTTTTCTCTATCAAGAAAAACAATATTTAGATAAAAAATTAATAATGGAAGATGCCAAGCACTCATGCCAAATGAATGGACAGAATGAAATAAAACAGTATTTTTACTTGTAGTTTATGTGACTGACAACAGGAAGGTGGTGCCATCGCATTTTATCTACATTGATTTTGTAGAATGGAGTAAGAACTTCTTCATGTTGTTGAATCCGTGTATGCTCAAAGATGTGATCAATTTTTGTAAACCAGCGCTCAAGTTCTTCTGCGTGAAGCTTAAATTCTATGAAACACAGAGAGCACCAAAGAATCAACACTACTGATAATTTGAAATAATAGAAGTGAGGAAATGAGGCACTTTATCAAATATGTACCTTGCTGGCCCTTTCCTTCAAATCCGATAAAAATGAAATTCACAGGAACTGGCAGGTAGATAGAATCAACTTCCAAAAGCTTTAGATAGTTTGCAATATTACCTGAAATACATTCGAAAAATTCACAGTAAGTTTTCAATATGGAATATTGATAATTTCCATGTTAATTTTTTTTAAGAAAAAGAAAATTTTATATAAAATAGAAAGATACAATTGGGGAGGATAAGGAATCCTCTAAGATTAATACAAAATTGCTGCCCAATTTTTATACAAATTAGTCAAGCTCAAACTCTCAAAAAACACCATTAACTTTCAACCAAAGAGAAGCAACAAATAAAATCCTATCCCACAAAGAAACATTTGAATGAATCTGATTTTTGAATCTCAAAGGGCCTTCTCATCCTTACTCCCCACAAAATTCCTGAAATAAATAGATGGAAAAAATATATTCGAGGGGCAAACCCAAGTGATATCAAAGAAGGAAAATAATTTGCTCAAAAGCTTCCAAGGTATATATCACAATGTAAAAACAGATGATTGTTGATCTCAAAGTTCTAGTAACACATCATGCATATATCTGGAGATAGTGTCATATAAGGCCTGCACATTTGAAACATATCATTAAATCCTATCTAGCAATTGACTAGAAGAAATTTTGACCAAAAACTCTAAGCCTGGCTAGAAGAGAAGTGAAGTCAAAGGAATCTAGCAAATTCATCAAGTCAAACAATTCAAACGCCTCCCCTTTAAATTTTTTCAAAAAGTGAAAGTTCCTAGAAACATTAGAACCTTCTCGTTGAACAAAGTAAGAGTTAACATTATTATGAAGAGTGGATAACAATAAAGCTGTGGAAAATGATCCGAAAAAGGAATCAGTCCCAACCAAGGATCCTCCCAAAAGCCATCCCCTTCATTACATCAAAATAGGGAAAGAAGAAAGAATAAATGTGTGAAACAATTTTCCAAGAGCTTCTGTGATTTGCATTGCAAGCAGCCCTAGCATCCCAACTGTATGTGTGAAATAAATTCCCAAGGGCTTTTGTGAGCTGCATTGCAAGCAGTCTTAGCATCCCAACTGTTAAAAGAGATTGGTTTTTGAAGCCCTACAATGAGTTCAGCATATCTATTTATGATAGAATATGTGTAAGAAAAAGTTAAAATAGGTCTAAGACTCACCTAGGCTTATAAGCCCATAACTACTACTGATTACCTACTAACACTCCCTCTTAAGTTAGAATAGAAATATCAAACATGCCTAACTTATTACAAATATTATCAACTCATTTTCTTGAGAGATCTGGTAAATAAACCAACTGTTCTCTAGTTCTAATATGTCTAAAACCAAAAACCCCTCGATGAAGTTTCTACTTAAGAAAATGACAATTAACTTCTACATGTTCTATTCGCTCATGAAGAACCACATTTGTAGCCATATGAGTAGCAATTTGATTATCACATAACAATTGCATAGTTCCAGAAGACTACTCTAAGTTGATAAAGAAGGTCGAAAATCTACATGAGCTCAGATGTAGCAAGAGCCATGGTCCAATACTCGAACTCCGCAATTGAACTAGACACAACTGCTTGTTTCTTACTTTTCCAAGACACAAAATTCCCACCAACAAACACATAACACTCAAAATAGGACCTTCTATGTGTAAGACATCATGCCTAATTCTACATCAAAGAAATCTTTTGTTCAACAATGACCATGATTTTTATTTTTTACAAGATTCCATGTCCAAGTACCTTCTTGAAATATCTCAAAATGTGCATAATTATAACCCAAAGGGAAGTTTTTGGAGAGTTTATAAACTGACTTACCCATTATTTGTCTATACCATTCTAGATCTTCTAGCAACTCCCCATCTTCTAATCCAACTTTAACATTCAAAACCATAAGAATAAAGGGTTTAGAGCCAAGCATCCCAATTTCTTTCAAGAGATAAAAAACATATTTCCTTTGAGATAAGAAGATTCCATTCCTTCTCAAAGCAATTTCAATCCTTAAGAAATACTGAAGCCCTCCTAGATCATTGGTTTGAAACTTGGTTTGAAGAAAATCTTTCAACTTTGAAATGCACAATTTATCATTACCAGTGATTGTAATATCATCCACATAGACACTTAGAAGAATACAACCAAAATCTAATTATTAAAAAAAAAAAGTCATGATCACTTTTTTTTATCCCAAATTCCATCACCACCTTATTAAATCTCCTAAACCAAGTCCGAGGAAACTGATTCAAGCCATGCAAAGATTTTTTTAATCAATAAATTTTGCCATACTCTCCTTAGGCAACAAACCCATGTAGTTAGTCCACATATACCTTTTCAAGTAAATCATCATGCCAGAAGGTATTTTTAACATCAAGTTGATAGAGAAACTAGTCATAAGACACAATAACAAAGATAAAACGTCAAACAAAAGTTAGCTTTACAACTAGAGAGAAGTGTTTGTATCATCCACACCATACGTTTATGCACACCCTTTTGCAACTAAACAAGCCTTCAATCAAGTAACACTACCATCTAGGTCAACTTTCAAGGGCCATCATTTCATCTTCCATGGTGGCATGCCACTTAGAATGAGATAGTGCCTCTATAACAAAGTTAGGAATAGTAGTAGAATCTAGCTAAGCAATAAATGATTGTGAGGAAACAAATAAGTGGAGATGGGCCAAGGGTGATTAGTATTATCTTTCTGAATACAATTATGAGTACTTTTACGAAGGGTAAAGGTGCAAAGAAGTAGATCTTCTTACAAGCAGCTCGAAATTAGCTCACAAAAAGCTCAATCTAAATGAGTTGAACTTGTACTTCTTATAACTTCTTATTACTTGGCTTGAACTATTCATAAGCCCAGTTATAAAATATAATTTTCATTTCAATATTATATTTAATATAAATATATTATGTATATAATATAATATATAAATTTATATTATTAAAGTGTAAATAAATAAATATAGTAATAAATAATATATAATGTACATCTAAAAAAAAAAGTCAAGCTCGTGTAATGTTTAGGCTCTTTTAAAATTTGGGTTTGAGCAAACTCAATCTTGAATAATTTAAACTTGAATAAAAATTTAAACTAAATAACATGTTTGCTCATTTAAGCTTGAATAAGCTTTTTTAAACTTATGTTCGATTGGAGCTCGAGTTCGAGATGAAGATGCTACAATTATGAAGATGCTACAATTAGTCCTTGCACTCTGTTAGAATAAATGTGCTTACTAGGAGAATGAACCCAATTGTGTGTGCGCTTTTTTTTTTTTCAAAGGGGGGGGAGGGAGCTTGAGACTCCTGAAAGGTAGAATATACAAGAAAATATTCATCAAGGGATTTAGACTCAGGAATGGAGGAAAAAGATTAAAAAAAGCCAAAATATAGTGGCTTCAAAGGATGTTGTTGGACAATATTGTAAACACATGTCTTTGTTGTATTTGAAAGGTTTTAGAATAGTTGTAGTTTCTAGAATAGCTAGCCCGGAGCCTATTACTACTTGTATATGTTTGTGTATCATTGATCATTTTTAGTACAAGAAATATCCTTCTTGAATTCTCTCTATTTTCACATGGTACTAGAGCCCAAAAAAAAAACTGCAAAACAAAATGACCAAACAAAAGCAACCAAATAGATAGCTAATAGACAAAACCTAACACCCTAATTTTGGCCAGCTATTCTAGAACATACAACAATTTCCTCCATGTATTCTCTCTATTTTCACATGGTATCAGAACAAAAAATGTAAAAAAAAAAAAAAATAATAAAGAAAAGAAAAGAAAATGAACCTGCGAAAAAAATGACCAAACAAAAGCAACCAAATAGACAGCTAATAGACAAGACCTAACATCCTAATACATTCGGTGGTTGATCATGACACAATTTCCCATTGAAATTTTGGCTTGAATTAGGAAGCTTGAAACATTGCTGCAATAATACTGAACCAAGTGACCCCTTAATGTATCTTAAAATTCCAACAATTGCATCCCAATGACCATTACATTCTTCGCATCCTCTCCTTTTTACTTCACCCCTTCACACTGTCCTTCTATATTTGAAGTGTCCCCCATTTCTTATAATTCTTCTATTTTTGACCCAATTTTGTTTGAGTTTGCCTCATTTTTTGTGCCATAGATTCCGCTTGCTCTAACACCTACCCTAGAGACTTCGACTGATCCATCGCTTGTTGACTCATCTCCTACTCCAACATCCCTATTGCCTTGAGACTACATTCTGATGGTCAAGTTCCTATTACCATTTGAAAAGGTACATATTCTACATGCAATCCTCCTCCTATTTATAACTTTCTTAGTTATCATTTGTTTGCACCATATTATGCAGTAACAGCCAGCTATATGACAGTAACTTGTTATAAAGCAGTCAGCTAGCCATACAGCTGCTCATAATAACTGCATTTCTAGCAAATTTACTATATTCTATTGAGTAACTTCGACTGCTAATCTTCCTTAAGGGCTAAGGAATTGTTTTTAGGAAATCTTATGGGTTAAGTCTTGTACCCTATATAAAAGGGATCAAGGCTGATGTAAAAGTCAATTTATGACAGAAAATTATAATTAATTCTTCTAGTTTTTTCCTGGTTCATTAATCAGAGGACAGCCCACCTTGGTTGTTTATTCAGCCTCCACTTCGTTCCTTCCTACAGTTTATCTCTTTTGCCCTAGAATTTCTTATCCTACATCACTTTGGCATTAGAGCAAACTTCAATTCAAACCAAAGCTATGGCTGCGAGAGCAAGATTTCCTAAGCTAACTCAAGCCCAAGAGATAGCACAGCTACAAAGAATGATGAAGCAACCCAAGCAAGAGGTGAGAAACTTGTGTGGTGGTCATGATGAACTTCATGTAGGGCAACCAAAAGGTGATACTCAAGATCCAATCCCACTGGAAGGTGATAATGAAGGCAAAGGAATTATCAACCCATTCCACAATCAAGTGGTTCATGATCAGCCTGAATTGGAAGATTGGAGGAATGGTTTGCTAAAATGCTAGATTTAAATTCTAGAGTTTGTGCTGAAGTTTTAGATAACTATGGAAAGATGCATGCCAAAAGACTTCTTGATTGGGAAGCATTAGTGGAGACTTTGAATGAAAGCATATGTCAAAGGATTGGAAGGTTCCATTTGTTAAGTTGAAATTGAAAAGGATTGCCCTTCAATGGTGGAGAAGAATAGAGAAGCAACATGCCAGGCCAACGAAACAAAAGATTTGAACATGGAAATCAATGAAGGCAAAACTTAGAAAACAATTCCTCCCAACAAACTACATACTGAATCTATATGAGATATTTCATCACTTGAGCCGACGAGAACTGTGTGTGGAAGACAAAGCAACAAAATTTTACAACTTGTCAACAAGGATTAGATTGAACGAGACCCATGAACAACTTACAGGCCATTATTTATCTGGCTTAAATCTTGCATTTATAGATGAGATCTAAATCTTGAAAAAGCCTACTAGCTGGCCCTTTTGAGTAGAAATGGTGGCTCACTATGGGGCTGAGCACCTCTTGCAAACTCGAATATCGAAGCCAATTCATGAAATAAATCAACTGTTAGGGGGAAATAACTGCCTGAACGGCAACACAATAACCAGACAGCATCTAGCTCCAACAAATATGCTTCTAAAACTACTGCAAATTTCAGAAGAAATGAGAAAGGCAAAGCATTAATAAGTAGCAACATTTATCGGAGCACAAGAAACAACTCTTCAATTCGTTGTTCCTCGTCAACAAATTAACTTACTAGAAGTTGAAGATTAAGAAGATGAAATTTCAAAACCCATTTATGATAAGTACGATGATGAAGAAGGGATTGATTTACTTCCTGTAGAAGGTGAGAGTTTGGTAGTAAGATGAATCATGATAGTACCTAAGATTGGGTAGATTGAAGATTGAAGGCAACAATATCTTTTGCACTAGAGTTACGTGTGGAGTTAAGGTATGTAACATCATCATTGAAAATGGCAGCAATGAGAATATAATTGCCAAGGATGCAGCAGAAAAATCCCAATCCTTATAAGGTTGCTAGTTTTTTGAAATTAAGTACTGATCACTTCAAGGTGCTTGGTTCAATTTAAAATTGGTGATAATTACAAAGATGAAGTATGGTGTGATGTAGAGCCCATGGATGTTTGTCATATCCTATCAGGAAGACCACCGTCATATGATCAAAATATGAAGCATTTCGCTACTCCTAACACCTATACTCTTCAACAGGATGGAAGAAAACTCACACTTCATCCTTTAAAGGAGGAACTCCCTATTCATGACACCAAGAACAACAAAGTAAATTGTCTCCTGAAAGTTGGCAAATTTGAAAACGAGAGTAGAGATGGTGAGAGAATTTAGTGCTCGTTGGAAAAATCACAAAGGCTAAAAGGGAAGACGAATCTCCTCTTCACTTGAAATTATCTTCTAAGTGAGTTTCAAAAGTTGGTTAGTGAAGAATTGCCAACAGAACTACCTCCAATGCAAAATGTACAACATGCCATTGATTTAATTCAATGTTCTCACTACCTAATTAGCCGGCCTATCAGATGCTACCACAACACAAGGCAAAAATGAAAAGAAAGGTAGAAAACTTAATTTTAAAAGGATTGGTACGAGTCCTTATGTCATACTAGCATTGTTGATACCAAAGAAAAATAGGGCATGGAGGATGCGCATGGATAGTTATGTCGTTAACAAATTATAGTAAAATACAAGTATCGAATACCAAAGTTTGAGGAGATAATAGATGTTATAGCAGGTGCAACTATCTTTTCCAAGATTGACCTACGAAGTGGCTGCCATCAAATTAGAATTCATTGTGGTGATGAGTGGCAAACGGCCTTGAAAACACTTGATGGATTATATCAATAGTTAGTCATGCCATTTGACCTCTCAAATGCTCCAAGTACATATATGAGAGTCAGCACACAAATATTGCAATGTTTTCATGGTAACTTTGTAGTTGTTTATTTTGATGACATACTCATATTTAACAAAGACAAAGGCAAGCATATAAACCATCTAAGGCAAGTGATGGAGGTTTTGTGTAAATAAAAGCACTATGTCAACTTGATAAACTGTGTCCGGGCTTCACAGTCTCAGCTGAAGGGTTAAATCTAGAACTAGCCAAAATAAAAGTTGTAATTGAATGCCTTCACCACAATCATTTGGAGAAGTTCTAAGTTTTCACGGTTTAACATCATGTTACAAGTGGTTTGTTTGCAATTTTAGCTCAATAATAGGTCCTTTGATAGATTGCTTGAAAGAGAATAATTTTAGATGGACAAAAGCAGCAAAAGAAACCTTCAATCACATCATAAAAACCATGACTCAAGCTCCTATCCTCACTCTTCCTGACTTTAACAAGCTATTTGCAGTCGGGGGTAATGCATCCCATATAGGTATAAGGGCTGTTCTCAGTCAAGAAAGCATGCTAGTAGCTTTCTTTAATGAAAAGCTAACTGATTCTAAAAGGTGATACTCAACATATGATCCAGAGTATTACGCCTTAGTTCATGCACTACAACATTGGCAACACCAATTGCCGCACCAAGCTTTTCTTATATATACAAACCATAAAGCTCTGAGGCACCTCAATTCACAAAAATAGCTAATTCCAAGGCATGCTCGATGGAGTTCCTCTCTACAACAATTTACTTTCACAATAAAACACTAATCTAGGAGTCAAAGTAACAGATATGCTAAGTAGATGAACACTCTTACTCACAACTTTGCTTGATGGGAGAACTACAAAATCTTACAGCAAGAAGCTCATCTCATCCATTTATTCTCCATGATGGGCACTTGTTTTATGGAAATCAATTATGCATACTAGAGGGATCTTCACAGGAACAAATCATAAGAGAATTACATGGTGGTGGCTTGGGAGGTCACTTTGGAAGGGACAAGACTTTGGCCATGCTAGCAAGTTGTTACTATTGGATAAAGATGAGTAAAGATGCGGAAAGACTAGTAAAGTGATGTAAGGTCTGCCAATACGCAAAAAGAAATTCACAAAACACTGGTTTATATATTCACCAAAGACTCCAAAAGGCCACGACTCTATATTAGTTGTGGTTCACCATTTCTCTAAAACGGCACACTTCATTCCATTTTTGACAGAAAAATATAACTAGTTGTAAAAGTCAACATATGTGTTCAACATATGCTTCATCAAGGGCTGTTGTAAAAGTCAGTTTTTGACAGAAAAATATAACTAGTTCCTCTTGTTTTTTTTTTTTTTCTAGTTCATTAACCAGACAACAGCCTACCTTGGCTGCGTATTCAGCCTCCCCTTCATTCCTTCCTACTTAGTTTATCTCTTAATCCCTATAATTTCTTATCCTACATCAATCCAAGAACTGAAATTTACAAAGGTGTCTTAGATGGAATTTTTGTGTGATAATGAAGTTGCGCTTCATATTGCATCCAATCCATTTTCCCATGAGAGAACAAACACAATGAGAATGATTGTCATTTCATTAGAGAAAAAGTGTTATCTAGTTGCATTGTCACTAGCCAGGTGAGGTCAAATGACCAACTTGCTAATATCCTTGTTAGGTCCCTTAGAAGTCCTCACATTGAGTTTATTTGTAAAAAACTTGATGCATATAATCTATATACTCCAACTTCAAGGGAAGTGTTGGACGATATTTTAAATACTTGTATTTGTTATATCTAAAAAGTTTTAGAATAGCTGGCCCAGAGCCCATTTTTACTTGTGTATGTGTGTACCACTGATAAGTTTTAATACAAGAAATATTTTCCTTCATGTGTTCTCTCTATTTTCACAAATGTAACATTGGAAGATACAAGATCACCATTCAAACTGGGAAAACAACACCGATAACCTTTTTATGTTCGTGAAATAACCAAGAAAGACACATTTTATGGACCTTATGTCCAGTTTAGAGACCTAAGGACGATGATCTTAAACAAAACAAGTAAAACAAAAATACATTCAGTAAGGAAATAAAGATCCAGGAGGAAACAAAATAGAGTAAGGAGGTACCTAGCCGTTAAGAATTGGAAAGGGCATTCCATTGATAAAAAAATAAGTTGTGGAAACTATATTTGCCCAAAAAATCATAGGCACTTTAATTTGAAATAATAAAGCACGAGAAACATCTATCATGTAATGATTCTTTCTTTCAATTACTCAATTTTGCTGTGGAGTAGAAGTAATTGCATAGGAAGACCGATGAATTATTCTTTGATGTGACAAACCAAATGAAAATAGTGCAAAAAATTATTCTTTAGCATTCACTACACAAATGATGTATAGATGTTTGAAATTGATCCAAAACTTCGACGTAAAAAGTCAAAAAGATTTCAAATAATTCTGAACAATTTTTCATGCAATAAAGCTAGTTAACTCTTGAATAATCATCAACAGAAATAACAAGATAACAAAAACCATACTTAGAAACGGTTGGGGAAAGACACCAAATATATGAATGTAATAACTC
Organism: Sindora glabra; assembly: GCA_020226215.1. Classification (NCBI taxonomy): domain Eukaryota; kingdom Viridiplantae; phylum Streptophyta; class Magnoliopsida; order Fabales; family Fabaceae; genus Sindora; species Sindora glabra. The sequence goes on from CM035235.1 coordinate 75,123,680, forward strand.
AAATAGCGATGAAACTCACTTATTAACACAAGAAACATATAACTGACAATGTTGTTCAACAAATTGACATGACTCACAATTTAAACTAAACTCGAACACAACTTTTATAAGGATGATAAGGATGGATGATCTAAGCAATAGTAAAGTCATGTGGAGTGATGATAGTAGTAACAGCTATGGGCCTAGGAATTTTTTCTTCAAGATAATACAAGCCACCAAATCTATAACCCTACCAAAAATCATCTTCATTAAAAGATCTTGGAAAACACAATAGTTAGGATAAAAGAAAAAACCATAATTATAGATAAGTGTTAGTTGACTAACTGAAAACAGATTAAATGGCAAGTTTGGAAAATACAACACTTTGGATAAAGAGATGTCAAGGGTAACATTCACCATATCATATGAAAACAGAGACACTAGACCCATTGATTAAAGTAACATGTAAGAAAGGAGGGGATTGAAAAGAGGACAAGATAATTGTGTGACTTGTCAAATGATTAGTAATACTAGAATCAATGATCCATCTAAAATTGGTACATGGAAAGCATATAGTGGGGTTATGTATTTGAACAAATGTACTAGTGATTTAAGTAGGTGGCAGCTACCAAGAGGCCTAGAACTACAGATATTCATCTTACTCAACTTTTGACATACTTCTATTGTAATTATATTCAGTTTCTTGTGTTGGATTATTTGTAGTAACATGCACAAACCTAGATGATTATGTATTTTTCCCAATTAATTTAGGGCAATACTTCTTGATATGTCCAAGCTCCTTACAGTGGTGACAAGAAACAATGGAATCTCCACTATCACCCTTACTAGCTCCCCATGCCTACCAAATTCACCATGGATGCCAAAGCTAACCAATTTGGTTGACTCCTTGTTTTCGCTAGAATCAAAATCAATAATAGCCATGATAGAAGAATCTCCAAAAATTGATTGAAATACTTCTAAAATTGTCAAGAAAAATTAAAAATATAGGGTTTGAAGCCATAAACCACAAATCAAACTACATAGGGATGTCCAAAACTTGCTAGAGAAGCCACCAAAAAAACCATCACCAAAAACCATTGCACGCGCCTTCACAAGGGTCAAAATCCTAAACTAAGTAAGAATTTTCATTACATTGAAATTGAACTCTACTAGAAATACACAATTCCATATTCTAGGAAAATCCTATCAGATGTTGGGCTTTGTAAACCCACAAAATTCACTTTTTAATGATTTAAGAGATGGGACTTGAGAAAAGACATTAAGAGTGTTAAACCTCATAGAAATATCTTTTTAATGTATAATCTTGATTTGTTGTGAAGGCATAACAATAACACAATTTGTTCCAAACATTCCCACAAAATATCCAGGGTGGCTCCCATACCATTGACCTAATGTGTGCCCAAAAAATCTACAAGTAACACATTAAATAATTTGAAAAAAGGGAAACTTCAAAAAGTACAAAATAGCATTAGAGCTCATTCATATTCTATATTTACCTACACATAATAAATATTAGTAGTTAAAATTCATTGGCCAAGAAAAGCAACGAATATGATGTTGAAATAGCAATTTGTAGTAAATCAAATTGTGTCTAAAAAGAAATACTACTGTAATTTCAGATTCACGAAACACTTTAGGGAGTCTCTTGCAAAATGAGAATAAAATGTTAAATGAATTTAGATATATTAAAATTTCCTTTATTTTTTTCATTAGGCCTCTGCATTTAAATAGTTGGGCACCAAGGATGCAACATGCACCCAGTACAAATCAATTAATGAATAACAAAAGTTTGATTCCAGCAGCTGCCTCTCAGCTCAGGTGGTTTTTATATGTAATGATTGGGAATTGATGGAAAAAAGAAAACTTTTCACCAAATCCATAATTCCTTATTTTTTTTTAGACCAACCATTCAATTATCCCATTAATGAGTAGTTAACCACCCCCTCCCCCAATCACAACAATCTACCAATATGAAGAACAAGCTGTTTTTTAACTATAAAACCATCTATCTAAATGCAATACCAAACAAATTGCATCTCTTTAATAAAGGAAACACTACAGGTACTACCATGTAAAAAAAAAAAAAAAGTTGAAAATTGCATATATCACCTGCATTTGTGTAATTAAACACGCTTCCTTTGCCATGGCTCGAAAACTTCAAATCCTCAAAATCTAAAGAAATATTTCAAAGATCAAAAGAAGTCCATATGAAAGAATTTAAAGAATATGGCAGACACATACCACTATGTATAACATCCTCACTCCAAAATCGACTCTTCTCTTTGAGGTTAAAGAGTGAGAATACAGATGATCTGCCACTTTTGCGAGTTTCCACAGAAGATCCATGAGAGCTAACAGCCAAGAACTGATAAAAATCACAATGAACATCATGGGGATATACATACATATACATACATACATACATATATATATATATATATATTCGGTAGAGACATATTTATCCAACAAATGACAAAGAAAAATTCGTTAGGAATCACAAGAGAAGCAAAAATTAATCTAACCTAGAAGGATCTAAAAACATAATGGAGGAACCAATGATAGATATATGCTTATGGAAAAAGGAAATACAACTACAACTTAAAAGAAAAAAAAATACATGAAAAGGAGAAAGCAATCCTCAAATGAAAGCAACATTAGAACTAAAGGAAAAAGAAAAAATAATGAACAATGCATAACAAGGGGATAAGCAATCCTCAAATAAAAGCTACAGTAAGACTAAAGACTAAAGAGAGCTGGACAAAAAACACCAAATAACACTCCTAGAACTGATTCCTAATCCTTGTGCAAAACTGCTAAGCTCCTTCAAAAGTAGCCATGAGCTTAAATCCAAAGAGACATCACAAACATAATTTTGTTCCACACAAGAGGAAAATATTGACACTGATGTCTAAATGCTATAGCAGTATTTTCCAACTAAGTACATTGCACCATAAGACAGCCAGTTTGCCAATATTCCAAAGAGCACTCTTTTATTCTTACCAAGAACATGGATCTGCTTGGATAATTTTTTGTTTAATTAACTATTCTAAAAAACTGTTTTCAAAAACTTTTGAGGGTGTTTAGATATGTTTTTGTTTTTGTATTTTTAAAAACTACTCTTAAAAGTTGTTTTTAAAAAAAATTTTTTTTTTTTTTGTTTTTAAAAACTGGTTTCTAATTTGATGAAAACAAAGAGTAGATGACATTTGGTGAAGTAAATAGGAAAATTTTCATTTAATTATAAAACTGCCATAAAAAATAAAAGAATAAGTTAAGAAAACATCTAAAAATTATTTTTTTTTCGGTTTTTAAGTTACACATTTGGAGTTAAAATTTTTTAAAAATAGATTTTGAACACATTTTACCAAATAGGAAATTCTGTTTTAAAAACATAAAAGCAGAAAATTATTTTTAAAAATAATAAACAAACAAACCCATCTTTTTTTTCAGAAATTGTTTTTGGATGTAAGGAAAACAAAAAATAGAGGGTGATCAATAGAATAAAAAAGGAAATATTTTATTTAATTACAAAATTATTATTAAGAATTAAAAAAAGAGTTAAGAAAGCATCTAGAAGTTTTTTTCAACTTCTAAATCACATTTAAAATTACAGTTTTAAAAAAAGATTATAAAAATAGTTGAACTTTTGTTTTTAAAAACATAAAAAAATCATTTTTAAATACAGTAAACAAAAAGATTCCATAATATTTAGTTGACATGAAATTGTATATATAGTCTCTGGACAAACCATCAGAGCTATTGAAATACAATACACACACATTTGCCAGTATAGAATTGGGTAAGAATTAGGATGAAATTGGGCCATACCACCGATGGACAAATTTTAGTTTTGCTACAAAACCTCATAAAAACTTAGTTGAATAATCAAAAGAAATGTCAGTTTATATCAAAATACACAGTTATATACAAAGACGGGAAGACATGACAAAATGATAAATAATCCTCAAAATACAGGGGGGAAAAACATTATTAAAACAAAATTGCAGCCCAATTTCTATGCAAATCTGAGAGACTCAGCCCTCTAAAGTAGATGTTGGCTTTGAGCCAAAGAGAGGCTAGAAACAAAACCAAATGACAGCAAAACAAGCACTATCCCAAACAACCTTGTCCTTATTACCCACAAAATCCAGAAATGAACAGATAAAAATATCCCAAGTTTTCTAGGCAGACCCAAGGAACATCTAAAAGAGAAGAATTTGCTCCATATACCCCGAGCGAGTATCATAATGCAAAAACACATGGTTATTAGTCTCTGAATTTTGGCAGCACATCAGACTCATATCTGTTTACAAAGCCTTATGAGCCTGCACTGCAGTAATAGTAAACCCAAAAATCATAATAGGCTATTAAACACCTAAATAAATTAAGTGAAGCCCAAATATCACTCTTGACGTAAGTTTATGAGAATTACTATGCTATTTGGAAATTAATAGCATATTTGTATCCCTTGACTAAAAACCTACTAAATATGGTCCCTAAATGTCTCCATAATCAAGCATGTTCAATACTAATGCTTGAGACAGCTCTTACAACTTTTTAAAGAAGTGCCATGGTCCTCCATCATGTGGAACGGCTTGGTTTTCACTTTTGCCAAACTGTGGTTTCAATTTTTTTAATGCCACATGAGTATCACTTGAGGAGTTCCATGAGAATATGATGGAACAAAACGATAAGTGAACAAAATCATAGATGAATACACTGGAACTGCTAATAGAACAAAATCTAGGTAGGCAAAATGAGAAAATTGAAACCACAAACAGGAAAAATGAAATTGGGCCTACTACCTATTGGAATACTGTAATTTTTCCTATTAAAAATTAAAACATGGTTCTGCTAGCAACCATACTGGTAACAGAAAATCAGAATGAGAAATTGTTGGGAATGTTTAGGCTTGGCGTAGACGCCAGTCATCTCACCAGGTGATCTGTTATGGATTGCAACCCTTCTAATTTGCTTCGACCTAGTTTTAAGAACAGTTGAGCTCATTGATATCTATTAAGGTATTTTTGTAATATCACAGAATAACCTAGTCCAAGGCGGCAAACATCTACCAAACAGATATGGAGAATCATTTTACAGAACACGAGCAACGTTCTGAGTAAAGAATTCACTATAACGTATTGGACGGGTTTTGGCATGACTTGGAAACAAAAGGTGAAGTTAAGTCTCTGTAAGATATTTGAGAGGGATCTAATTTCTTTTTCCTTTCACTTTGACGGGAATGAAAACGCGTGGCGACAAATTCTGTGTCAAATACAAATGGGACAGATTACAAGGAGAGGAAGCTGATGACCACGTTACAAGGGTAGATTACAAGTTAAGCTCTCAAGACATTTTCATTTCAAATTTGCGGCCCACCCTTCAACCGCGAATTGGATCGCTATTAATGAAAAGATGGAAAGAAGAGGAAGGTGATGATCAGTACCTGTTTATTAGCCACGAAGAAGATGATCATGATAAGAAAATGTAAATTGTTCATTGATGCCAGATAAGCCATGGCAGGCTGTGTCAGCTACTCGGGGACTGGGGAAGAAGAGCTCAGGAGACGGAGGTAGAAGAGAGAACCAATTTTTGGGGCCCTACGCCCATGCTGGCTTGGAGAGAAGCGACGGAAAAAAAGAATTTTTGTGTTGTTTGAAAATTTTTAAAATAAAACTCAAAGTAAAAATAAATCACAAATAAAATATTTTTTAAAATATCTATAAAAAATATTCATACAATATTTCTAAGATATTTCTCCTATAACAAAAATTTTGAATATCAAAATTTGCACAAAAAAATGAATTATATATAAATTAACATAATTTAATTTTTTGTGTAATTATAATCAAATCAATGAATTTTACACTCTTATTACAATATTAAAAAAGTCTGTATATTTAAATTTTGTAATGATGATGGTTCACATTCTCCCAATTTTATAATAATGCAGAATGTCTATGTACTAAAATTTTGTAATAAGCCTTTATGGTTTTTCTCCCAATTTGCAAACTTACATGTACTTTAATATAATGAAAATTAATACATGCAAATCTATAAATATAATAATTACTATTTCTTAATTAGATAGGAGTAGAGATATGTGCTATGAACAAAATATGTATGTATCCTTTACATCATATTTACTTGTCAAATTTTTCATTATACAATCCGAAAGTCATTAGTAATTTAGACCAACTTATATAATTTTATTAAGTGGATTTGCTTTGCATTATGTATAATCTTTAGTTATTAAATTGTTGTCTTATTTAATTTTTTGTAATATGTAATTCTAAATTCTAAAATTGTTATATATAAAATTTCTGCATTATCATGAATTTTGTAAGATTAAACTAAGCTTATGATTTTGTGATGGAATTGGAAAAAGAAATTTTCATTTACAAATAAATAAATAAATTAACTATTCAGGCGATTTTTTTTTTTAAAAATTTTGCTAGGTTTGGGTCAGGTGTCACCTTTAGCCAGGTTATAAGCGGATCGAGTTGGATCTGTGCGATTCAGAATAAGGAAATCTAGACCCTCCCTAAGTAATTTGTGGAGATCAGCTCAGATGTCAATCTGGTGGCCTACTGTCTAGGAACTTGGGCAACATCCTCTATCGTCGGCCAGATTTCGTCACTGGCAACCTTTCATATGGTGGAATGGAGTTGCAAATCAATGCCTAGCAATAGTTACAAATCACACTCCCACACCGACACTTGAAAAAATACAGAAATGATAGATCGGGGGTAGTTAGTTCCAAGCCATCTAATTACTTGCTCTCTCTAATGAATAAGCTCGTAGCAGACTCTGGGTAGATAACGGGAGTGAATGTTAGGCAGTAATGGGAGAGAGAAATGGGAGTCTATTGCAAAAGGCAGTGCACGGGGGTAATTACAGTAAAAATGCAATTTCTCCATGCACTTTTCCTTAAGGTGTGGGTGAAGTTTTTTTGGTGGGCCCCGCATGCTTTTCTGGTCAAAACTTTTCCCCCTCCCATTTTGCTTGTGGTTCCAAATGAGAGAAATGCTAAACTCCCCCCCTCCCAACTTCTCCTTCACCACTTCTTTCCTCCCTAAATTCTACAACTCCAAACACATGCTTAGGGAATTAAATGTGCAGTTTTGATTTATGTTTGATTCATTTTTTTCCTAAGTTTATTTGATTTGTAGAATTACTAGATTAGTTCTTGGCATTCTTATCTACATACACATAAGTACTCGCATATTTCATATTTTAAAAATAAACTAACATGCTACCCATGCAATGCACAAGTATTACCCTATAAGATATTGTAATAGCCTTTGATAAAATGCTAAGGTTATTTTAATTTTTATATAATAATTTATTTACTTAGATATGTTTGACATATAAATGATGTATTATACATTTACTTTCATGAATAGATTTTTAAGACACTTTATTAATAAAATATTATACAATTAAATCTTTTATTCTCCATAATAATTTCTACCTTGATAAAAGAATAAAAAAGATAAATTAATTGATTATTAATCTTGCTTTATATAATTTTTTTAATAATTGATTTGATATTGAATATTTATTTTATAATGAATAAAGAAATCATAGATTTACTTTTAATTAAATCTAATGTCAACTTGAGAAAACCCTTTTAATGACAATACTAATAGCCATACTATGTTCTTCTTGTTTCTTTAATTATAACTAAGAATTTTTAATCTTTTTCTATTTTTAATTTTAGATATGATAACATATAATTTCATAAATTATAATTCTTCTTGTCAAAATGTTTCTTGCATTGTATAGGTTGCAAATTTATTAAGATCAAGCAAATAAAACTATGTCATTAAAAAATAAATATATGAAATATAGTATAAAAGCACTATTGATATAACAAAGGTTCAAAATACCCTTATGTCTTTCATAAATTTTGAAAATATAATTATTTACCACTTATGGAATACCATAGCTCATTTATAACCATCTAAATTTGCAATATGTTTATATAAAAATATCATAAATTATATAAGTACTACTTTTATTAACAGAAAATGAAAATAACTCGCATATTAAGAGAGATAGAAAATAATATTTATATTATATATGGCCTGTGGAATATCATAAGCTTAATTATAACCATTTTCAATTTTTAATATTACTTTTTTTGCATTTTTTAATATAACTTAATGAAGAAATAAAATAACATAAATTATAATGAATTCACTTCCATAAAAAAGAAAAAATGATTTCTCAAGTGTTTATAATTCCAAACTTTAAAATTTTAATTATTTTATTGAACAAAAAAAATTTCAATTATTTTTTCATTATTTTGAGAAGAAAAGGGAATTAGAGGGAAGTAGGTTGGATAATCCTACAAAAAGTACTTTATAACAGTTTTTATTAATAAGCTAAGAATAAAAGGCTAACTTTCATTCAAATGCTACAGTGAAACTCTTTCTAACAACTTGTAAAATATTATTTTATCCTTTTTTTTCTTTTACATTTGTTTAGAGTTTACCTGAGTAAAATACTGTCTTTGCAGTACTTGAAACAATATCATATGAAAGGTAAGAAAAAGATAAAGGAATATAAGGTGCATGTGTAGAACATGCAAATAGCATTCATGCTAATCTATATTTTCTTCTAAACCCTAAATCACTTACAGATTTTTATGCTACACTCCATGAATCCATGAGTTCATAAAGATTTTTGCATTAAGAGAGGAAGGATAGAATCTTTAATAGTTCATCTACATATTTGATAGTTCATCTTTCTTTTATTCCATTACTTACAAAATATATTAGAAACCCTAAACCCTAAATCCATTTTTTTATAGTATTCCTTTTTTACCTAAGCCTACTATTACCATAACTAGAAAACATTATTAAAAAATCTCTTTTAGTTATTATATTCAATAAGTTTAAGAACAAATACATGGAAAAACCTTTTCCATTATGTTACTGAATCATGTTCATAAACGTATAAACAAGTAAATGATAGGTTCTTGTCTTATTTAAATCCTAACAAAATAGTTTGCATCTAGACACAATTCAAAAATGCCTATAAACCTAATCTTAACCATTATGATGACATTTTTACATCCATAATTCTCTTTATCAGATCTCCTACAAATGAATCAAAGCAAGTTGAGCAGTAGCATTTTAACCATTGTTATGACAACTTTACATTTATAATTCTCCTTATCACATCTCCTATAAATGAATTAAAGCAAGTTCAGCAGGAGCCTTTTAACCAAAGTTATTTGTTTAACAATTATGAGTTCGATGTAAGGCTAGGTGGATGGTTATAGACTTCACTTTTCCTTTGCTTGAGGCCACATAATGCTAATGACCTTGAAAGTACTATGGCTTGAATCAATAAAAAAAGCAATTTGAAAAATTCAACAAAGTGAACAAAAATTACCTTTGTGATAATCATGATGGAATTTTATTCCATGACTGCTTAAAAATAAATGGATAAGTAAATGCAACTAACATAAAAATTTTGTTTATTCAGTAGAAATTCTATCAAGATATAGTTCTCTCAATGTTAACAATTATAGTGATAGAAACAAACTGATTATTAGTTGACTTTCCTAAATCAAAATCTCATGACGATGTATATCTAAGAAGGTTTGAATATTAGTTTTGATAGTCACCAATTGTTGTGAATCTACTTCATTATGTTACCTAAATCATGTGTCTTTTTATCAATTTAATGTTACTTAACCTCACACGTTTGCACACATTTATGATAATTTGACATATTAATTGATATGAACCAGTCCACCACTTTGCATGAGGAAGCTCAAGTAGAGAAATATTTAATATTAAGTGAAGGTCCGATGACAAGAGGAAGGCTTAAAAGAATACAAGAAGCAATTGGAGCCCATGTAAATGTAATTCTTTCCTAAGGAGCCCAAGTAGATGAAACAAATAAATTTGAAGTGCTGCTCATCCAAGCCTAAGAAATCTAAAGATAGTTGAGGTGCAACGAATCTAGACACATTTTCCCAATATGGAGTATGATAAAGTAGGAGATAATTTCCTAATTCAGAGTCAATGAACTTGGACATATTTTCCTAATATAGAGTGCAATGAACCTGGACATATGAGTTAATTATGAGATAATTTCCTAATATGGAGCGCAACAAATGTGGAAACATTATCTTAATATGGAGCGCAATGAATCTGAAGATGATTTCCAAATATAAGATACAACGAATCTAGACATGGAGTGTAGCAAATCAAGAAATATTTTTCCTAATCGGGAATATAACAAATAAGGAAAATCTGAAAATAATTTCTATTTTTAATTTAGTGATAGTCAAACTTTGTATTTATAGCATTTACTATTTGTACTTTCCTAAGACTAGTATAAATAGGAATCTATGTAACTCAGAATAGGCAGTTCATGAATAATACACAAATTTGAGTGTTTCTTCTCCAAGTGTGAGAATATTATCTTCTTTTGCTCTTGTGAAACCTTACTTTGTCAATCTTCCTTTATAAGATTGGTGATTTAAATTCATAAAAGCCCCCAATTTGTGCTTCAACCCAGGTGTGTTGTTGTGTGGATTGGTCAATTCGTGTTCGTGGTTGGACAAATGGTCTAAGTAGCAAGTCGCGTTCCTTATAGCGTTGGTTGGCTGCTTGCATTCGTCAGGTCATCGAACCACCCAAGTCAAAGCTTATCACTCCCAATTCCTTTCCTCATTTCTGGAGTGTGGCGCTCATATCATTCTTTACATTATTTTTTATTTACTTTATTTGCCTACGCCGTGAAGATCGGGACACCCCTTATGGAATTCCCTATCATTAATATTTGAATAACAATACATAAGTTACTTGAAGTATAAGTAAATAGGTTACTTACATTTTCAACTTCAAAGAATACAATTCTTTAATCCTTTTAGGATCTTGCTAGTAGAAATCAATAGAACATGAAAAAAAAAACACTCATTGAGACTTGATGCAAATTTTCAAAAAGCAAAACATGAAAAAAAAATGAGATATGAACAATAGAGAACACACACACATATACATATGTAGATCTTATTGAATCTCTCAAGTTCTTTGTTACACATATGCATATAAAATATTATGCTAGCAACAGATCTTGCTTAACTATTAGTAAGACAAAAGAATTTGGAATTTTAAATTCCAAGTTAATGAAGTCAAAAAATTAAGTGCTTAAATAAGAGAATATACTTGCTTAGTTTTAAACCAGAATACATTAAAAAGCATTTTAAAAAATATTGTAGTGTTGTGAATTATACCTCATAAAAAATCATCATTGTCTACAAAAACATATAAATTATACCTTTATACAAGAGAAAACATAAAGAACATTATTTTAAGATAAAATCTTAAAAATACAAAACTCATCAATAAGCATTATGAATCATACCAGTAGAAAATAGGACTAAAAAAATAAAAACCTTTTAACTTATGAAAATAAATGCAAAAAACTAGCAAGTAGTTTGTTTTGAAATAGAAGATTAGAAAAATGAATCCTTCATAAATGAATCTTTGAGTTCTTTATAACAAAAACTCCAAACATGGTAGGATACATTAAAAAATGGTACAAATAACACATTTATTGTAAAAGATGCAATAAATTATTAAAGCATAACCATATAAATACTTACCTCTTGAAAGCAAAATAGCAAAAAAATGGAAAAATGGAAACAACACTAGAAGTTCTCTAATTAACAATGAAATAATATAACTATAAGTTAAAACAATCAACAATATAATAATATAACCATAAGCCAAACAATAATGTTAATATAACTTAAGAGAACAAAATAAGATAACAAATAAAGGAATAACATAACTATAGGCTAAATAGAAATATACTTTAGTGTAAAATACCTTCAAGCAAAACATAAGAAGTAAACAATGAATTAAAAGTAAAATACCTTCAAGCTCATATCTAGCCCTTAGATTTTTACTTCGTATCTTGACAGGTATTGCAATCATGTAGCAAAATAAATAAATTTTAGTATGATTTACAACTGATAATTAACTTCTAATAAAACATGAAACTTTTGATATGAAGGGGAAAAACCTTAGAATAGGAAATTTGTTACCAAAGCATTCTAGCATATCATGAAATACATAATGTGTGAGTAAAGGATATAAAATCATATGGATTTTGCAAATAACTTTAATTCAATCGATAACATTTACAATTTTGGGTCAATTTAGTCTAAAAATGCAAGTAATCACTCTTTTTACTCTTAAGCAATGGCTTTAGTGAATGAAGTAGTGGTTGTTGCTAAAAATGCTTGGAAGGTGGCATTGCTCTTGTAAGAAATGAAAAACAAAGGAAATTAGAAATTTTCTCCAAAATGGAAATCACATGACATGAAAAATGGCATGAAATTAGTGAATTCCTTGGAAGAAAAAAAATCCCATCCAGGAAATGCAAGAAATCAATGGAAAAAAATCCCATCCAAGAAATGCAAGAAATCAAGGAAAAAAATCATAGAGATTAATGCAAGAAAGAAATCTAAGCAAATTAGTGAAAGAAAGTAGTAACATTAATATAAGAAAAAAAAACTTAACAAATTAGCAAGATTGATGGAAAAATAAAATCTAATGCCATCATCCACCATGTTTCCAAGTGGAATGCAATGCTCTTGGAAAGAAAGCACATGCTTCTATAGTGGCAAGTGGTGTGCACACTAACAGAAAATAAGAGATAGAACAATGTAATAGGTTAGGAAAGAAAACCCATAGGACATATATAATTAGGAGATATTATAAAAAAATATTATAAAATTAACATAATGTACACAATTAAATAATCATAATTAAAATTAGAAATATAAAGATATACACATATATAAATATAAACATTACTCTCATTATCTATATTTTTTATAAAAATCTTCTATTAAATTTAAGACGATATATTTTAGTTTCTATACCTTGTACCATGTGTTTCTTTCTTTCATTGAATTAATGAAAGGTTAAAAATTTTTAAATTATTACAGTAATAGACATACATGTAACATTTGAATTAATTATTCACTTATATATTTGCAAAAAAAATTCACGTTTAATATACTACAATAGTTTTTATTTTTATAAGTAATAATCTAAACGTTTTAAGGTAAATTTTGTTAATGTATATGTCCTAAGAGCAATCATAAGATAATTGTAATAACACATAATGTATTATATTTTATTTTAGATAATTCAATTATTATATTTTATTTTATTTTAATATTTGTGTAATTTATAATTTAATATAACAATTATTCTTGGAATAGTTTTACTATTTCTAAAATGTTCTTAGTCGAATATTATTGTAAAAGGGATAGCAATAATATATTGAAACTGATATGTATCATGATTGATGATTATGAAACATGGTTATACGTTATCAAGTTAATAAATGAGTATATTATTAGTGAATAGATATACTAGGACCTGTTATGAGAATATTGTATAGTTTGTTATATGTTATTAACTATTCCCATGTAACTATGTTGCATGTAGTCTTTTGACCTAAAGTCATTATGGTTCCTTACATAAGGAGTCATACACTTTGGTAATGTTATGTGTCGCTAGACATTGATTAAGTGTGTCATGAATCATGTAGAGAGATATGAGTGATGTAAATGAGATTTTATTCCTCTTATATAAAATGAGAGATATCCTTGGGCCCCTTGATTGAGTAAGACTAAAAAATGCATGGCTATGCTTAAATGGATCAATATGGTGTTGATCATTTGTTTAAGTTAATCTGCTTGGTATTAAGAAATATGGATTCAACATTAATAAGGATGTCACATTCCATGCTTTTAGTTCGATTTGGATATCATTACAAAAGGGATTGTGTTATAAAGTGTTGTTCACACATTAGGTGAATATCAAATCATAAACATTTTTATTACTTATATAGTAGTGATGTATTATTAGATACTGCTTATAGTTTATAATCTATTGATGGGTTATTACTAACATACTAAGAACCTATATAGTTATACAAAAGGATAAGAATGAGATAGTAATTAATTGAATTTTAGTTAGACTAAAATTCTATTAATTGGACTTGTTATTTAGTGTG